>BLBF01000022.1:20369908-20464479 GCA_015471245.1 Laticauda colubrina | reverse complement strand
AAAAAAAAAAGGGATAACCAAATATGGAAGAAATAAAAACAAACTTAATTTTTACAGACCCCCAAAGGAAGAATATTAATGACTGAAATATGGATAGCCCAGAAGCCATTATTATTAGTGGTAATATATACAACAAATGAAAATTGGAAAGATTTTTATGAAAAGTTACATGAGAGAATTATAGAAATGGGACAGAAAAACATCTGCATAATAGGGGACTACAATGCAATAAAAAGGACTATGTAAGTGATAAGAAAAATAGAAAGAAAAAGAAAATATTGCCAAAAGCATGTTTTGTGATGATAGCAGAATTAAATTTAATAGATATATGGAGACAATTGAATCTAGATTTTAAAAAAAATCACTTTTTACTCTAATCCACACCAATCTTGGTCCTGGATTGATATGGCCTGGATGAATGGGAAAAGAAGTGGAGAAGATTGAAATACAACCAAACACTTGGGCAGACCACAATCCACTTAAAATAGTTTGGAGAGGTCAACAGAAAACAAGAAGATGGACTTTAAATCCACAAATAAGAAAAGACAAAGAATTTACCCAAAAATTCATGAAGGAACTGGGATTAGTTTTCAAAGAGAATACAAAACAATATACCTCAATACAAAACCTTTGGGACATCATGAGGGCTTATTCATGTGGAATTATAATATCATACACAGCCAAAAGAAATAAAGAAAAGTGGAAACAACCAAATATATTACAAGAAGAAATTAAAAACCTAGAAGCCCAATTACAGAAAACACCACAGAATACTAAAATTAAAGGGGAATTGGCTTTAACCAAACACAAACTTAATATTTTAGAACAAGAAGAGATGGTAAAGAATTTAAAAGCAGCAAAACAAAACTTTTTTGAGCAAGCGAATAAAACGGGGAGATGTTTGTCCCCTAGATTAAAAAAAGAGAGAGAAGAGGATAATGCATCAGCTTCAGGATGATAATGGAGAGTTTCAACACATGATGGAAAGGAAAAAAAAGAATTGTGTATCAGTACTTTGAGGGCCTGTATAAAAATGAAGAAACAGAGGAAGAAAAATAATAGATTATTTAAAGGAGGAAGGGATTCCACCAATAACAGAAGAAATGAGGGAGATTTTATCCAAAGAAATAACGATGATGGAACTGAAACAAGCAGTTAAAAAGCAGAAAAATAATAAAACTCCAGGTCCAGATGGGCTCCCAGGGGAAATATACAAGATGATGGGTGAATAGACTGAACCACTAATGCTAGAACTGTACAATGAGGTATTGACAGAAGCCAAACTGTCAGGTTCATGGAGGGAGGCATATATTTCACTAATAACAAAAGAGGGCATGGACAGTAGACAAATCCAAAATTATAGGCTGAAATAATTGCTGAATGCTGATTACAAAATATTTACAACAATAATAGTGAAGCAGTCTGGAAAATAAACAGTAAATGTTTATTCATTTAGCAGAAGTCCCCTGACTCTGAGCTTTGCTTAAAAACAACAGTATTGTGTAAAACCATAAAGTTACTATAATAAGGAACCAGCTATGTTCCCGGAATCAAGGGTGGATATGGAAAATAACTGTTGAAGATAATTGAAAAATCAATGTACTTCTCCTTTGCTCTATATGTATGTTATAAATCCTTTTTTTGTGTGTCTAAAACTTAATAAAAGGAACGCCCCAGCCTAGCCTGAGGTCATGATATGTATAAAAGTGACGCCTAAGGAAGAGCCACAGGTTCAGAATTTGTCATGTGAATGCTCTGAACTTGTTGCACAAAATAAACCTGTATTCTCCAACCTTTCATGGTCTTGTGTCCTGATTTGGAAACAGGATCTGCTGCAACAATAGCAGACAGATTGAAAAGATTATTAAATGAATAGATTTACATCCAGATCAAAACGGATTTCTCCCACATGATAAATTAGAAATAACACAAAAATAGTATTGAATATTTTGTAATATTATGAGGTCCATCCAGAAAAACCGACCAGATGTTCAGAAGGCATTTGATAACCTGAATTGGCAATTTATGATGCAACAAATTAAAAATATGAATTTAGGATATAAATTTGAGAATATGATAAAGGTGATATATTCTACCCCAAAGGTGAGTATATTATTAAATGGGGAGAATACAGAGAACTTTAAAATAACGAAAGGGGTAAGGCAGGGCTGTCCACTGTCACCTCTGCTTTTCATCTTGATGCTAGAAATCTTATTAATTCTAATCAGACAGAATTTGGACATAAAAGAAACTAGAATTAAAAAGGAGAAATATAAACTCCAGGCTTTTGCAGATGACCTGATATTTTTATTGAAGATCTTATAGAGACAGGAAAAATCTTAATTTGAGAATTAGGAAAATATGAAGAAGTATCAGGCCTTAAAATTAATAGACAGAAGACTAAAATGTTAACTAAGGATTTGATGGGAGAGCAGAAAAAAAGAACTAGAGAGAGTAATGGGACTTCAAACGACAAAGAAAATTTAATATCTGGGAATATGGTTAACTGCAAAATGTTCAACAATAAAAGAAAATAATTATATGAAACTTTAACAACAAACAAAGATAGATTTGGAATTATGGGAGAAGTTACAAATATCATTATTAGGAAGAATCATGGTGATTAAAATGAACATCCTACCTATACCCTTATACTTATTCCAAACAATCCCCATAAAATTAGAAATTTTTTTACAGATATGAACAAGATTATGGCAAAATTAATATGGTTAGGGAAAAAACCCAGAATACAATAAAAAGTGTTACAGGATAGTAGAAACAGAAGCAGCTTTGGACTCTCAGATTGGGAGCTTTACTATAAGGCAGCAGCTTTAACTTGGATTAAGGAATGGGTTAACTTAATAAAAGGATATTAAATCTGGAAGGTCATGATTTACAGAGGGGATGGCATGCCTTCTTATGGAAAAAGGAAATTAAGAAACAAACCTATTTCCATGGACACTTTATAAGAGATTCCCTGTTACAAATCTGGCATAAAATCAGGGAAAAACATTACATGAAAATTCCAATATGGTTATCCACAATGGAAGACATGATATATCCTAATACTTTGTATATATGTAAAACGGTGAGATATAAAGAAGTTTTAGACAATAAAGGAAAATTAAAATGAAACCAGGAACTTAAAGAACAAGGAATATCCATAGATTGGGGGCCATGCCTCCAACTGCAAAATAGATATAAAAAAGATGTACAAGACTATGGAATTTATACGGAATTGCAACAATTAGACAAAATTCTAACAGGCCCTGATGAGAAATGTATAACAAAATGTACAAATATTTATCAGAATTTGATTTGGAAGAAGAAATAGTAAAAGGCTGTATGATAGCATGGGCCAAAAACATAGGACATAATATAGATCTAGCAGAAAAATTTGGAATCAGAATTATAAATTAACAAGACCATCTGCCTATAAAGAAAATATCTATAAGATGTTCTACCGATGGCACCTACCTCCAATGAGATTAGCTAAAATGTGTCCCAACATGAACCCAGCATGCTGGAAGTGTAAAAAGACACAAGGCACTTTCCATCACATGTGATGGTCCTGCCCTAAAGCTCAAAGATAATGGACTAAAATTAGGCACTGGTTACAAAAAATATTAATAAAAAAATAGAATTCTTACCTGAGTTATTCATGTGAGAAATATCTAAAAAAAAGACAAGAAAAATATTAAATATATTTTATTACACTTACTGACTGCGGCAATAATAACATATACACAATGTTGGAAGCACAACAATATTCCTTCTGATGAATTGGTAATTCAAAAAATCTTGGATTGTGCCAAAATGGATAGAATGACTCTAAAATTAAAAGATAAAGAAGAGTCGGAATACCATGAAATTTGGGATATGTGGTATAATTGGCTGGAAAATAGAAATAAGGATAGTTAAGACAAGAAAACAATAGACCAATATATATAATTGTATAGTATTGTACAGTAAAGTAAACATTTACCAGAAATGGATATGTATAATAGTCATACTACAGTGCTGTTAATGTTATGATCAATATTTTTAAGGTGAAAAAACAAGAAAATTAATTTTTTTAAAAAAGAATCTGGATTCTAAATGTAAGGCTGTACCCTTCCACCTGTCTAAGTCATCCAGAGAACTGCCTTGTTGAGTGAGTCAAATTGACATTTTTGCTCTGACATCTCATTGCAAAAGATTTAGTATTTTTAGTATTTATTTGATTTGTCAATCGCTTACAAGATACAGGTATAAGAAGAAATATAGTTTTGAATACATGAGATAGATACTTATAAGAAAAATAAAAAACAATAGGACAGGAATGGTAGGCACGATTGGTGCGCTTATGTACCAATACAGGTCTCTTAGGAAGGGGGTGAGGTCAATAGTAGAGAGTCTAAGGTTAAAGTTTTTGGGGTTTGGGAAGAAACCACAGTCAGGAAGAGTATTCCAAACATTGACCACTCTGTTGTTGAAGTCGTATTTTCTGCAGTCAAGTTTAGTGCGGTTTACCTTGAGTTTGTATCTATTCTGTGGTCTTGTATTGCTATGATTAAAGCTGAAGTATTCATTTGCAGGTAGGACATTTGCAATGCATGATTTTATATACTATATTTATATCGGACCGGAGGCGACATAGTTCTAGGTTTTCTAGGTCTAGAATTTTAAGTCTGATGGCATAAGGTATTCTGCAATGAGTAGAGGAGCGGAGAACTCTTCTTGTGAAATATTTCTGGACTTTTTCAATTGTGTTAATATCAGATACATGATATGGGTTCCAGACTGATGAGCTGTATTCAAGTATAGATCTAGCAAATGCTCTAGTTAATAGTGTGATATTAACAGAGAAGAAGCTATGTAGGATTAGATTAACAACTCTTAATGCCTTTTTGGCTATGTAGTTACAGTGGGCTTTAGCACTTAGATCATTTGAGATGAGTATTCCAAGGTCCTTGACAAAGTTTGGATCCTCAACAAGATCTTGACTATTCAGCTTCTATTTTATTTTCTCATTTTTTTCTGCCAATATGTAAGACAGAGCATTTATTTGTTGAGATTTGAAGTTGCCATTTGATTGACCATTCTGACACATAGTCAAGGTCTTTTTGTAGGGTGGCAGTATTGTCTGTGGTGTAGAATAGCTTTACATCATCAGCGAAGAGAACACAGTTGCTCTTAATATGATCATAGAGAATAAATGTTCTCTTATCTTTCTCATTCTTCTCAGTACCTGTTTCAGTACCACTATTACTTTATCTTTGTACTTTAGTGTTTTTTTCTCTTGCCGCCTGCAGTATTTGTGATTTTATTATTTTCTTAGTAAATCTGATATGAACTTCTCTTGGGAGTTTATTTCTCATCACATATCTTGTATAGACACAAAAAACCTTGTCCATTCCATCCATCATCTTCTCTTTAGTTACCTCTAATGCTTCTGCCAGGATTTCTGCCATCATTTCAGCAAGGTTTTCACCCTTTTCTTCTTCTATATTTTGAAATCTAAGATAGAATTCTGATCTATCAATTTTCCATCCCAATGATTGCAGAGATCTGCCCTTATCTCTTTCCACTTCACTCAATTGGGTATCCATATCTCCAATCTTCTTATCTCTTTGTACATCTTGTTCTTCAATTTTCTTAATTCTGTCCTCATATTGCATCATCATCTGTTGAATATTTTCAATTTTCTCATCTGTCTTTTCCCTTCTTTGCTCAATATTCTCTGTTCTCTTTTCAATATTATCTGTTTTTTCTTGTATCTTTTGAATTCCTTGCATAGTCACCTGCAGTGTCACTTCTTTCTCCTTCTCTTGTTGTAACGTCCACCTGTATTGTTCATTGTCCTCCAGATGGGGAGGAAGAAAAATTTGGGATTGAAGAAGCTGAGGCTGGTATTTTTCTGCTCATCTTAGAGTACTTAATAGAAAAATTGAAAAGAAAAAGCAAGAGCAGTCAATTGCCACTCCAATTAAAAAAAATTAAATAAAAGCAAAAGATAAAAATAAAAAAGGAAAGGGAAAAAATCTTCAGGCACTTGAATACCTTAATCCAATTGATTCCAATTATATTGTTTATTTTCTGCATTTCTCTCTCTCCATGCATCTTTTTTAAGTTTATCTCATCTACCATTCAAAAGAAGGATTTTGGCAATGTCTTTCTAGTTTTCTTTGCTGTTTTTTGTGTTTTATAATCCAATTTGTCATTTATTATTCCATTAAAATCTCCCATCAGACAGATATTAGCATTGTCCAGTCATTTACAATCATTTTGTAAATATAATTTTAAAAAATACATCTTTATATATTTATTATTTTCTAAAAATCTACATATTCCATTACTGTATTTTATGATCTAACCACTGATAGAATAGATCTCAAACTTTGTAAAATTGTTTATCATCTTATGCTCGAATTTCAAATGTCAATCTACTCATTTAAGCACATTCCAATATTTTCTTAATAATCTCCTCCTGTAATGGTATCTTCTCATTTTTCCAGTTTTTAGCAAATACAATCCTAGCTGCTATTAATACATATACAATCAGATATTTCAAATCTTTACTATAGATTTCAGGCAAAATTCCCAATTAAAAAATCTCTGGTTTCAAGTCTATATGCTTATGTGTCATTTTTTCCAGCCACATGTGGATTTTAATTTAATATTTTTTAGCATCTGGGCAGGTCCACCATATATGATAATATGAGCCAGGTGTCTGATGACATTTCTTACACTTTTCAGACTTATTCTTGAACATCCTTGCTATTCTTGTCAGGGGAAAATTCCACCTGTAAAACATCTTATATAAATTTTCTTAATATGCTGTTGACATTGTCATTTTATAATTTTGAGACCACAGTTTTTGCCATTTCTCTAAGTCAATCCCATATCCAAAATTCTTCCCCCAAGCAATCAAATTTTCTTTAACTTGTTCTTCTTCTAATTTAATTTCTAATAAATATCCATATAATTTTTAATCACTTTTTCATCAGCACCTGTCAAAATCTTATCTAAATCAGTCAATTTATCATAAAAAATCCTTCTGTTTTAATATCTTTATCATACCATGATTGTATTTGCATGTATGAAAACCAATTCATCTTTATACCTTGTTCCTCTAATTTTTGCATATATTTAAGTTCACCCTTTTCATTCAATATTTCACCATATTTAACTGTTTGTTCCTTTTTGTATATTATAGCATAAGTAAATGCCTCAACAGTCAATAACCAGACTGGAATTTTCAAATAACATTGTCTTTTAATATTCTCCCAGTTTAACCACAGAGACTCCCATATATAATGTCTTCTAAAGTTCCATTTACCATAAAAAAGCACACCACCCCATAAAAATCTTCTTGATTATCATTTGGGACATAAATTGCTATTAAAAGTCTCTTTTGATTATTGTTCATTATCTCCACCATCAAAATCCTCCCATCATCATCTGTATATAATTGTTCTGCAGGGATTGTATCTCTAATGTATAACACCACTCCTCTCTTTTTACAATTGTTAACGCTGCAAATAATTTCCCTAATTTTTGTTGTTTCAATATATAATCATGTTGTTTTTTAACATGTACTTCTTGTAGGCAGATTATATCAAATTTTAATTTCTCTAACTTATGAAATACTTTTCTTCTTTTAATAGCTGAATTAAGCCCATTTATATTAATTGTAATCAGTTTTTTCTCATCCATTGTAGAGTTTATAAGATGGATTTGTTGCTCTCGTAGATCTTGGTTCTCGTTGTTCTTTGGGTACACCACTTATGGCTCCTTCTTTTTCAATTACTGCTGTACATTCCTCTTGAAATTCAATTAATGACTCTTCTTTTCTTGTATCTTCCTCCCTTCCTTGAAAATATTCCAGATAGAATAACTCAGCTTTTTCAACTGTATCAATTCTGTGTCTTTGTTCCTGCCAGGTAAACATGAGATCTTCAGGTATTAGCCATCTGCAATTTATTCCTCTCTTAAGTAACTCTTTGGTCAAAAATAAATATTGTCCTCCAGATGGTGAGGAAGAAGAAGTCGGGATTGAAGAAGCTGAGACTGGTATCTTTCTGCTCATCTTAGAGTACTTAATAGAAAAATTGAAGAGAAAAAGCAAGAGCAGCCTATTGCCACTCCAATAAAAAAAAAAAAAAAAGGGGGGGGGAGGGGAAAAAATCTTCAGGCACTTGAATACCTTAATCCAATTGGTTCCAATTATGTAGGAAAAAAGGAAAAAAATATAAAATGGAAAAAGGATGAAAAAAGAAAAAAATAGGAAAAAAAATTAAAAAGACAGAAATCTGTATATTTCCCTTGCTAAAAAGGTAAAACAAAGGGAGGGTGGAGAGGGGGAAAAAGTAGTTTTATTCTTGCATCAAAGGACTCAAATCCAAATGTAAAAATCCAATGGGGGGAGATAGATAGAAAATTCAATTCTGTCAATAAGCAAAGCAAAGCACTGCCATTATATGTTCTAGGCTCTTTACGAAATCAAAAAACAAAATTTCCAGTTCTCTTTTCAAGGTCACTTCAATCTTCTTTCTTCAAATCCAGACTCCAGCTATCAGAAGTTCCACAGAAGAGCACTTGCAAACAATCTACATGCTCTTCCCACTATCTTTTCAATGAAAAGCACAAAGTCCTTGAATGTAACACCAAATGTATCAATAAGAAAGAAAGAAAAGAAAACAATGTATGCAAGTCTCCAGGTGGCAGCGCTACTTATTTCCCTTTCCTTTCCCTTCCCCTCTAATATTAAAGCCAGTAATACAAAAAATAAAAAGAATCTAAAATTATTATTTCCAAATTTTGAGAGGAAAAAATAAAAATTAAAAAGGAAAGACCAGTCCAGTTGAAAAGTTGAAAAGTTTTAACAAAATCCAAAGTTCCAATAAAAAGAAAAAAAAAACCTTCAGGTTTAATTTGTGCTTAGTCTCACCACTTAAGCGCTTTTATCTTCACTTTTAAATTGAATTTTTAGTCTTTTAGGGTGTTCTCTCCAGAAAAAATAAATAGAAAATTATCTCACCAAACTGACACACTTTCTTTCCAGCTTTCTTCCATTCCGGAGCTGTCCCAGCTTCAACAGCTTTAGTGGCTGCTCTCCACCGTGGGAAATTACCGGTTCTACAGAGGTGGACAGAAGCGGTAGAAACCCACCCCTGATTAGTCCTTTTCCAATCCTCAGGTACTTCTCTGGCGCTCCTGGATTTTTTAAAGATATGGTACAATCATTCTGAGATAAGATCTGCCAGCTCCTTCAGAACTCTGGGGTGTAATCTGTCAGGTCCCAGTGATTTATATTCATCAAGGTCAGACAAGTATTCTCTTACCATTTTTTTGCTTATTTTAATTTTGATTTCTAATCTGTCTTTTACAGTTATGTTTTTGGTAAATTGGGCTATATTTTTGTCCGTGTGTCCAAAGACTGATGCAAACAATGAGTTAAGCATCTCTGCTTTCTCCCTACTACCAGTTACTTCCTTGTCATCTTTTCTCTTTCGTGGACCTACTGTTTCCTTGATTTTTTTCCTGGTTATTAATATGTTGAAAGAAACTTTTTAAAAATTATGTTTGACTTTTCATTCTGAGCCTTTGCTTTCTTAACTTCAACTTTGCATGTTCTGGCTTCATTTTTGCATGTTTGTTCCCCAAGCTTTGAGCATTTGTATATTAGCATATAAGACTTTTATATCTGTCCATGGCATCTCCTAGTTGTTGTTTGAGTTTTTCTTTTTTCTCATCATTCCCTACCTCATTGTTTGATTTGGGATTTATTATTGGCTATCCTCCCCTTCAATTTTAGTTTAAAGCCCTTCTGATGAGTTGGCCAGTCAATCTGGGTGATGTAATCTTCCCAGGTCCCCTGTGGTGAGATGGGTAAATGTCCTGAGGGATATGTTTTAATCCCATCACCCTGCAACTGAAAGGGGGAGGGCAGGGGGCTGCAGGAAACTGCTTTGTTTTTAAAACCATGTTTCTTCTTTTCTTATCCAGGGAAATATAATATTCTGCTTTTTTTAAATATTTCTTAGGATATTTCATTCTTCTAGGAGAGGGGTGGGTGCTAACTTTCTACACGTGGCTCTATAGAAAAGGATTTAGAAACAAATAAAGATTACGCTACCTGTAAATGGAGGTTTATACTCACATTAATGATTTTTTGTTTTAATCCTATTATATTAATACTTTGTTAAACAGTCAATCTCAATAAAGATGGTAACATACTTTGAAACAATAAACAATTTTTTTAGCAATTCTCAAAACTCCCTTTGAATATAGCAAAATATGGAAAAATAGCAATGCATTTCTCTTCCATTCTGAGGGCTATTTTAGAGGTTTTAAATTTTTGTCTGGGATTTTAATACCTTCTATAGAGTTGAAAAAAGGACTGATAAAGCTTAAGCTAATCTTGTTTTATGCAAGAGCAGCTGAAAGTCTCTCTCTCTGTCTCTGTCTCCTTTGCAAGTCTAAGTAAGGATCCCATTCTTTCCATAGTTGCAGTGATTCAGTTAACATCATTGAATGGTCACCTGATCATTCCAAGAACTGAGACCACAGTTGTAAAAAAGGTCATAACCCTGCAATAACCTGCATACACTACAGTAAAGAAAGTGATTTCTATAGTTAAAAAAAGACAGAAAATAGGAGGGGAAGTAAATTAAAAGCAAGTGAAATGTCCCTGTCCTGCAAATAACAAGCCAAATCTATTTCTTCCTTCCTCTGGAGAATTTCTTAAGAAACATCCAAAGAAATGTTCATCCTTTCTAGTATCTTTTTGCCTCAAAAGTATCCTTCTTGTCATCCTTAACAAATGGGTAAATTAAATATGAACAAATAGTTTAATGCTTCACAGTAAAAATTACATCCATAATCAAGTTTGAGTTCTTTAATGTTAATTTATCTTAAGAGAGGCTTCATAATATGAGAAAGTTAACATTTATTGAGATCCCATGCCCAAACCTGAAAAGGAGCTATGAAAGACCCTTGACATTCAGAAAATGGCGATTCATTATTTTGATTCTTATGACAAAAGAACAGAAAAAAAAAAGTCCAAATTGGCCTTAATTTGATTCACAGCTTGGAAGTTACTTTTCTTGGACTGTCATTTTTTTAGGATATGAACAGAACAAATTGAGAATATTTCTAATCTTTTGAGGGGCACTCCAAAAGAACATGCTATTATCTTCTCAGAGTGAGAGTCAGAGAAATGCAGACATACACACACAAAAGTGAATTTCCAGTACTTGGGTTTTTTTTTTAAAAAAACCCAAACATAAACAAAGAGGAAAAAGAAAACAGGCTTTCTAAATGTGATATTACAGACAGCTTCCAGAAGCAAAAGAGGCCTTCTGATACTTAGGGAACTATGACAAAGGAATTAGAAAAGGAAAAAAAGTTTATGCCTGAAATATGAATGAGAATCAGTAAATCTTTTTAGAGACCTTCTGACAGTTATTGCAGCACTGATATGAACCAATAAAACACAAAGGAATAGCATCAATAATGTTGTTCACTCATGGAAAAACGTCACCAGCTATAAGGATTTCAATAATTATAAGTTGGTCTAATAAAACAGGTTCAACAGGTTTATTGTGACAATTTAATATAATCAATGGACATATACTGCTCAAAAAAATAAAGGGAACACTTAAACAACACAATGTAATTCCAAGTCAATCACACTTCTGTGACATCAAACTGTCTACTTAGGTAGCAACACTGACTGACAATCAATTTCACATGCTGTTGTGCAAATGGAATAGACAACAGGTGGAAAGCACAGGCAGTTATCAAGACATACCCAATAAAGGAGTGGTTCTGCAGGTGGTGACCACAGACCACTTCTCAGTTCCTATGCTTTCTGGCTGATGCTTTGGTCACTTTTGAATGCTGGCAGTGCTTTCATTCTAGTGGTAGCATGAGACAGAGTCTACAACCCACACAAGTGGCTCAGATAGTGCAGCTCATCCAGGATGGCACATCAATGCGAGCTGTGGCAAGGTTTGCTGTGTCTGTCAGTGTTGTGTCCAGAGCATGGAGGCTCTACAGGAGGCAGGCCAGTACATCAGGAGACATGGAGGAAGCCATAGGAAGGGAACAACTCAGCATCAGGACCACTACCACCGCCTTTGTGCAAGGAGGGACTGGAGAAGCACTGCCAAAGCCCTGCAAAATGACCTCCAGTGGGCCACAAATGTGCCTGTGGCTGCTCAAACAGTCAGAAACAGACTCCATGAGGGTGGTATGAGGGCCCGACGTCCACAGGTGGGGGTTATGCTTACAGCCCAACACCATGCAGGACGTTTTGCATTTGCCAGAGAACACCAAGATTGGCAAATTCGCCACTGGCGCCCCTGTGCTCTTCACAGATGAAAGCAGGTTCACACTGAGCACATGTGACAAACGTGACAAGGTCTGGAGACACCATGGAGAACACTCTGCTGCTTGCAACATCCTCCAGCATGACATGTTTGGCAGTGGGTCAGTAACGGTGTGGGGTGGCATTTTTTTAGGGGCCACACAGCCCTCCATGTGCTCGCCAGAGGTAGCCTGACTGCCATTAGGTACCGAGATGAGATCCTCAGACCCCTTGTGAGACCATATGCTGGTGCAGTTGGTCCTGGATTCCACCTAATGCATGACAATGCTAGATCTCATGTGGCTGGAGTGTGTCAGCAGTTCCTGCAAGACGAAGGCATTGATGCTATGGACTAGCCCACCCATTCCCCAGACCTGAATCCAATTGAGCACATCTGGGACATCATGTCTCACTCCATCCACCAATGCCACATTGCACCACAGACTGTCCAGGAGTTGGAGGATGCTTAGTCCAGGTGTGGGAAGAAATCCCTCAGGAGACCATCCACCACCTCATCAAGAGCATGCCCAGGCATTGTAGGGAGGTCATACAGGCATGTGGAGGCCACACACACTACTGACCCTCATTTTGACTTGTTTTAAGGACACTACATCACAGTTGGATCAGTCTGTAGTGTTTTTTTTTTACTTTAATTTTGAGTGTAACTCCAAATCCAGACCTCCATTGGTTGCTAAATTTGATTTCTATTGATAATTTTTGTGTGATTTTGTTGTCAGCACATTCAATTATGTAATGAACAAAGTATTTAATAAGAATATTTCATTCATTCAGATCTAGGATGTCTTATTTTTGTGTTCCCTTTATTGTTTTGAGCAGTGTACTTATTAATTAATCAGAGTTATATATACATTGCTATTGTTGATACAGACAGTAATCCATAATGTGGCTTGTTTGATTTTGGCTAAGTAATTGGAGATGCCAACTACTAAAATCATAGTATGTCTCAGTGCCCTCTATGCGCCTCACACTCCTGACTATTCATTAAACAATGATTAAACAAACCATGCATTAGTATCAATTGTGAACCAAATCAATATCAAATGATATATTACTGTGATATTGGGCTAATATTTTTACAAGAATATTTTTAGAAGCTCTTTAGATTTAAGAGCTGCTGCAGAAAGTCCAAAAAGAGTTTTTTACTCTATGATCCCTAAAGCATGTGATAATTGGAGAAGATATGTAATTAGTTTCAGAAACATAGAAAAGAATTTTGGTGGTGTTTTTTTTTTTTTTTTTTTGCTATGTGCACAAGATTGTTTTATGGTACTGAGTAGGTTAACACTGCTAATATTTTCTCATCTATGCTGCATATAGAGGTAATTTTATGCATATTTCCTCATAAGCATTCTTCCATCCACTTTCTATATCATTTTAATCTGAAGAAGCAACTGGTCCTGGTGATGTTTTATTTATTTACCACATATGATTTCATGCAGCTTTAGTCAGCTTTCAGCCTCCAAAGCAAAACTATTCAAGTAGCATAAATGTTTTAATGCAGAAGAATCATCTAGTTCTTTTATCTTTGAATAGAAAGTTTATGTTACAAAATCTTGATTTTGGATGGAAACAACAAATTGAAGTCCAACATCCCCTTAACTTTCTCAAATAGCTGTTTGGGTAAATCCTTGAGGAGACAGAAAATGCAGGGGTTCTTTGAATCACACATTTAATAGGCTCACGAGTAGGATGAGTGTGCTACATAATACTATTATGCAAACTATCAGTCACTGATATATGCAATAGCTATGCCAATCAATTTGCAGGACTATTGAGGCTATTTAAGGTTCTTCACTTTGAACTAAACTATGTCATTGGGTTCAGCGCCAAATAGCCTTTTCTGATTCAGTGTTTTCCTGTCTCCAAAGCATACCCTGGTCTAATTTATAATTAAGTAGCTAACTAACTGATCCAGCCAAATCTCCTTACTGACCTAGCAAGATCTAAAATTTAATTACATTCCATTTTCCCATGAGGCTTTTGAAAGGGCAGAGTTAGTTCAACTCTGTTTATGATTAATTAGATATATTTTAGGTTACATTTAGTTCTACTGGCTTAATTAATACTTCCTTCTCTTTTTGTGTTCCATCAAGTTAAATCAGTGTGTTTTTTTCCCTACAGATAGGCTAACTGAGCTACTCTATGTCACAGGTGTCAAACAGGGGTGGGATTCAATTTTTTTAACAACTGGTTCTGTGGACGTGGCTTAGTTGGTGGGCACGTTTTGATGGTAATGTGACTGGCTGGGTGTGGCCAGCTCAACATCATTCACATCGAGGCACGCATCTCCTCACCTGGCCTCTCGTGACTGTGGGGATGTTGCAATAAGTCACTTTTTTCAGTGCCTCAGTGCCATTGTAAATTTGAATGGTCACTCCACACAAGCAAAGTACCAGTTTAGGAGGGGAAAAAAAAATTCCAGAGACATTCCTGAGACAGAAAGTCTAGTCCTGCCACGAATGTAATAGGAGTTAACGGAGAGGCAGTTTCTATAAGCAACACCAAAATGTTTCCTTCCTGCCTTCCTTAAAGGATTAGGCCAGAAATTTCTTCCAACAACAGGTTCTCTGAACTGTTTAGAATGTTAACAACTATTTCTAGCAAATAGGTGTGAATCTGTAGAATCCCACCCCTGGTGTCAAACTCACGGTGTCACATTGCCATCACGTGATGTTTCACAATGTTTTTTCCTTCATGGAATTGGGATGGGTGTAGCCTGCATGTGACACATCCAGCCTAAGGGCTGCCAGTTTAACACTCGTGCTCTATGTGATGGGAGAGTACTTTCTCTACGTTGCAATTTGAAGAAGTATTAATGCTTAGGAGGTAATAGGAGGTATCCTATAAAATAAAACATTGTTGGGTCAGCTAAGACAACAGAACATTCAAGATCCAGTGATCCAGAATGATCAAAGACTGTCATAACTCAGCATTCAAGACTGTTTTATATGAAAGTGGTGCTCAGATGTTTTGGTAGAGTTAATATGCTTTTATTTCTTTCCTATTGTTTGTTTGCCCACTGTACTGTTTTACAGTTTTTACAGCTGCTTATGCTTCTTAATCCAAAAAAGTCCTTTAGGGATTTTATACTGTGCTTTAAGCCCATGTTATACTGGCCAACAGATGCAAAAAGGACACAGCGGACGAGCAAAATGTTCCATCCGTTGTTATCCGCTCTCAAAAGGGCCGAAAATTTGCATAACTGGAGCGGATAACACAGACGTGGGGAGGACGCAGGGCGGATGCAAAGCGGATGCGGAACGGAAGCCCAGCAGATGGAAGCAGATGGGAGCGGATGGGAGTGGGTGGCACATCCGCAGGGCTTCCAGGGGGCCTCAGCAAAGCGGACGCGGAACGGAAAGAGCGGAAGCAGAGCAGACGCCAAATGGATGAAGCGGATGCAGAGCGGAAGCCTAGCGGATGCACAGCGGAAGCCTAATAGATGCCTGTCGTTCACTGCGCATGCGGGGAGGATGCATTGCATCAGCCCCGCGGATATAACGGAAGCAGCTCGGAAGCAGGTCACCGTTCAGAGGAAAGACTTGCTGCTGGACACATCGACTGCCTTGCCTGCCCTGCCTGCATGTCTGCCTGCCAGCCTTGCTGCCAGCCTTGCTACCAGCCTTGCTGCCAGCCTTGCTACCAGCCTTGCTGCCAGCCTTGCTGCCAGCCTCCCTGCCTGCCAGCCTTGCTGCCTGCCTTCCTGCCAGCCTTGGTTCATGTCTGCCTGCCAGCCTTCCTGCCAGCCTTGGTTCATGTCTGACTGCCAGCCTTTCTGCCAGCCTTGGTGCCTGACTCCCTGCCAGCCTTCCTGCCAGCCTTGGTGCCAGCCTCCCTGCCAGCCTTTCTGCCAGCCTTGGTTCCTGCCAGCCTCCCTGCCAGCCAGCAATCCCACAACCATGCAGAAGCACAGCAAGCCTCAGCCATCTGCTGCCAGCCCTGGCAAGAGGGACAGGGCTACCATCCCGCCCCCTGGCCCTCACTCTGGTTCTGCTGGGGCTTCTGCAGCACGGGCTCGCTCTTCTGGGGCTGGCGCTTCTGCTGCTTCTGCTTCTGGAGGAGCTGATGACAAGCACTCCAGCACCAGCCACCTCCACAGCACCTGCACCCTTCACCCCTGAGACTGAGCGACCAAGAGGAGTGCCAGAGACTCATTTTTGTCTTATAGCTTGTTGTTAATAAAGTCTATTTATGATTCACACACTTGCTTCATTTCTTTTTTTTAATAAAGTCTTGCTGGAAACTGTTAGAAATGGTTTAAGCCTTTGCATGCTTGTGGGATGGGTAAAGGATAGCTTTGGGATGGGTTTGGATACCTGTGGGATTGGTAATAGCTGTGGGATGGGTAAGGATAGCTTTGGGATGGGTTAGGATACCTGTGGGATGGGTAATAGCTATGGGATAGGTTAGGATACCTGTGGGATAGATAAACCTCCAGTGCAAGCATAGTGGGACTGTATGGTCCACCCTCCCAGGTGCGACACCTACGGCCCTTTATTATCAATAATAATGTAATAATTATCCACACATGTCAACATAAACACAACTCTTTATTAAGAGTTCATTGTAGGCCAACCAAAATACATGGCCCAATCTCATCTGTGTGAGAAGACAGGCTGAAGGAAGCATCCATTAAGCATCTACCATCCTGTCTTGCCACTCCACTGCTCCAGCTGGGGAGTTGCACCAGTGTCTCAGGAGGTTGCGCTGCTTCTTCGCTTCATTTGAGGCTCTGTTGGGGCCTTGCACATCCTCAGTGTCGATCAGGTTTCACCCTTGCCTCCATTCCCCAGGCTCCATGACCCCATTGGCTTCTTGGAGGTCCACGAGCCTGTTCTGCAAGACTAGGTAGCGGGTGCACATGTGATTGTGCAGGATGCAGCAAGCTTCCATGATCCTCCTCACGGTCTCTGGGCAATGCTGCATGGTGGTGAGAAGTACCTGGAACCTGTTGGCCAGGATGCCAAAGGCGTTCTCCACCACCCGCCTTGCCCTGGACAGCCTGTAGTTGAAGATCGTCTCTTCACGGGTAAGGAGTCCAGAGGTGTAGGGCTTCATGAGGTAGGTTGTGAGGGAGAAGTCTTCATCCCTCACAATGAAGTAGGGCACATCTTGTGTGTCGTTGGGTAGGGGTTCTGGATCTGGGAAGCCCACGATGAGGTTGCGTTCCAGTCCCTCCTTGAGGTGACTGGTGTTGTATACCTGGGCATCTGAAGATGAGCCGTTGCCTGAAGCATCGATGTACATGAACTTGTAGTCAGCATCGACCATGGCAAAGAGGATGATGCTGAAGAAGCCCTTGGAGTTGAAATAAATGGACCCCGAGTTGGCTGGAGCTTTGCAGGCCATGTGCTTGCCATCTATGGCTCCAACGGTGTGGGGGAAGTTCCACTTCTGATACCACTGCTCTGCAACTTTCTTCCATCCTTCTTCAATGGGGGGGTACTGGAGGAGCTCCTCCTTGTATTCTTCGATGATGGCCTGCACCACTTCTCTGATCACAATGCTGATGGTGTTGGATGGCATCCTCCAGCCGTTCTGCATGCTCCTGTAGGAGGTCCCTGAGGCCAGTTGGTGCAGAGTGAGTGCCACCTTGAGCCCAGGGTCCAGTCTGGGCCGGAAGCTGGTGTTTGCCTTGGTCAACCTGGGTGTCAGGCGCTGCACAACTTCATCAAACATGGCTGGAGGCATCCTCATGAAGTTCTGGAACGCCCGAGTGTCTTCGCTCCTGAGCTCCACCATCAGCTTGTTGTACAGTCCGTCCTCTGCTCTACTGGTGAACCATCTTCGGACCCAGACTCTTTTTGGGTGGCTCCTTTTCTTCTCGCAGTAGTGTTCACAGAGCCTGCAGATGGCTTCACACTGTTGCAGAACGATGGTGGCTGCCGAAAGGACTTTGTTACAATCCACGGTGGACATGACTGGATGCTGTGGAAGAGGAAGAGGCAGATGAAGGCTGCAGAGGTCTGCACTGCTGGGCTGCTGTTCTGAAAGTGTGATGCAGGCGAGTTGCTCCCCCTTTTTATAGGCAGTATAGGTTTTCCGCTAGGCATCCTCTAGGCATCCTCTAGGCATCCTGTCTACATCCTTAATATCTGAGATAGGTCCCCTCTGAGAACGTTTTTTCCGTTTTAAATGCTTTGTTTCCGTGCTGCATCCATTCTGCATCCGTTCTGCATCTGTTCCGCGTCTGTTCCGCTTCCTCCCTGTGTCCAGGCGGATGCGAGTTGCGTGGATGAGCAGCGAACGCCAAGCGGATATAGCGGATTCGTAACGGATGCATAGCGGATGCAGAATGGACGAACTGGATACATTTTCCACGCAAAAGTTTTAGGCAGCCCAAAACTTTTGGAGCGGATTAAACGTCCATAAACGGATGCTGGACGGATAGAGAGGAAGCAAAACGGAGGCAGTGAGTACAGAACGGATACATTGCATTAACCAATGCATGGCAAGCTTTTTTGTCCATTTTACATCCTCTTTGCATCCGTTGGTTCAGTGTGACATGGGCTTTAATTGGAACACAGATTATCAATCAGAATGACAAATTTTATTACTAATGTTTCTGTCTCTCCTTCACTATCCATCCACTCCCATCCATCCACATCCACATTAAACTAAATTCCTACCCACAAATTCTATAATTTGTTTGGTGTTACCTCCCCCCTTTATTTTCTATCAAACCAAATGAAAAAGAGTAAAATATCTAGGATAATTTTGTTGGTAAATCCATCACTTTTAACACCCTGTTCTGCAGCTGTGTTTGCACTGCTGTTCTAAAATTAGGCTCAACAGCCTAAACTAAAGTGGATTTGATAGATTCACCTGTACAGAACATTTTAATTTTAATTTTGAATTTAGCTTTGGTTTCCAATATCATTTAGTGAAAAGTAGTGAAAAGTAATTCAATTATAAAATATGTCATGTAGAAACACATTTTTATGTTAGCTGTCAAAAGATTATTTCTTTAGATAACAAAGACATAGCAGATAATACTGTTTTTATTATAGGTCAGTAGTTGCTGGTAATTGAAGTTCAGTAATATTAGGATGATATAATGACCAAGGAGATTGTAGACAGAAACAAAAATAAAAAAAGCAATTTTATAAGATATCATAGTGGGATACAATGTTTGCATCACAATTAAAACTATAATTAGTTTCTATATAAGTCATTTTTTTTTCACAATCTTTACAATAACTCCAAACTGTGCTTCGTGCTATTTCCCTTTCTGCAGTATTTTTCTATAAAAGTGGTGGCTGCCAATGATCAGCAAGTGAAACTATGTAACCTTGGACTTTCAAAAGTACTTTTATTTCATGTGTTCTAATTGAGTAGCTCATTCTATAGCATGTCATTTATATTTAAATGAATAATATAAAGCATGGTATTTACACTACATATACAAATTCTTTCAATGCTATAAAATGTCCCAAACCTCATGGTCTTGGGGTATATGGATTGTCAAATATTTTTCAACATGAAATATAATTTTGTGTCCAGCTAGCCATTTCAAACATGTAGCCCATTTAAGCAAGATCCACCTGAATATCATGAACATAAATACTTTGTCTGACAATTTTCTTAACATTTGGGTCTATTTATTGCTGAAATTGCATTGAAATTTCTTCTTTTAAGGAAAGGGATTTTAGAAAGCCAAAGTACATTTTTTTGGATTTTAGAAAGCCAAAGTACATTGAAATGTGTGCCAGGACTGTTATTCCAAGTGCAGCTGTCTATTGCAGTTCAATGGATCTTCAACATACTTTAGTTATGAGTGAGATACTTTAATTATAAGATGAATTTGTATGGCAAATATTCCCAGGTTGGACCTAGCTACTGAGATCAGCATGAATTTAGCCCACCAAGGAAACATTTCAGAAATGGAGATTACATTTGTTTCAACATAGGAACATTAATAGACCTCATAATTCTGCTCCATATGTTAATATTGGAACTGTTTTTGCACCATAGAATTTAAGAATTTGGGGTGTATTGCTATATTATGGAATATCTATCTTTAAATTAGGTGTTCCCTTTTTTTTAGGAGTTCATTTAAAACTGGTTCTGACTATAAATATAAAATTTATCTCAAAGGTCCAAGGCTGGACCTGGGGAAGGACCACAGCACACATACTCATAACAAATAGCAAAGCAACAGAATAGCAAACTAATCTTTAATCTTGAAAGCCAGTCCAGAGCCTTGGTACACAGTGAGTAGGAATAACAAAGTCCTTTGCAAACTCAGTGCTGGGAGCTTCCACCTCCCAGTGCACTTTATAGTCCAGGGACCACACCCTCATGCCACAAACCCCCAGTCACTCAACATCTGGTAGTCAGCATTTGCAGCCTTCCCTTTCTTCCAACAGCAGCAGCATTTCCCTCCTGCTGAAGCTATGTTCTGGCTCCTCGCACTGTCGGCAGCAACATGTGTCCTTCCTTGTCCATCTAAGTGACCAGCTGGTAATTGATCAGCTGGCCAGTGCTTCCAAGCCCCTGGGACCTCTTGCAGCAGCAGCAGCCTTCCCTCCTGACCAGAAGCCCAATCCATTAGTGATCAGCTGGTGAGTAGCCAGCTGGTAAACAGTGGTGAAGAGCAGTACCCGGAAGTTCCACAGCTGCATCCACAGTTTCACCCTTCACTCCCTTAGCTCCCTTGACTTTTGTGGCTGCTTCACTGGTTGATTATGGACCCTCCCCAAGACCAGGGCTTAACAAGACTGCACCTGGAAGACAGGAGACAGTCATTAGACAGAGTAACACAGCCTGCATCCTCCCTTGGTTTGTGAGGGTATCTCCGGTAGAATTTCCTAAGCAACCATGGAGCCATTACATCCTGCTCTGCCACCAATGAGGCATCAATGGAGGGGTAACCTTTCCATCATACCAGGCATTGTAGTTTATCTCTATGGAATTGGGAGTCCAATACCTGGTCTATTAGTCCAGTACTGGTCTCCTCCTACTGGACCCAGTGGTGGGGGAAAGGGCCAGATATTAGAGTTCTTCACAGGTTTTAGGAGGCTGCTGTGGAACACAGGGTGAATCCTTCCTAGCAAGGATGGGAGTTTAAACTCTACAGTAACAGGATTGATCACATGAACAATTTGGAAAGGACGCAGGTATTTGGGGGCCAGTTTCTTGCAGGTACTTTCAACTTGAGGTATTTAGTTGAAAGGTACACCTGGTCCCCCACCTGAATAGTTTGTGGGAGGCCCATTTATTTTGTCAGCCTGCGTCTTATAGGTCTTGGCTGCTTTCTTTAACACCATCTTCACAGTGCCCCATATGTCCTGTATCTTCTTTGCCCACTCGCTTAGGTTACTGGAAGGAGGAGGGGCTCGAGACCACTCAGGAATGGGCACAAAATCCACCCCGTTAATGACTCAAAAGGGGGTGAACCCTGTGCTACTGTGCACCATGTTGTTGTATGCCACCTCTGCAAATGGAAGGAGGTCTCTCCAATCCATTTGTTGATAGGTGATGTAACACCTCAGATACCATTCCACCATGGCATTCAGTCTCTCTGCTGCCCCATTGGTATTGAGATGGAAAACTGAACTCAAGCCTTGAGAGGAACCTATCAGGCAGATGAAGTCTCACCAGAACTTGGTGGTGAATTTCACACACACCCCAGTTTGAGATGATTCATCGCTGAACTCCATGGAGACAGTAGATATGTAAAACAAATAGTTTTTCTAGTCATCTTGCTGATGGCAGTCCAGCACAAGGCACGAATTGAGCTTGTTTGGAGAAAAGGTCAATGACCATCCATATCACTGTGTGCCCTTTACTCTCTGGCAGTTCTACAATAAAGTCCATGGCAATCTCCCCTCATGGCTGGGATAGATCAGCCATAGATTGCAAGAGCCCTAGGGGTTTCCTGGCCAAGGTTTCATAGGCGCACAGATTGGACAGCTTTTCACATAATCCTCAACCTTGGACTTCATTTGAGGCCACCAGAACTGTTGTTTGGTGAGGTATAAGGTTTTTAGGAACCCAAAACTGTTGGCTTGTTTAATATCATGGCACTGTCACAGCACTCTGGGCCTCAGTGCATGTGGTATATACAGTTTGCTTCCCTTCCATGCAAAGCTGTCCCTGTGCATGAGTACTTATTGATTCTCCTGGAACCAAGGGTTGGTTGACAACACGGCCTGTAGATCATGTAACAAGTTGCTCATTGGGCTCTGACCATCACCTGTGCAGCTTGTTGAGAGTGGGGAATGATGGCATGGATTACTTCTTCCTGAAGGCTGTTGTATTGGGGCATCCATGACAAAGCATCTTATCCACTGGGATGTACTTCAGGGCAAAGTGAAAACATTGAAAGTACTGTGCCGACTGGACCTATTTTTGGGACAACTGATGTGGGGTTTGTAGTGCCTCGAGGTTTTTGTGGTCAGACCTCAAATGGCTCTTTGGCCCCCTCCAGTAGATGCTGCTATGTCAGCAGCACCCACCAGACAGCAAAGGCTTCTTTCTCCCAAATTGGCCACCCATGTTCTGCCTCTGTGAGCTTGCAGGAGGTATATGCTCAGGGTTGCATCTGGCCCCATTTGTTTCTCTGTAACAGGACTGCTCCCATTACATCTCTGGCATCCACCTGAATAATGAAGGATCATCCTGGATTGGGGTGCTTTAGGACAGGCTCCCTTGTGAATAGGGCCTTTAGCATCTCAAAGGCCCTCTGGCAATCCATCATCCACTGGAGGTCGAGGTTTTGTTAGAGTGTGCTTGATTCAGAGTAAGTCAGTCAATGGCAAGGCCACCCTGGCAAATGATGGTATGAATTGCCAATAGAAGTTGGTGAAACCAAGGAAACTCTGCAATTGTTGCCACATTTTTGGTGCTTGCCACTCTAAAATAGCTTGCACTTTATGTGGATCCATTTCCACTCCACTGTTCGATATGCGATAACCCAAATAATCTAGCTGGGTCCAGTGAAACTCACATTTGGACAGCTTCACGTATAGCTTTGCCACCAGCAACTTCTTCAATACTTGTAGCAGTTGGGTGTGCTCTTCCATGGTGATGGTATAGATAAGAATATCATCTAGAAACACAAGGACCCCACGATACAGGTGTTCTTGTAACACATCTTTAATCAGCTGCATGAACATTTTCTCCTTGAATAGTACTGGAGTCGCAACTAATGAATGGACCAATTGGATGAATCTCCCAGCCAAGTTCTTGTCGATGTAACTTCATAGCTTACCCATCTCCTTGAGTGTCATCGAATACATCTTTGACTTGGGTAGTTTGGCTCTGGGTATTAGCTTGATTGCACAATCCATAGGATGGTGAAGTGGTAGAGTCTTACATTCTTCTTCACTAACACCTCTGCTAAGCCTGTAGGCCTCAGGGAAAGGGGAATGGGCCTCCACCAGGGCCTCTCTAGGTGTAACCTCTAAGCCACTGTCCACCCCTTCCTGGGCCAATTCATGAGGAGGAGGTCTGGGTCCCACCACTATCTTCAACTTTCTATATCCACCTTTCCACCATATCATGGATCCCCACTTATCCAGCTATGCCAGCCCCATTATAACAGACTCGGTCATCATTGCTATCATGATGAATCTAATGACCTCCCAATGCTCTTTCATGTCTAATCGTACTGGCTCAGTGATATGGGTAGCCGAAGGGGTCCCCCCAGCAATGTTCTATCCACCTGCTTGATCAAACGGGCTTGGCCATCTTCTTTATTCATATTCCTAATGCCTTAACTATAGCCTGGCTGATGAGACACTGGTGAAACCCCAAGTCAATCAGGGCACTATACCTCCCACTGTGCTGATTGGGGATTCACTATGATAATGGGAATTATGAAAGGCTGAATGGGGTTGCTTACCATTGGGTCCTCTGACCTTTCATCCTTGCTGTTGTAGGGCCCTGGCTGGAACTTCCCTAACACTGTTATGTCTACTTCCTCCGAGGACATCAAGAACTCTGCCTGGTGTGCTTCCTGGGACCATTCTGGGTTCTGTCAAGGAGGCCTTGCGATCCTACCAGAGCTGCTCCCTGGTGTCTTTGTTGACTGTGGGACTGGCACTGTGCATTTAGCTGCCTGGTGTCTTGGTTGATTGCACTGGAAACAGCGCAGCAGTGGTTGAACAGGACTTTCTGTGGGATGGGTCACTGGGGATAGATCAGGCTCCACATGTTGATCCTGACAATCTTTCCACTGGTTTCTGAGGGCCATGGCCCACATTTCCCTTGGAACAGAACTCCTATAACCCAGCATCCAAGTCCTCTTGGAACCAATAGTGCAACGGATGTGGGATACCCTGGTAAACACAAGCCTGGCATAGCTCCTGGTCTAACCCCACCCTGAACTGATGAACCAGCAACCATTCTGGCCAGGCCTGCAGCTTACCACTGACCCTAAGAAACTCCCAGACATATTCTACTGTCAATCAGCTCCTCTGTTTCAGTGACAGGAGCTCTCCTTCCACTTGTTGTGCACGGGTCCCATTCTCAAACTGAACTCGCAGTGCTTCCAAGAAAAGATCCACATTTGCCAACTCCTGTGCATGCTCACTGTGCAGGTCTGCCACCCATTAAGCAACCTCCCAACACTGCTGTCACAGCCACAACCATTGCCCATTTTGAGGGGTAGAATTGAGTGTATTGGTCCAAATGACTAATGGTTTGGCTCAGAAACAGTGCCACACAGCCAGGATTCCTATTGAACGATTCCTATTGAACCCTGCAATGGTAGTGGACCCCATGACATCTGCTAGGGCCAATATCCTGGTGGCCATATGGGCCCTTTAGGACCCAGTTTGCCACTCATGTGTCTGGGACAGCGAGAGAAGGTGCCCTTCGACCTGACTGTTGGAACCCCAGATGCTTCTTAAGGCCACGATCCTCCACTGTAGTTGACCCTTCCATGGCCTGTTGCAACCATCTTACAAAACTAACCAGTAGGGAATTCTGTTCCCATAGGCCCATCTGCTGGGTTAGGGTGGATGCTGGTCCCAGCCATAATTTCGGACTAGCCAGATTGAACCGGGTCTCCTGAGGTGGAGCTGGCTGAGGTCCTGATCTTCATAGCTGCCATATTGCTGCTGACTCTGCTCCCATCTCCCATGCTATCAGGAGGGAGTATGCTGAAAACTGGCCTCCCTGAACTGCTCTACCTGCTATTACCTGGGGTGTTCAAGTAGCTTCACCCCCCTCCTCCTCATTTTCCATCAATCATCTTTCCTGCCACTCAGGCAATGGAGCCTCACTGTGGAGGGGGGGAGTTGGCACTTGCAGTGGCCCAGAGGCTCCAGTCACTGATGAACTATGCCATCACTCCCCAGTGGACCCAGTACCCTGGATAGCCTCCGGGACCTTTTGAGCCTTTGCTGGCTGCACCACTCTATGTGCCTCATGCTCCTTCAGCCTCATAGCTGGCTCTGCACATTTTTCCAAAGCTTCCAGCTTAGGTACTCCTCTTCCAAAACAGACTCCACTTCACCCACCTCTGGCAACTTCCCTTCAGCCATTGCACTGGTTCCCTTCTTCCTATCTACTCAACCCCAAAAGTGTCTATGGAAAAGAGAAGAGGGAAGGGGAGGAAGAGAATGGGAAAAATACAGAGAGAGAGTATTGACTTTCTCTCAAAGGTCTAAGGCCAGACCTGGGGATGGACCACAGCACACATGCTCAGCAGGGGTAGGATTCAAAAATCTCGGCAACCAGTTCACTGCCCATTTGCTGGGTGGGTGTGGCCAACTGGAATTTCTGGGAGGGCCAGTTTTTGCCTTCCCCAGGGTCCAGAGGCTTTCATTGGGCCTCTGGAAGGGCCAAAACTGTCTCCCCCAGCCTCCAGAGGGCCTCTGAAAGCTGGAAACTGGCCCATTTCTGGATTTCTGAAACTTCCATTTTGGCTATTTTTTGTCTTCCTGAGTCTGGAGGCTTCCCTTGAGCCTCTGGAAGGGAGAAAATGGCCTCATCCAGGCTCTCAAGAGCCTCCAGAAGCTGGAAACAGGCCCATTTCCAGAGTTCTGGAACTTCCAGTTCAGCCCATTTTTTTGCTCTCCCAGAGTCTCTGCACAGACTCTGCACTTATCTGCATCCAAAATGGGCTGCATGGGAGGGGAGAGGCAGGGTGGGCAGGGCCAGCCAGTCGATTCAACGACAATTTAACATCTGATTTACCCAAACAGGTCCAAACTGGTAGAGTCCCACCCCTGATGCTCAATAACAAATAGCAAAGCAATGGAATAGCAAACCAATCTTTAATCTTCAAATTTGGTCCAGAGCCTTGGTACACAGTAATGTAATTTAAAGGAGTATGCTTGTGTTCAGGGACTCTTAAATACCTCCACTTTTACTCAGGTTTTGCAGCAAATAAAGAATTGTGAAAGAAGTATTTTATGATTGGAACCATCTACTGTGATGTGCTGGACAACAATTTTCTGATAAACCTCAAAACATTTTTCCAACATTCAGAGCTGTAAAAAAGTTGAGGACTATTTTAGATTTCTCTGGTAAATAATACTTTCCCTGCTATGAACATTATGTAGCTGAATGTACATTGGAAGGCCCAGCATGATTTCCAGGCATGAAATGAAATTAAGCCACGCCCCCTAAATTTAGGCCTATTAAAACCATGCGTTTCCCTGCCATTTCTCACATTGTTCGTTAGAACTACATGAGGTGAAGAGAAATGGGGGGAAAGGGTGGGGGTGGGGGGGAAGGGCAAGGGGGGGAAGAAAACTTGCCTTTAGGAGTGCCCTGCAGGTAGCCTAGGTTAGAATACCTGATAGCCAATAGAAGCTCCCTTGAAGGCAGAGTCACCAGCCACTTCAATCAGCTGGTAAAAGTGGCCTGGGGTGAGCACACACACACACTCCCCTCGCCAGGAGGCTGCTTCTATCTGCCGATCGAAAGGTCCCTTGAGGACACAGTCCTCAGCTGCTTCGGGGCAAGTATGGCTGCCCCTGACCCCTTGTCTTTAGGGCAGTCTCTTTCTGGTGATGGAAACTCCCCAAGTGTGCTCAACAGCCACTTCAATCAGCTGGTAGAATTGGCCTGGAGCAAGCACATGTACACACTCCCCTCGCCGCGAGGCCGCTTCTATCTGCTGATTGAAAGCTTCCTTGAGGACACAGTCCCCAGCTGCTTCGGGGCAAGGCGTGGCTGTCCTTGCCCCTTTAGGGCAGTCTCTTTCTGGTGATGGAAACTCCCCAAGTGCGCTCAACAGCCACTTCAATTGGCCAGTAGAAGTGGCCTGGGGCAAGAGCACACACACACTCCCCTTGCCGCGAGGCTGCTTCTATCTGCTGATCGAAAGCTCCCTTGAGGAGACAATCCCCAGCTGGTTCGGAGCGAGGCATGCCTATGCATCAGGTTCCAACTGCAAACTCAATGCAACTGCAAGCTCAATGCAATGTACATATGCTGTTGTCAGAATAAATATCAAAGGACCCCAAGATTCCCGCTGCATTTCTGCTTCCTGAGCCAGCCACTCTTCTTCATCTGCTCAGATAGCCCTATCCCCTCCCCCTTGATTTCCTACTGCAACCATTTGAATCGCAGGAGGGTTGCTAAAGAAGCTTTTGTCTTCTCCTGTCCCACTCTTTTAAACTTCTCTCTGCAGCCTTGGAAATCCTCTCCTGGCGACTCCATCCCATCTCCAACCCTGTTTAGTTTCCATCCTAGACAAGCCCCTTCCCAGGTGCGCTCTGGGAATCCAAGGCTTGTTTCCTCCCCCCCATCTCTGACTTGAGCAGAACAGGCACTGGGATGGGCAGGGAGGGGGCGGAGTGGAGAGGCTACTGGTTTTTTTTGCCTGCGCTGGGTGAAGATCATCCTGGTGGCCCCAAAGGGTGGTCTGTCAGATTGCTTTAATGATTAACAGGACACTTCCCTGAACCCCCACCTCACTCCAGTGGGGAGGATGGCATCTTGCTGGTCCTGGGAGAGATGCTGGCTACATTGCAGGGGAGAAACACTCCCCCCCCCAAAAAAAAATCCCCTTGGGGAAACGTAAATGTTTATTTTGATTTTGTTTGTTTATTTATTTATTTATTTATTTAGAGTTTATTTTGAGAATAAACTCAAAAGGTCTTGGGACAAACCCCCCCCCCCAGGTAAAAAGAGAGAGGTGGCAGAAGAGCAGGGACCTTCAGGTTCAGAAACTTGGTTAAGCACAAGCTGCTACGTCTTCCCTCCCTGCCCTCATTTCAGGTTGCCTTTGATCACAAAGCCGCTTCTACCGGCTGATCAAAGTGGCTGTTGAGCGCACTTGAGGAGCTTCCATCACTGGAAGGAGACTGCCCTAGGCAAGGGGACAGGGGCAAGGGGACAGGGGCAGCCACGCCACACCCCAAAGCAGCTGGGGACTCTGTTTTCAAGGGAGCTTTCGATCTGCCGATAGAAATGGCCTCATGGAGAGGTACATACGTATGGACTGCTCTAGGTGGGGGAGGAAATTAAGTCACCCCCGAAAAGATGGCCTAGCAGTTTTTTCAGGGGTAAAAAAAAAAAAAGGCCCGGCCTTATTATGTGAGAAACATGGTAGAATAATATGCATTATGACCTTGCTTATTCCATCATATTAGAAAATGTTCTTTATACTTTTGTTTGTAGAATGTAAGGTTCATTAATGTAATAGCACCCTCTATGTTCCAGAAGTAGCATAGATAATAATGCTCCTTCCAGAATTAAATAAATGTATTTTTATTGTAATTTGAATGCATGGTTACTGTAAGGATGAAATTTTAACTTTTTAATTTCCATGTTGTTGTTTTTCATCTCCTAAAAGAGAGGGGCTTTTCAAATAAATAGAGAAAATCAAATGATAAATGTTAGGTTTCTAATCTCATAATAAAGATCTCGCCCACTATTGTTCTAGGAATAGAAATATAAAGAGAAATTTTTGGGGAGTGGCAGAGTGCACATGAAAAACTGTAATTAATAGATAAGAGTCTAAATAGTAACAATATATTTGCTTCTGATAGGGAATAATAGTTAGTGAAGCATAGATCAATTCATTAGAAAATGTATTCTTTGTAAATAAAATGCGAAGAAATTATAAAAGAGTGGTATATCTCTGTACATATTCTTCCCTGCAAATGTGACTTTTTCTGAGTCACATTTATGTATTATCAATAGAGAAATGCTTCATTTAGAATAAATTAGGAAGAAGTAATCAACACTGAAAACAAGGATCTTTAAATCTCAATATCATATGTATAGGATTTCAGGAAATTGGGAATAGAACAGATGTAGTTTTCATAATAAGCTATTTTGTTAATATCTGGAATACATAAGAATACTTTTTATGAACTGAATTGACAGACTTCAGAACATACATATCTTAAATAAGGAACAAAGCTTGGGAAGAACATGGCAATTTCTTGCTTATACTTTGCAATGAGAACTTGAAGGAGAAAAAAATCTGCTCAATATGTTTCTCATGCAGTGGTGAGACTATCTGGATTTTTTCAGGTCCAAAAGTCTTAGATATACCACATGCAGTTCCTAAAATATTGACTTTAAATCTTCCACAATTTAAAGGCTAGGTCACACTGGCCGACGGATGCAAAACATATGTAAAAAGGACAAAGCAGACGAGCAAATTTTCCATCCGTTGTTATCTGCTCTCAAAAGTGCCCCAAATTTGCATAAACAGAACGGACAACAATGGAAAGGAACGGACGTGGGGAGGATGTAGCGGGGATGTAAAGTGGATGTTCGTAGGAAGCCAAGCAGATGGAAGCGGATGGAAGCAGATGACACATCCGCAGGGCTTACGGGGGAGAACAGCAAAGCAGACGTGTAGAGGATGCATAGCGGATGCGTAGCGGATGACACGGATGCATCACGGACGCCTATAGGATGCATAGCGGATGCATAGCAGATGCAAAGCGTTCACTGCGGATGTGGGGAGGATGAATTGCGTAAGCTCCATAGATATAAAAGGAGGCAGCTCGCAAGCAGTCAGCATTCAGAGGAAAGACCTGCTGCCAGAGACATCTTGAGAGAACACAATGGGGAAGAAGAGGAAGCCTGTGCCTACTCCTGCCAGCCCTGGCAAGAAGGTCAGAACCACCATCCCACCCCCTGGCGCTGACTCTGAAGCTGCTGGTGCTGCTGGTGCTGCTGGTGCTCCTGGTGTTGCTGTTGCTGGTGCTTCTCCTGCTGGTGCTGCTGATGCTTCTCCTGCTGGTGCTTCTCCTGCTGGTGCTTCTCCTGTTGCTGTTGCTGCTGGTGCTGCTGGTACTGCTGGTGCTGCTGGTGTTTCTCCTGCTGCTGCTGCTGCTTTGATGGACCAGCCCCAAGGCCCTCAAGGCCCTACTGCTGAAGGCCCTGAAGCCCCTGCAAGAGGGAGGAAGAGGCAAGGCAAGGAGAAGGGGGAGAGGAAACAGTACTCCATTTCTGAGGACCATGAGGAGGAGGTGCAGGAATGGCTGAGGGAGAATGAGTACCTGTGGAGGAAGGGCCACAGGCTCTATCGCGACACCAAGAGGAAGCAGGCAGCATGGAGAGAGAAGGCAGAGAGCCTGGGCTACACTTCGGAGGTGCTCCTTGGCTGGTGGAAGCACATGCACACCTGGTATGGCAAGCTGCACCTGAAGAAATCAAGGCAGGCTGCTGTTAAGCTCACTGACCGGGAGACCTATGTCATGGCCAGGTGCAGCTTCCTGGAGGGTGAGATCCACCACTAAGGAGCAGCCCCTCTGTCAACCCTCTCCCTCAGACAGCCCACAGAGAGCCACTCCTCTTCCAGCCAGGAGACAGCTACAGTGTACAGGCAGGTGTCTTTCGAGGGCCCCATGACAGAGACCCCTCCGACAGCTGCACTCCCCATGCCAGAGGATGTGGAGGATCCCCTGTCTCAGATGGAGCAAGAAGAAGCAGCCACCAGAGACCAAGCCACCCCCACCCCCAACTCCACCTCCACAGAAAGCAGGCAGAGAGGCAGACCAAGGGCCAGAGTCACACTGTCCTCTTGGAGATCAGGGACACAATCAAAGCCAGCACAGATCTCCTCTCTCAGATGGTCCACTTCGACATACCATCCTCTAACTGCAAGCCCTTCCTCACCTACGTCAACCAGGCCCTCATGGACATGTCTGAATCACAGTACCAGGTGATAAAGAAGAGGATCACAGCACTTCTGCACAACCCTCCAGGCCCAGCTGAACCTGCTCCGACCCACTCCAGGCCTGCTCCTCCACCCCAGGTGATGTCACAGCCCTTCCATGGATTTCAGCAGCCCCTCGCCTACCAAGCCTACCACTACCAGGACTTCCCACAGCAGAGGCAGCCCTTCCCAGTCCACATCCAGGTTCCTCGGATGCCACAGACGCCTCACCTGACCCAGCTGCAGACCACACAGCCCCACTACACTCCTCCTTCCTCCACCCCACAGCCAAGCCCTTCCTCAGAACATCTGTCATCTGTCTTGGGCCTCACATTCCACTTGAGGAAGAGCCTATCAACCTCACGGGACTGAGTCAGCTCTCTGAGAGTTTCCTGCACACACCATCTCCTGTTGTACTCTCGGGGCCAGGCACCCCAATGATGCTTCAGACTAGCACTCCAGCAACAGCCACCTCCACAATCCCTGGCCCCTTTACATCTGAGACCATGGGCATGCCTTAGAGTGACTGAGAAGAGTGCCAGAGACTGAGTTGTAACCTGCTCACTTTATCTTTGCTTAAGACACTTTACTTGGGTCATTTTGCTTTTTAATAAAGTCATATAGTTTGTTATTAATAAAGGTTATCTTTGCTTCACACACTTGGTTCATTTTTTTTCTTAATAAAGTGTTGGGGAAAACTTTGAAAAAAGGGTTAAGTCTTTGCATGCTTGTGGGATTGGTAAGGATAGCTGTGGGATGGATAGCTGTGGGATGGGTAATAGCTGTGGGATGGATTGCTGTGGAATGGGTAATGATAGCTGTGGGATTGGTAAGGATAGCTCTGGGATAGATAAACCTCCAGTGCAAGCATAATGGGACTGTATGATCCACCCTCCCAGCTGCCACACCTATGGCCCTTTATTATCAATAACAATTTAATCATTGATCAACACATTTCAACATAAACAAAACTCTTTATTAATGCCTATTCATTGTAAGGCCACTCAACATACATGGCACAATCTCATCAGTGTGGTGAGACAGGCTGAAGGAAGCATCCATTAAGCATCTACCATCCTGTCTTGTCACTCCACTGCTCCAGCTGGGGAGTTGCAGCAGTGTTTCAGGAGGTTGTGCTGCTTCTTCCCTTCACATGAAGCTCTGTTGGGGCTTTGCACATCAACAGTGTCTATCAGATTTTGTCCTTGCCTCCATTCACCAGGCTCCATGTCCCCATTGCCTTGTTGGAGGTCCACAAGCCTGTTCTGCAAAACTGGATAGCGGGTGCACATGAGATTGTGCAGGATGTAGCAAGCTTCCACGATGCTCCTCACAGTCTCTGGGCGATGCTGCATGGTGGTGAGAAGTACCTGGAACCTGTTGGCCAGGATGCCAAAGGTGTTCTCCACCACCTGTCTTGCCCTGACAGCCTGTAGTTGAAGATCCTTTCTTCACGGGTGAGGTATCTGGAACTGTAGGGCTTCATGAGGTAGGTTCTGAGGGAGAAGGCATCATCACCCACGATGAAGTAGGGCACATCTTGTGTGTCATTGGGTAGGGGGTCTGGATCTGGGAAACCCATGATGAGGTTGCATTCCAGCCCCACCTTGAGGTCACTGGCGTTGTATATCTGGGCATCTGAAGCTGACCCGTTGCCTGAAGCATCGATGTACATGAACTTGTAGTCAGCATCGACCATGGCAAAGAGGATGATGCTGAAGAAGCCCTTGTTGTTGAAATAATTGGACCCTGAGTTGGCTGGAGCTTTGCAGGCCACGTGCTTCCCATCTATGGCTCCAACGGTGTGGGGAAAGTTCCACCTCTGATACCACTGCTCTGCAACTTTCCTCCAGCCTTCTTCAGTGGTGGGACACTGGAGGAGCTCCTCCACATATTCTTTGATGATGGCCTGCACCACTTCTCTGACCACAATGCTGATGGTTTTGTGTGGCACCCTCCAGGCATACTGCATGTTTCTGTATGTGGTCCCTGAGGCCAGGTGGCGCAGAGTCAGTGTCACCTTCAGTCCAGGGTCCAGGCTGGGATGGAAGTTGGTGCTCGGCTTTGTCAACCTGGGTCTCAGACGCTCCACAACTTCGTCAAACATGGCTGGTGGCATCCTCATGAAGTGCTGTAATGCACGAGGGTCTTTATTCCTCAGCTCCACCATTAGCTTGTCATAGAGTCCAAACTCCACTCTTCTCCCGATCCATCTTTGGACCCAGACAGCTCTTGGACGTCTCCTTCTTCTCCCTGCATAGAAAAGGTGAAACAGTCTGAAGAGGGTTTGGCTCTGGTGTTGAATGATGGTGGCTACCAAAAGGAGTGTGCGATGATCTATGGTGGAGATCAATGGATGATGTGGAAGAGCAATATCAAGGCTGAAGAGGTCTGTACACCAGGGCTGCTGGACTGATAGTGAGATCCAGGTGATTTCCTCCCCCTCTTTATAGGAAATGTCGGTTTTCCGCTAGGTGTCCTTCCACATACTCTAGATATTCTCCAGACATCCTAAATAACTGAGATACGTCCCATATACAAACATTTTGTCCGTTTTAATACTTTATGTACGAGATGCATCCACTTTCATCCTTTCTATGTCCATGCTACTAACGCTGTGTGGACGTTCCGTATACCTTTCGCTTCCTCCCTCTTTCTGTTTTCAGCTGCAGTGGATGTGAGTTGCACGGATGCCCAAAGGATGCCGAGAAGATACATCGGACATGTAATGGATGACAACGGACATAGAACGTTTGTTGGCCATATGTGTCACAGATGTAGATCGTATGCAGCGGAAAGTTCATCCACTCAAAAAGTTTTGTGCAGCTCAAAACTTTTTGATCAGATGAAATAGCAGTAGATGGATGTTTCACGGATAGAGTGTATGAAAGACATACGCAGTGAGTACACAAGGGATGCGTTACATTTTCCAATGGATGGCAAGCTTTTTTGTCCGTTTTACATCCTCTTTGCATCCTTTGGTGCAGTGTGACATGGGCTTAAGTAGAAAACAGAAGTAGAAGATAATATTAACATCATGTTAGTAATAATCCAGTCCAAACTTTCAGGAGTTTCATGAATTTGAATTGTACAAAAGGCAAAGTAAAATGCCATGGTATTTTCTATATTAGAAGCTACAAAGTGAATTACTTGTGTGCTACAAATGTACAATGTTTTAAAGTATTTTTATTGAACTAAATAAAACAGAATTGATTTTGAAATTCTCGCATTACATTAAGCTCAAAAACCAACAAGAGGAATTCTAAAGAAATTCTCAAGCACACTAAGAACAAGATTTTTTTTTTAAAAAAACCTAGACTCCTCTTTCGTACTCGTTTTTCTCTGGAAGTTGCCCTCCACATGTGACAGAAATAAGCATATCACTAGGCCTTTTAATCCTAGACTGTCAAGGAAGATCAAGAAGATGATTTCTCTGTGAAACAGGTAGAAGAAGTAGGTCACTGTATAGTACACTTGAATCATATTGGGGGTTTATGTAATTGCACTTGTATAATTAAAAAGAAATGGTCCATGGGGAACTAATCAAGCAAACATGTAGATTAACCCTGAGATTCTTCCTCAGGGCAGAGCAGTTTAAGTGATTAGCTCTTAAAATCTCGGTTTGTATTCTGTCTAGTCAACCATGATGGTGGGACTTAATTAGGATTTCAGATTCTTTTCTTTTTTTTCCTATCAAGTTCCTCATTTTAACAATAGTTTGGTGAGCAGACATAACATGGTTTGCTGCATGCTAGGAAGAGTATCATGCAAATAGGAAAATTGTATTTAATTGGTTTTTAAAGTAACCAAAACATGTAATTATATTCATAAATTGGCAGAAAGAATTTGACATTAAGAAAAATAAATGTAAGACTTAATGGAATGGGCTGAAATAGGGACCCCTAAGATTATGTTTCCTAATTTGTTTTTAAACACAAATCTTGGAAAGTGCCTGCTTCTGTCTGCAAGTTACATTTATTTTCAAGTTCAAACATTTGGAATCTTCAAATTCTTGAGTTTGGGCCATGCTTAGAGTATCTCTCATTTGTTCTCTAGTCTCCATTACCTCAATGACAGCAGATCACACTAGCCATTTGATGGGCTCTGTTAAGCCTGGGTTCCCCAACCAGGGTTAGGTAGACAAGCTAAACAGAATGTGCAGCGTTAGTCAGATAGGCACACAGATAAATGCTAAGCTTGTATGTTTATTAACATACAGTAAAAATAACAGATACGCTTGTGCTATCAAGAATATATTTTATTCCAGTATAAGTTTATAGCATAGTCAAAAACAGTCCAATATTCATTTACCATGTAGTCAGTCCATTCAGGGATATTCAGTTAGCAAAGTCCATGTAGAATATCCTATTGTCAGTTCACATAAATCAGTCCGTTGTTGTCTCTCCCGTTCGAGCAATGCAGTCTTGCTTCCAAGCAGTAATCAGGGATCATCAAAGCCAGAGAGAGAGAGAGCAAGCTGTAGCCTTGCTACTTTTATATGGTTTTCATAACCACACCCACAATAGCTATTTTACAGTTAAAGCTGCATACACTAACTATGATTCATAGTTAGTATTTCACCTAAAACAGTTAGGGTGAACAATGTTATCCCTAACAGGCTCCATCCTGCTCTGCATTCCTCAGACCTGCTGGCAGAACCAGGTCTTCAGTGCCTTCCGGAAGAGTATGAGAGATGGAGCCATTCTAATCTCTGGGGAAATGATGTTCCAGAGAAAGGGAGCCACCATGGAGGAGGCCCTTCTTCTGGGTCACACCAGGTGTATCTCCCTCAGGGATGGGACCTGCAGCATTCCCTGCCTCCCCCCTCTAATGAATTGGGTAGATGAGATCAGCAAGAGACATTTCCTCAGATAACCTGGTCCCAAGCCATGAAGGGGTTTAAAGATGACAACCAACATCTTGAATTGCACCTGGAAGCAAATTAGTAACCAATGAAGCTCCCACAGGAGAGGTGAAATATGTGCATACCGGGTTCTGCATAAAACCATGTGGGTCACTGCATTTTGCACCAACTGGAACTTCTGGATATTTTTCAAGAGCAGCCCCATGTAGAGTGCATTTCAATAATCAAGACAGCAAGTAACTAGAGTATGAGTGACTGTGAGTAGGAACTGTTGGTCCATGAAAGAGCGTAACTGGTGCACAACCCGCAGTTGCACAAAGGCCCTCCTGTCCATGACCACCACCTGCTCTTTGAGCAGGAATGGTGAGTCCAGGAAAACCCCTAGATTATGCACAAGGTCTGTTTGGGGTAGTGCCACCCCATCCAGGACCAAACGTGGCAATTCTTCCTGAGCCAACGAACCTCAACCCAGAGCCACTTGGTCTTGCAAGGGTTTAGTTTCAACCCATTTTTCCCCATCCAGCCCCTAACAGCCTCCAGGCACTGCAAGAAAGAGGACACAACAACACTTATCTCATCACGGGCGGAAACATATACAGCTGAGTATCATCAGAATATTGAGATACCTCAGTCCATGGTAATGGATGGTCTCACCCAGCAGCTTCATATAAATTTTGAACAGGAGCTGAGAGCTTACCAAGCCCTGAGGAACCCATAGAGCAGTGGGCAAGGGCTGGATTTCTCCTCTCATATACTGACTGAGAGTGGCCGCAGAGGAAGGAAGTAAACCAGGACAGCACAAGGCCTCCCACTTCCATCCCCCGAAGCCAACCCAGGGGAATCACATGGTCAATGGTATTGAAAGCTGCCAATGGATCAAATAGAGCAAAGATGGATGCACTACCCCCATCCCGCTTCTGCCAGAGATCATCCAAAAGTGAGACCAATGCTGTTTCTGTCCCAAATCCAGGCCTAAATCCTGACTGGTAGGGATTGAGATAATCTGTTTCACAATCACCTTCTCAACAACCTTCCCCCAAAAGGGAAGATTGGAGACAAATCGGAAAGTATCAAACTGGGTGGAGTCCAGCAATGGTTTCATAGGAAGAGGGTGAACCTCTTTAAAGTGCTGGGGCACCATCCCCTCCTGTAGGGAAGCATTAATCACTGCCAGAGTTCACCTGCCTGTCACCTCCTGGGAAGTTTTCACAAGCCAGGAGGGACATGGATCTAAAACACAGGTGCTTGCGCACATACTCCCTAGGATACTGTCCACTTCCCTAGGAGCAACAGGGTCAAACCATTCTCAGATAACAGGTCAAGAAGCTGCCTCAGGGGCTTCCACTGGACCAGCAACCACACATTGACATCTAACTTGGAATGAAGTGAAGTGATTTTGTCTTTCTCCCTAAGGAGCATCATCCTTGCAGAGATAGAATTGGCATCCACATTCACATTTTTCCTGAAGAAATGGTATGGCCAACAAGTCTGGGGACCACAGAGTGAAATGGAGTTCATCAAGTGGCTCATCTGATTATTGTTATCGGGAGGGGGGGGTATTGGTTTTTGTATTGTATTGTATTTTGTAAGCCACCTGGAATCACCAAGTATGAGTTGGGCTAACATTTAATTTTATAAATGAATGAATGGTTGTCTGTAAGGTCAATTAGCCTATTATTCCTATTTATGGGACCTTATTCTATATAATCATCCTGTCTTGTATTATTTTCTATGGCAACTTATCTTTGTAAGGCTCCTGGAATCATTGAATATGTGTTGAGCAACCATATACATTGTTTTAAATAGATAAATGTATGTACAATTCTATTTTGTGAAGATTTTTTATTTTTATGCAACACTTCTCTTTACATCCTTTACATTTCTCTCATATTACAATTCAAGTTGTTTTTGAAAATTCCTTCCATTCCATGGTAATTGCATGGTCAATAAAGAATTATTCAAAAAATACATTGAAGCATACTCAGTCTAGACCATTTACTGTATACAAATCATAACTATATTATGACTTTCTAAATGAATGTTGTCTATAAAATGTATTGGGATGTTAAATGGTTTATACTAATTGGGACACTCAGTAATTGCTTTAAACCATTCAGACAATAAATATTCTCTTTTGCAGTAATACCCTGTTTCTCCAACAATACGGCCTCCCCCAATAGGAAGTCCCAGCATGTTTTATAGGCATGAAATGAAATTAATCCCCTCCCCCCAAATTAAGGTCTATATGAAAACATGTGAAAGGGGAAATGGTGGGGGGGGGGGCTTGCCATTAGGAAGTACTTTTATTGCACACCCGGATATGGTGCTGCCTGCATTGACCCCGATACAAAGTGCCCCACCAATACTGAGGTCAACTTCCAAGCTGTCATCGCCCACCCACCCAAAGATGCAAGGGGGGGAAATTAAGTCACCCCTGAAAAGACGACCTAGCCATTATTTCAGGGCTCAAAAAAAATAAGACCCGGCCTTATTATATGAGAAACACGGTAATTGTTTTACAACTAGGTTTCAGCAAAATATAGTTCACGGTCAAGGATATATGCGTGTGTATGTGTTTTGTACTTATAAATGTGGTATATTAATTATTAATAATTGTTATTCAATATAATTGCAATAAAATAAGAACTTCATTTTTATAACAAGTTAATTTATTATCAACTTTTTGTATCAAAGAATACTATGGAGAGCTACTCTGGACTTGTTACCCTGAAAATGTAAATGCATTAAAGTTCATTATGCATTCAGATAACCAACTTGTTTAACTGTCATATAAACTAAGAAATATATGGAAAGAAACAGGGCATTATGACACATACAAAATAATGTCCAGCTACTGGAAGTTAATATGACAGCAGAAATTCGACAAGCATTGCAGGATAAGGAAAACAAGGTGGGTACCTGCCAGATCCCTGAGATGTCAAAACACTCAAATGGAAAGAACCTGAATTGTTCTGAGAGATGTATTCTGGTGATGCATCTCTCAGAACAATTCAGATTTTCTGCACATGTGCTAGGTGACCTCTGGCCTCATTAGTTAAATCAATTTGATGTTACCTTTTGAACTAACCTGTAAACACTGATGCTTCTTTCAGAGATAAAATGGACAAAAGGTTCCAGAGCTAGACAAAGACAAATCTTTTACCTCTTGTAATCTCTTACCTTTCATAAAAAAATAATTATTTGGATGATAACTTGGTGCTAGAAACCATAGAGGACGAAATACAGAGGGTTAATTAATGGCCAGATGATGGGCTATACATCTGTAACAGTCTTTTCATCATAAAATACTCCAAGACAATTTCCACTGGATAATAATTGATCATGGAAAAGAAAGGGTTCAATTCCTCTTAGTTGGAACAATAGTTGCTTGACAACTCTGAATTTCTTAGTCGTTCCCACATAGTCTTTGGTCTGTAGCTATCTTGACCTCTGAATTTTATTTTTTCCTATTTTGGTACAGTGTTGTCCCAGACAGAACAAGATTAATTTATTTATTAATTTTTTATTTTTCAAATATATTTCCAAATCCAGTTCTTTATATTTACTTAATAAAATTTTGAATATCGACAACTTTGTTTGGGCAATTCTGTATTGTAGCTGTTTGTCTCCCATTTGACTCCCAAAAAGTTTCTGAAGACAAATTAAAATAAAACAACAACAAATCCAATTAGTTGAATTTCTTTTAGCTTTGTTCCTACTTGCCTACATTACAACTTATTTTAACTATTTAAATACAGTGGTGGTTCCAATTAATAGAAGGAAGCATGAATATGGTTTCTCCAAATATAATTAATATAATGAGAAATCCCTTTCTCAATTCCTAGGTTATGAAATTTTGCTGTAAAAGAAGTAGTTGATAGAATTTTGTCTTAGTGGAGTGGTAATGTCTAAAATATGAATATTCTAAACCATATTTAGAACTGTATTTTGATGTGATATTAAGATTTAATTTAGAATTAAATTAATCAGTGTGATTCTTAATCATTTAAGGCAGAGCAGAATTTTTGACTGAGTCTTTACTTAACTCAGAATCCTTTATGGAATTCAGCTTCCAGTTATGAGCTATGTTGGACAGAAAAGTGAAGCAATGAACACCAACATTTTGAAAAAAAAAATTTCCACATAAATATTACATTTCAGCATTGCTATATGGAAAACAAATGGAACAACTGGATTTAGTGATTTAAAGGTCTGCCTTCAAATCAGAGTGATTTTGTCATGAACTGTCATTAAGCTAATGGTAATGATAATTTAGGATAAAGTTCTTATCAGCTTACCTGTTTGTCTATTCAGTACTGTTCATTTCCTTTGCCTGTCTTTGGAAGTTGTAAAAAGTCATTCTCCACATTATTCAAAAATATGTAAAGCTTAATTATCCACTACAGCTTTCTAATAAATAGACAGGTTTATTACAATAGTTTAAAGTCAATTATATTACAACCTGACAAATACAAATGGAATGGATGCAATCTACTTTTGTTTGAACAAAAATCTTTCAGTTTCTGTAATTAGTGAAAATTTTAGAAAATTTACAAATTTTAACTATAGATTTCATTGCATTCTGTCTTTGAATTTTTATGAGTATTTTTTCAAAATAAAATAAGAATTTAAAGTACAATTTGGAAACTCACTGTTTTTTTCAAATTTTTTTCATATTTGAGTATTAATAAATATCTGACTTTATAATGAATGTCCATTATAGTAATATTGGAAAGTAAAAACAATAAAACCCAATTTAGCTTTAAAAACTTATATCAGTTTTGATAAATGATTGGATTTCCTTATTCTAAATTTGATGTTCAAATTCTCCACAAAATTTTGTGTAGTGAAAACAGTATAGGTTATAGTTCTTTCTGTTTTTCCCAGACGAGATAATGGAAAGGGAGAAATCCAGAATTTTCCACTATCTAATTTTATTTGAAAACAAGTCAAGATGAGCCAGCCTCAGATCAACATGGTGAATTGGATTGTTTTCTGAACTAATGATCGGACTGTGGAATAATTCTTGCAGAATCTTTATTTTAATCTATTACTTAGTCTTAAATAGCCCAACTTTAAATTTGAATTCAATCACTTGGCATTTATTTTAGAGATACACATTATTATTAAGCATATTTAAAAATTAGAAATGTTCTCAAACTAAAACAGTACTTTGGCTTCTACCTATATTCAAAACAAAAAATATGCATCACGTAAATATACAATTTTTAAACCATCTGTGTGCAGGGAGTTTTTATTTCACAAATTGGAATTAAGCTGTGGTTAAATTAATCCTGCAACAATTTGATCAGGGCAGTGCCTTTTGCTGAAAAGAATGGATGATCTCTTTCTCTGACTTCTCTCTTTCTGCCAGTTTAGAGAAAAACATTAAATCCTGATAATCAAATAAAGACCACTGAGAAATGCACTTCCTTTTCCCAAGAGAAAGCAACCATATACTACTAATTTGGAGCCATACCTCATGCCCATCCTTTCTTAACTCATGATAAGGGAGACAGGTTTATTACAATAGTTCAAAGCTAATTATAAAACAAAGTGAATAGACTTATGCAAATGAGAAGGAAAGCAGAAGATTGTATTAACCACTAGGATAATACAATCAACTAGACAAAACCATAATGTATGGGGCAGTATGTCTAGAACTTAGAAAAGAACAGATTAAAAATAAATCACCAGACTAGATTTTGTTTTACTGTGCCTTGACAGATTGGAATATGTGACCTGAAAGGTCTTTTGCAACATTATCAGCCATGATTGAATGATTCTGTGATTGCAAATAAAAATACAAATAAAAGAGTGCATGCAATATGAGTTGCTTATTCAAAATTATCTGCTCAGGGCTCATTAGCATATTTGTTGTGCCCATTTGAATAGATAAATCTAAATTACATTTTCAAAAAGTACTTCACATGCATTGGAAGGAAACTGGCATTAAAAAATAAAACTTGTCAATACTAAACAAGAAAATCTGTCTCAAACAAACCAACTATGACTTTTGGTAATAGAAGAGATAGGTGGATAGGAAAGGACACTTCTCATTCCTGGTCTGTTAGGTTACAGATTTTTTTTTATTATGGTATGAGGCTTTAAGCTGGCAGCAGATTTCAGTTTAACGTAAAACTTGGAAATAATTATGGAGTAGAAGCTTCTGATAATATTAATAATTCATATTATTCTGACATATTCACAGTTATAAATTATTATGTTATTGTGTACTAAGACCTGATTTCTTTTAATTGAAGGTTTTTACCTTATTATTTAAAAAAAGTATTAAAGTTTTATTGAAACAAGTATAGACACAATGTACTATATCATGGCATCCAAACAATAAAAAAAAATATTTTTCCCTTTGCTATTTATTTCTTAAAAACTGCTTTCAATATTGTAATGCAGATAAAAGTTCAGCCTTGGAAAAATTACATATACAGTAAATAATGAAGCTGTGTTGTCCTTATATAAACTATACTATACGCAATGTTGGTCCTTATTTTAATCACAAACATGGAAGGAAAAGAATGGCTGGCTGGTTGGCTGGCTGAAAGTGTGCATGAAATCTGTGAGATATGAGTCTGCTATTTATATGCTAAGCACTCACACTATTTATATGCTAAGCACGCAGGTTTGTACAGAAATCATCAGTCTCACAGTTTATAAATGTGTTACTGGAAAAACACAAGATCTTCTTCTACAAGACAAAGTCTCACATTTCTACAGATGTTGATTGGTATGTTTGTTATGTTTCTTCCAACAGCAAAATTTGTTCAAGACTCTACAATAACTGTTTTGTTCGGAAAACACACGAGGTAGACCGGGTTCCAACAACAAATACTTTATTCTTTAACTAGTCAGGAAATAGGAATACTTGGCTGAAGCTGAGGCCAGCCTTTTATACAGGCTGGCTTGCCTGCTTGTAGCCAATGGCAGTTGCTTAAATTTGCCGCCTTTTAGCAGCTCTTTGGATTGGTTCCTAGTGAACCAATCCAATGCTTAGTTTATTTGACCAATCAGGTTTGCAGATTTGGAGTCACCCACTTTACATATAGAACACCCCTCCCCTCTTAGTTCAGTCCTATGTGGTGACGGAGTCTCATAGATAGGCGGGGCTTTTCCGGACTCGACTTGACTTGCGCGGTTCATTCTTAGTGAAGTCTTCGACCGGTTCGGATAGGGCTGCCGTGTCGTGCGTTCTTCTCCCTGGAACCATCTGGAAGGGTGAGTCAGCCATTTTACCGCCACCTGAGTTTCTTAGGCTGGCGGTTTTGCCGCTCCCTCCCGTTTCCTCCGGGCAGGTCGAGCTGGCCTGGCTGGCCCCTTCCGATGGGCTCTTCACGCAAGTCTCTCCAAACAGTGAGTCTTTTATTTGCTCTTTTTGATTATATGTTTCATTGGTTTTGGTTTTAAACAGTTCTTTATTTACTTCTCGCCTTTCCCCCCCACCTTGGTTTGCAATTCATCGGTTTTGTCGGTGAATGGTTGTAAGTCTGTGGTTGTCTCTATAATTCGGGATCGAAGCTGGTCTATGTGCCGCTTCCATTCCCTGCCATCCTCTATTATTAATCGGTAGGATTTGGGGCCTGTGATTTGGGTAATCTGTCCTGGTAGCCATACCGGGTCCCTGGTGAAGTTTTTAGCGTATACTAAATCGCCTATTTCGAATTGTCTAAGCCGTGTAGAGGAGTCAGGGGGGTTTTCTGGAGTAAAATTTGGGTGTAACCTATCAAGGTGTGATCTTAACTTTCGCCCCATAAGTAATTCTGCTGGGAACTCATTGGTTATGGTACTGGGCGTTATGTGCTGGAGTGTGAGCAAACGGTTTACTTTCTGTTAGACATCTCCGGCGTCCATTCTTTCTAAACCTTCTTTAGTAAACCGGACCATCTCTCAGCCCTGCCATTTGCAGCTGGGTGAGCCGGCGCGGTTAGGGCATGTCTTATACCTAGGGAGGCTAGGTATTGCTCAAATTGTATGCTGGTTAGCTGTGGCCCATTATCTGAGACAAGAACGTCCAATATGCCATGGGTGGCAAAAAGGTTGTCCAGCTTTTTAATTACAGTTTCTGTTGTCGTTGATGGCATAACTTTTACTTCAAGCCAATTCGAATAGGCATCAACGACAATCAGAAAGGTATGCCCCTTGGTAGGACCCACGAAATCAATGTGTATTCTTGACCAAGGTCCCCAAGGGGTTTCCCAGTCCTTAACAGGTGTTTTTGGTGGGGACGGTCTAATTCCCTGGCATTTGTTGCATGAGCTTCCCCAATACTCTATGTCCTTATCAATACCCGGCCACCAAACATAACTTCTAGCAAGGCTTTTCATCTTCATCATTCCCGGGTGCCCTTCATGTAACAACCTAAGTACCCTGGGTTGTAATTTGGCAGGAATTACCACCCGATCACCCCACAACAAACACCCCTTTTGGATTGAAAGTTCAGTCTGTCTGGACCGGAAAGGTTTAAAGTTTTCAGTTTTTTTATTCTCCGTCCAGCGTTTACCTACCCAGCTAAGAACGCGGGCAGTCAATGAGTCTTTCGCGGTGGCTCTGGCGACATCATAAGCTGATATGGGTAGATTGGGGCAAGTCTCAATTTGTAATGTTGTCATCGCTGGTGCCGGGTCTTCATCGGTTGCTGGTAAGGGTGCTCTTCTCAAAGCGTCCCCATGGGAAATTTGTTTCCCTGGGTGATGTGTCAGAGTGTAGGAATAAGCTGCTAGGAACTCTGACCATCTAGTCATTCTTGGGGACAGTATATTAGGTGTTGGCTTGTTTCCCGCCAAAATCCCCATCAGCGGTTTGTGGTCTGTTATGATTTGAAAAGTCCGCCCATTTAAGTACTCGTGGAAGCGTTTTACTCCAGCGACAATTGCTAGAGCTTCCCTGTCCAATTGGCTGTAATTCCGCTCGGTTTTGGATAGAGTCCTAGAGTAATATGCAACGGGTGCTTCTCTGCCATCAGGTAGTTGGTGGCTCAGGATGGCACCTACTCCGTATGGTAAGGCGTCACAGGTCACTCTTAATGGCAGTGTGTTGCTGAATTGGATGAGAACGTTTGTTGATGTTAGCAAGCTTTTAATATTTTGGAAGGCTTTTTTTTCTTTGTAACCCCAAGTCCAAGTTGCCTTCTTGTCTAAAAGACGGTGTAACGGTTCTGCTATAGTGGCCTTGTTTGGCAGGAACACATTATAGAAATTAATTAGTCCTAAAAATGCTTGTAGTTTGGTTTTATTTCTTGGTTCAGGTGCATCTTTGATTGCTTTAACTTTTTTGTCTGTAGGGTGGATACCCTCTCCGTCTATTGAGTAGCCCAGGAATTCGACGCTATTCTTAATTAAACAGCACTTTTCTCTTTTTACCTTGAGGCCAGATTCCCTAAACTTGGTTAATACTTCTTTGAGTCTTTTCCTTAATTGAGTTTCATCTCTGGCCGAGATTAGGACGTCGTCAAAATAGGGAATGACTCCTTGTATGCCATTTAGGAGGCGTTCCATCAGACTCTGGAATACGCCAGGGGCCACGCTTACTCCAAATTGGAGCCGGTGACATTTGAATGCGCTCTTATGGGTGACTATAGTCTGTGCTTCTGCTGTTTCTGGGTCCACTGGGAGTTGTTGATAGGCTTGTGCCAAGTCGAGTTTAGCAAAAACTTTGCCCTTTCCCAGGGAGTGAAGCAAATGCTGGACTACTGGCACCGGGTATGCGCTTGGTTGTAATGCGTGGTTCAGGGTAGCCTTGTAGTCACCACAGATTCTAATGGACCCGTCAGGTTTTATGGGTGTGACAATAGGCGTTTCCCACTTGACATGGTCCACAGGTTCTAACACCCCTTGGGCTATTAATTTGTCCAGCTGTTCCTCTATTTTTGCCTTTAGTGCAAAAGGAACTCGCCTGGCTTTTATTCTTCGTGGGGCTATTTGGGGGTTTAGATTGAAAGAAATGGGATTTCCCCGATACTTGCCAAGTGACCTGTCAAAAACGTCCTGGAATTCTCGGATGAGGTCGTCTTCCCATCCGGTTGTAGTCACTCGATCGATCCCGGTCATCCCAATGCCCAATGGCGCGAACCATTCGATGCCCAGGAGGCTTGGTCTGTCTTGGTTGACTATGGTTAGCGGTAGCACCTTGACGTGTTGTTTGTAGGCAACTCGGAATTGTCCCATGCCTACCACAGGGATTTGGTTCCCTGATAGTCCTTGAGGGTTAGGTGCTGCTTCTTCAATTCTTTGGGTTTGATACCTGGGACTAGCTGTCTTATTGTGTCCCATGATACCATGGAGAGGAAGGACCCCGAGTCCACTTCCATCTTGCAGTGTTTTCCTTCGATTTTTACAATGACTTTAATTTTCTTCCCACTTTCCGTCTGAGCGCTCTTTATAATGACAGTTTGGTGTGTATTGGCTCGCTTCTCTTGTTGCCACTTTCTCTCAGCTCGTTTAGGCTCAGCTCGTGTTGGGGAATTTCTGCGTCTCGTTGGGCTGTAGCATTTTTTGTTCCTGCAGACTTTCTCGATGTGCCCTCGTTTCTTGCAATGCCGGCAGATGGCATCGAGAAATCTGCATTCGGCTCGGGGATGGTTTCCTCCGCAGCCAGCGCATTCCCGCCAATTTCTTCTTTCACGCTCTTTTCTGTTCATGAGCAAACGGTGGACCTCGTCGTCTTCTTCGCTCGATTCAATTGTTTTGCCCGACTCTTTGTAGTGGGTTGTGGTGGCAGGCTGCTTTCTGTCTTTGGTTGGTGTTTCTTCGCTGTGTGTGTTCATCTTTTTCATGGCTATGGCAGATTTTTTCGCGGCTTCAGCGGCTGTGGCTTCTGCGATGGCTTCGGTAACAGTGATGTTGGGCTTGTTGAGTAATTTACTCTGTGTGGTCGAGTCTCTCAGGCCCAACACCACGCAATCCCTCATTGCTTCGTCAATGTTCAAAAATTCACACTCACCCCCTAATTGTCTAAGGGCAGCGATGAAATCGGAGACGGTCTCTCCCTCTCTCTGGTCTCTGCGGTAAAATTCATGTCGCTTTATTAAGTTTGACACCATCAGAGCGTAGTGTGCTTTGAGGACTCTTTGCAATTCTGTCCACGTTAGTTGTTTAACATCTCGGGGCTTCGCAAGGGCCTTTGCCATCTTGAAAACTGTTGGCCCGCAGTGCGTCAGGAATACAGCTGTCTTGCGGTGCTCTGAAATGTCTTCCATTTCATTGCTCTCCAAATACATCTGGAAGCGATCAGCATAGGAATCCCAATCCTCTTCGTTGGGATTGAAGGGTGTGGGCGGTGCGTTGTTTCCAGACATCTTGGTTGTCATCTGGACTTCTTATCACCGCGTGCAGGTTTTTCCATTCAGGACGATCCCATCCTCGTCGCCAGTGTTTTGTTCGGAAAACACACGAGGTAGACCGGGTTCCAACAACAAATACTTTATTCTTTAACTAGTCAGTAAATAGGAACACTTGGCTGAAGCTGAGGCCAGCCTTTTATACAGGCTGGCTTGCCTGCTTGTAGCCAATGGCAGTTGCTTAAATTTGCCGCCTTTTAGCAGCTCTTTGGATTGGTTCCTAGTGAACCAATCCAATGCTTAGTTTATTTGACCAATCAGGTTTGCAGATTTGGAGTCACCCACTTTACATATAGAACAATAACTATTGGAATAAAAGTGTTTGTGCATATTTATTAGTGTTCTTGAGAGCAGTAATCTAAACCGAGCCATGGTCAGGTTTTATTATTGGAACAGAAATGAGATTTATGTGATAAAACACATATTAAGAGCAGGCATAGCCTACCCTCTAGCTAACTATATCCAACTCAAAAACAAAGAGAAGACAGTAGAAACAAGTCTTAACAAGTCCTAATTCCCCACTTCTAGGTCACTCTGAACAGGTCACTCTGTACCGAGGTAGGGTCTGAAATCAGGGCATGAGTCCCCTTGTGCCATTCCCTAAGGAACCTTGGTGAATTGTGTGATTGTTTCATTGTGGAGTCTCCCCAAGACCTGTCATATGCAGCTTACTTCCAGGCAGTATCCTTGTTTTATTTGCAGGCCTCTGCAACCTCCCCCAGTCTGGTCTGGGTTGCACAAGGACTTTGTTCTTGAAGAAGCTTGTGAGAATGTCTTATGAGGTTTCTACAGCCTCCAAAAACTGAAAAAGCTGGTCTATACTCACACAATTTTCTGAGGCTCTGGAGGCTGTGCAAGAGCATAGACCTTTCATGCAACATTCAGAGGGATCAGAAATGTACAAAGTGCATCCCATTCTCAGGCAGCCTCTACAACCTCTGAAAATCATGCCAGAATGGACTATGCTTTTGGCAATAGTTGTGTGTTGATGAATGCTGGTATTTCACCCCAAATGTTGTGGTGTATCACTTTTGGCATGTGTGTCCAAGGTTCACAATAATGGATTTGGCTTTTCATACACAAAATTTTGGGAAAGTGACATATGTTTCTCCTTATTTCCAGGTTGAATCTCTCTTTGTTCAGTTTTCATCCATTATTCCTTGTCTGGCCTTCATGTGCATCAGAAAATAGCTTGACCCCTTTCTCTCTGTGGCAGCCCCTCAAATATTGGAAGACTGCTATCATGACTCCCCTGGTCCTTCTCTTTACTAAACTAGCCATGCCCAGTTCTTGTAACCATATGTTTTAATCTCCAGTCCCCTAATAATCCTGGCTGCTCTTAGTCAGTAGGTGCTCAGTGGCTGATGAATCAGGGTGACTGAAATCACATTTCCAATATCAATAAATCAAGCTGTAATTTTAAAAGGCAACAATTTGTATGAATTTATTATTAAGGATATATTGAAATAAATTTAACTAGTAATTACTGACTGGTTCAATGCTGGAACATATTTCCTAATGACTTTCAGATTTCTGAAGGAATGCCTCTGGCCCAAAGTACTTTCTGTCTGTCTGCCCATAATCGTCAGGTTATTGGTTGGTTTTTCTGAAGTACATCACATCTCCCTCAACAATTTTCACTTTAGGGCAGTGTTTTTAACCTTCATCATTTTAAGGGAGTGGATTTCAACCCCCAGAATCCCCTAGCAAATGTTTCTGGCTGGGGGATTCTGGGAGTTGAAGTCCATCCCACTTAAAGTTGTCAAGATTGAGAAACACTGCTTTTGGGAAAACATCAAGTAGGCTTCAATAAAAAGTTTTGAATCTATTCAATGACAACACCTTCCCCCCCCCCAAAAAAAAAAAAACACCTTTAAATGGATAATTTTGACTTCACCATCTTCATCTTTAAATCTCCTCAAGAACTAGAGTGCCAAATACTATAATCCTGGCAAAGTATTACTGGAAATACTGGAGGAATAATCTGAACTATAACAACAACACAAACACTACAGTCAAGATATTGGGCTTTTCTATTAAATTTGTCACAATTTATCAATATATAAATTACTTTTAACTAATTCTGATTAATAGAAGAAATATTGTGGGCACCTCAATACAACACAAACAAACTCCCCCAATATCAATGCCCATAAAATTTGACATAATTAATCTAAAAGTAATATATGTTTCCTACTAATTTTCCATTCCAGTACAAAGAGGTTACACAGGTGAAATTTTAAAAATTAGAATATCGTGCAAAAGTTCATTTATTTCAGTAATGCAACTTAAAAGGTGAAACTAATATATGAGATAGACTCATTACACACAAAGCAAGATAGTTCAAGCCATGATTTGTCATAATTGTGATGATTATGGCTTACAGCTCATGAAAATCCCAAATCCACAATCTCTGTAAATTTTGTAGTTATAAATGCAAATACAAACATAAAATCAGAAGCAGTTATTCATACATTTCTGTATAATAAGCATCAAATCAGATTTGTGATCAGAAAGTTTTGTGGTTCCCAGAAGAGCTTAGCCCACTATGTCTGGATTCAGAAATTAGTTCCAATGTATTTCTAATTTTGGAGAACAACTGCATTGTCATATATTTTTTCTTCAATTCAGTCATGTCTTATTTGCAAAGATTGTTTTGATAAGTACCTGCAATTTTCTTGGCAAGATTTTTTCAATAAAGATTTGCCATTGCATCCCTTTTACAACTGAGAGAAAGTGACTGTCCTAAGGTCACTGACTTTATGCCTAAAATGGGCCCAGAAATTACAGTCTCCCAGTTTCTAGCCTAAGACCTTAACCACTACACAAACTACTCTTTAAATTCTCCTATATTTCTCATTTAAATTGTGTTGGTGAATCAGTTTTATATTGCTTCCTTTTAATATGTAAAACCATAGGAACATAAAATGAAACATATTCTTCTCTGGGGAGGATGTAGCATTAGACTTGATAAAAATAACAATTCTATCTATCTAATCTGGGAGCAAGAACAAAGAAGGCATAATACAGTATGTGAAACTAAGAATATATTTTTATCCATTGGTTTTATTTTATTTCACTAAGCATTCGTATATATATTTTGTCCAGGGGTGGGATTCAAAAATCCCAGCACACCTACCAGTTGCTGGGTGGGTGTGACCATGGTGAGCATGGCCTACCAGAACTTCCTGTTTCTGGCTTCTGGTCGGCCTCCAGACCTCAGGGGAGGCTGTTTTCACCCTCCCAAGAGCCTCCCCCAGGCCTCTGGGGGGGTGAAAACAGCCTCCCCTGGGCTCTGGTGGCCCACCAGAAGCCAGAAACTGGCCTATTTCCAGAGTTCTGGAAGACCTGTTTTTCCCCCTCCTAGAGCCTCCACATGGACCCTGCACTCTATCATGTGGAGACTCCTGTGAGGGGCGGTATGAGGTGGGCAGGGACAGCAGATCAATTGAAATACCAGTTCGGTGAACCAGATGTAACTTTAAAATTAGGTTCGCCCAAACCAGTCTGAATGGGTAGAATCCCACCCTTGATTTTGTCTCACTTTTTAAAAAATCAGATGATATTTCTATTTCAGCAAAATAACAATAGCAATGATACTATTGCTAAGGTTAACATAACATTGCACTTCTGTACTAGGCACTGTACATCTGATAGCTTGTATAGGCAAATTGACTCAATTATAAATGGGGAAAAGATATGAACATTTTTTTGTTATTTATTTATTTATTTTATTCTGCAAGTTTATGTAGTTGCCCACCTCACAAACATGATTCTGGACAGAACCTGTCTGTCAAATCCATGTATCTGTCATTTCTTCAGTGGAAGAAGAAAAGGGTGAGGGAGTCTGATAAAGAAATCCTTTCTTGATGTAACCTGAATATATTTAATCTTATATTGAATTTGTATAACCCACGCATGATACAATGGAGGGAGGAAACCCAGATGGCCGGAACCTATCACCTCTGAGAGGCACAACCAGGAGATGAGAAGACCATTAAAATTCCATGCTGAGATGTGTCCTGGGAACCTCTGGAAAAGTTCATTCTGAAAAGGGGGTAGGAAACTGTGAAAAATATCATTTCTACAAAAGGGGTGGTGGGGAATTAGCATACTGGCTTTTGTTTTACTAAATACACATTGAGATAAGGGGAGGGGTTCAAAACTCCCTTATCTATCCCAGTATGCCTGAGAGACCTTAGACACTGAATTTTTTTTTTAAAGAAAAAAAAAAGAAAGAAAACCTTTCACTCTAACCGAGGGGACGCTGCAAAAGAAGAAAAATGTCTGAATACAGTAAGGAGCAAGGGGGAGCTGAATGCTGGGGAGAAATGTTGACACTTACCCAGCCAAATACTTACTCGGTGAGCCCCATCGAAGACAGCAAAGCTGCCTGTGAAACCTCCACAAAGCCCCAGTGGTCTATAGGTGGAGGAAAAAGAGACAGCCAGGATTGAAGAGCCAGAGGAGTAATCCTCACCTGGGGTAAACCCAGGTGGAAATTGCAGCAGGAAGCACTATCAGCTCAGGAAGAATGGGGCGAGGAGCCACTGGCCAATGACTGAATGAGACGGTACATAAATCGCCTTGTAAGAACCTCGAGATGAAGGATGCACCAGGATGACAATGCAGGAGATCGAGGGAACCAGAAAATGACAGAGCCCAAGCCATCATACCGGATCCAGCTGAGATTGATCAGGCAGAGAAACAAGCTGAAGAACTAGCAGCCATACCAGGTACCTGACCCTTAAATGCCTCGGATCAGGGGATTAACACTGGCCAACCCAGAGACATACAACTGCAGAGGAAGATCCTGCCACTGGGGGTAAAATTCGACCAAGACCCCCAGAAACTGGGATTTTTCCTGGTGCAAGTGCTCACTTACATGCAAGAATATGGGCAGAATTTCCCAACCCAGGTGTCCCGAGTATGAGTCATCACCCTGGCCCTTGAAGGGGCAGTAGCCAGATGGATGGTGACGCTCCATAACTTCAATGCCCCAGAATTAAGGAACCTTGATTGCTTCATGACGGCCACCACTTTGAGGACCCCCTCACCGATAGAAAAGCCCACGACTGCATTAGAGTTGTAAAACAAGGCCATCGCCCAGTAGCAGAATACACCGAGGAATTTCATGACCTGGCTGACCAAGTCGACCAGAGGATGTCCTAGTCTGTTGGTTCAAAGATGGACTAAATGACAACCTATATGCTGCCTGCTTGGCCCGTGGGGCCCCAAACCTCCTGCATGAATGGTACATGATGGCAGAGGAGGCGGGGATAGACATGACTGATACCAAGCTGGCAAGTTTTGGAAAAGATTCTACCCTGGGAAGTGAGAAGTTTTCAAACCCCAATCCACCATGACCCCAAGAACGTCTGATTGCTTTAAGTCTGGAAAGGAGGGACACCATGCAGCAGAATGCAGTTCGAACACCCCTGCCAGAAAGCTAGACCATACATCGGGGGGAAACCTGGAACATCCAGCCCTCGAGGAAAGGAGATTGGCCTGAGAGGCTGAATACCTGTGGGATTCTGATACCCCCCCCATCACTGAGAAAGAATCCGAAATGCTCCGAGGGGACCTGAGCCAGCCTGAAAGTGATCCGGAAGACGATCCGCTGGTAAGCAGTCCAATTGAACCAATCACCCTACTCCTGAGACTGTTTATGCCTAGCTGAGGGAAGGGGGAGGAAGTTGCAGCTTTGCTGGATTCAAGATGCACCCAATGCCTAATAAACCCCTCCCTTGAAGATAAATTGGTAATCCAACTGAAAGAAAGGGAAAATCCCATCGCTTTCTGTCAGTTAGATGGAACTATAGTGGGCAAGCAAAAACAAGCAAAGTGGGCTCGATACTTTAAATGATTTAATTTCACTCTCAAATATTTTCCTGTGGGAAAGAACTTCTTACCAGATGCACTGTCCAGAAAACCCCAATACAACAGCAAAAAGATTGAGGTTATAAAACGAATGATCCAACCGATCCAACTAGCACCCAGGCACAAGAGAAAAAAAATTCATCCCTGACTGAAGACACAATGACATCAATATTTAAAGAGGCATTACTTAAGGAGGACTGGCTCCAGGCTAACAAAAACACTTGTTTACTCAAAGATGGTCTAGCCTGGATAGAAAACAAACTTTATGTCCCTGCAAGCCAGAGAATGGACCTCATGAAACGCTGCCACAACTCCAAAATAGCGACTCCAAAATAACCCAAACTTTGGGTTTGAAAAAACCTTGCACCTCATCAAAAGACAATTTTGGTAGCCGTCACTCGAAAAGGACATTGAAAACTATGTTGCTAGTTGCCCCACATGTGCTGTTGCAAAGAGGAAACAAGGAAAATATCCTGGACTTTTACAAACAGTAGCAGACCCTTCTGCACCCTGGAAAGAGATCTCTATGGACTTTATAGTGGAGCTTCCCGAAAGTGGTGGAAATATTGTCATTTGGTTGTAACTTATCTTTTTTCCAAACAGGTTCACTTTATTCTATGCCAAAATATCCCAACTGCCAAGGCATTGGCAAAGATGTTCCTAATACACATTTATTGCCTTCATGGAGCCCCCCAACGGACTATCTCAGATAGGGCTGTTCAGTTCACAAATTTTGGCGGGCATTTTTAAACCTATTAGGCTCCACCCAGGGGTTGTTGTCATCAAGTCACCCAGGAACAGATGGCTTGACGGAGAGAGTTAACATATTAGAACAATATTAGAGAGAGTTAGCATATTAGAACAATATTTAAGATGCTTTATTAATTATCAACAGGAAAATTGGACTGATCTTCCTTTTGCAGAGGTAGCATACAGTAACTTAGTCCATAATAGCTCAGGGTTCACCCCATTCCAGGTAACCACGGGTCAAGAATTTAACCCCGTGCTGGAACTACCCACCAAAGATCCCTTAAGGAGTGGATGGATAATTTACAAACTATGTAGCCAGTGGTAAGATTATCTTTACAGGAAGCTAGAGCAGTTTTCAAAGCTCAAGCAGACAAAAAAACATTGCAACCCTAAATCTTTCAAGACTGGGGACCATGTATATTTGTCCGCAAAATTCTTCAAATCATTACAACCCTCTAAAAAATTAGGACCAAAATTCTTTGGCCCATTTCCCATATCCAGAATTATTAACCCTGTGACGGGAGAGCTTCGACTTCCAAAAACACTTAGGCAGATTCATCCAATATTTCACTGTAGCTTGCTCAAACTGGAGATCACTTCAAACCTCAGATGCCCCCTTCCCACATCCCCAACCCCCATCATGGTACATGGGAGACAACATTTTGAAATTAAAGATATCCTTGATTCATGCATTCACCATTGATCCACACAATATTTAGTAGCTTTGAAACACCTTCCTTCTTCAGAAAATGAGTGGGTAGCTAAACGACACAAAAAAACATCCACATTACTATGAAAGTTCCACCTAAAATATCATGAAAAACCACCCTGAATTGCAAATGTAATGCATGATTTTTGTTTTTTCCAGGTAGACCTATCTGTTTTTTAAGGAGGGCAATATGTCAGATCCATGTATCTGTCATTTCTTCAGTGGAAGAAGAAAAAAAAAAAAAGGGGGGGGGGAGACTAATAAAGAAATTATTTCTTGATGTAACCTGAATATATTTAATCTTATATTGAATTTACAGATAGATAGATACAGATAATCAGAGTTGGAAGGGACCCTGTCGGTCATCTAGTCCAACCCCCCACCCAACCAGGAGACCCTACATCATTTCTGACAAATGGCAGTCCAATCTCGTCTTGAAAGTCTCAACTGATGGTGCTACCACAACTTCTGAGGGCAAGTTGTTCCATTGGTTGATTGTTCTGTCAGAAAGTTTCTCCTTATTTCCAGGTTAAATCTCTCCTTGTTCAGTTTCCATCCATTATTCCTTGTCTGGCCTACAGGAACTTTAGAAAATAGCTTGACCCCTTCCTCCCTGTGGCAGCCCCTCAAATATTGGAAAATGGCTATCATATCTTCCCTGGTCCTTCTCTTTACTAGACTAGCCAAGCCCAGTTCCTGCAACCGTTTGTATAACCCACACATGATCCAATAGAGGCAGGAAACCCAGATGGCCGGAATCTGTCATCTCTGAGAGGCACAGCCAGGAGATGAGAAGACCATAAAAATTCCATGGTAAGATGTGTCCTGGGAACCTCTGGAAAAGTTTGTTCTGAAAAGGGGGGGGGGGGGATTAGGTATGCCCTAGGAAACTGTGAAAAAGATTGTTTCTACAAAAGTGGTGGTGGGGAATTAACATTCTGGCTTTTGTTTCACTAAATACACATTGAGAAAAGGGGAGGGGTTCTAAACTCCCTTATCTATCCCTGTATGCCTGAGAGACCTAAGACACTGCTTTGAACTCCTACATGAATTGTCTCATCTCAATAAAGGATTCCTTTTGATACATTTGGTTTTCAGAAGTTCATTCTTGTTAATTGAATGGGAAAAAGTTCTGTAGCATGACACTGTCCATATTAATAACTATTGGCATCCATATCTAATAATCAACCAAAATACTGGAAAGTAGTCACGTGTGTGGTGTTCATAATTTATGAACCAGATGCAGTTGGAAAAAAATCCTTCTGTCAAGAGCTGTTTCCCCAAAGCAAGTATTTTTGAATTGACAACACTGAATATGAGCCACCATTGCTGCAACTTCACATGTGTATCTTTTTGAGTGTTTTCTATTGATTATTTTTAGTTTTTTTTTGTCTTATCACATCTTTTAAATTTTATTTCTCATCTTTCTTATCAATACATAAAGTCCTCAGAAGTAATTCAAGAATAATAAACATGTAGAGAATCAGACAATGTTATTAACTGTTCTTTTTGACTGTACTAAACTTTGTAATACTTTAGATTATGGAATGTTTTCACTGTGGTGTGACTACATAAAGTAAGACTGATTATTGTAAATGTCTTATTGATTAATGCTTAAAGTACAAAACATTCAGTGCTCAGGAAAGCTAATTGTTGTTGGTTAGTCAATGATGCTATCATCAGGATGCTTCTGAATCTGTCTGCATTGGGCATTTATAAAGTGGATAAAGCCATGAAATGTTGTTGCTTACCATCTTCCTTGGTGAGAAATGTATATATGATTAAAAACAAATCCAATAATTATAATTCACACTTATTCTCTGAAAGCTATCTTATTCTAATATCACATATAGCCACTGTAGCGTCCTTCAAAGGTTGCTATATTTCTGACTCTGATTTAGTTGAAACATGTCACTGAAATTGAACAGAATAGGATATATGAATGTGTGGATGAGTATAAACCTAACCTACTACTCATATATAATTCTGGTCCATCAGATTCATCAATACCAAATTACAAAAAAACCATTGAGAAAATCCATAGAGACTGTTTAATATGTTTTTTACATTTTATACATTTATACCTGATTTTCTATATCTTACACATTTTACACATTTATATATGATTTTTAGAGCTGAAAAAATTTCTTGGATGAGAAGTGAAACATCTTCAAAGAATTACAAGAAAATCCAATTGACTCTTAAAAAACAGCACCTTTGGGACAATCGTGAATCTCCATAGAGATTTTCTACACAATTTACTTATTATAATATATTCTTTTTACATTCTCATATTCTGCAGTTCCACTTATGTATGCTACACCACTTAGCTTTAGAACAGAGATCTGCAACCTTAAACACTCAAAGAGCCATTTCGACCTGTTTCCCACAGAAAGGAAAACACCAGGAGCCACAAAACCTGGGTGGGCATGGCCAACTCAATGTCACTCATTTCCACCCAATCACATGACACCCCCCCAGCCATACCTACCCAGGTTTTGTGGCTCATGGTATTTTCTTTTCTCTGGGAAATAGGTATCTCTGTCTCTGTCTCTCTCTCTCATCTCTCTCTCTCTCTCTTTCTCCTTTCTTTTTCTTTCATCTCTCTCTCTTTTCCCCTTTCTCTCTCTCTCTTTCTTTCTCCCTCTCTCTTTTCTCTCTCTCTCATCTCTGTCTCTCTTTCTCTTTCTCATTTCACTCTTTCTTTCTCTCTCTCATCTCACTCTCTTTCTCCCTCTCTCTCATCTCTCTCCCCCCACTCTCTCTCACGTGTGTATGTGTGTGTGTCCCCTCTTGAACCAATTCCAAAAACAGGTGAGGGTTGGGGTTTTTTTTTGCTGATATTGTTCTTTCTTCTTCTTGGGTTCTTTTTACCATATTATTTAAATCAAGAGTCATTTTAGGTTCCCAGATAAGTGAATCTCTTTTGTCCCCCTGCTATGGTTTCCTGTTGGCTGAACCCACCAGTGGCTGGCCCCACCCCTCTCTCTCCCCTTCCATTCACTCTTCCCTTCTGAGAAGAGAAGGGTGCAGCGATGGATGGAGACTCACTCCATATTCCAGAGCAGGAGTGAAGCGCCCCTCTACTTGCTTCTTCCACCCTTGTTGGTGCTGAAGAAGGGCATTTTGCTCCTGCTCTGGAATATGGGATGAGTCTCTATCCACCGCCATTGCCTTCTCTTCTCAGGTGAGGACTGACTGTGAGGGGAGGGTGAAGGGCAGAGCCAGTCAGTGGTAAGATCATCCAACGGAGAGCTGCAGGAGAGTGCCCAGTGAACCACATGCTGCTCTGGAGCTACAGGTTGCCAACCCCTGCTCTAGAATATTTATTTATGTAACTTTTTCAAAGACAGATTGAACTTTACACAATTTCCCCTATCAAAAATTAGTTTCTTCAATTTTTTTTTTTTTTTACTTTCAAGAAAAGTTAACTACATGCTTTAGGAGGCTCCATGAAGCCTACACCAATAGTCATGGTATTTCAGAATAAAGAAATCCATCACAAAACTCTTTAATATCCTTACTTCTGAGTGTGATCTCCCAAGTCATACTACACTACTGTTGTATATTAATGTCAGTTAACTGGATCTATTCAAGATAACTGGATCTATTCAGGAGACACGTTATTGCTTTATGTAGCACTTAAGATATTTCCAGTATCTATAAAATAAATCTCACTTAGTGACCCCCTTCTCTTTGGCAAAGATGATTGAAAAAGCTGATTTCTTATTATTAGCCAGGGGATGTGAACCCATAGTAGTATCCAGTCATAAGACTGGCCTAGATCTTTTGTTCCAGTTGAAGGAAGGTGTATATCATTTCTACTTCTAGTTTCTTCAGATGACTATATGGGATCTAGTGTCAAAGGTGGAGTTTTCTCCCTTTGCTCTGCATCTTTTGGCTGTTATAAGTAATGGGGGGAAGAGGGGGGATATGGTCATGGGAAGTGAGTTGGAAGGGTTACAAAACAGAACTGTATAAGCTGGGGAGGAAGATTCTTGCTTAGGTTTCTATCCTATGCTATGCGCAGCTGCAACTCTTCATCAAAATATGTCAAGGTCAACAGACAGAGGCCTCATCACCACCTGGAGATACCTACATGATGATACCCACAACTTTTAATTGGATGAGGCAATTGAACTATTGGGGGTGGGAACATTGCCTTACTTGTGTATGTGATTTACACACCCATTTTCTCAGATTCGGAAATTCTTTTTTTTATATATAAATTTTTATTGGTTTTAAAACAAACATAAACAAAACAAAACATAAAAACATAAAACCATCTTCCATATATATATATATATATACATACAGTGTGCCGATTGGTTTACAAATTGTTTTGTGCTACCATTTTGTAGTCTTCAATTACAATTACATCATATATCCTCTCATACTTTCAATCAAATATCAAGTACATTAATATCTTTATTAATCAATCATTGACTATACTTTTATTTATTAATGTTTTACAAAATAATCATATTTTACTTAGTTTATTTTATAACAATTCATATTATCCTTCCAGATCTATCCTAGAATCATTTTGTAGATATAATTAAAAAAGGAAAAAAAGAGAAAATGCATCTTTATATATTTATTATTTTCTAAAAATCTACATATTTCATTACTATGTTTTGTTATCTAACCATTGATAGAATAGATCCCAAATTTTATAAAATTGTTTATCATCTTGTTCTCTAATTTCAAATGTCAATCTACTCATTTCAGCACATTCCAACATTTTCTTAATGATCTCCTCCTGTGGTGGTGTCTTCTCATTTTTCCAGTTTTTAGCAAATACAATCCTAGCCACGATTAATACATTTACAATCAGATATTTCAAATCTTTGCTATATATTTCAGGCAAAATTCCCAATAAAAAAATCTCTGGTTTCAAGTCTATACGCTTATTTGTAGTAGCCCCAGTATTGTTCCATGAGAAAAAAGATGGCTCCCTTCATTTAATTGTGGACTACAGATACCTCAGCACTATTTCAGTGGAGAATGTGTACCCCCTCCCCTTGATGAAAGATTTGTTGGCCCACTTAGCCAAAGGGAAATTTTTTATGAAACTTGACCTGAGAGAAGCATACTACCGAATTCAAATTAAGGAAGGGGATGAATGGAAAATTACTTTTAACTGCCCAATGGGCTGTTTCAAATTTAATGTTCTTCCATTTGGCCCTCAGGGGGCCCCTGAAGTATTCATGCAAATGATCAATCAGGTGTTGCATGAACATTTATACAAAGGTGTGTTGGTTTATCTTGATGATTTTCTTATCTACATGGAGACTCGTGATGAACATGTGAAACTAGTGCGGTCAGTTCTGGAAAAATTTTGAGCTGCTGAGTTGTACATAAAATTGTCCAAGTGTGAATTCCACAAGGAAAAAAATTGACTATTTAGGCTGTCTCATATCACATGATGGCATAGAGATGGATCTGGGGAAAGTTCATGCTATTTTGGAATGGGCCCCTCCCCACACCAGGAAACAACTTCAAAGTTTCTTGGGGTTTGCTAATTTTTACTATCAATTTATTCCTGCTTTTGCGAAGATTGCAATGCCTATCACAAATCTCCTAAAAACCAAAGGGGAGGTGAAACCGAAGCCTAGTAAACCACTGGAGTGGTCCATGGAATGTCAAGCCACTTTTGAGAAGCTGAAATGACTATTTGCTGCTGAACCAGTACTCAAGCACCTGGACATGGATTTTCCTTTTGTAATCCAAGCCGATATGAATGACGTAGCAGTCGGGGCAGTGTTACTAAAAGCAAATGAGATGGGGACTCTGCAACCATGTGCATATACTTCCCGTAAACTAACTGAAACCAAAAGAAGATAGGCCATCTGGGAAAAAGAAGCTGTTGCAGTTTGCTGGGCTCTATTATTCTGGAGGCATTTCTTAGAAGGGGCAAAACACCCATTTGAGGTGTGGACAAATCATAAAAATTTGGAGGCTTTGAAAATGCCTCGGAACCTTATCTCACAAGCAAGTTCGCTGGGTGCAGTACTTTAAGCACTTTAATTTTTCATTGAAGTACATTCCGGGGGGGAAGAACTTCATGGCGGATGCTTTATCTAGATTACCTCAATATAATAGTGCTCACCAAAAAGTAGTACAGCTGATTGTCCCAACCAAACAGTTGGCAGCTCCAGTGGTTACCAGAGTCCAGAAAAAGAAGGAAATTGATTTATCAAATGATTTAACTGCACAATTAAAAGAAACTCCAAAACTTGATGATTGATTCCTTGCTCACTCAAATAACTGTACGGTTAGAGATGGATTGGCATGGGTGGGGGCCAAATTATATGTGCCAGCAAAGCTGAGAAACCAAATATTACAGCAAGCTCATGACTCTAAAGCTGCTGGACATTTTGGATTTGTAACCACCTTATATTTGGTTAAAAGGCAATTTTGGTGTCCTACCTTGAAAAAGGACATTGAGACTTATGTGGCTAGTTGTCCTATCTGTACCTCAGCCAAACAACTTCCTGGTAAACCAGCAGGCTTAGTACAAAATGTGGCTAGACCAACTGCTCCATGGAAGGAAATTTCTATGGATTTTATAGTGGAATTACCTGAAAGTGGTGGGAATACAGTTGTTTGGGTAGTAACAAATTTGTTTTCCAAACAGGTACATTTCATATCTTGTTCAAAAATTCCATCTGAGAAAACATTGGCTAAACTGTTTATTTTACATATCTACAGGTTATATGGAGTTCCTGAATGTATAATCTCAGACAGGGGTGTCCAGTTTACCTCAAATTTTTTGGAAGGAGTTCCTGAAGTTATTGGGCTCTGCCCAGGGCTTAAGCTCCGCTCACCACCCACAAACCAATGGGGCTTATGAGAGGACTAACTCGGTATTGGAACAGTATCTTCGATGTTATGTAAATTATCAGCAAGATAATTGGGCTGACCTATTGCCATTTGCTGAGGTGGCATATAACAATTTGGTACATACTAGTACTGGGTTTATTCCATTTAAAGTGGCTTCAGAACAAGACTTTGTACCCATATCCGAGCTTCCACAGGAGAAACCTAGCATTCAGTCATTAGATGAATGGATAACACAGCTCCAGCTTAACTGGCCGGTTACCCGTAAAGCATTAGATGATGGCAATCAAGCCCATAAAAAATTTGCAGATAAAAAGAGAAGTCCACAAAAACCATATCAAGTTGGTAGCAAGGTCTTTTTATCTACCAGATATTTGCAGACCACACAAAAGTCAAAAAAGCTTCGACCTAAGTACCTTGGACCTTTCCCAATTGAATGAATTGTGAACCTTGTGGCAGTCCAACTGAAATTACCTAAAACCCTCCAATGGATCCACCCTGTTTTCCATGTTAGTTTATTAAATCCTAAACATACTTCCGACTTGAGACTAAATCAGGTCAATCCCCCTGTGCCATTGCTAATTGAAGGTGAACAATATTTTGAAGTTAAATAAATTTTGTATTCTCGAAAACAAGGGGTCGACTCCAATATTTGATTGTTTGGAAACATTTTCCTCCTTCCAAATCTGAATGGGTGAATGAGAAGGACGTTAGAGCTACTAAGCTTATCAAGGCATTTCGTACTAAATATCCTGATAAACCCTAAAAAGTAGTATTATGGTGTTACATGTATATTTTCTGTTACCTTCTATTTTTATCTTTTATAGGACTAAGGTCTCTTTTGCAGGAGGGCCGACTGTCAGCCTTCAAGATCTTCTCCCTTTGCTTTGCATCTTCGGCTGTCATAATTAATGGGGAGAGGAGGGGGGATATGGTTATGGGAAGTGAGCTGGAGGGGTTACAAAACAGAACTGTATAAGCTGGGGGGGGGTAGATTCTTGCTTAAGGCTAGGTCCCACTGGCCAACAGATGCAAAACGTATGCAAAAAGGACACAGCAGACGAGCAAAATTTTGGGGGTGCTCCATCCGTTGTCATCCGCTTCAAAAAGTGGCAAAATTTTGCATAAACAGAACAGAAAAGAAAGGAAAAGAACGGACGGGGGTAGGATGTAGTGGGGATGTTAAACGGATGTTCATAGGAAGCCTAGAGGATGTATATAGGATGCAAACCTTTCACTGCTCATCCTTTCTATTTCCGTGCTACTAACGCTGTGTAGACGTTCCGTGTATCTTTTGTTTCCTCCCTCTTTCCATTTTCAGCTGCAGCGGATATGAGTTGAGGGGATGCCCAGAGGATGCAGACAGGATACAGCGGATGGATGATAAACGGACATAGAACGTTTGTTGCTCGTATGTCATGGATTTACATCGTACACAGTGGAAAGTTCATCCATTCACAAAGTTTTGTGCAGCTCAAAACTTCTTGAGTGGATGAAATCTCAGTGGAGGGATGCTCAAAGGATAGAGCATATGAAACACGTATGCAATGAGTACACAATGGATGCATAGCGTTTTCCAATTTTTTTTTTAACATTTTACATCCTCTTTGCATCCGTTAGTGCAGTGGGACATGGGCTTTAGGCTTCTATCCTATGCTATGCACAGCTGCAACTCTTTATCAAAATATGTCAGGGTCAACATACAGAGGCCTCATCACCACCTGGAGATGCCCACATGTTGATATACACAACTTTAAATTGGATGAGCCAATTGAACTATTGGGGGTGGGAACATTGCCATTATTTTGTATATGTGATTTACGCACCCATTTTCTCAGATTCAGAATTCTTTTGTTGCTACCACTTGATTTCCAGTAAAAAATATCTTTTCTCCAATTAATGCAGTCTAAGCATTTCTTTCTTGGATTCTGAATGGAGTACCAGCTGCCAGGTGGCCTGCATTGCTTCTAAACAAAGAAATAATTTCACAATAACCATTTTTCATTGTCCAAAATTTGAAAAAATAAGCACAACAATTAGGTTTTAGTCTCAGAACTGAACATTTCCATGTGAATAAAGTGGACTTCATAAAACTTGAAAATTAATCAGAAGAACTTGTTATTTCTCATGACTAATATGTATGCAAATATTTATAAATAAGAAGACATTTTTGCATTGAAAAAGTCCCTTTTTAAAATAAATAATTATTTTACAAAGAACATAAAAACTAACATGAATTAAAAGAGTAAAAATAGTAAAGAAAATAAAAATGGAGAAAAATAAAGAATAAAAAGAACTTGAAAGAAGCTTTCTATTTTCTTTGCAGCAAATATAACTACAATTATGGTTACAAAATAATATTCACTTTTTTCAATTATTTATGTTTTTTCCTCTAATAATCAAACCCACAAGTCCTAAATGCATTTTTCCACTTTATGCAAAAGTTTAAATGGGCTTTCCAAGCAGCCATACATGAAGATATTGGTTTTTCTGTCATCAAATAAGTTACTTTAGCTATCTCTGAAAGTTCCATCATATTCACCAACCAATTTTGGGTAGTGTTGAGCCTTTCTGCATTTGAGCATATAATAGTCTTGCTGCAGTTTCATATACAAAAACAAAGTTGGATGAGTCTTCCCAAAGTGCTTTTTCAAGAGGCAACTGGACTTTCTTGTTTTTTCTTCCCATCCAAGAAGCTTCTTTGGTTCTGGGTGAAGATTTATATTCCTTGCAGACAGCTAGTCATTTGTAATCTGTTAGAGAATCATTGAGGCCACTTGGAGGTTTATCTGTGTCTTCAAATAAACATGAGTGTCCTGAGTCACGCAAATGGGTATGGATCCTTCTTGGAACTGTTGAAAGGACTGTATTGTAGACTGAAGATAGATGTTCTTATATCCCTCGCCCTCTTTTGAGAGATAGATGGCCCTTTTTATCCCTCTTCCAAATCAGCCATCCTCTCTATCTAAAATGTGGACTTTGGTGCCTTCAAAAGAATGGCCTATGTTTTTTAAATTCACATAGATTGCTGAATCTTGCCCTGATAGGTTTGTTATCCTATGTTGTGCCATGTGTTTATGAAGTGGCTGTTTTGTTTCCCCAATGTACAGATCTGCACATGTCTCACTGCATTGTACTGCGTATACAGTACAATACTTGGAGGTTTATCTGGGTCTCTGAGGACCCAGATAAACCTCCAGGTGGCCTGAATGACTCTCTAAAAGAATACAAATGACCAGATCTGCAAGGAATATAAATCCTTCCATTCCCTACTGTCCAGTCAGAGGTGAAGAAGTTTTTTGGATGAGAAGTGAAACATTTAAAAAAAAAAACCAAGGAAGTCCAGTTGCCTCTTGAAAAAAGCACCTTTGGGATAACCATGACCTAGATAATTGAGAATCACTAAAGTTCCATGAGTTTTCTCTAGTTATTTCCCAATAATCCCAAAAGAATAGTCTCTGTTTCAATTATACTTTAACATTTAAAATCTTCTGAGATAACATTACACATCAATATCCAATTTTGGGAGGCTTTTTTATAAGTCCATCAAACATGATAAAATGTCCCTTCATGTTGTTCATATATCCACCATCACAGTGAAGGGAAAAGCTGCAAGCAGTGGACCAATTTATATACCTTGGAAGGACCCTTTCCCATGCAGTGACAATTGACATTGAGGTTAACTGAAGAATTATCAAGGCAAGCTCTGCATATGGCAGACTACTGACCAACATGTGGGACCACTGTGGAATAAGCCTTGCTGCAAAGTTTAAGTCTATAAACAATGCTAACAGTAGTGCTAACTATCCTGATTTATGCCAGTGAGACTTGGACTGTATACATGAGGCAAGCTAGGCAATTAAACCACTTCCACATGACCTGCCTCCAAAGACTTCTGAGGATCTGGTGGCAAAACAAGGTGCCAGACATAGAAGTCCTCTCCAGTACAGGCCTGGCATCAGTTCACAGCCTGCTGATGAAAGCCCAAACATGCTGGGTAGGCCATGTTACAAGGATGTCAGACCATTGCATCCCAAAACAGCTCCTCTATGGTGAACTGTCTCAAGGAAAGCGATCGCACAGGGGACAAAGGAAGTGATACAAAGACATGTTGAAAGCCTCCTTCAAGTCTCTGGACATCTACACCACCTCCTGGAAAATCCTGGTACAAGATTGATTAAGATGGCACACGTTGATCCACCAAGGCTGCCAGACATTTGGAGACAGAAGAACAACTACAGCACAAAAGAAGCGAGCACTCTGCAAAGCCAGAACTGCAAATGCTGCAACAATGGTGTCCACATATGTCTGCCCGACATGTGGCAGAGCATTCCATGTCTGTATAGGCTTTACCAGCCACCTGCAGATACACCATGAACAGTCCACAACCTGGAAGGTGTCAAGGTCCTCTTTGAAAATGTTCAAAATGTTCTTATAAATTCTATGCAACTTCTTTGCTGACAAATACCAGTGATACATGGTAAAAAAAATCACTTGCTACATTTGGAGCAGGATTAGCCTTAAAGCATATTCCAAGAGCAACAAAATAGTGGGTAGGACCAGGATTAAAAAAAAATGCTTGATTTGATTTTATGTACATTTATAGAAAAATTAAACATACTTGATTTTTTAAAAAACTTTTCTTATATATAATTGGAACTTTTGGAACAATACAGCAAAGGTTTTTGGGGTCATTTGAAACCATGGAAACCCAAATTGTACACTTTCTTATTTAAAATGTGCTTGTCTGGAAATGCTATATTGAAAACAGATTAAAACAATACCTATGATTGTTCTAACAGTTTTTGTATTGTTTGTTAAATCAGATTTGTCCAATATGATGTCCTAAAGTTACACTTAGCATCAATTTTCAACTAGATTGCCAAAACCTATTGCGATCCAATATACCTCTTCTGGAAAACACTTTATTAGGGGATACTAGATTCTGTTATGGTTTTACTATAAGAATGATACAATAGTCCTTTCTCTCTTCTCAAAAGATGGCTAGAGAAAAGTGAATTCACAACTATTGAAGAGAAGCATGCTTGAAATATTAACTGCAGAACTCATAGTAGCCCTTGAGATGTGTTTCATATTTTTAAAGATCCTATAATGTAGCTACAGATTATCTATTAGCAATGAATATTTAATATAACACACAAGTTTCTTTTTTCCACACTGGGATGAATAATTAAAGTAGATCAGATGTTGCTAATCAGGTGGTCCTGCTTTCCATGTTTGGTTTTCTGAGCAATATTTCAAATGAAGACAGCTTTTAATTCATGTTATTTACTTACTATGTCCATGGAGTGGATAATAAAATAACCATCATGAATCAAATTCAGAGCACAGAAATGGCGTGACGTGCTGAATTCTGAAGCTCATTTTTATCCTCTATGCAAGGGTCTCCGTAGGAGAAGTTCAAAGAAACCTATGACCACATATTTAAAGTTTTGCCCCTTTTTTATTGACATAGGTTAACAAGAGGTAGGATTTTGATTGTGCAGTTGTGATCACAATTCTGACTTTTTAATCCTTGTGGATACCTTGGTTTAATTCTTTAAGCACACTTTTTTATGATTAGAAGAAACATTGTTATCAGGCTGAGAGAAATCCAGTTTTAAAAAGTGGAACAAAGATAAATCTTTGTGTATATAAAAAAGGAATATGGGAAAAGTTCCCAAAGTAAAAATATAATGGATTATCATAAAATCTGTCCTGTTGGTCAGTACCAAAATTTTAAAACTTGCATAAATGTGTTAGAGTATTTTCCTATCCCAATCTCAAGAATATATAATTTGGAACTGTGGACCTAACAATTTTAAGAGGATCTCAGAGTTATTTTATAGATAGATATTAATATTTTATTGTAAACAGTCATTTCAAAATGTGAATCTACTCTACTCATATTGCAGAAAGTCTTGGAACTTTGCAATATAATTTTGCCCTGGCAGCTCTACTGAATTAATCAGTTAAATTCCATCAATTTTCTGGATTATTTTTTTAAAAAGCCAAAATCTGCAAAGACAAAGTCAGGAAAGCAAAGTTTCAGAATGAACAAAGACTTGCAACAAAGTCAAAGTATTATGCCCCTGTCGGAATCTGACTCAAAGAAGGAAGCCAAACAGCTGACAGGGAGTGGGAGCATGGCTCCATTGGCTGTGGAAGAAACTGGGGAAGGGCAAAGTCTGGCTGGGCAGAGCAAGGAAGAAGTAGAACAAGGGAGAGGGAATTCAGAGGAAGACCCAGGTTCATCCCCTCTTCATCCTAGGGCACACAGGGAGAAACAGAGAAGAGAGCAAAGTTGGTTTCATGGCTTATGGGGGAGGAAAGGGTCCTGATTCCCTTTATTAGCTGCAGTTGGGAACAAAGTGTATCAAAAAGGCAAGTTGTATGCAGCAGGCTGTTGGGAGCAAAAATGACTATCTTGTATCATCATGGCTTATCTGTGTTCCTTGTGTCTTCCAACTGTGTTAGTTTTGCCATGCTTTCAAGCCTGAAATTCCTGCTCCTGCCCTACCAAACTAATTACTTCAATTTGGTTTGTTTGGATTTTAAGTTACAGTTTGTGCGTACCTTGTTTTGGACTGAATTTTCTACAGTCAAAGGTTGTTCCTAGGAGAATTTTTCTCCAGCCCGAAGGTAACCTGGACATTGGGGAAAAGGTTGGAGATAATAAAGGGACTTTTATTGCTTATATGACTGTCCCTTTGTGCCACGCTCTGGGTCATCACACAAAGATAATAATAAATGTTTCTTCCAACATATAAATAACAAGAAAAAAAAAATCAAGGTCCACTAAAGAGAGAAGATGGCAAGAAAGTAACAGGCACCAAAGAAAAAGCCGAGCTGTTTAACTCATTCTTTGCATCAATCTTCACGCAAAAAGAAACGAAAGCCCAACCTACCAAACACATAATTTTAAATCCTGTGGACCACTAATTTGTATTTTGACTGATGGTGGCACAGGAAACTTTGGCCAGGTTCTCAAGAGATGAGAGTTACTCTGGCTGCTTCTCTCTGCTAACAGGCAAAATTGTCTCTCTCTAAGTATCTATAGTGAGGTGTCATATAAAATGGTTCATTCTGTATTGTTGAATTTCTACTGCTTATTGCCTTAGGTATTAAATACTATCACCTTGATTAGGAGGGGGAAACATTTACTGTTTTGCATTTCTTGATTATCAGACATAACTCTCCAACCAGTATAATAAAATGGAATTATTTTGCCATTATATTACAATTTCTCTTTCTCTCAACAACCTCTCTGCTCCAACTATTATATTTATCAGCCTGCAATGGGACAGTAACATAAAATACAATAAGCTTTGCCAAAAGGATCCAATTTTGTGAAACGGACCCACACCACAAATATGTGAAATTCTTGATTACTCCACTGTCCACAGGAGAAAAAAAAAACATGGCAACACAAGGAAACAGGAATCTCCCCTTCAGACAAAGGAGTGGCCGACTGGATACAGTTTATACCCAGTGCCTCAAAGGACTCCAGATGCCAGGCTTGGGTGCTCCTGATAGACATGTAATGGGGGGCAGGGGGCACAATCTCAGGCAGGACTGCAAACAGTAGTTTGCAGTAGTTGACAGGGTTATGAGAGGGCTGAAAGCAGTGGCAGCAGTGGCAGCAGTGGCAGCAGCAGAGGGAGGGTTTTCTTCTCCCTTTGTGGAAGCCCCTTTGGGCGCCACCTCTTCCCTTCCAATGCTGCCTTCAGCACCAATTGGAAGTTCAGCACTTCTGAAAGGAGTGCTTCTCTGGCTGCCACACTTTGGTGACGGGTACAGCCAAAGGTAGCATCCTCAGGGCTGCACTGCTGGTGCTGGTACTTTGGGGGTGATCCCCCTCCCGCCACCTCATGTTAAGTGCAACAATATTGTGTGCCCCTTTGCACAGGAGTTCAGCCAAGCTATATGCAAAATTGTCTCTCTTGAGGAGCGCTTAATAGCTTGCAGATATCTTGGCCACTGTTAGCATCTGTCATCTCTTGGGAGCCTGGCCAAAGTTTCCCACACCATTCGTGCTTCAGCACTTTGACTCCTAGGAGCAGGAGTTCAGCCAACCAACCTGCAAAATCCCACCCCTGAATTGTGCCCTGTGAGGGGACCTCTTCCAGCACCCCCCTGCCACCTCTTCATGCCCCTCTGCCAGTCACCTTGCCTCTTAGTGCCCCCTAAGGCATTCACACCCACCAGGGACAGTACTGGCCACTTTGGGAACCACTGATTTAAATGTTCTGCTTTGGGTACCATGAAGCATGAAACCTCTTCCAATAAACTAACAAGGAAAAGATGTCATGAAGAGGATGTGTAACATCCCAGACAATCCTGCAGACTCTGATCATGTGTGCTCTCCTGGACAGAAGGAAGTGAACTACCAATGATGTTACCTGCCATCCTCACCACTCTCTGAAACTTCCTGTCTAAAGCAGTAATGGTAAAGGCCCTGTCACACTGGCCGACGGATGCAAAACGTTTGTAAAAAGGACACAGCGGACAAGAAAAATGTTCCATCCATTGTTATTCGCTCTCAAAAGGGGCAAAAAATTGCATAACCAGAGTGAATAACACGGAAAGGAACGGATGGGGGGAGGACGCAGGGCGGATGGAAAGCAGATGCTCCATGGAAGCCTAGCAGATGGAAGCGGATGAGAGCGGATGGCACATCCGCAAGGCTTCCGGGGGGCCGCAGCAAAGCGGATGCGGAATGGATACAGCAGATGCAGAGCAGACGCTGAGCGGATGAAGCGGATGCACAATGGAAGCCTAGCGGATGAAGCAGATGCAGAGCAGAAGCCTAGCAGATGCCTAGCGGAAGCCTAGTGGATGCCTAGCGTTCACTGCGCATGCGGGGAGGATGCATTGCATCAGCCCCACAGATATAAAGGGAGGCAGCTCCCAAGCAGGTCACCATTCAGAGGAAAGACCTGCTTCCAGACACATCAACTGCCTGCCAGCCTTGCCAGCCAGCCTGCCTTGCCTGCCTGCATGCCTGCCAGCCTTGCTGCCTGCCAGCCTTGCTACCTGCCAGCCTTGCTGCCTGCCTGCCTGCCAGCCTCCCTGCCAGCCTTGCTGTCTGCCTGCCTGCCAGGCTTGCTGCCAGCCTCCCTGCCAGCCTTGCTGTCTGCCTCCCTGCCAGCCTTGGTGCCTGCCAGCCTGCCTGCCAGCCTTGGTACCTGCCTGCCTGCCTGCCTGCCAGCCTGCCTGCCTGCCTGCCTTCCAGCCTGCCTGCCTGCCAGCCAGCCAGCAACCCCACAACCATGGGGAAGAGGAAGCCTCAGCCGTCTGCTGCCAGCCCTGGCAAGAGGGACAGGGCCACCCTCCCACCCCCTGGCCCTCCCTCTGCTTCTGCTGGGGCTTCTGTAGCATGGGCTCGCTCTTCTGGGGCAGGGGCTTCTGCTGCTTCTGCTTCTGGAGGAGCTGATGATGCTGCTTATGGCGGTGGTGCTTCTGCTCGTGCTTACTCTGCTGATGCTGCTTCTGGTGGGGGTGCTTCTGCTGGTGCTTACTCTGCTGATGCTGCTTCTGGCGGTGGTTCTTCTGCTGATGCTGCTTCTGGAGGAGCTGCTGATGCTGCTTCTGGCGGTGGTGCTTCTGCTGGAGCTTACTCTGCTGTAGCTGCTCCTTGTCCTGCTGGTCCTGCTGGTCCTGCTGGTCCTGCTGGTCCTGCTCGTGCTCCTGGTCTTGCTCGTCCTGCTGGTCCTGCTCGTGCTCCTGGTCCTCCTCGTGCTCCTGGTCCTCCTCATGCTCCTTGTCCTGCTGGTGCTCCTGGTCCTGCTGGTGATCCTGGTGCTGCTGGTGCTGCTGGTGCTTACTCTGCTGATGATGATCCTGGTCCTGCTGGTGTTGCTGCTGCTACTGATGATGATCCTGTTGGTCCTGCTACTGCTGGTGGTGTGGAGGAGCATCCCTACAACCTGGAAGCCCCTCTGATGAGGGCCCATGTGGTCCTGCCAAAGGGAGGAAGAGGCATACGCGAGAACGGGAGAGGAGGCAATACTCCATCGAGGAGGAACATGAGGATGAGGTGCTGGAGTGGCTGAGAGAGAATGACTATCTATGGCGGAAGGGACACAGGCTCTACAGGGACACCAAAAGGAAGAAGGCTGCTTGGAGAGAGAAGGCGGAGAGCCTGGGCTACACTTCGGAGGTGCTCCTCGGCTGGTGGAAGCACATGCACACCTGGTACGGGAAGCTGCACCTCAAGAAATCTGGCCAGGCTGCGGTCAAGCTGATGGACAGAGAGACCTACGTGATAGCCAAGTGCAGCTTCCTGGAGGGTGAGGTCCACCACTGAGGAACAGCCCCTCTCACAACCCTCTCTCTCAGGCAGCCTGCTGAGAGCCAGTCCTCTTCCCGCCGAGAGTCATCTCCTGTCTCCAGGCAGGTGTCTGTGGAGCATGCCACGACGGAGAACCCGCAGACAGCTGTTCTAACCATGGTGGAGCATGTGGAGGACTCCCTGGCACAGTGGGAGAAAGGAGACGGCACTTCCACCACAGTCCTACCCGCATCCACCCCCAGCTCCACCTCCACAGAAAGGCAGAGAGCCAGACAGGAGGGGCAGAGCCACACTGTCCTGCTGGAGATAAGAGACACCATCAGGAGCAGCATAGATATCCTCTCTCAGCTGGTCCAAACCGACTCCTCATCCTCCAACCGCAAGCCCTTCCTCACCTATGTCAACCAGACCCTCATGGACATGGCGGAACCCCAGTACCAGGTGGTGAAGGACAGGATCACCGATCTGCTTCACAACCCTCCAGATCCAGATGAACCTGCTCCCACCCAGTCCAGGTCTGCACCTCCACCCCAGGTGATGTTCCTCCCATTCCAAGGCTTTCCACAGGCCCTCAACTACCAGGGCTACGGCTACCAGGAGGTCCAGCAGCACAGGCAGCAGCCCTTCCCAGTCCAGGCACAGACTCATCAGACGCCACCGTTGCCACCGGTTCCACTGATGCCACCGATGCCACCCACGCCACTGATGCCACCAATGCCACCCACACCACTGATGCCACCGACGCCACCGATGCCACCCACATCACTGATGCCACCCATGCCAGTCCTCACACAGCTGCAGACCAGACAGCCCCACTACATTGCTCCTTCCTCCACCCCACAGCCAAGCCCGGCCTCAGTACATCTGTCCTTGGTACTGGGGCTGACACCCCATGGCATGGAGGAAGGGGCTCTCAACATCACGGGGCTGAGCCAGCTGTCCGAGAGCTTCCTCAACACACCATCCCCTGTTGTCCTCTCAGGGCCAGGCACCCCAGTGGCACTTCAGAGCAGCACTCCAGCAGCACCCACCTCCACAGCACCTGGACCCTTCGCCCCTGAGACTGGGCACACCTCTGAGTGACCAAGAGGAGTGCCAGAGACTGGGTGGCTACCTGTAGACTTTACTTGTACACTTGACTTGGGTCATTTTTCTTTTACAGCTTGTGATTAATAAAGTTTATCTTTGCTTCACACACTTGCCTCATTTATTTTTGTAAATAAAGACTTGGTGGAAACTTTTAGAAATGGTTTCAGCCTTTGCATGCTTGTGGGATGGGTAAGGATAGCAGTGGGGTGGGCAGGGATACCTTTGGGGTGGGTAATAGCTGTGGGATGGGCAGGGATACCTTTGGGATGGGTTAAGATAGCTGTGGGATGGGTTGAGATAGGTGTTGGGATAGATAAACCTCCAGTGCAAGCATAGTGGGATTTTATGGTCCACCCTCCCAGGTGCCACACCTATGGCCCTTCATTATCAATACGAATGTAATCATTGATCCACACACGTCAACATAAACACAACTCTTTATTAAATGCCCTGTTCATTGTAGGCCCACTAAACATACATGGCCCAATCTCATCAGTGTGATGAGACAGGCTGAAGGAAGCATCCATTAAGCATCTATCATCCTGTCTTGCCACTCCACTGCTCCAGCTGGGGAGTTGCACCAGTGTTTCAGGAGGTTACGCTGCTTCTTCCCTTCACGTGAGGCTCTGTTGGGGCCTTGCACATCCTCAGTGTCTATCAGGTTTTTCCCTTGCCTCCATTTCCCAGGCTCCATGTCCCCATTGCCTTGTTGGAGGTCCACGAGCCTGTTCTGCAACACTGGGTAGCAGGTGCACATGAGATTGTGCAGGTTGCAGCAAGCTTCCACGATCCTCCTCACAGTCTCTGGGCAATGCTGCATGGTGGTGAGAAGTACCTGGAACCTGTTGGCCAGGATGCCAAAGGCGTTCTCCACCACCTGCCTTGCCCTGGACAGCCTGTAATTGAAGATCCTCTCTTCATGGGTGAGGCCTCTGGAGGTGTAGGGCTTCATGAGGTAGGTTGTGAGGGAGAAGGCGTCATCCCCCACGATGAAGTAGGGCACATCTTGTGTGTTGTTGGGCAGGGGGTCTGGATCTGGGAAGCCCGTGATGAGGTTGCATTCCAGCCCCTCCTTGAGGTGACTGGCATTGTATACCTGGGCATCTGAAGCTGACCCGTTGCCTGAAGCATCGATGTACATGAACTTGTAGTCAGCATCGACCATGGCGAAGTGGACGATGCTGAAGAAGCCCTTGTAGTTGAAATAAGTGGACCCCGACTTGGCTGGTGCTTTGCAGGCCATGTGCTTGCCATCTATGGCTCCAACGGTGTGTGGGAAGTTCCACCTCTGATACCACTGCTCTGCAACTTTCTTCCAGCCTTCTTCAGTGGAGGGGCACTGGAGGAGCTCCTCCAGGTATTCTTCGATGATGGCCTGCACCACTTCTCTGACCACAATGCTGATGGTGTTGTGTGGCACCCTCCAGCCGTACTGCATGCTCCTGTAGGTGGTCCCTGAGGCCAGGTGGTGCAGAGTCAGTGCCACCTTGAGCCCAGGGTCCAGGCTGGGCCGGAAGTTGGTGTTTGCCTTGGTCAACCTGGGTGTCAGCCACTGCACAACTTCGTCAAACATGGCTGGAGGCATCCTCATGAAGTTCTGGAATGCACGAGGGTCTTCGTTTCCTCCACCATCAGCTTGTTATACAGTCCGTACTCTGCTCTTCTTCCGATCCATCTTCGGACCCAGATGCTTCTTGGCTGCCTCCTTTTCTTCCCGTAGTAGAGTTGAAAGAGCCTGTAGATGGCTTCGCTCTGTTGCAGAACGATGGTGGCTACCAAAAGGACTGTGTTACGATCCATGGTGGACATGACTGGATGCTGTGGAAGAGGAAGTGCAAGAGCAAGCCTGGAGAGGTCTGCACAGCAGGGCTGCTGGTCTGAAAGTGAGATCCAGGTGAGTTGGTCCCCCTTTTTATAGGCAATATAGGTTTTCCCCTATGTGTCCTTTTCCATCCTCTAGGCATCCTCTAGACATCCTTAATATCCAAGATAGGTCCCCTCTGCGAACGTTTTTTCCGTTTAAAATGCTTTCTTTGCAAGCTGCATCCGCTTTCATCCTTTCTCCGTCCATGCTACTAACGCTGCGCATCCATTCCGTGTCTGTTCCGTTTCCTCCCTGTGTCCGCTTTCCACTGGAGCGGATTTGAGTTGTGCAAATGCGCAGCGGATGCCTAGCGGATGTAGCGGATTCCTAACGGATGATGACGGATGCAGAACGGATGTTCCCCGTATGCCTAGCAGATGCAGAATGGACGCGTTGGATACATTTTCCGCTCAAAAAGTTTTGAGCAGCTCAAAACTTTTTGAGCGGATGAAATGTCAGTCGATGGATGCAGGACGGATAGAGAGGAAGAAAAACGGATGCAGTGAGTGCAAAACGGAAGCATCGCGTTAACCAACGGATGGCAAGTGTTTTTCTCCATTTTACATTCTCTTTCCTTCCGTTGGTGCAGTGTGACATGGGCTTACGCTAGAAAAATGTGAGATACACAACATCATCACCAGATGGATTTGTAACTGGCTAACAAATAGTACTCAGGCTTAATGATACTACATCTACATGCAACAAAGGAAGCAGTGGGGTAGCACAAGTGTCCGTCCTAGACCCAATGTTCTTCAATATCTTTATAAATGACTTAGATGATGGAACAGAAGGGGAACTCATTAAATTTGCAGATGATAGTAAGCTGGCAGGAATAGCCAACCCCCAGAAGATAAGCCCAGGTTCTAAAAAGATCATAACAGACTTGTATAATGGTCTGTTATGGTTCTTTCCAACAACACTAAATTTAATGTGGAGAAAAACAAAGTTGTACACCTAGGTAGCAAAATCCAAAGGTTGAAGTACAGATTAGGTGAAACCTGGCTCAAAAACTGTGACAGGGACCTTGGAATTCTAGTGGACAATCTATCAAGCTTTGGACTTGTTAAAGGCTACTTTAACTTTTACTGCTTCACAACTTGTCAACAAATCCAAGGAGAAGGGAGGGAGAGATTGGAATGTTTGTTCTAGACAATAACAGGAAACTGTCCCATGTGAACCAAGGATGTTTCAGTACCTGGTTACCAGAGGCATGGAGATTTTATCATAACAACACTTGGACACCTAATTGGGCAATGTAATCTGAATTAATTGGGGAGGGAGGATTCTATATTTAAATTTATCTATATCTATGTCTATATCTATATCTATATCTATATCTATATCTATATCTATATCTATATCTAGATCTAGATCTAGATCTAGATCTAGATCTAGATCTAGATCTATCTAAGGTTTTTTTTTAATTTTATCAAAAAACAACAACAAATAAAACCATCTTTCAATTTTACAGTGTATCGGTTGGGTATAGCTTGTGCACATAATAATATTATTGTACATTTCTTACTTAATTATATTTATAAACCATTCTAATTAACATTTTATATCATATTGTTCAATTATTATAGTATCATTGACATTATAATTGTTATCTTTTAAAAACATATCTCATCCTTGCTAAGCTATATTCATTCTCTTACTTATTCATGGTTAATCAATTATAATATATTATTACTCTTACCACATATTTCAGTTTCTTATTCATCTATCTAACCATTCATAAAATAAATCCCAAATCTTATAATACTCTTTTTCCTCCTGTTCTCTAATTGCCATTGTTAGTCTACTCATTTCTGCACATTCCATTATTTTCTTAATTGTTTCCTCCTCCGTTGGAATTTTCTCATTTTTTCATCTCATGTTCAAATACAATTCTAGCTGCTGTTAATACATTAATAATCAACTATGTTATCTCTCTATTATAACCTTCAGACATAATTCCCAATAAAAATATATCTGGTTTTAAGTTGTTTTATCATTTTTCCAACCACGTCCAGTATCTTTTTAGCTTCAATGCATGTCCACCATATATGGCAATACGATCCAGGTATCTGATGACATTTCCAACATTTCAGCCATCTGTAAGCAATAGACTTTTCCCCTTCAACCAAAAAGAATGAACTTCTGAAAACTAGGTATTTCAAAAGGAATTATTTATTGAACGGAAGTGAATCCAGTACTAGTCAAAGCAGAATCTAAGATGCTTCCAGGAATACAGTAATAGATAAAGGGAGGTAGAACCTCTCCCCTTATTTAGATGTGGATTTAGTCAAACAAAGAACCAACATGTTAATTCCCCCCTCCCCTTCTCTGGGAACGTATCTTAGGAGAGTTCCCAGGGGTATCTTCCAGAGCTGGAATTTTTATGGTCCCTTCTCATCTTAGGATGGTTTGTGAGTGTATTTCAGGTGGAATTTCCATAGTAATGTGGGTGCTTTTACATGTCATTTTGCTACCCACTCATTGTCTGAGGAAGGAAGGTGTTTCCAAGCTACTAAATATTGAGTGGCTCCATGGTGAGTATGTGAATCAAGGATATCTTTAATTTCAAAATGTTGTTCCCCATGTACCATAATGGGAGTTGGAAGTGTGGGAAGGGGGGATCTAAGGTTTGAAGTGATCTCTGGTTTGAATAGGTTACAGTGAAATACTGGATGAACCTGTCTCAGTGTTTTGGGAAGTAGAATCTCTACCATTACAGGGTTAATAATTCTGGAGATGAAAAATGACCTAATGAATTTTGGTCCCAGTTTCTTAGAGGGTTGCAATGATTTTAGGAATTTTGTGGACAAATGTATGCGGTCTCCAACTTTGAATGGTTTAGGATCATTTTTTTGTCCGCTTGACCTTTAAAAGCTGCTCTAGCCTCTTGTAAGGCCAGTCTGACCACTGGCCAAGTGGTTTGCAAATTAATTATCCACTCCTTAAGGGAGGGAATTTCAGGTTCCTTGGTAGGTAGCTCTGGCATGGGGTTGAATTCTTGCCTGTGGCTACCTCGAATGGGGTGAAACCAGTGCTACTGTGTACTGAGTTGTTGTATGCTACCTCTGCAAAAGGAAGGAGGTCAGTCCAATTGTCCTGTTGGTAATTAATAAAATGTCTTAAATATTGTTCTAATGTGATCGTTCTGCTCTGCCATTAGTCTGGAGGTGATTGGACAATGACAACTCCTGAGTGGAGCCTAATAGGTTTAAAAATGCCCACAAAAATGTGGATGTGAATTGGACACCCCTATCTGAGATAATCCATTGGGGAGCTCCATGAAGGCAATAAATGTGTATTAAAAACATCTTTGCCAAGGCCTTGGCTGTTGGGATCTTCTGGAATGGTACAAAATGAACCTGTTTTGAAAAAAGATCAGTTACAACCCAAATGACAGTATTTCCTGCACTTTCAGGGAGCTCCACTATAAAGTCCATAGAGATCTCTTTCCAGGGTGCTGAAGGTTCTGCCACTGTTTGTAAAAGTCCAGGAGATTTTCCTTGTCTTCTTTTTGCAGCAGCACAGATGGGACAACTAGCAACAATGTTTTCAATGTCCTTTTTGAGAGATAGCCATCAAAACTGTATTTTGATGAAGTACAGGGTTTTTATGAAAACAAAGTGCCCCCCCCCCTATTTTTGAGTCATGGCAACATTTTGTAAGGTCCATCCTCTGGCTGGCAGGGACATAAGTTTATTTTCTACCCAGGCTAGACCATCTTTGAGTAAGCAAGTGTCTCTAACTGCTACATCACTAGCGTCTGCTTGGATGACAAATGGTTGTTCAGGGTTGGTTCTGCTGAGAATAGTTGTTTAAGTTTTTCGAATGCTGCTCGGCATTCCATCATCCAGGTAAGGGGTTGTCTTGGTTTGGGTTTCTCCCCACCTTTCATTTTTAACAAGTTCATGATGGGGAGGGTGATATTCGCAAAAGCTGGAATGAACTGGCAGTAAAAGTTTGTGAAACCCAGGAAGCTTTGCAGTTGTTTTAGAGTATGGGGTGGCTCCCAATCGATGACAGTTTTTACTTTTTGTCAGTCCATCTCTATTCCCTCATGGGAATATTCTATATTCCAGGTAGTCAATTTTTTCTTGGTGAAATTCACATTTAGAGAGTTTTGCATAAAGTTTGGCATTTAAGAGTTTTGTGAGAACTGCTCAGAGTAACTTGATGTGTTCTTTTTTTTGTTTCAGTGTAGATTAAAGTATCATTGAGATAAACTAGAACCCCTTTGTACAAAAAAATCATGGAGGGTCTCATGAATTAATTGCATGTGCTCCTTGTAATCCATAAGAGAGCACTTTAAATTGGTAGTATCCCAGTGGGGGGGGGGAGCTGTCTTCCACTCATCTCCTTCCCTTATTCTGATGCAGTAGTATGCCTCTCGTAGATCTAACTTTGAAAAAAAAAATTCCTTTAGAGAGGTGGGCTAACATGTCCTTCATGAGAGGGAGTGGGTACATATTCTCCACACTGATGGCTTTTAGATTTTTGTAATTCACACATAGACGCAAAGAGCCATCTTTCTTTTTGTGGAATAATACTGGGGCTGCTATTTTTTGTCAAGTAGGTCTTAGCTTCATCAGGTATTTTTGGTAATTCTGCCTCTCTCAGATACTGCTGGACTTTCCCTTCTGCAATTGTCTCTTGCTCATATAATTTCTCATAGAACTTCTGCACTATTTTTTTACTTTCTTCATTTCCATAACATAACATTCCATTTTTGTCTGTTAATTCGATTCCCTCTCTTTTTTCAATTTGTATGCTAAACATCTACATGGCTTATTTGCATTTTCAAAAAAGTTCTGTTTAGTTCTCCTAATTTTTTGTGCCAGTTCTTCTTTTTTAATTAGTCCCATTTTATGTTTAATTATATTTAACTATATGTTTAACTATTTTTAAGATTTTTATGTAATTCCTGTTCAAATTTCTTATAGTCTTCTTCTAAGATCTGTTGTGTTTGTCTTTTTTTAAATATTCCTTCTTTTTGTATAAGTTATAATTATGCCTTTAGCATAAGCCTTCATAGTATCCCATACATTTTGTAGTGAAGTTTCTTCCTTTTTATTTTCTTTAAGAAGGAAAGTCAGTTCTTTCCCCATGTTATTAATGAATTCCTTTTCCTTCAATATTGAATTATTCAAAGTCCATCTTGACCTTTTCCTTTGTCCCTTCCATTTGACCCATGTTGGATTATGGTCCACCCAAGTACTTGTTTCAATATTAGCTTCTTATATATTTAAAATTAAATCTGTTGATATGCAAATTATATCTATTTTTGACCATGATAAATGTCTATTGGAGTAAAATATATGTTGTTTATTCTTACTATTCAATTATCTCCATATGTCTTTGATGCTCAGTTCCTCTGCCATCTGAAAGAAAGATTTTGGCGATGTAATTTTTTTTTTTTTAAATTCTGTTTGTGTTTTATAATACAATTTTTTATCTACAATTGCATTAAAGTCTCAATGAATGCCTATTTTATTGTATTTCAATTCAATTATCTTATTATGTAGTTTCTTGTAAAATTCATCTTGTTTATTATTTGATGGATATATTGCTATTAAAAGCATTTAAGTTATTATCTTAAATGTTGTTGTTTCCAACATCAATATTCTCCCTTCTTCATCTGTAAAAATTAGGTTGACTTTAATTGTATTCTTAATACATAAAACTATACCTGTCTTATTTCATTGTGGTAATGATGTATATAGGTTACCAATTCTAGAGCAATGCAAAAGATGTGCATATTGTGGGAAGATGGATTTGAGCGGTAGTGGAAAGATGCTTTTCTCAGAGCTCTAAGGAAAACGCCGATACCTCTGCAGCTGAGTGGTCCCAGTGGACCTGAACTGTCCTGGAGAGACGGTAAGTGAAAGGCAGGGATAGGATTCTACAGGTTCTCACCTATTCGCTAGAACCAGTTAACTTTCTAAGCAGTTTTTTTCTTTGCTGGTACTTTCTTAAAGGGGAAGGGTTGTTTTAAGCTTTTTACACTGCTGTTGGGAGGAAATACTCCCCTGTTGGAGTTAGCACTTTGAAGAAATAATTGAATAATGAAGCAGAGCTTCCAGAAAGAAGCTTTTAATGACAAGGAACCAAGATGAGGGACATCCAACAAGGCTTCTTCACTAGCTAGAAAGACTGACATTTGAACAGGAGTTTACACACCCTTTTTGAGTTTTGGTCTAAAACTGGTGACCATTCAAAGTTACAATGGCATTGGAAAAAGTGACTTATGACCATTTTTCACACTTACGACCATTGCAGCATCCCCACTGTCATGACAGGCCAGGCAAGGAGAATCACCCCTTGATGTGAGTGATCTTGAGTTGGCCATGCCTACCCAGTCACATGACCAGCAAGCCACACCCACCAACTAAGCCACACCCACCGACTAAGCCACACCCACAGAACCAGTTGTTTAAAAAATTGAATCCCACCCTTGGTGAAAGGAGCACATGCTGTTGATCCTAGGAATATCACAAAATCTCTGGTTGATCCAGGAAAGCTCCTACAATCCGGCAGTGGTGGGAAGCGGCCATTAATCTTGAGCCACTAAGAAGCTGTGCCAGCCTCAGAACAGAAGAAGAACAGAAAGAAAAAAGTGTTTTGGTCTGGGTGAGAAATTCCTATTTTTTTTAAAAAAAAAAAAGATAGAGGAGTACACCAAGTGAAAGATTTATTAAAGAAAAGAAGAAGACAGGAAAGATAAGGCAGCAGCAAACAGCAAGTGCTGTCAACTTTATTTACACTCTTTATTCTTAACAAAAAAAGAATACTTTGTTTGCTTTTTTTCTTTGAATAGCTGTACTGGATTGAACTTAAAATCAAGAAGAAACTGAACTTTTTTGGTTACTTAGTTTAAAATTTCTGTAGTACTTTGTTTTTTTTCCCTTTGGCTTTTCACTTTCAGCAGAGATAGTGTAACTAAGATACAACCATAAGGAAAGCTGAGCAATACTGCCATCTAGAGGTCACAGGGGAAGAATAAACTTTAAAAATTAAGCTATTTTGACGACAGAGAAGTGGAGATAGATAATAAGCCAGCACTGAAAACAGGTACTGCTCTTATAAAGCTGGTATACAATTAGAAAGTTGAATAAGATAAATAAAAAGAAAGAGAAAGAACAGTGTGACCTTGGATAATATATATGCTTTGATTTTTGGCTTTCTGGACTGATTGAATGTTACACTGAGTTTCTGGTTCACTTCGTGACATGGATTTATAAATTACAGATAGTATTTTTTTTTTGTTTTCTTATTTTTGTTTGGTGCTTATTTTTATTTCTGCTGGAGTGTATGTTGAATTTATTTTTTCCTTTCCCCCCCCTCTTCTTTGCGCTTATTTTATTTTTTGGCCCAGTTTCTCATTGTGGAGTAATTTTGGGATGTTGGTTTTCTTTTTCTCTACTCTTCTTTTTTTTTTCTAACAAGTGGATAAACAATTGGATTTTTTTTTAACAAGTGGATTAACATTTTGAATTTCATATATTTTTACTCCATTCTTTCTATTGGATCTATAGTCTCCTTTTCTGTTATTAGATTCTCTAACTCCATCGTTATTTTTTGGTTGTTTGCTCCTCTTTTTTCTTGGATAAAATTGGAGTAAGGTAGAGAAGAACCTGAAGATTTATTTTTACTTTTCCTTGGTCTTTTGCAAATGGATTATAATTTGATTTTATATGAATAAAAGAATTCCTACTGGATCATCAATTCCTACTTCCTCATCCCTGAGCCCAGCTGGTCAATGCTTTGGCAGGAGAAAAATGAAGAAAAGGAGACTTCTATGCAAGAAATAAAATCAATGTTTCAAGTAATACAAGACCAAGGAAAGCATACAGATACAGAATGGAAAAGTTGGGGGAAAGGATGGAGAAGATGGAAGGAAATATACAACATGTCTTAATGATATATGGAGAAAAAATACAGAAGATGGAAGAAAGGGGTGATAAAACAGATAAGAAAGTAGGAGAAATAGATAATAGATTGAGAATGGTTGAAAAGGGAAAGGGAAAAGATTCAATATTCTGGGAGATGGAAAAGGCTGATTTCTACTTAAGATTTCAGAATATTGAGGAAGAAAAAGAAAATCTTAAAGGAATTATGACAGAAATATTAGCAGAACCTTGGAAATGACTAAAGAAAAAATGCTGGATGGAATGGATGAAATATACTTAGTATTCATTAGATATGCAATAAGAAATAAATTACTCATAGAAGTACATGTGAGATTTACCAAAAAACCCAACAAGAACAGAGATACTGCAGAAGGCAATAGATGACTTATTGAAGTACAAAGGAAAAAACATGATAGCCTTGAAACAAATACCGAGGAAAGTGAGTATTAAAGTGAGTATTAAAGATATATGGAGATAATTGAATAGCAAAAATAGACAATTTACATTTTATTCAAATAGACATCTATCATTGTCAAGAATAGATATGATTTGGATGTCAACATATTTAATACCTAATATTCAGGAAGCAAATATTGATATAATCATATGGGCCGATCACAACCCAATAAGGAATAAATGGAAGGACAAAGACAAAGATGGACTTTGAATAATTCAATTTTGAAAGAAAAAGAATTTATTAATAACCTGGAAAAAGAATTGGTTTTCTTCTTTAAACAAAATAAATCAGGAGAGACTTCATTGAAAAATGTATGGGACACTATGAAAGCATATACCAGAGGTATGATTATAACCTATACAAGAAGAAGGAACATTAAAAAGAGACAAACACAACAAATTCTAGAACAAAAACATAAGAAATTGGAGATTAATGGACAAATTAATGGACAAATTAATTGGACAAATGGACAAATAATGGACAAAGGATTAATGGACAAATTAAATATTCAAATTACAAAAAAGTGAAATATTTAAGGATACAAATGACAGCTAAATGTGGAACACTTAAAGAAGATAATTACGAGAGATTACTCCACTTTGAAAAATGGAAAAACCTACAACTATCTTTAATAGGTAGAATAGCGACAATTAAAATGAACATATTGCCAAATAATATCCTTATTCCAGACGATTCCAATAAGATTGAAAAAAAAAATACTTTGAAGATTTAAATAAAATGATGTTGAAATTCATTTGGCAGGGGAAAAAGACAAGAATCAAAATAAAAGTACTGCAGGACACAAGGGTCAGAGGGGGTTTTGGATTACCCAATTGGGAACTATACTATCAGGCAACAATATTGATATGGATGAAGGAATTAATTATATTGAAAAATGCCAGATTATTAACACTAGAAGGGCATGATTTACAATTGGGCTGGCATGCATTTTTATGGTATAAAGAAAGTAAGGTACATAGATATTTTAGGAGACACTACATTAGGGATGCTTTATTAACAGTATGGGGAAAAAATAGGAGATTATCACTATATGAAAATACCAATCTGGTTATCAACATTAGAAGGTTTTACATATCCACAGATTTTTAAAAAGGAACACATTATTAGATATGAAGAAATTTTAAATGAAAAGGGTGAACTCAAAACAAAGCAAGAATTTGACTTACATGGAATAAATATAAATTGGTGTTCGTATTTGCAAATACATACAAGGAATGAGAAAGATATTAAGATGTCTGGGTTTTATAAGGAATTGACTGAATTGGATAAAATCCTAACAGGCACTGAAGAGAAGTTGATTAAAAAATTATATGGTAATATACTAGGATTGAAATTAGAGGAAGAACAAGTTAAAGAATCAATGATTGCATGGGGGGAAACTTTGGACATGGAATAGACTTGGATAAATGGCAGATACTATGGTCTAGAAACTATAAATTAACTATGTCAACAGCTTATAAAGAGAATTTGTATAAAATGTTTTACAGGTGGCACTTAACCCCAACGAGAATTGCTAAGATGTTTAAAGGTAAGTTGGCGAAGTGCTGGAAATGTCAGAAGTTACCAGGATTATACTACCATATGTGATGGACATGCACAGAAGCTAAAAAGTATTGGACCATAATCCACATGTGGCTGGAGAAAATGATAAAACAATCTATAGATTTAAAACCAGAAACATTTTTATTGGGAATTTTGCCTGAGGGTTATAACAAAGAGTTAACCTACTTGATTAACAATGTATTAACAGCAGCCAGGATTGTATTTGCACAAAACTGGAAAAATGAGAAAATTCTGATGGATGAGGAAATAATTGAGAAAATAATGGAATATGCAGAAATAAGTAGATTGACAATAGCAATTAGAGAATAAGAGGAAAAATATTATTATAAAATTTGGAATTTATTTCATGAATGGTTAGATAGAAGAGTAAGAAATTGAAATATGTAAGTACAGTATAATATCTATCACTGATAATTGAATGAGTTAGATAGAGTAAGAAAATGAATGTGAAATATATTATTGAAAGTCAATAAATATAATGTTGGCTAATATAGTAAGTGATATATGTGATATAAAATACTGATTAGAATGATTATAAACATATATAAGTAAAATATGTATAATAATGTTATTATGTGCACAAAGGAATGTGTACCCAACTGACACATTGATGAATAGAAAGAAGGTTTTATTTGTTTCTTTCTGTTGTTATAAAAATAAAAATTTTATTTAAAAAAAGATATGCATGTTGTTTTTTAATGTGCACATCTTGTAAGCAAATTATATCAATATTTAATTTTTCTAATTTATGAAATGTCTTTTTCCTTTTAATAGATGAATTCAATCCATTTATGTTTATGGAGATTAATTTCTTTTCTTCTTCCATTGTTTATACTTTATATGTCGAGTTTATTGCTCTTGTTCTTTGTTCTCTTGATTCTTTAGGTTCCACCCTGTCACCTTGATTCTTTAGGTTCCACCCTGTCCTTCTTGTCCTCTTTCTTCTCTTTTTTCTTTATCCATTTCTTTGGCCATCTCTGCTCATATTTTAAGTTTCTCTTCTCTTGCTCTCTCATCTTCTTTTCCTCTGAAATATTCATCATAAAATAATTCTGCTTTCTCAAATGAATCCAACCTGTGTCTTTGTTCTTGCCAAATGAGCCTCAACCTTCAGGAATCAGCCATCTATAGTTCACTTCTTTCTTGATTAGGATCTTTGTCAGGAATTGATATTCTCTTATCAAATCTCTCACTTTCCTTTGTACTTGTTTTAAGCCCTTAATCTCCTTTCCCTTATACTTCAATGGCTCATCTCTTGTTTTCTGTAGTATCTCTATTCTGGTTGTTTTCTTGGTAAATCTCACATGGACTTCTCTAAGTAATTTATTCTTCATAGCATATCTAGTATATACTCAGAATACTTCATCCATTCCATCCATCATTTTTTCTTTAGATATCTCCAAGGCTCCTGCCAGACCTTCTGTCATAATTACTGTAAGTTTTTCTCCTTTTTTTTCCTCAATATTTTGAAATCTTAAATAAAAATCAGCCTTGTCCATCTCCCAGGGTATCATCTCTTTCCTGTTTTCATGCTCAACTGCTGTCAGTCTATTATCTATTTCTCCAACTTTCTTCTCTGTCTGTTCACCTCTTTCTTCCATCTTTTGCATTCTTTCTTCATCATAATTTGTTGTATGTTTTCTATTTTATCTTCCATCCTTCTCATCTTTTCTTCCATCTTTCCAATTCTATCATCCATACACTTCCTTTGGTCCTGTATTGCTTGCAATATTAATTTTAATTCTTGCATTGAAACCTCCTTCTCCTTCTCTCCCTCCTGTTGCAACATGGTTGTTATGGATTGTTGACCAGCTGAGCTCAGCAATGAGGAGGTGGTGATCAATGATCCAATGGCAGTTGTCTTTCTCATCTCAAGCTAATTATAATCCACTCATAAAGATCAAAAATAAAATTTTCAGGTTCTTCTCTACCTTAATCCAATTATATCAAAAGGGAGTGGAGAAAAAATATTTAAAAGAAAAAGGAAAAATTAAAAATAAAAAGGAAGAAAATATATCCAAAATCCATCTGATGTAGATGAAGGAAAAAGAGAAAAGAAAAGTAATTCAAAAATACAAATCCACAAACTTCTAAGGAAGAAGAGAGAGAGAAAAGTAAAAACATCCAACTGTAATCCACTTGTTAATGAGAGAAATAAAAATAAAAAGATAGTGTTCCAAATTCAGACCAAACATTGAGAGGCAAAAAGGCCCAAGACACACACCAGCAAAAAGAAAAAATAAAATAAGCAGAGAAAAAAAGAGACAATTTGTGATTTCCAGCTGTAGTTTAGAATTTAAATCACAAACTAAGCCTATGCCTCAGTATAATATCCAACAAACCAAAAAGCCAAAGTCAAAAACATATATATTGTCCAAGGTCATAATTATCTTTTTTGTTCTATTTAACTTTCTGTATGTGAGAGCAGCACCTATTTTCAGTGCTCACTCTCTACTTTTTCTTCTGAACAGCCTGTAATCAAAACAATTTGATCTTTGATGTCTATTAATATTTCCAATTTTTGTGACCTCTAGATGGCAGTGTTACTTAGTTTACTCTTTAAGATATATTTTAGTTATATTGTATCCATTTAATTTAAAAAAGTGAAAGTAAAAGGGAAAAACAGTCCAGATTTTTAGGTTAAAAAGAAAAGTTAAAGTTCCTCTATAGATTATTGTTATTAAGTCCAGTCCAGTTAAACAAGAAAGATTCTCTTAAAAAATAGAGTAGAGTAAAATAATCTGAATAAAGTTTGACAGCTAGCCATGTGTTCTATTTTGCCTCTGTTCTTTGCTTTTCTGTCTTCTTTCTTTTGAGCAATCTTTCCCCTTAGGGTACTCTTCTATCTTTGTTTAGAAAAAAAAAAAAAAAAGTCTCACCCAAACCAACACATTTTCTTCTTCTGATCTTCTTTCTTTCCGGGGCTGTCACAGCCTTCTAGCAGTTTTAATGGATGCTTCTCTCCACTGCTGGGCTTCATAAGTTTTTCTGGATTGACCAGGGACTTTGTGGTGTCCCTGGGATTGACAGGATGTGCTCCCTTCACTTACCATCTCTCCAGGATGGTTCGGGTCCAATTGGACCATCTAGCTGTGGGGTTTTTGGCAGTTTTCCCTCGAGCTCAGAAATCACCATCTTCTTGCCATGATGCCAACCCCGCCCTCCTATATATTTTAATTATATTGAATTGCCAAGGAATTAGCCAGAGATCATTTGTTAGAGTTTGTAGCAGAAATTCAAATCCAGAAAGCATACACAGATGACTGATTCAACAGGATTCATTAACTTCTTTGTATACACATAACACATAAGTATAATAACAATGTACATTCTTCCAATGTGGCAGAGAGTTACAAGAAAAACAGAGGAGAGAACAGCAGAGAAAAGTTTCAGTTTTGATTCAGAGTTGCAGACAAGACTGCAGCTTCAGAGCTCAGAACTTAATATAGAGCCACACCTAAGATCCTTCCAGTTTCAGTTTCCAAAGAGCCCTCATTGGCTGACTTAGTTGCTATGCCTAATCATTGGCTGACCTTGTTACCATGCCTCTGCCAGTTCATGAATATTTTGACATGGTTTTGCTTTCATTCTGTGCCAAAATGATGTACTCAATAAAGTTTTGCATTAAGAAATTGGATCATCTCAACAATGCTTGCTTGATTGGAACCTTGACACAATCACATAAACATGAGCCAGCAGTGTGCGGCAGCAGCCAAAAACACTAATACAATCCTTGGTTGTATAAACATAAGTATAGAATTCAAAATCATGTGAAGTATTAGAACAACTTCATAAAGCTTTAGTAAGACTATACCTAGAATACTGCATCCAGTTTTGGTCACCGCATTACAAAAAAGATTTTGAAATACAAAGAAGAGGGGGTTGACTTATTTTCCAAAGCACCAAAAGGCAAGACAAGAAACAATGGATGGAAACTAATCAAGGAGAGAAGCAACCTGGAATTAAGGAAGAACTTCCTAACAGTGAGGACACTTATGCTGTAGAACAGCTTGCTTCAGAAGTTGTAGGTACTTCATCACTGGAACAGTGGTGGGATTCAATTTTTTTAACTACAAGTTCTGTGGGCAAGACTTGGTGGACATGGTAGGGGAAGATACTGTAAAATATCCAGTCAGAGGTGGTATTTACCGGTTCTCCAAACTACTCAAAATTTCTGCTACCAGTTCTTTAAGAAAAGTTTTTAAGAAAAGGGTGGAAAGCCATCTATCTGAAATGGTATAGGGTCTCCTACTCGAACAGTGGGTTGGACAGCTTATTGAAATATAACATTAAGAGTCAATAATTCCTTAGCTTTCTTCCCATATCACCAAAGCTCAGCCAAATTCTACTCCTATGGAAAGAAGATATAATGAAAATGGAAGAGTCTTGAAAAAGCTTAAAGCTCCTGTTTTGTCTTTGGAGTAGGTACTTTATTTTAAGTCAGGTAGTCAGGTACTTCAATAGTTGAAGTATCAATCTAGAATCCCAAGAATGTGACACTGAAAGTTTTAATTCCATGCTTCTCCCAACTGTCTCACTTTTTCTCTCTCTTTCCACCTCCCTCTCTCCCTTGCCCGCTTGCCCACTTTCTCTCTTTCTCAATGAATATCACTATGAGGATTTACTCCACAATGAATTCTATATAGCAACAATATTTTAAACATACTTTCTCTAATCTTTATTCTTTTAATTCTGTATAATGGACTACTTGGCCTCTTTTTTTAAAAGAGAGCTGGCTTATGTTCATCTGTCATTTGTTTTTGAAAACATTGGATTTATCTTTCTTTTCTTATCATTGTGCAAGAACTTGTTCAAGTAACAGGCCCTGGACCTTGCTTCCCCCTGACACCCCAGGGCCTAACCGGGCCTGTCCCCACTGCTTGAGGCCTTACCAACTCTCCCCCTGCCTCTCGGGGCCTTGACAGGCCTCCCACCCACTGCTCAGGACCTTGCCATGCCTCCCTCCACCACTTGGGGTCTTACTGGGCCTCTCTATGCCACCTGGGGCTTTGCTGGGCCTCCCCCTACTGCCCCCAGACATTGCCAGGCTTCCCCCCCCCCCCGGCCTCCTCCCGTCTGATCACTGGCTTCTTGATGCAAGCAGAGGTTGCTGGTTGGAGCAAGGGGAACCACAGTGCTGAGGTCCCGTGGTGGCGAGTGCCAAGGGCATAGATAGAATTGAAGAAAAGTCTGTGCATCTCTGGCAGAAAGAACCAGAGCTTCTTGATGTGAGAGCAGTGCTGCCTCGCTAGCACCTGCTCCTCCAAGCTGCTGGGTGTTGCCACAGCCTCACAGCCTTTTATTCCAATTCAAGCCTTTGGCACTCACTTTCACGGGAGTCCAGCACTGTGGTTCTGTTGTAGTTATCTGGCAGCAGGTACAGATGGTGGAGGAGAGCAAGGATTCGGAGGAGGGGCTGGGACCATCAGGGAATGGACTGCTGCCTTCAGAGATGGTGGGGGCTGGCAGCAGTGATGAGGAGGTTTCAGAAGAACCTGTGCTCAGTACATGTGAGTGCAGGTTGCTTCATAGGAGGGAACAGCTGAAACTGTATAGACGACTCGGGAGTAAGGAAGCAATATAATGGTTATAATAAAAGCCTGGTTGCAAACGTTTTTTGTGTGATGATAACAGACTTTGATTTATTTTTCTAAAAGGTTTTTCTAAAATTGGATTACTTGGCTGCAAGCCATCTGGTAACTACAAAGAGGTATTTGTGGAATAAAGCCGTGAACATTTCAATTTGGGAGTTTATCTTTGTTTTTGCTCGGGGACTTGAACTGGGTCAGAACAGGTTCCCCTCACTCCAACCAGCAGCCTCAAGGTGGGAGGAGGCCAAGATGGGGTGCCATTTCTGGGCCAGTCTGGCCAGTGAATGGGCAAGCAGGTGACCTCAGGGTGATGTGGGGATGGTGGCGGCTGGAGCATGCCACATCCATTTGCTTTCTCTGCTGTGCTGGGGCTGAGAGGGATGGCAGAGGTGCCCTGAAAAGGAGGGCGGGAACTCCTGGAGCTGTTTCCTACAGCCCTGCTGCTGCCGCTGCCCTCTGCCCCCACCATGGTGCTCTGAAAGGGAAGACAGATGAATGTTCTGAGACTGCTGCTTTTTTTGTTCTCCTGACGCCAGCTGCTCTGGAGCTCGCTGGATCAGTTCTTCCCAGACCAGGTGTGTGTGTGTGACACGAGAGTTACTTTGGTATGTGTGTGTGAGATAGAGAGAGACAAGGAAGGAAGGAAGGAAGGAAGGAAGGAAGGAAGGAAGGAAGGAAGGAAGGAAGGAAGGAAGGAAGGAAGGAAGGAAGGAAGGAAGGAAGGAAGGAAAGAAAGAAAGAAAGAAAGAAAGGAAGGAAGGAAGAAAAGGAAGGGCAAGAAAGAAAGAGCAGGAAAGAAAGAGCATGAAAGAAAGAAAGAGCAGGAAAGAAGAAGGCTAAGAAAGAAACAAAGAAAGAAAGAGCATGAAAGAAAGAAAGAAAGAGCATGAAAGAAAGAAAGAGCATGAAAGAAAGAAAGAGGAAGAAAGAGGAAGGGAAAGAAAGAAAGAAGAAGAAAGAAAGAAAAAGGAAGAAAGGGAGAGAGTGGTGTGTATGTGTGTGTGTGTGTGAGAGAGAGAGAGAGAGAGAGAGGAAGGGAGAGAAAGAAAGAGAAAGAAAGAGAAAAAAAGAAAGAAAAAGAAATAGGAAGAAAGAAAGAGCAAGAAAGAAAGGATGGGAGAGAGAAAGAAAGAGAGAAATAAATAAATAAAAACAAATAGGAAATAAGGAAGAAAAAAAGAAAGAGAGAAATAGGAAGGAAAGGAGAGAGAGAGAAAACTCTGTGCTATTATTTTTAATTGTTCCGTTATTTATCATATATTAATATTTTACACTGACCCTACACCTAGAGTGATTTTACTGCCTTTCTTTTTCAGGGTTTACATGTCCAGAGCATAAATAAATGTGTTTAACAGAGTTGAAAGGGAGTATGGAGGTCTTCTAGTCCAACCCTCTGCTCAGGCAGGAAAACTGAAAATGCCAAACTCTGAGTGAAGATCCTGGGAAAGTTGTCAAGAGAAACAGAATAACACTTAGAAGGACCTTGGGGGGAACCCTATACCATTTCAGAGAAATGGCTGTCCAGTCTTTTCTTAAAAACTTCCAGTGATTGAGTACCCAGAACTTCTGGAGACAAACAGGTCCACTGGTTAATTGGTCTCACTGTCAGGAAGTTTCTCCTTAATTTTAGGTTGCTTCTCTCTTTGTTCAGTTTCCATCCATTGCTTCTTGTTTGCCTTCTGGTGCTTTGAAAAATACCTTGTCCCTCCCCTCTTTCTGGCAGCCCCTTAAAAGCCTATTACTTATCACAATCTTGGGCAAAGCATGTGAGCCATTTCCTCCTTTCAATTGTCCATGAAAGTACATCTATAGTATGTAGATAATAAAGTAAAAAAAAGGTGAACATTTTTGCAGAACTATAGATACATTGAGGCTGGGTGTGACAAGGAATGGCTCAGAGGGGAGGGGCCAGGTGAGGCACCCCTTGATGTGAGTGACATTGAGTTGGCCATGCCAACCCAGTTGCACACCCACCCAGTTACATGACCACCAAGACATGCCCAGCCAGTCACAAGACACACCCACCAAATAAGTCATGGCCACAGAACAGGTAGTAAAACAATGTGAACCCCCCCCCCACTGCCCCACACATTGTTTCTTTTCCAAGATTGACTTCTCTGATAAGATTAAAAACTCTTTTTTCTATGTTTCCACAGAGGACAAAGGGCCCATTTCTGGATTTCATGCAAATTGTAAAATTTCTGCATCAAATGGAAAACAATTGCATCCCTTCATACACTCTCAGTTTCTTAGAGAATGCTTGGAAATCTATTACTTTTGTAAGATGACATTGGCTTACATTTCTTAGACATTGATTCTTATGGAAATAATAATAATTCCTGTCCCAAAAAAAGGCATTTTAGTTCCTTTTCTATAAGAATGTTGGAAGTATCTTTTGGAAAGAGGTAGCTTGAATTTTGAAGTCAGCTAAAATTATTTTTAGAACTTGAACCAGAAAGTACTATTGAATCATATGTTCATTAAGCCTCTGATCTCTAATATGAATCTGATCAGAGTTGATTTACCTGCTCTATTGTTCAGTTCCTCTTTAATAAAACTGGACCACAGCATTGATCAATCAGAACAATTGATATGAAAACATCAAGTTTAATTCCTGACACGTATGCACATTTGATATTGCCAATGCTGGGAATGATTTGTAACATAGCAGTCTGTAATATCATACAGTGAGCATGCATTTTGTATTTGTGCTTTCTTAACGTGACTTCTTTTTTTAGGAAGAAGTGGAAACCTCCCATGTCATTTCTTTGATTGTTTTCATAATCAGTTTAATGAAATAACTGGCTCAGAGAAAGGCAGAATGAAAAAAGCCTCCACTGCTTCTTAAAAACAATAAATATTGGAACAAAGGCCCAAGCAGTTTGACTCATATTCTTAAAAGCAATAATAATTTTGGGAAATTTTATCACTGTGTGTCTAATATGTTAGTGTTGAGATCGGTGGTGGAATTCAAAAATTTTTACTACCGGTTCTGTGGGTGTGGCTTGATGGGTGTGGTTTGATGGGCATGGCAGGGGAAGGATACTGTAAAATCTCCATTCCCTCCCCACCCCACTAACCTGCTTTCCAGCTCCATTCTCCTGAGCAGGGCAACCAAAGAAGACCCAGCCAATCAGCTGGGACTCAGGAGGCAGAGAATGGATGGGAGCAGGGCCAGTCAGAGGTGGCATTTGCTGATTCTCCAAACTACTCAAAATTTCTGCTACCAGTTCTCCAGAACTGGTCAGAACCTGTGAATACCATCTCTGGTTGAAATTGAAATAATCTCTAAACAAGCAGAAGCCTACTTATTGGGCCAATATTCAGTTTTTGAAAATAAACATTGGTACAAAACAGTTAAGTCTTCTGGCTCAACTTAAAAACTTCAGTTTTAATACAGTATTTAAAACATCAGATAAGCCTTGTGACTATACTAATAAAATTAAGCATGTTTATCATGTTTTGCAAACATATTACTATTCCTTTAAATAAGTGCTGTTGTCATAATTCTTCCAATCTGAAATAACTAATTTGAAAGGGAAGAGTTAATAGATTTTGCTCTTATATATCAATACATGAAACATTGCCTACTTTAGATTCACAGTTTACAAATCTGCTGATTATCTATCAGATTATCTACTCTGACCTGTCACTTTAGCACCAATAGCATCATGCAATCAGCGGAAACATTGCTCTGCCAGAAGTGCTGGAGCCAAGTAAACTAGTTTTAAAATCCACTCACTCAGCACAGCAACAATTGCTTTGGTTTGCTGACACAAATGTCATGAACTTTACCTTGTAAATTTAGTTGGTGGATGAAACATTAATTTAATTTTGGTTACATGTCATTTACTGTTTATACCTGAAGGGTGACATCTGGCTTGCTTCTTTCTTTCTTTCTTTCTTTCTTTCTTTCTTTCTTTCTTTCTTTC
>BLBF01000022.1:20332850-20369898 GCA_015471245.1 Laticauda colubrina | reverse complement strand
TTCTTTCTTTCTTTCTTTCTTTCTTTCTTTCTTTCTTTCTTTCTTTCTTTCTTTCTTTCTTTCTTTCTTTCTTTCTTTCTTTCTTTCTACATCAAGGAATCTTGGATTACAAGCCTTCAAAGCAAGTTTTATTCTGAAGCTCAATTGAACCGGAACTATACAATATAATTTCTATCATCTTCTTTTACAATTTTCAGTTGATTAGACTGAGTTACATAGATCATATTCTTGGATTGCTCAAATTATCTGGAAAACATTAATTTAAAAATTCATATTTTAAATGTATTTCTTTCTTGTTACACTTTTCCTAAGAAAAGATATTCCTAAGAAGATATTCTTAAGAAGAAGATATTTACAAGCCATCTTAAAAAATGTATCTTAAAATCTAATTCCAAGATTTACAGTAAAGTAACCTAAGAAAGAATAGTCAGGTACAGCTGCCCAGAACAACATTACATAAACTATATATTAGGGAAATAAGCATGCAAAACAATAGATATATTTGTAAAATTTGCATGTGCCTATTACCAATTTTTCCAGAATAGATACTATAAAAGTTGCCCTCAGATTTGGACTGATGTGCATTTCTATCTGTTTTGTTACTTATTGTTTTTTAAAGAAAATTATTTGTATCTTCTGTGGCTCAAAATTCACTGAAACACAGTAATTAAAATTCTGGTTTATCATCATAGATTAATATTTCATATTCATTCAAGGCAGCAAACACACCAATACTTTTTCCTCCTCCTATTCTACTCACAATAACCCTGTAAGGTGAATTTGGCTGAGAAAAAGGGACTGGACCAGTTAGCTAATTTGTTTTTCATGCCTAAAGTGGGACTAGAACTTGTGGTTTCCTAGTTTCTAAGTCAACACCTTAACCCAGTTTTTCTCAGCCAGCTGGAGAATTCTGGAAATTGAAAAATTGAATACTATATATGTTCAAGTTGCCAAGCTTGAGAAACATTGCCTTAATTACTAATTTTCCTGATTATAAGAAAGCTTGCAAATGCTTGTTCTGAATCCTCACTCCAAGGAGTTACAGTAGATTAGAAATATGGCCTGTCACTTCTGGTGATGAAGTGGTGATGAGGATGAACAGAAGTGTAGAAGCCCATCTCCAGTCCTTCTAAATCCTTTCTGCTGTTTGGTGCAACCCCTCAGGGTGCACGGTTCTATAGGGAACTGTGCCAGTGTCAGGGGACTCAGGCTGTGGTAGAGGGGAGGGCAACCCCTCACTGCAACGAAGAGAAACCCTGCAGAGGCTATCCAGTAAGAGATCACCGGTTTATAATGGTGATTCCATAGTCCGAACTGTCACCCACGAAAGGTTTGTGTGGAGATCCTGTGAGAGTGTTTGATTATTGATTGGTAAAGAGATTTGTTGAAAAGCAATAAGCTGATTGGAGCCTGGGAAGAAGCGGTGAAGAAGAGGGGATGAAAAAGTGTCTGAAAGTGAAAAGGCTCAAGACGAGGAAGTGAAGGAAGTAGTGACCTAGAGGAGAAGGAAGCTCAGATTGGAGAGGTTTGCTATATTGTAGCCAGTTGGAGAAAAAAGTTTGACTCACGGAGGTTTGGGGTGCATTTGGATTATCTTTTTGCTTGGAAGGATTGGGCTGGCTACTTTTGAGACACAGAGAAGACTTGAACCTTTGAAGTAGATTAAAGACTTGTGGTTATAGACGATATCAATAATTGATTTAAGTCTCTCTGGATGTGAAACGGGGATTGCTGGCTGGGGGAGTACTTTAGTAGAGAATTTTGGAAAAATTATTTGCTTGAAACCCAAGATGGAAGGAGAACTGTGTACTATGTGTTGAGATATTAGGAAGCCATAAATGTTACTCAGCAATTTATTTATTTTTTGCTTGAAGGTGAGGAAGTGAAATTATCTAGCTTCAGAGACAGAGAACTGGATAATTAATTTAAGACTCCCCCCTTTCTTTAATTTTGGATATTTGGATCATTTATTCTATATTTTATTATCCTCTATGTATTGACTGAAGAAGGAGAGACATTTCATGAGGTTGACAATTGTGGAGGTTTCTGCCAGACCTAGCTGATTTATCAGCAACTTGTCAAGTAACATTGATATTGATAACAATAATAATTTAATATTTATATTTACTACATTTATAGTTATAACTGATTAACTACATATTAATATTTGAATATATCTTGCTTGTTACTTTAAATAATCAATTGACTTTTTCAGGTTAATCTATTTCTAAAATTTTCTATGTGCATTGATGAAGTCTTTATAATACTATAATATAATATTGTCTCATAATATATATAGATATATATCTTTATATATATGTGGAACGGTATAGAATATACAATAGACAAGATTTGTGTATAATTAGAGAGACAGGAGAAGGTATCTATCACTACCATTACTTGGATTTCATAATACTGAGAAATAAGCATAGATTTTACATATACATATATTTAATTTAGAACTTTAATTTGAGATTATATTGGATAGTATGTGCATTTACAAGTTTGTTGAATATATGAAAGAATTTAGGAAATTAAGAGATAAATAGATAAATTAGTTTATTGGCCTACTTAGCTTATTGGTTAATTTTATGATATATTACTTAACAGTGACAGTTAATCTGGGATAACATAATCAGTATAACAGAAAAACAGAAACAATTTTTTTGGAGAAATGACTTCCATAACTACTACAATGCTTAAAGCTGGAAAGAAGACAACATTAACAACTCCGATGGCAATACTCTCACCAATGTCACAGAAAACAATTGAGGAATCATTAATATTGGAGAAACAGCCTTCTATTACAAATGCCAATATCCATTTGACACTGCTTACTCTACAAGATTCTATGTCAAAGGTACAAGAAATAATGCTCAAAAATCATACAGAGATGAGAGCAGATATAAATGAACTAAAAGAAGAGGTGGAGAAATTAAAAGCAGAAATGAAAGCAGATATTTCCAAAGTAAATGAAAAAATTGGAACATTACAGCAAGCATTGGAGAAAAATGAATTGATAATAAAAGAAGTGGAAAAAAGGACAGAACAAACTGAAAAAACATTGGAAAGAGTGGATGAACACTTAAAGACTGTGAGTAAGGAAATGGATGATTCCCTGGTGTATTTAGAAATGGACAAGGCTGAAACATATCTAAGTTTCCAAAATATAGTGGACTCAAAAGAAGAAGACTTAGATCAGGTGATGGCAGAAATCTTGGCAGAGGTATTGGAAAGAGACAAAGATGAGATTCTGAAACAATTGGATGAAGTCTATACAGTAAGTACTAATTATGCAAGATGACACAAATGCCCAAGAGAAATGCATGTACTTTTTGCAAGAAAGGTCCGGGACATTATATATAAAATATCCAGAGATGAAACAATCAAGTATAAGGACAAAGAAATCTCAGTTCTTAAACAAATCCCAAGAAGGGTTAGAGAAGCAAGACGAATTACAAATTCCTGGCAGCTCAATTAAATCAAAAAGGTATTATGTTTAAATGGCTTGTCCTGGAAGGGATGTTAATTACGTGGAGGAAAGAAAAATTAAAGTAGACTCTTTCGAAAAAGCCCAAGATTTATATCAAAGACTGGTAGGCTCTGAAGAGCAGACCAGCAATTATGAATTAGAACCGGAATCCCAAGAAGACCAAGAGCATCAAAAGAAGGGACAGAAGACCCCAGAAAACTTGAAAAACAGCCAGCAACAACAAGAAGAAAAAGAAGAAAGCAAGAAATCAACCACAAGTAGAATTTGGAGTAACTACAAGGCAAAGATCGAGAAATAATTAGACTTAAACTTTCAAGAAGAATAAGCCTAATAAAAAATAAAGAAGAAAAAACAAGAAGTAAGAAAAATTATTCAGTAACAACAAGAAAGAGAATATTTTAGATTAGGGTCATAGGAACTTGAAAAATATTCAACAACAAGAGAAAGAAGAATTAGCACACAATCAGCCACAAAGAGAGACAGGAGTAACTGCAAGACAAAGAGCAAGAGTCAATTAGGTGATGGACAAAGAAAAGAAAATATTATCAATGAACATAAATGGCCTGAACTCTAGGATAAAAAGGAACAGAATACTATCCAAACTAATTAAACATAATTATGTTTACAGGAAACTCATATCAGGAAGGAAGAAGAAAAATATCTAGAATGCCCCAAGCTAGGGAATTTGTATATGTCGCCAGCAGATCTTAGGAAAAATAAAGGGATAGCAGTGTATGTGAAGGGCTACATGAAAGCAGAGCTAATTTGGACAGATCCCAGTAGAAGAATTCTGGTGTTACAAATTTGGATTAAATCAATTGCAATTCTATTAGTGGTAATTTATGCCCCTAAAGATAACCAAAAGGAATTTTTTAAACAATTACATGGGAAAATAGTGGAATATTTGTATCTTGGGGGGATTTCAGTGCTATTGTCGACCATCAGAAAGACCACAGTAGTGGGAGGGGGGAAAGAAGAAAAAAGAGAACTACCAAAAACATGTGAGGAAATGATGATTGAACTAAATTTGACAGACATGTGGAGGAAATTAAACACTGAGAAAAAGCAATTTACATTTTCTTCTAATCCTCATCAGTCAGGGACACGAACTGATATGGTATGGATGAATGGTGAGCTAGTAAATGAATTAAAAGACATTGAAATTTTACTGAACGAATGGGCGGATCACAATCCAGTTCAAATAGTGTGGAAAGGTAGGAAGAAACCAGAAAAAGTGTACTTTAAATACACAGCTAATTAAAGAGAAAGAATTTATGAATAGATTTAAGGAGGCATTAGACTATTTCTTAAAAGAAAATAACAATAAGGCAACTACGAAACAGAATATTTGGTATACAATGAAGGCAATAATAAGAGGCACACTGATATCATACACCACTAAAAGAAATAAAGAAAAATATGTCCAACAAAATAAATTAGAACAAAGAATCAAAGAATTAGAAACTCAGATACAAAACACCCCAAAAGATTGTAAATTGAAAAATCAGATTATAATAACTAAACATAAATTTAATTTAATTGAACAAGAGGGAATGGGTTCGAAGTTGAATATATGTATAGACAGATATTCTTTGAATAGACCAATAAATCAGGAAGGTGGTTGGTCTACAAACTTAAAAAAGAAAAACAAAAAAGATTGATCTTCCAACTAATAGATGAAAACTGGGATGCCCAACAAGGAATAAAACAGCAAAAAGAAATTGCATGGAAATTTTTTGAAGATCTTTATAAAAAGAAGGAGGAAAACGAGGATATGATAAGAAATTATTTGGCTATAACTAAAGATAAAATAATCAAGAAGGAGATGAAGGAAATGTTAGCTAGAGACATTATGAGTTAAAAATAGCCTTAGAAAACCAAAAGAAGAATAAAAGCTCAGGACCTAATGGGATACCAGGGGAACTTTATAAGAAAATAGGAGAACAAATAGGATCTCTCTTGATGGAAATATATAATGAGATGTTACTTGCAGCAAGAATGCCGGATTCATGGAAGGAGTCACTGATATCGCTGATCCCGAAAGAAGATTCAGACTTATGACTTATACAAAATTATTGACCAAATTCCCTATTAAATATTGATTATAAAATAATCAATTTTATTGATTATTATAAATCATTATTATAAAATAATCAATTTTACCACAATTATAGCAAATAGGTTAAAAAATATTGAAGATAAAGATCAAAATGGATTCCTTCCCAATAGACAAATTAGGAATAATTTAAGAATTGTACTAAATGTTTTGGAATATTACAAAGCCCACCTGGAAAAACAAATAGCCCTTGTATTCTTGTATGCACAGAAGGCCTTTGACAATCTAAACTGGCAATTCCTAATCCAACAAATTTACAATATGAATTTAAGCACTAAATTTGAAAACATTGTGACTACAATTTACGATTCACAAAGGCGAATATTATAATTAATAGAGAGTACACGCGCTCAATAAAAATAGAGAAAGGGGTCAGGCAGGGATGTCCATTATCTCCCTTGCTCTTCATATTATTTTTGGAAACATTGCTTACACGAATTAGACAGAACCCAGGAATGAAAAGACTAAAAATTAAGAAAGAAGAATATAAACTCCAGTCACTTGTGGATGATATGGTTTTTTTCAAGAGTGAAAAAATGAAATTAATAACTAAAAATTTAACAGAAAAACAGAATTTAAAATTGGAAAGGATAATGGGATTACAAATAGTAAAAAAAGTTAAATATTTAGGAATTTGGTTGATGGTTCAATGCAAAACCCTAATGGAAAATAATTATAATAAATAACAGCAAGTCAAAAAAGATTTAGAGATATGGGTCAAACTGCAAATCTCTTTACTAGGGAGGATTGCCACTATAAAAGTGAACATTCTGCCCAAATTTATTTACTTATTCCAAACAATACCAATAAAAATGCATAAAAATTACTTTGGGGAACTTAACAAGATAATCACCAAATTCATTTGGCAAGAAAAAAAACCGAGGATAAACCTAAAGACAATGTAAGATATGAAGAGCAGGGGAGGTATGGCACTCCCAAATTGGGAAATATAGTGCAGCCTCCTTACTTTGGTTGAAAGAGTGGATAAACCCTATCAAACAAAAGAATCTTATTTCTAGAAGGCCATGACTTACAGAGGGAGTGGCACACATTTTTATGGGACACTGGAAAAATCAAACAGAACTATTTCCACAGACATATAATTAGAGATTCCTTGTTGGCTAATTGGAATAAAAAAAAAATTATTTAAAAATCCCAATCTGGATCTCAGTGATGGAGGCGATGATGCATCCAAATAATCTAGATCTTAACAAAATGATAAAATGCAAAGACCTTATTGATGCGCAAGGAACTTTAAAATCATGGCAAGATCTCCAAGAACAAGAGTTTCAAGTAGACCAGTGGGTTTACCTGCAAATTCAAAACAGATACAATCAGGATTTTGGAATTTATGCTAAGCCACAACAATTAGATAAAATCCTACTAGGCCCAGGTAAAAAAAATATAACTAAATTTTATAATTATTTATTAGAAATAGAATTAGAAGAGGAAGTAGTCAAAGGCAACATGATAGCTTGGAGAAGAAACATAGGACGTAGCATTACATTATTAGAATGGGAAAAGGAAGGAATGGGCAAGGAACAATAAAATCACAAAATCAGCAACATATAAAGAAAATGCCTACAAATTGTTTTATAGATGGTATCTCTCACCCTTGAGAATAGCGAAGATGTCTCCTAACATGAATCTGAATTGCTGGAAATATAAAAAGAAACACAAAACATTCTTTCACATGTGGTGGTCCTGCACTGAACCCCAAAGATACTGGCACAGAATAAAAAAAATGGTTAGAGGAAATAATGGCAGAGCAAATTGAATTAAAATCAGAATTCTTCTTACTGGGGATATTTAACAGACAAATTTCTAAAAAAGTCAAATATATAATACTGCACATTCTTACTGCAGCCAAAATAACCTTTGCACAGTGTTGGAAACAAGTAGACATTCCAACAGAGGAAATGGTCATTCAGAAAATAACAGCCTGTGCAGAGATGGATAAATTAACCGTAGCACTTAAGGAAAAAGAAACATTAGAATATTATAAAAGCTGGGAATGCTGGTATGACTGGATAGAACAAAAATTGAAAATGTATTAGTAAACACCATAAAGTGTAAAAGAGATAAACGGCCGTGTCACACTGCCCAACGGATGCAAAAAGGACACAACGGAAGAGAAAAATGTTACGTCCGTTGTATCCGCGCTCAAAAGGGGTGAAAATTTGCAAAATTGGAGCGGACAACAAGGACGCGGGGAGGATGCAGGGCGGATGCAAAGCGGATGCGGAATGGAAGCACAGCAGATGGAAGCGGATGGCGTATCCGCTAGGCTTCCGGGGGGCCTCAGCGAAGCAGACACGGAACGAAAAAAGCAGATGCAGAACGGATGCACAGCGGATGAAGCGGATGCACAGCAGAAGCCTAGCGGATGCACAGCGGAAGCCTAACGGATGCCTGGCGTTAATTGCGCATGTGGGGGGATGCATTGCGCAAGCCCCCCGGATATAAAGGGAAGCAGCTCGCACATGGCCAGCATTCCGATGAAAGACCGGCTGCTGGATACCTCAGAGTTCTTGCCTGCAGGTCTGCCTGCAAGCCTTGCTGCCAGCCTGCCTCCAAGCCTGCCTCCCAGCCTGCCTTCCAGCCTCCCTGCCAGCATTGCTGCCAGCCTGCCTTCCAGCCTCCCTGCCAGCATTGCTGCCAGCCTGCCTTCCAGCCTCCCTGCCAGCCAGTCTGTCTGCCAGCCTTGGTGCCTGCCTTCCTGCCAGCCTTCCTGCCAGGCTTCCTAACAGGCTTCCTGCCAGCCTTCCTTCCAGCCTTGGTGCCAGCCTTCCTGCCAGCCTTGGTGCCTGCCAGCCTTCCTGCCAGCCTCCCAGCCAGCCAGCAACCCCACAACCATGGGGAAGAAGCAAAAGTCTCAGCAACCTGCCGCCATCCCTGGCAAGAGGGACAGGGCCACCCTCCTGCCCCATGTCCCTGACTCTGCTTCTGCTGGGGCTTCTGCTGCTTGGGTTCGCTCTTCTGTTGCTGGTGCTTCTGCTGCGCACTCTGCTGAAGCTGTTCCTGGTCCTGCTGGTCCTGCTGGTCCTGCTCGTTCTGCTCGTGCTCCTGGTCTTGCTGACCCTGCTGCTGGTGCTTACTCTGCTGCTGCTCATCCTGGTCTTGCTCCTGCTGCTGCTGCTTATGATCCTGCTGGTGATTATGCTGCTGCTGCTGATGATGATTATGATCCTGCTGGTGATGCTGCTGCTGCTGCTGCTGCTGTTGGTGTGGGGGAGCAGCCCCTACAACCTGGAAGCCCCTCTGATGAGGGCCCATCTGGTCCTGCCAAAGGGAGGAAGAGGCATATGCAACAACAGGAGAGGAGGCGGTATTACATTGAGGAAGCGCACGAGGATGAGGTGCTGGAGTGGCTGAGAGAGAACGACTATCTGTGGCGGAAGGGACACCGGCTGTACAGGGACACCAAGCGGAAGCAGGCTGCTTGGAGAGAGAGGGCGGAGAGTCTGGGCTACACTTCAGAGGTGCTCCTCGGCTGGTGGAAGCACATGCACACCTGGTACGGGAAGCTGCACCGCAAAAAATCTGGCCAGGCCAGGGTTAAGCTGACGGACAGAGAGAACTATGTCATGGCCAAGTGCAGCTTCCTGGAGGGTGAGGTCCACCACCAAGGAGCACCAGGAGCCCAAATCTCTACCCTCTCTCTCCGGCAGCCTGCTGGGAGCCAGTCCTCTGGCGGCTGAGAGTCAGTCTCTGTCTCCATACAGGTATCTGTGGAACGTGCCACGGCGGAGAACCCCCGGGCAGGTGTTGAAAGCATGGTGGAGAGCGATGAGGACTCCCTGGTGCAGTGGGAGAAAGGAGACATTGAGTCCACCGCTGCCGAAGCCGCATCCACCCACACCTCCGCCACCACAGTAAGGCAGAGAGCCGGACCGCAGGAGGGGCAGAGCCACAAAGTCCTGGTGGAGATCAGGGACACCATCCGCACCAGCATAGGTCTCCTCTCTCAGGTGGTCCCCATCGAATCCTCCTCCTCCAACCGCAAGCCCTTCCTCAATTATGTGAACCGGACCCTCAAGGAGATGGCGGATCCCCAGTACCAGGTGGTGAAGGACAGGATCACCACGCTGCTTAACAACCCTCCAGACCCAGAGGCACCTGCTCCCACCCAGTCCAGGTCTGCTCCTCCACCCCAGGTGATGTCCCTCCCATACCAAGGCTTCCCACACCCCCTCACCTACCAGGGCTACAGCTACCCGGAGGTCCAGCAGCACAGAGAGCAGCCCTTACAGATGCAGGCACAGAGTCATCGGGCGACACCGCTGCCACTGGTTCCAATGATGCCACCGATGCCAACCTCAACAGTCCTCACCCCGCTGCAGAGCAGGCAGCCCCACTACACTGCTCCTTCCTCCATCCCACAGCCAAGCCCGGCCTCAGTACATCTGTCCTCAGTACTGGGGCTAACACCCCATGGCATGGAGGAAGGACCTCTCAGCATCACGGGGCTGAGCTAGCTGTCCGACACCTTCCTCAACACACCGTCCCCTGTTGTCCTCTCGGGGCTAGGCACTCCAATAATACCTCAGACCAGCACTGCAGCAGCACCCACCTCCACAGCACCTGCTCCCTAACATCTTAGCCTGGGCACACACCTCCGAGTGACCAAGAGGACTGCCAGAGACTGGCTGCCTGGATATTTGTGGACTTTATTTGGACACTTGACTTGGGTCATGTTTATTTTACAGCTTGTTATTAATAAAGTTTATCTTTGTTTCACACACTTGCTTCATTAATTTTTTTCTATAAAATCTGGGTGGAAACTTTTAGAAATGGTTTAGCCTTTGCATGCTTGTGGGATGGGTTAAGATAGCTGTGGGATGGGAAGGGATACCTGTGGGATGGGTTAAGATAGCTGTGGGATGGGAAGGGATACCTGTGGGATGGGTTAAGATAGCTGTGGGATGGGAAGGGATAACTGTGGGATGGGTTAAGATAGCTGTGGGATGGGAAGGGATACCTGTGGGATGGGCAGGGATACCTATGGGATGGGTAATAGCTGTGGGATAGATAAACCTCCAGTGCAAGCATAGTGGGACTGTATGGTCCACCCTCCCAGGTGCCACACCTATGGCCCTTCATTATCAATTACAATGTAAGCATTGATCCACACATGTCAACATAAACACAACTCTTTATTAAATGCCCTGTTCATTGTAGGCCAACCAAACATACATGGCCCAATCTCATCCGTGTGATGAGACAGGCTGAAGGAAGCATCCATTAAGCATCTACCATCCTGTCTTGCCACTCCACCGCTCCAGCTGGGGAGTTGCACCAGTGTTTCAGGAGGTTGTGCTGCTTCTTTGCCTCACGTGAGGCTCTGTTGGGGCTTTGCACATCCTCAGTGTCGATCAGGTTTCGCCCTTGCCTCCATTCCCCAAGCTCCATGTCCCCATGGCCTTGCTGGAGGTCCACAAGCCTGTTCTGCAAGACTGGGTAGTGGGTGCGCATGAGATTGTGCAGGATGTAGCAAGCTTCCACGATGTTCCTCACGGTCTCTGGGCGATGCTGCATGGTGGTGAGAAGTACCTGGAACCTGTTGGCCAGGATGCCAAAGGCGTTCTCCACCACCCGCCTTGCCCTGGACAGCCTGTAGTTGAAGATCCTCTCTTCACGGGTTAGGCATCTGGAGGTGTAGGGCTTCATGAGGTAGGTTGTGAGGGAGAAGGCGTCATCCCCCATGATGAAGTAGGGCACATCTTGCGTGTCGTTGGGCAGGGGATCTGGATTTGGGAAGCCCACCATGAGGTTGCTTTCCAGCCCCTCCTTGAGGTGACTGTCGTTGTATACCTGGGCATCTGAAGATGAGCCGTTGCCTGAAACATCGATGTACATGAACTTGTAGTCAGCATCGACCATGGCGAAGAGGATGATGCTGAAGAAACCCTTGTAGTTCTGATAAGTGGACCCCGACTTGGCTGGAGCTTTGCAGGCCACATGCTTGCCATCTATGGCTCCAACGGTGTGGGGGAAGTTCCACTTCTGATACCACTGCTCTGCAACTTTCTTCCATCCTTCTTCAGTGGAGGGGCACTGGAGGAGCTCCTCCTTGTATTCTTCGATGGTGGCCTGCACAATATTTACTGATGTATAAAGGTAGGAAATTCTGAGCTAGCCATTCACGTGACCTTAAAATAACATATATTGGTAGTAGCTTTAATAAATAATTAATCTTTATAAAATACTTTTTCATCTTGGTTTTTTATAGTTAATGGAAATACTAAAGAGTTATAAGAAGTGCATTCCATGTACTGTTTGAAAGCAGCTATATACTAGATCTCATAGAATTGCTAATAAATTTGGGATTAGTGTGTGCCTTAGAAAATCCTGACATTTCTCAGAAAGAAGCATTTAACAACTTTCTATTTTACTGCTAAGTGTGGCATATGCTTAAGAAATTTGACTGGTGTTTCTTTCAAATATATGCAATGACCTAGATTTAGATTATCTAATTTATGTAAGGTAATTGAAAAAAAAACTAATTTTCTCCAGGTAATAATGTCTGCTAATCAACCACACAGATTCAAATTAAGTGCAGGATCTACAAAAAAAAGTGGTCATACATAGTGACTGAAAATAGAGATGTACAAATTGCATTTCTTCAGCAAAATACTAATGTGTGTCGCCTGCAGTCTTATAATAGTTGATTTATAAAGAAAAAAATAAATCAGCAATTTGCAAAACCCCAAGTCTTGATTACCTTCATGTAATAGTCTCTTCAGATAAGAGTTTCGCAGTTATATTGGCTACTTGCTGTGCATATATTCCACTTTCATTCAAGACGTTCAGTTTGTCTTAGTACAGATTTCCAATTGGGTTCACAATTTACATCTGAACTAAGGATGTGAACAGTACCAAAAACTTGTAGTATAAGTATAACCACATAAGCCTGAGTTTGATTGTTTTCCCTATGTTCTTTGGAAAGTTTAATGAAGCAAAATACATACAACTGTGGGGAGAGTTTTTCTTGTTTAGCTGTTAAAAATATTACTACAACAGTCTTTGTAGATCATGCTCAAAGTTCAAAGTTACACAGATTTCTTTTTATCTTGTGTTGTTATATATTATTGGAAGAATATAAGTAATAGATTCAAATAGAGACAGATAAAAGAATCAAGTTCAAGTAATGAAATATGGTAGATAAGCAAATAATTGGAGAGATTGTGAAATGAATATATTCTGATTCATTAAAATTTTATGATGTTATAAAGTATCTCATATCCATTTTTAATAAATTACCTTATTTTGCTAAAGTTTAAGGTAAAAGTATTTAGTAAAAAGTAAAGGATTATCAGCAGAAATTTTTAAATCTTTTTTAAAAAGAAATATAAGTAGAAAAAAGCTATTTTAAATCAATACAGTAAATTTTGAAATTGAAAAGTAAAATTGAAAAGAATGGTTTTCAATGAGAATTAAATTCTACACTGGATTTTCAAACACAAAATTATTCTATGTTTTGAGGCATACAGGCAAAATATATTTTGCATTATTATGAAGTATGATTCAGATTATTCACAATAAAAGCTATATAAAACCCTCCATTAACATAAAACATTCTAATTCACTGGATTTTTTTCCATTTTTAAATTAGAATTAGGATAACATAAAATTAAAATACTAGGAAAATGGGAAAGGGAAAGACGGGAAAGAGAAATGTAAGGGGAAGGGGGAAAGAGGAAAAGGCTTTAATTCATATCTTTTTCAATACAGTAAAATAAAAAATAGAATTGCAACCTCAGCTTTTTACTTTACCAACTGAAATGCTTGCCATTTCTATAACTGCAAAGTAAGGTTGTTGAATATGGAGGTTGTTGAATGTGCAACAGGGAATGGATTCTGATGTAAGTGGATTCTTCCATCAGAATCCATTCATTGGAGCAATTTCCTCAGTGGGAAACTGAACCACTGTCAGTGGCTGAAATGCCAGACAACTCTCGGCTTAAAAGCAGGGAGCCGGTGGCAGCTCAGCCATTTGGTTCAGGATCTTCAGTAAAGGACTACTTTTATGGTCCTAAGTGTCCTGCCTCTTCAACTGACCCTCCAACCTAACAGAGGTCAAGAGAGGCAAATGATGGTCTCATTATCAAAGAATATCATTTGCTGCTACTATCTTAGGACTGTCTGGTAAAACACATTGCTACAAAATTCAAATATAATAGATATATAGTCCATCATTATGATCAAGCTATCTAGAAGACACTATCTTTTTTTAATACATTTTTTTAATGTATTAATGAATGGTGTTGTTCCAGATTATTTTACATTTTAATTACAAACATGACGATAGTTTCATATTGGTGCTATTAACTTTCTTATCTAATTTGATATTAATACATATTAGCAATCTTAACATTCAATATTTCCATATATTATTTTATGTCAATCTCTATATTCTTAACATCACTTCTTTTGTTATAAATATTATATTAATTGTCATACTTGCAATGTTTAATAAATTTATAACATAATTCAACTAGTTATTCATAGATTCATATTAATTTATATTACCCATTATTTATCCCCCTTTTTAGTTTTTATTTATGTCACCTTTATGTTTTTTAGAACAAAGTCCCTTTCTAATCTCATTATAATATACACATCATAATTTCTACTCTATTTTCATTTAACAAATTGTACAATTCTAATAATAATATAATCACTTTTATCTGTTATCATATACTATATTATTTTTCTATCAGATTCCACATGTCATTTCTTTCCTGCCATACAATATAGACTTTATGCATATTACATTTAACAGTTATAGGACTTACATAATAATCCTATGATAAGGTCTTATAAATCTTAAATTATAGTACATCCATTCATGTGGAATCATTAACTTTCCCCTCTTCAGCCATTGTTTCTAACTCTCATTAACACATTAATTATTCTCTTCCTAGCTTGTCTAGAACAGTGGTCTCCAACTGGTAGGCCGTGATAAAATTTTGGTGGGCCACAGTGAAATCTCACCCCCAGAGCACCCCCACAAAGCAATTAATCCAGGCTGCACAGAAACAAAAGGCTGAGCCACCCACATGGCCCGCGGGAACCCTCCCCACCCACTAACTCCTTACCTGGTAAACTTGCCTGCTAAATTGCTATTTTTCCTTTTTCCGACCATCATCTGTTCTGCTGTGCTGGGAGATTTAGATGGTTGGAATTCTTGCTTTCTAGCTAGTCTTTAGATTTCAGCTCAGCATGGATGAACCTCCCTTAGGACTGAAGGTTTACTTGCAAGCAAATTCAGTACAGACTCACGGCAAGCAAATTTGGGAGACTGAGCTAGCTGATAGATAAATCACTGAATGATTCTGTGAGCAACTCAGTCTTCCTGCTTTGCCTGATTTTGGGTAAAAGTTGTTCTTTTTTTATCAAAAAAATCAATATTTACATGCATGGTGTGTCGTGAGTTAATTTTGTGAGTTTACTTGCAAGCAAATTTTATGTGACAGACTGAGCTAGCCAATGGCAGATAGATAGATCTTTGAATGAATCTGTGATTCTATGAGCAACTCAATCTGCCTGACTGCTTTACCTGATTTTGGGTAAAAGTTGCTCTTTTTTATAAAAAAAATAATATTTATGTAAATATTTATAATATTTACATACAACCCATGCCCAGCAGGTCACATGACCACCAAGCCACACCCACAAATTAGGCCATGCCCACAGAATCAGTTAGTGGTCCATGGGATCTAAAATTATGAGTTTGGTGGTCCCTGAGGTACAAAAGGTTGACAACCCCTGGTCTAGAAGACACTATCTTGAACCACTATTTGAATCAGTGATTTTTGCCTTTTTTTATTCATTTCAGATTTGTCAAAAAACTTACCTCCTTTGTTAAACAATCATTCCAGAGAACTTCTTATCCCTTTAATTTAATTGCCATCCTGACATAGATACCTAAAATGTTTTACCTGGAGATGCTTTTCCTCTTTTTCACAATGCTTTGCCACTTTTTCACAAGGAGAAATTGTCTAAGTGGAGAGCTATGTGGGTGGTAGTGATAGAAAGGAGCTGCCATCCATAAGAATGGCTCTATTGGGTATGTGAATCACAGAATGGATTTCCAAAAGGAAGGTACATCTTCTAAATTACACTTTTCAGCAGAAAGAAAGGAAACATTTCAATTGCTTTTTTTCTTGATAAGAAAAGATATGTGATCTTTGCACAAGTCTCTCATTCAGCAAACTGCTGTGTTTGAAGCAAAATGAGGATGGAGATACTGAGCTTTTGTTCAGCTGTAAAGAGAGGTCCCCAGGAGCCTGTAGTGCAGTGGCATGGAAGAGAATTGGACTTGGGGTTTTGGAAGAGACTGAAACTCCAAGACACTAAATGCATGTTTTGCATCATGCAGGCTTTCCATGCCAGATCTTTCTAATATGGATACTTAAAAAAATCAAGCTTGACAAATTACAGTACAAACTAAATGACCTCCACTTCCTAAATTATTAAATGTAAAACTCAGACTGCAGTAATTTTCTGACTTTTGCATTACCTGTGTCAATGGCTATCTTTTTTTCCTTTAAAACTAGCCTAGATAAATTGCAAAATAATTTTACTCAATATAGTCTCAATGAAAGTTGCTACTTCAGTACAGCTGAGGTGGAATATGCTGCTACTATACCTATATGGTCAGGAAATACATATTGGATCTTTAGAATTCTCATAACCACCCAGTCTTTGGATACATCCACAGAACTGCTTTGCTATGCTCTTGTTCCATCCTGAATCTCACATAAAATCATGTTGTCTTAAATCTATCTGCTTCACAGCATGTCTGTAGCATGCATTCATGCTGTGCTTCAAAACAGCTGTGCTTTAGGAGCCAGGGTAGCTGGTTCTGCTCTCTGAGCTTCGAAGTTCACCCAATGTGTTACCAATCACATGAAAAGTATCCTTCAACAGACATATCTCACACTCCAGGCACTGTATCTTTCCTATTGTATTTTTCACAGATTCCCATTCCCCCTAGTGTCCATTTGACCCAGTAAGTGGTAACAAAAATATTTTTAATCTTTTGATTGACATTTGGCAATTGACCAGAATTATGCAGTCAAGATTTAGTTGCTTGGTCCATGGTGCTGAAGATGGGAGGTTGAACAACTAGCCTAGTGGTGCTACCAGAACAATCTTGAACTAAATACACTCAAAGCCATAGAAATGGTGATAGATTTTAGGAGAAACCCTCCTATACAACCACCTCTTACAATAAGAGAGACCTTCAAGTCTCTAGGTTCCATCATATCTCAGGACTTAAAATGGATACCTAATATCAAAAACGTCATAAAAAAAGCACAACAAAGAATGTTTTTTCTGCGCCAACTCAGAAAATTCAAACTGCCCAAAGAGTTGCTGATTCAGTTCTACAGAGGAATTATTGAGTCTGTCATCTGCACCTCTGTAACGGTCTGGTTTGGCTCTGCAACTAAATAAGACAAACACAGACTTCAACGGATAATTAGAACTGCAGAAAAAACAATTGCTACCAACCTGCCTTCCATTGAGGACCTGCATACAGCACGAGTCAAAAAGAGGGCTGTGAAAATATCTACAGACTCCTCAAATACTGGACATAAATTGTTTCAACTTCTACCCTCAAAACAATGCTATAGGCTACTGAACACCAGAACAATTAGACATAAGGACAGTTTTTTCCTGAATATGATTATGTTGCTAAACAACTAAAGCCATGTCACACTGCACCAACAGATGGAAAGAGGATGTAAAATGGAGAAAAATGCTTGCCATCCGTTGGTTAACGCGATGCATCCGTTCTGTACTCACTGCATACGTTTTTCAAACTCTCCATCCGACCAGCATCCGTCTACTGTGATTTCATACGCTCAAAAAGTTTTGAGCTGCACAAAACTTTTTGAGCGGATGAAGTATCCAACGTGTCCATTCTACATCTGCTATGCATATGGGGAACATCTATTATATGTCCATTGTCATCCGTTATGCATCTGCTATATCCGCTAGGCATCCGCTGCACATCCGCGCAACTCAAATCCGCTCCAGCGGAAAACGGATACAGGGAGGAAGCGAAACGGACGCGGAACGGACACACAGTGTTAGTAGCATGGATGTAGAAAGAATGAAAGCGGATGCAGCTCAGATATAAAGCATTAAAAAGGAAAAAACGTTCGTATAGGGGATGTATCTCGGAGATTTAGAATGTCTGGAGGATGTCTAGAGGATGCCAAAGGACACCTAGCAGAAAACCTATATTTCCTATAAAAAGGGGGAGGAAATCACCTGGATCTCACTTTCAGTCCAGCAGCCCTGGTGTGTAGACCTCTTCAGCCTTGATCTTGATCTTGATCTTCCATAGCATCCACTTATCTCCACCATGGATCGTCGCACACTCCTTTTAGTAGCCGCCATCATTCTACAACAGTGCGAAGCCCTCTACAGGCTCTTTCACCTGTTCTACGGGAAGAAAAGGAGACATCCAAGAACTGTGTGGGTCCGACAATGGATCGGGAGAAGAGTGAGTTTGGACTGTATGACAAGCTGCTGGTGGAGCTGAGGAATAAAGACCCTCGTGCATTCCAGCACTTCATGAGGATGCCACCAGCCATGTTTAACAAAATTGTAGAGCGTCTGAGACCCAGATTGGCCAAGCCAAGCACCAACTTCCATCCCAACCTGGACCCTGGACTGAAGGTGGCACTGACTCTGCGGCACCTGGCCTCTGGAACCACGTACAGAAACATGCAGTATGCCTGGAGGGTGCCACACAACACCATCAGCATTGTGGTCAGAGAAGTGGTGCAGACCATCATCGAAGAATACCTGGAGGAGCTCCTCCAGTGCCCCTCCACTGAAGAAGGCTGGAGGAAAGTTGCAGAGCAGTGGTATCAGAAGTGGAACTTCCCCCACACTGTTGGAGCCATAGATGGGAAGCAAGTGGCCTGCAAAGCTCCAGCCAACTCAGGGTCCAATTATTTCAACTACAAAGGCTTCTTCAGTATCATCCTCTTTGCCATGGTCGATGCTGACGACCAGTTCATGTACATCGATGCTTCAGGCAACAGGTCAGCTTCAGATGCCCAGGTATACAATGCCAGTCACCTCAAGGAGGGCCTGGAATGCAACCTCATCGTGGGCTTCCCAGATCCAGATCCCCTGCCCAATGACACACAAGATGTGCCCTACTCCATCATGGGGGATGATGCCTTCTCCCTCAGAACCTACCTCATGAAGCCCTACACTTCCAGATGCCTCACCTGTGAAGAGAGGATCTTCAACTACAGGCTGTCCAGGGCAAGACGGGTGGTGGAGAACGCCTTTGGCATCCTGGCCAACAAGTTCCAGGTACTTCTCACCACCATGCAGCATCGCCCAGAGACTGTGAGGAACATCGTGGAAGCTTGCTGCATCCTGCACAATCTCATGCGCACCCGCTTCCCAGTGTTGCAGAACAGGCTCATGGACCACCAACAAGGTAATGGGGACACGGAGCCTGGGGAATGGAGGCAAGGATGAAACCTGATAGACACTGTGGATGTGCCAGGCCCCAACAGAACTTCACGTGAAGGGAAGAAGCAGTGCAACCTCCTGAAACACTGGTGCAACTCCCCAGCTGGAGCAGTGGAGTGGCAAGACAGGATGGTAGATGCTTAATGGATGCTTCCTTGAGCCTGTCTCATCACACTGATGAGATTGTGCCATGTATGTTGAGTGGCCCTACAATGAACAGGGCATTTAATAAAGAGTTGTGTTTATGTTGAAATGTGTTGATGAATGATTAAATTGTTATTGATAATAAAGGGCCATAGGTGTGGCACCTGGGAGGGTGGACCATACAGTCCCACTATGCTTGCACTGGAGGTTTATCTATCCCACTGCTATCCTTACCCATCCCACAGCTATTACCCATTCCACAGGTATCCCTGCCCATCCCACTGCTATTCTGACCCATCCCACAGCTATTACCCATGCCAAAGGTATCCCTGCCCATCCCACTGCTATCCTTACCCATCCCACAGCTATTATCCATCCCAAAGGTATGCCTGCCCATCCCACTGCTATCCTTACTCATCCCACAAGCATGCAGAGGATTAAACCATTTCTAAAAGTTTCCACCAAGACTTTATTTACAAAAAGAACTGAACCAAGTGTGTGAAGCAAAGATAACTTTTATTAATAACAAACTGTAAAAGCAAAATGACCCAATTAAAGTGTCCCAAGCAAAGATAAAGTCAACAGGTAGCAACCCAGTCTCTGGCACTCTTCTCAGTCACTCTGAGACATGCTCATGTCTCAGGGATGAAGGGTCCAGGGGCTGGTCTGAGGTGCCATTGGGGTGCCTGGCCCCGAGAGGACAACAAGGGATGGTGTGTGGGGGAAGATCTCAGGGAGCTGGCTCAGTCCCATGATGTTGAGAGCCTTTTGCTCCATGACATGGGGTGTCAGTCCCAAGACCGATGACAGATTTTCTGAGGCCGGGCTTGGCTGTGGGGTGGAGTAAGGAGGAGTGTAGTGGGGCTGTCTGGTCTTCAGGTGAGCGAGGCGAGGTATTGGTGGCATCGGTGGCATTGGTGGCATCGGTGGCATTGGTGGCATCGGTGGCACCGGTGGCACCTGTGGCATCGGTGGCATCAGTGGCACCTGTGGTGTGCGATGTACCTGTGTCTGGACTGGGAAGGGCTGCCTGTGCTGCTGGAACACCTGGTAGCCATAGTCTTGGTAGGTGAGGGGCTGTGGAAAGCCTTGGAAGGACTGTGACATTACCTGGGGTGGAGGAGCAGACCTGGAATGCATCAGAGCAGGTTCAGCTGGGCCTGGAGGGTTGTGCAGAAGACCTGTGATCTTCTCCTTGATCACCTGGTACTGGGATTCGGACATGTCCATGAGGGTCTGGTTGACGTAGGTGAGGAAGGGCTTTCTGTTAGAGGATGGTATGTCAGACTGTACCAGCTGAGAGAGGAGATCTACACTGCTCTTGATTGTGTCCCTGATCTCCAAGAGGACAGTATGGCTCTGTCCCTCTGGTCTTGCTCTCTGCCTGCTTTCTGTGGAGGTGGAGCTGGGTGTGGGTGTGGGTTGGTCTCTGGTGGCAGCAGCTTCTTCTTGCTCCAACTGTGTCAGGGGGTCCTCCATATGCTCCGGCATGGGGAGTACAGCTGTCGGGGGGGTCTCCATCGTGGGGCGCTCCACAGATACCTGCCTGGACATAGGAGCTGACTCTTGGCCAGAAGAGGACTGCCTCTCTGTCGGCTGCCTGAGAGTCAGGGTAGACAGAGGCGCTGCTCCTCGGTGGCGGATCTCACCTTCCAAGAAGCTGCACTTGGCCATCACGTAGGTCTCCCGGTCGGTGAACTTGACCGCAGCCAGGCCAGACTTCTTCAGGTGCAGCTTCCCGTATCAGGTGTGCATGTGCTTCCACCATCCGAGGAGGACATCCGAAGTGTAGCCCAGGCTCTCCGCCTTCTCTCTCCAAGCCACCTGCTTCCACTTGGTGTCTTGATAGAGCCTGTGTCCCTTCCTCCAGAGGTACTCGTTCTCCCTCAGCCATTCGAGCACCTCATCCTCATGTTCCTCTGCAATGGAGTACTGTCTCCGCTCACCCTTATCTCGCGAATGCCTCTTCCTCCCTCTGGCAGGGCCTGCTGGGCCCTCATCAGTAGGGCTTTGAGGTTCTAGGGGCTGGTCCACCACACCACCACCACCAGCAGCAGCACCAGCAGCACCAGCAGCACCAGGAGCAGCACCAGCAGAATCACCAGCACCAGGAGCAGCACCAGCAGAGTCAGCCCCAGCAGCAGAAGCCCCAGCAGAAGCAGAGTCAGCACCAGGGGGTGGGATGGTGGCCCTGTCATTCTTGCCAGGGCTGGCAGGAGTAGGTACAGGCTTTCTCTGCTTCCCCGTGGTTGTTGGCTGAAGATGTGTCTGGCAGCAGGTCTTCCCTCTGAATGGTGACCTGCTTGCAAGCTGCATCCTTTTATATCTGCGGGGCTGATGCAATGCATCCTCCCCGCATGCGCAGTGAATGCTTTGCATCCACTAGGCATCCGCTAGGCATCTGCTAGGCATCCGTGATGCATCCGCGTCATCCGTGAGGCATCCGCTCTGCATCCGTTCCTTCCGCTGCCCATCTGCTTTGGTGTTCTCCCCCGGAAGCCCTGCAGATGTGCCATCCGCTTCCATCTTCTAGGCTTCCGTTGAGCATCCGCTTAACATCCTGGCTGCATCCTCCCCCCATCCGTTCCTTTCCGTTGTTGTCCGCTCTGTTTATGCAAATTTGGGGCACTTTTGAGAGCGGATAACAACGGATGGAAAATTTGTTCGTCCGCTGTGTCCTTTTTACATACGTTTTGCATCCGTCAGCCGATGTGACCTAGCCTTAACTCCCACAACACTATCAAATAACTTAGTAAGACTATATTACTATTATTCTTCTCACCCTTCCTTTTACCTATTTCTTCCAACTTATGATATAACCATGCTGCTTGTATCTTTACAATTTATTTTTGTTTTGTTTTCCTAGTATATTTTGATTGCATATTAGTAACCTATGTGTGATTTGATTGCTTATGGTAACCTATGACTATTACTATGTGTTGTATCTTATGATTCTTGATAAATGTATTTTATTTTTTCTTATGTACACTGAGAGCATGTGCACCAAAGACAAATTCCTTCTGTATCCAATCACACTTGGCTAAAAAAGAATTCTATTCTATTCTATTCTATTCTATTCTATTCTATTCTGTTCTGTTCTGTTCTGTTCTGTTCTATTCTATTCTATTCTATTCTATTCTTGTGTATCAGGAATAAACTACTTTAGGATTATTTGAGAAGAGGCAAAGCTTCTCTGGAAACAATAACTACTGAGAAGAATTTCCTGCTATGCATGTTCCTAGGAAGAGAACATCACAAATGGGTTTCTAAGTAAAAAATCAATATTTTGTATTACAGCAGGAAAACAACTGACAGCCAGAGTAGCTCCTGTGATATTGGTGTTATTCTAGCATACTTGTGTTGACTGGGCAGCAAGATTTCTGAATTACATTCAGAAAACAGCTGTTGATATTTCATTTGTCTATTTAACATTCTCAAGTTCTAACTAAGACATTGTTTTGCATTTCATGCTTTGTTAATATTTTTTTTCTTTGCAGCTGAACAATTCATTGTGAAGCTCTATCAAATGTTTTTGCTTATTTTTCTCTCTGCAGTATTTATAGTTTATCCGCCAAAAAAAAGAGGAAAATAAACTACAGGAGATGGAAAATTATTGAAGCTGAGTTCATCTCAAATAGGCCCTTCATGTAGCACCTTGTCAGATATCTCAGAAAAGCATGCATGCATTTCAGCCTTCAGGAAAGACATTTTTAAATTCATTTCAGTCATTGTTTATAATTGAGTTTAACAGCAGAAAATCCTTCAGCTGACCTGCTGCCTGTCTTTGTTTCTACTCTTAATGCAATTGTTCAGAGAGAAAAATGGTCCATCTAAACAAGTCAGAATGACAGGAGGAAGAGAAAGAATAAAAACAAACAAAAATGCTGAAGCCATGTGTTTGAAGAGCATCAGAACAAATGCAGGTAAACAACTAAAACAGCTTAAATTGCTTCCTTGGTCTTTTCCTGGCTGCTCCCCCACCCTGCACACAAACACACACACATCACAAAAATATTTCAACCACATGGTACACACACCTCACATATGGAAAGCTTAAGACCCTATAAAACAAAACAAGATTATGGAGAAAAAAACATTCAGCAAAATGAAATGTTTTTAGTACAGTGGAATTATGTATGTGTGTTGGAGAAGATGTCTTTCTGAAGTATCTTTTTATAATAGTGTTTCTTGATCAAGAAAGTTTTGCACACATTCTCAATTGTAACAGGAATTAGCAATGCTAGTGAGATATGCTTGAGGGCTGGATACATGTGTTCAAAATGAATCTGTCCTGAAATATTGAAATACACTTTGAATCAGGATCAAATCCAATAGCAATAGCACTTAGACATATATACCACTTCGCATAGCTTTACAGTCATCTCTAAGTGGTTTACAGAGTCAGCATATTGCCTCCAACAATCTGGAACCTCATTTTACCAAACTCAGAAGATGGAAGGCTGAGTCAATCTTGAGCCAGTCAGGACTGAACTGCTGGCAGTCGGTAGTTAGCCTACACTATTGCATTCTAATGACTGTGCCCCATGGCTGCACTTTGGTTATTACCTGGCAGCTTCACTACCTTTTCAATCAATTTCCCCCTGACATTTATAAAGGAAATGTGATCAACTGGCAACAGGGAATGAGGTTCCAGCTTGAAATAACCCTACAAAAATATTTGGTCCTATTACAGGAATTGTCTGCTACAAGTTATTATGAAAGAAAAAGATATAGCGACGCATTTTTCTAGAACCACATTTTGAAGTTTTTATTCCATGACATGGAATATTTGAAGTTCTTATTCAGTGTCATGTATGTAGCATTAAATTGTGTGAGGTTTTCTATCTGTGCTTTGCTTAAGCATCTAAACACCCCCCTCAAAAGTCATTACTTGCAAGAAACGCATCTGAAAAAACTGCTCCTCTTATACTGTGTGTTCCTGACTTCATCTCCCTTTTCATCTCTCTTCCCCCATCCACATGAAGTAAGGAATTAAGGAAAGTTGTAAACATGAAAAGAAATTCAACTGATGAAGACTTTTAAATAGATTCTTAATAGAAGTCTGAAAGAATAATGAGGTCAGAGATCTAGAAGACTGCTTCATCAATTTTAGTACAAAAAGGATTTTTGATCTGTCACCAACTCAGTTATCTGCTTCCCTTTAATAAAGGCAAGTATATTTTGTTTATTTGCTTGCAAAGGGAAAAGAGCTAAGAGGAGAAATTGTTAGGATTTTGTTTTCTAATTGTAAGCTTTGTTGTTTATTTATGGCATGTTTTCTCTCACATAACTCAAGGTGGCATACATAACTTCAGGTTTTTCTTTCCTTCACAGAAATTGTTAGGGATAACATTGTTTACCCTAACTGGTTTAGGTGAAATAATAACTATGAATCATAGTTGTGTATGTTAAAGTGTCTGCAGCTTTAACTGTGGAATAGTAATTAAGGGAGTGGTTATGAAAACACTTTAAAAGTAGCAAGACTACAGCTTGCTGACTCTGGCTTTGATGATCCCTGATTACTGCTTGGAATCAAGACTGCATTGCTCGAACGGGAGAGACAACAAAGGACTGATTTGTAAGTGAACTGACATAGGATATTCTACATGGACTTTGCTAACTGAATATCCCTGAATGGACTGACTACTTGATACATGACTATTGGACTATTATTTGACTATGCCATGAACTTATAATGGAATAAACTATATTCTTGATAGCACAAGCGTATTTGTTATTTTTACTGTATGTTAATAAACATACAAGCTTAGCTCACTCATTTATCTGTGTGCCTATCTGACTAACGTTGCACATTCTGTTTAGCTTGTCTCCCTAACCCTGGTTGGAGAACCCAGGCTTAACAGAAATTATCTGGGTAAATAAGCCAGAAAGCAAGAGAGAGAAAAGCAGATGATATGAAAGTGACATCCCCTCCATCCACATTGGTTTATAGCCCAGATGACCACAATTGGTGTAGACTTCAGTTTTTACTTATATATTCAAGTATGTTAAGATGCCTTGTGACTTCAACTTCCTCTACCATGTTGCAGTGGAGGTGAAACTGCTATTTCAACCAGTTCCTCTTTTGAAATATTGATAGACCTTTGACTCTCTTCTACTTATGGAATGTTTAATCTCATTCTTCTGCAGAATTTAGAGATCCAGCTCAAGGCATTTGGTTACCTGAGTCTCTCCTCACCACTACTTTCCATGTTCAGAAGTGAATTGGCAGGAACAACATCATTTGTCAAATCTACAAGCAGAAGGCTTTCCTAGAAGAGCATAAGTCAGGTTATAAGGTGCAAACTGTCAGAATATTCATGAAGTGGCAGAAACATAGTTAAAAAGGTCAGCCAATGGGGGCTGAAATTTAAAGAGAGAATCTGGGCATGGCTTAACTGGTGCTCAGCTCTGAAGAAGTGAAACTACAAGTAATCTGTTCTGAGCTCCTGAGCTGCTGCTTGTGTTTTGCTTATGTTATGTTGGAAGAAACTACTGATATCATAAATTTTACTTCAATATGTTATTATATATATAAAGAAGTGAAATGAATCCTGCTGAATCAGTCATCTGGGTGTTTTCTGGAGTTGAATTTCTGCTGCAAAATCTAACACAAAAAGCTTTATCCTTCTGTATCCTGCTTCTGTTCTAAGGCCCCAAATCAGTTTCTAGAAAATCATCTTGTTACAGCTAATGATAGAAGTGACTGTTTTTCTGAGCACGCTATTGGATTTAATTTTCACCACTTCAAAAACATATCTCAAACCAATTGTTTTTTTTTTCTCAGAATGGTTGTGCTGATAAGATATTTTGACAAAATATTCTTGAAAAGTTTCCATTTGTATTTCAGGAAGTCATACAGGGGTGGGATTCTACCAGTTTGCACCTATTGCTAGAACCAGTTGTTAACATTCTAAGCAGTTCGGAAAACCAGTTGTTAGAAGAAATTACTGGCCTAATCCTATAAAGAAGGCAGGAAGGAAACATTCTGGTGTCACTCACAGAAACTGCCACTCCATTAACCCTTACTACATTCTTGGCAGGACTAGACTTCCTGTCTCTGGAACTTCTCTGGAGTTTTTTTTTCCTCCTTTGCTGGTACTTTGCTTGTGTGGAGTGACCATTCAAAGTTACAATGGCACTGAAAAAAGTGACTTATGACTGTTTTTCACACTTATGACTGTTGCAGTATCCCCACAATCACAAGAGGCCAGGTGAGGAGATGCGTGCCTCAATGTGAGTGATGTTGAGTTGGCAATGCCCAGCCAATAACATGACCACCAAGCCATGCCCACCAACTAAGCCACGCCCACAGAACCGGTTGTTAAAAAATTTGAATCCCACCGCTGAAGTCATATGTATATCATATTACCCAAACATATATCAGGAAAAATTACCCAAACATATATCAGGAAAAATGTACTCTGTTCCATGTTAGGTTTTCTTCTTTATGAAATGATTTCTCTTTCCTTTTAGAATAGAATAACATACTTTGAAGGAACCCTTTAGGTCATCTAGTCCAACCCTCCATCTAAGCAGGAGACCCTACACCATTTCTGGCAGATGGCAGTTCAGTCTCTTCTTGAAAGCTTCCAGAGATGAAGTTCCAACAACTTCTCAAGCCAAGCTATTCCATTGGTTGATTGTTCTCACTGTCAAAATTTCTCCTTATTTCTAGGTTGAATCTCTCATTGATCAGTTTCCATCCATTATTCCCTGTCTGGCCTTTAAGTACTTTGGAAAATAGATTGACCCCCTTCTCTCTGTAGCAGCTTCTCAAATATTGGAACACTGATATCATGAATCCCCTGGTCCTTCTCTTCACAAGACTAGCGATGTCCAGTTTTTCCTGCTATCAGCTTAAAACAATTTTTATATTAACAAGGATGACATTCTTTCTTCTTATATCAGTTTCCTCATAATCAGTAATATTAAACAGGAATACACTTCTCCTACAACACATTTGCTACAAAGCATGAATTACTCAACATCAATTCTAGATATTGTCATAATCTTTCAGGAAACAAACCACTCGTGCAGTCTTAACCTTTGCTCAGGTTACAGAAATACTGATAGAATATGTGTGTTGCAATGAAAAGGGTGAACTCAAAACAAAGCAAGAATTAGAGTTGCAAGGGATAAATATAAATTGGTATTCATATTTGCAAATACATACAAGGTATGAAAAAGACATGAAGATGGCTGGGTTTTATAAGGAATTGACTGAATTGGATAAAATCCTAACAGGCGTTGAAGAAAAGTTGATCAAAAAAGTATATGGTTATTTGTTAGGAGTGCAATTAGAGGAAGAACAAGTAAAGTGATCAATGATTGCCTGGGGGAAAAACTTTGGATATGGATATAGAATAGATGGAAAATTTCAGATATTATGGTCTAGAAAATAGAAATTAACTATGTCAACGGCCTATAAAGAGAATTTGTATAAGATGTTTTACAGTGGCATCTACCCCCAAAGAGAATTGCTAAGATGTTTAAAGACAAGTTAGCGAAGTGCTGGAAATGTCAGAAATCACCAGGATCATTTTATTGATTTGATTTGATTTGTCAATTGCTTACAAGATAACAGGAATAGGTATGAATGTAAGAAATAGATATGTATACGAAAAATAAAAAAAGAAATAACAGGACAGGGATGGTAGGCACAATTGGGGCACTTATGCACGCCCCCTACTGGCCTCTTAGGAAAGGGGTGAGGTCAATAGTAGACAGTCTAAGGTTAAAGTTTTTGGGGAAGAAACCACAGAGTCAGGTAGAGTATTCCAAACATTGACCACTCTGTTGCTGAAGTCAGATTTTCTACAATCAAGTTTGGTGCGGTTAACCTTGAGTTTGTATCTATTGTATGTTCTTGTATTGTTATGGCTGAAGCTGAAGTATTCATTTACTGGTAGGACATTGCAATGTATGATTTTATATACTATATTTAGATGGACTGGAGGCGGCATAGTTCTAGGTTATCTAGGTCTAGAGTTTCAAGTCTGGTGGTATGAGGTATTCTGCAGTGAGTAGAGGAGTGGAGAACTCTTCTTGTGAAATATTTCTGGACTTTCTCAACTGTGTTAATATCAGATGCGTAATGTGGTTTCCAGACTGATGAGCTATATTCGAGTATAGGTCCAGCAAATGTTTTGTATGCTCTAGTTAGTAGTGTGATATTACCAGAGGAAAAACTACGTAGGGTTCGATTAACAACTCTTAATGCCTTTTTGGCTGTGTAGTTACAGTGGGCTCTAGGACTTAGATCATGAGAGATGAGGTCCTTGACAAAGGTCCTTGACAAAGTTTGGATCCTCAACAAGGTCTTGACTATTTAGCCTGTTTTATTTTATTTTCTGATTTTTTTTCTGCCAATATGTAAGACAGAGCATTTATTTGTTGAGATTTGAAGTTGCCATTTGATTGACCATTCTGATACATAATCAAGGTCTTTTTGGAGGGCAGTAGTATTTTCTATGGTGTTGAATAGCTTTACATCATCAGCAAAGAGAATGCAGTTATTCTTTGGTAACTTCTTGGGTTTTATCTAGATTGTCTATTTTTATCTTTTTGCTTTGCCAGGATACTGGCATGCCTTCTGGAATGATCCACTGAAATAGTATACTCAGTTGGGATGCCAGGAAATAATAATCTTTGCATTGTTCTCAGATTCATCTGGTTATCTGTTTTAGGGTAATAACTTCCTTCTTATACACTATAGGCTCCTCTCTTGTTATTTTATAAATAATATCCCTGACTTTCTTTTGTGTAAATCTGACATGTACTTCTTTGGGTAACCGGTGTCATTTTGCATAATTTGTTTGGACTCTGTAAACTTCGTCCAATTCATTTATAATTTCTTGTGCAGAGTTTCTGCTATCAGTTCCTCAATTAGTCTTCCCAGGTCTTCATCCTTAGTTTCAGTTACATTCTGGAATTTTAGGTAGAAAGAGGCTCAATCCATTTCTAGATGAATCAAGGAGTCTTCCAAATCCTTATTCATGCCCATCATATATTGATCAACCTGTTCCAATTTTTTTCTGTTGTTCTTTTGTTTCTATCGTTTTTATTTTCTGTTCATTTTTTTTTAATTGCCTCTTGTATTGAACCAACCTTGTCCAGTTTCTGAACATCATTTTTCAAATCACCATGGTTTTTTGACATCGTCTCCTGTAGCTTCACCATTGTTTCTTGGATCATTAACAAAGTTGATTGCACTATTGGAGTGTTCTGTGTGTGGCTTGATTTCTCTGTAGTTAGTGTCCCTTCTGTTGACAGCTGCATTGATGGAGATGCAATTGCTATTGATGGGTTTGATGATGTTTTTTTCCCTGCCCTCAGGGTAGTCATCGTGATACTGGTCATTTCTTTCAAAATTTTATTCTGCTCCCCTAAGGTTTTATAAATACTTTCCCAAATTACCACACAACCACTTTATTATTAGTAATACTAACATTTTGTTGTTCTTCCTTGTTTCTTTTATGTCCAATATTTTAGGCTGTATTAAATTACATTAATATGAGATCAAATTGATTACCGCTGGTTTATAACTGTTCCCTTTTTATTTATCAATATTATAGCATTCACTGTCTTAATCACTTAACTATTCTATTTTATAAATTATATAAACAATAATATAACTTTATGCAAAAAAATCAATAATGATAATTTGTTGAAATAAGCTCTAATGAATATAATATGCAATATAATATAGTTAATAAATAGCATATAGTTAAAGTAGGTATCAATATAGATATTGTAAATATACTTAAATTATCTGAAATATATTTCATGAATGTTTATCTATAATCAGTGTTGTTATTTTCTACAAAATGGTCAACAACTAATCAAAATAGACTATAACAAGTATAACAAGTTATAATAAATTAATACATAGTTGATGTGGTTATTAATATAAGTGTTATAAATGTTAACTGTATTTTGGTTATTTCTTAAACATTTTAATCACTGGAATTCATGTAAATACTATAAATTTATACAAATGTATATAAATATTATAATCAATGTAATCAATGCAATCACAACATTCAATGTAGTGATCCAATTAATTCTATATCATTCGTCAAATACACTTGATCTCCAGTTAATATACAGTTATTTAGTATCACAATATTTGTTTCCACTTTTGTCTCAGCTGGTATTTGTGACTTTCCACTTGTTATTGATTCTGGGTCTCCTATAGTATTCACTTTTTCTCAGTTTTGGCTTCTGTGATTTGTTTCTCCTCTCTTTCACAGCCTTTCCTCAATCTTATTTACTTGTCTCATTAGCCACTGAGCTGCCGAAAGCAGCCACCTTCCTCTCCTCCACTCCTTGCCATTTTTCCTGACAGACTTCACCATCTCCTCCAAACCTTTCTTCTTTGCTTTTTGATCTGTCCCAGGTTTCTCTGACATCTTTCAGCCTTGGTTCACTCGGCCGTTATTTTGTTGCTTTCAGCACTAGTCAAGTCAAGTTGCGGAATTCTCCTTTTGTCTCTCTCACCTCTAAAGTCCATATCCCACTGCACCAACGGATGCAAAGAGGATGTAAAATGGACAAAAAAGCTTGCCATCCATTGGAAAACGCGATGCATCCATTGTGTACTCACTGCATACGTGTTTCATATCCTCTATCCGTCAAACATCCATCTCTGCTATTTCATCTGTTCAAAAAGTTTTGAGCTCCACAAAACTTTTTGAGCAGATGAACTTTCCACCGCATACGATCTACATCCGCAACACATACGGGCTACAAACATTCTACATCCGTTGTCATCCATTAAACGTCCGCAGTATCCTCTCGGCATCCTCTGGGCATCCTCGCAACTCACATCCACTCCAGCTGAAAATGGAAAGAGGGAGGAAGCAAAAGGTACATGGAACGTCCACACAGCATTAGTAGCACGGAAATAGAAAGGATGTAAGCGGATGCATCTCATATATAAAGCATTAAAAAGGACAAAATGTTTGTATATGGGACATATCTTGGATATTTAGGATGTCTGGAGTATGGATATTTAGGATGTCTGGAGTATGCCTAGAGTATGTGGAAGGACAGCTAGTGGAAAACCGACATTTCCTATAAAAAGGGGGAGGAAATCACCTGGATCTCACGATCAGTCCAGCAGCCGTGGTGTACAGACCTCTTCAGCCTTGCTCTTGCTCTTTCACATCATCCATTGATCTACACCATGGATCATCACACACTCCTTATAGTAGCTGCCATCATTCAACACCAGAACCAAGCCCTCTTCAGACTGTTTCACCTTTTCTACGCAAGGAGAAGGAGACGTCCAAGAGCTGTGTGGGTCCGAAGATGGATCGGGCGAAGAGTGGATTTTGGACTCTATGACAAGCTGATGGTGAAGCTGAGGAATGAAGACACTCATGCATTCCAGCACTTCATGAGGATGCCACCAGCCATGTTTGACGAAATACTGGAGTGTCTGAGACCCAGGTTGACCAAGCAGAGCACCAACTTCCGTCCCAGCCTGGACCCTGGACTGAAGGTGGCACTCACTCTGCGCCACCTGGCCTCTGGAACCACGTACAGAAACATGCAGTATGCCAGGAGGGTGCCACACAACAACATCAGCAAAGTGGTCAGAGAAGTGGTGCAGGCCATCATTGAAGAATACGTGGAGGAGCTTCTCCAGTGCCCCACCACTGAAGAAGGATGGAGGAAACTTGCAGAACAGTGGTATCAGAGGTGGAACTTCTCACACACCGTTGGAGCCATAGATGGGAAGCAAGTGGCCTGCAAAGCTCCAGCCAACTCAGGGTCCTCTTATCACAACTACAAGGGCTTCTTCAGTATCATCCTCTTTGCCATGGTTGATGCTGACTACAAGTTCATGTACATCGATGCTTCAGGCAACGGGTCAGCTTCAGATAGCCAGTGATACAATGCCAGTGACCTCAAGGAGGGGCTGGAACACAACCTCATCATGGGTTTTCCAGATCCAGAACCCCTACCCAATGACACGCAAGATGTGCCCTACTTCATTGTGGGTGATGACGCCTTCTCCCTCAGAACCTACCTCATGCAGCTGTACACTTCAAGATACCTCACCTGTGAAGAGAGGATCTTCAACTACAGGCTGTCCAGGGCAAGACAGGTGGTGGGGAACGCCTTTGGCATCCTGGCCAACAGGTTCCAGGTACTTCTCATGCAGTACCATGCAGCATCACCCACAGACTGTGAGGAGCATTGTGGAAGCTTGCTGCATCCTGCACAATATCATGCGCACCTGCTACCCAGTGTTGCAGAACAAGCTTGAGGACCATCAACAAGGGAATGGGGACATGGAGCCTGGTGAATGGAGGCAAGGACAAAACCTGATCGACACTGTGGATGTACCAGGCCCCAGCAGAGCTTCACGTGAAGGGAAGAAGCAGCGCAACCTCCTGAAACACTGGTGCAACAACCCAGCTGGAGCAGTGGAGTGGCAAGACAGGATGATAGATGCTTAATGGATGCTTCCTTGAGCCTGTCTCATCACACTGATGAGATCGTGACATGTATGTTGAGTGGCCCTACAATGAATAGGGCATTAATAAAGAGCTTTGTTTTTTTTAAAATGTGTTGATCTATGAATAAATTGTTATTGATAATAAAGGACCATATGTGTGGCAGCTGGGAGGGTGGACCATACAGTCCCACTATGCTTGCACTGGAGGTTTATCGATCCCACAACTATCCTTACCCATTTCACAGCTATCCTTACCCATCCCACAACTATCCTTACCTATCCCACAAGCATGCAAAGGCTTAACCCTTTTTTCAAAGTTTTCACCAACACTTTATTAAGTAAATAAAATGAACAAGTGTATGAAGCAAAGATAACCTTTATTAACAACTGTCTTCAGTAAATTGTATGACTTTATTAAAAAAAAGCAAAATGAACCAAGTAAAGTGTCTTTAAGCAAAGATAAGGTGAACAGGTAACAACTCAGCCTCTGGCACTATTCTCAGTCCCTCTGAGGCATGTCCATGGTCTCAGCTGTCGAGTGGCCAGGAACTGTGGAGGTGGCTGTGGCTTGAGTGCTGGTCTGAGGCGCCATTGGGGTGCCTGGCCCCGAGAGTACAACAGGGGGTGGTGTGTTCAGGAAGCTCTCAGAGAGCTGACTCAGTCCCGTGAGGTTGAGAGGTCCTTCCTCAGGGACCTGGGATGTCAGGCAAGGGATGAAGACAGATTTTCTGTTGAGGGGCTTGGCTGTGGGGTGGAGGAAGGAGGAATGTAGTGGGGCTGTCTGTTCTGCAGCTGGGTGAGGTGAGGCGTCTGTGACATGTGATGTACCTGGGCCTGGACTGGGAAGGGATACCTCTGGTGTGGGAAGTCCTGGTAGTTGTAGCCTTGGTAGGTGAGGGGCTGTTGAAAGCCATGGAAGGGCTGTGACATTGCCTGGGGTGGAGGAGCAGACCTGGAGTGGGTCGGAGCAGGTTCAGCTGGGCCTGGAGGGTGGTACAGCAGTGCTGTGATTTTCTCCTTCATCACCTGGTACTGGGCCTTGGGCAGGTCCATGAGGGTCTGGCTCACGTACGTGATGAAGGGCTTGCGGTTAGAGGATGGCATATCGCTTTGGACCACCTGAGAGAGAAGGTCTGTGCTGGTCTTGATGGTGTCCCTGATCTCCAGCAGGACAGTGTGGCTCTGGCCCTCCGGTCTGCCTCCCTGCCTGCTTTCTGTGGAGGTGGAGCTGGGTGTGGGTGTGGGTTGGTCTCTGGCTGCTGCTTCTTCTTGCTCCATTTGAGACAGGGGATCCTCCACGTCCTCTGGCATGGGGAGTGCAGCTGTTGGGGGGGTGTCTGCCATGGGGCCCTCCAAAGACACCTGCCTGGACACGGTAGCTGTCTTCTGGCTTGAAGAGGAGTGGCTCTCTGTGGTATGTCTGAGGAAGAGGGTTGACAGAGTGGCTGCTCCTCGGTGGTGGATCTCACCCTCCAGGAAGCTTCACCTGGCCATGACGTACATCTCCCTGTCAGTGAGCTTGACAGCAGCCTGGCCAGATTTCTTCAGGTGCAGCTTGCCATACCAGGTGTGCATGTGCTTCCACCATCCCAGGAGTACCTCTGAAGTGTAGCCCAGACTCTCTGCCTTGTCTCTCCACGCTGCCTGCTTCTTCTTGGTGTCGCAATAGAGCCTGTGGCCCTTTCTCCACAGGTACTCGTTCTCCCTCAGCCATTCCAGCACCTCCTTCTCATGGTCCTTGGAAATGGAGTACTGTTTCCTCTCTCCCTTCTCCTTGCCTTGCCTCTTCCTCCCTCTGGAAGGGGCTTCAGGGCCTTTAGCAGCAGGGCTTTGAGGGCCTTGGGGCTGTTCCATCACAGCAGCAGCACCAGTAGCACCACCAGTAGCAGGAGAAGCAGCAGCAGCACCACCAGCAGCAGCAGGAGAAGCACCAGCAGCACCAGCAGGAGAAGCACCAGCAGCAGCAACACCAGGAGCACCAGCAGCAGCAGCAGCAGCACCAGCAGCAGAAGCACCAGCAGCTTCAGAGTCAGCATCAGGGGGTGGGATGGTGGTTCTGTCCTTCTTGCCAGGGCTGGCAGGAGTAGGCACAGGCTTTCTCTTCTTCCCTGACTGTTGAACCATGGTGTTCTTTCAAGATGTCTCTGGCAGCAGGTCTTTCCTCTGAATGCTGACTGCTTGCAAGCTTCATCCTTTTATATCCACGGAGCTGATGCAATTCATCCTCCCCATATGTGCAGTGAACGGTTTGCATCCACTACGCATCCGCTACACATCCGCTATGCATCCTATAGGTGTCCGTGATGCATCCGTGTCTTCTGCTACTCATCCGCTCCTTCTGCTACATGTCCGCTTCGCTATTCTCCCCCGGAAGCCCTGCAGATGTGTCATCTGCTTCCATCCGCTAGGCTTCCTACGAACATCCGCTTACGATCCACGCTACGTACTATCTCCGTCTGTTCCTTTCCATTGTTGTCCATTCTGTTTATGTAAATTTTCGCCACTTTTGAGAGCCACCCCCAAAATTTTGCTTGTCTGCTGTGTCCTTTTTGCATACGTTTTGCATCTGTTTGCCAGTGTGACCTAGCCTTAATACCTTCCGCTCTCCCGCTTTCACTTTCACTGTTCTTTCTCTTTCCTTTCCCTCTGTACTCATTGCATCCCTCTCTGTCACTATTGATTTCAGATTTCTTCCACTTTTTCGGTTTTAAGTTCAATAGATCACAGCTCTTCCCTTTGGGTCACCACTAAATTTTTTGGTTTTAAAACCCTCCCACTGGAGCTTCCTTTTTTTACCAAGAATTTCTGTGAATTACTCACTTTAAAAATTCAGTTCAATCCACTGCAGATTTGGGGTTTTCTCGCCGGTTAGAATGTCACAGCCTGTTCAATACAATCTTTCCTTCCTTTTCTGTTGTGACTAGTCATGGCAAGACACTTTCTGCACCAGGTTTGAGATGGATCCTTTCATTGCAGAGGTGGTTGGCTTCCTCCTCACTGCTCCCCAGGGTCCCCTCTTTTTCACATTGCTCTCCAAGCTTTCTGCATCTTTGAAGGGTCCCCAATCATGGTAAAATCAGAGGCAAAGGACAGAGATTGTTCCTTTTGCTCTGCACTGCCATGACTTCGTCACTACATTTTTATATGGAATAGAATATAACAAACAAAATAATTTAATACAGATTATTATATTATACCTGTAAGAGATTTAATTACATAGACAGTGCATTGTTGTGCATAGACAGCTTTTATTCTGATCTGATTTGAAACTCATATGTTTCCAAGACAGTTTTAAAAAAATAATTGTATCCAATCAAATGACCAACTTTACTTTGTAATTTTGTGGGATTTTGAGGCTTTTTATTTTATCACTGTGGATATGTGTGCATACCCACACACAGTTCCTATCAGGAAAAAAAAGTCATATTGATTGGGAGGAGTGTTCAAACATGCATTTTCCAAGTACATTATTTTTCCATTCCATGCTGAGTTATGACATGCCTGCTTTTCATTATCTTATTCAAGACAGTGGGTAGCTTCCTGCAGCTGTCAGATGTTTCCTTCTTGAAATATCCCCATAGGGAAACAAAAAGAAATCTAAATTAGCCATCACAAAGATGTTTCTCTTGCAATATTTGCAGCACTACTAAGAATAGAAAGAAGAGAACTCAAAATAGCTATGAGGAATTATTTGAAAATGTATTGTAAAACAATCCTGACTAATATTTTAAAAGCAATGCATTTGAATGACTACAGAATTTGTCATTTTTAGCTTTCAAAGATATTAGATTATTTCTGATTTTTTTTGCCCCTAGGTTTGGCGTATATAATTATTGAGGTATCCAAAGTAGAAGTCTAAATACTATAAATATCAAAGTTGACTTTAACTTGTTTGGAAAGGATAATAAGGAGCCAATTTTTCCAGACTAATTCAGTCCTCAGAAAGCATACTATTCTATTTCAGTCCTATATCTGAATATTGTAGATTGTATGTTTTTCACATATCGTCCTTGTCCTGGGAAGTAGATGTATTAAAATACAATAGATGTATGTTTCATCAGTATTCAATGGCTATGGTGGCTATTAAATAAAGGAGAACAATTATACAAATTGGCTGGAAGGTGGTTCCCAATTCTATTTTTATAGTCCCCAGAGCACTCCAAGATCATGCTGCTAAAATGCTACAATTTTTATTTTCTGTAAGTAATGGAAGAAAATAAATATATTATGTCTCTGATTAAACTTTTTTCCATTAAACTGTTCTCATAGAATAGAATAGAATAGAATAGAATAGAATAGAATAGAATAGAAT
>BLBF01000022.1:20259334-20330106 GCA_015471245.1 Laticauda colubrina | reverse complement strand
TATCTATCTATCTATCTATCTATCTATCTATCTATCTATCTATCTATCTATCTATCTATCTTTGTTTTATTTGTCAATTGCTTACAAGATATAAGTATATACATGAGTATAAGTATAAACATGAGTAAGAATACAGGAAATAGGTACAAATAAATGGGGACCATAGGACAGCGATGGAAGACATGATTGTGCACTATTGCATGCCCTTTACAGACCTCTTAGGAATGGGGTGAGGTCAATAGTGGATAGTTTGAGGTTAAAGGAATGGGGGGTTTGAGGATGTAACAACAGAGTCAGGTAGTGCATTCCAGGCATTGACCACTCTGTTGCTGAAGTCAAACTTTCTGCAATCAAGTTTGGAGTGGTTTACATTGAGTTTGTATCTGTTGTGTGGTCTTGTATTGTTGTGATTGAAACTGAAGTAATCATTGACTGGTAGGACTTTATAGCTGATAATTTTGTGTGCTATGCTTAAGTCCAACCATACGTGGCATAGTTCAAGGTTTTTCAAGTCCAAAATCTCAAGCCTGGTGATATAGGGTATTCTGTTGCGAGCAGAGGAGTGAAGTACTCTTCTTGTGAAATACTTTGGGACTCGCTCAGTTGTATTTATGTCTGAAACACAGTGCGGATTCCAGACTGATGAGCTGTGTTTGAGTATTGGTCTAGCAAAAGTTTTGTATGCTCTAGTTATCAATTCAATATTTCTGGAGGAGAAGCTTCATAAGATTAGATTTATAATTCTTCATGCCTTTTTGGCAATGCTGTTACAGTGAGCTCTGGCACTTAGGTCATTTGATATGAGTACTCCAAGGTCTTTAACAGAGTAAGGATCATCAACGGGGCCATATCAGCTTAGTTTGTATTTGGTGTACTGATTTTTTTTACCAATGTGTAGGACAGAGCATTTGTTGGCTGAGATTCGGAGTTGCCAATTGTTTGACCATTCAGACACATAATCAAGGTCACTTTAAAGGACAGTAGCATTGTTGGTAGTGTTGAATACTTTTACATCAACCGCTAGATGGATGCAGTTGCTTATAAGGTGATTACAAAGGTCATTTATATAAAGTATAAAGAGTGTGGGTCCTAGAACGCTGCCTTGGGTGACACCACTGTTAACTGGAGCAGGGTTTGATATATATAGCACTCCCTATTTTTACTATGTGCTGTCTGTTTGGCAGGAATGCAGTAATCCACTTATGAAGGGATCTGGAAACTCCATAAGAGTTTGGTTTTTACAGTAGTTTGTCATGTACCACTGAATCAGAGGCTTAACAGAAGTCTATGTAAATAGTGTCTGTAGCTTTACCCTAGTCAAGTAGAGTAATCCATATGTTTTTGCAGTGTAGGAGTTGAAGATTGCAGGACATTTTTTTTTCCTGAAGCCAAATTGTGTTTTGGAGAGTAGGTTGTTTGACTCTAAGTGGAGGGTGATGAATTGGTTAATGATTGATTCCATGACTTTGCACATGACACAAAACAGTGAGATTGGTCTGTAGTTTTCAATCAGGCTGAGGTCACCTTTTTTGAAGATAGAGATGACCGTAGCTAAGGACTATAGATTCGGTAAGGAGCTGGTTCTGAAAGATATATATAATGCTTAGGGGTTCTGCTATGCCAGAGGAGAGCTTTTTTAAAGAAGTATATGCACATAATCCATCAGGGCCAATAGATAGGGATGGTTTTAGGTTACATAGTGCCTTTTCTACATTATCTTCTGTAAAGTCAATATGTAGTAGATCATTACAGTTAGTTGTGGTAAGACTAGGAAATGTGGTGCATAAGCCATTGCTGTTTACAAAAACTGAACTGTAGAATGTGTTGAAGAGATTGGCTTAATGGCTTCATCATTGCAGTCTTTCCCATTTGGTCCTTTTAGGGGTGGGATAGTTCTTGAGTCTTTAAGTTTGGTGTTTGTAGAAGGTGCAGGTGGATTTTGTAATGCAGGAGGTTTTTCCTCTTGCTTGCAGTGGTAATTCGTGCATTCTGCCTTTATCTGTCAGCATAGGGTGTTGTATTGATTTTTAAAGTTTGCAATATAGCTAGTTTTGTTTTTACATCATAGCAATCTTTTATTTTGATCGAAGTTTCCTTATTGTTATGGGTAATTTTTATTTTTTTTGTTTTTGGGAGTTACTAATGGTACATATAGTTTAATGACTCTTTCAATTTCAAACAAGAATGCATTATAATGGTTTTCTGTAGTATTACAGTTTGAGAACAGAATCGAGAAAAGATAGGTCAGCATCTATGAGATCATAGTTGGCTTTTTTGAAGTTGTATTTTGGGGATGCATCATTATGATCCTCTTTGTGAGGGTGTAAATTGAGACAAAAGTTGATCAAACTGTGGTCACTGTTTGAAAATGGTTCTTGTATTTGTAGGCCATATATTGAATTTGAGCTGTTGCAGAAGATGAGGTCAAGGCAGTTTTTGAGTCTAGTGTTGTTAGTTACTAATTGATCCAGTCCCAGTGTAGTAACAGCATTGTACAGGGTTACATGTATGGGTTCGGATGTATATTCATTTAGGGTCCAATTTATAAGAGGTAGATTGAGATTACACCTAGAGTACCACATCCAGTTTTGTTCACCACATTATAAAAAAGATGTTGCAAAAATGTTAGAAAAAGTATAGACAAGAGCAACCAGGATGATTAGGGGACTGGAGACTAAAACATATGAAGAACAGTTACAGGAACTGGGCATGGCTAGTCTAGTGAAGAGAAGGACCAGGGAAGACATGAGCAACCAGGATGATTAGGGGACTGGGGGCTAAAACATACAATGGTTGCAGGAACTGAGCTTGGCTAGTCTAATAAGGAGAAGGACCAGGGGAGACATGATAGCTGTCTTCCAATATTTGAGGGGCTGCCACAGAGAGGTGGGGGTCAAGCTATTTTCTAAAGCACCTGTAGGCCAGACAAGGAATAATGGATGGAAACTGAAGAAGGAGAAATTTAACCTGGAAATAAGGAGAAACTTTCTGACAGTGAGAATCATCAACCAATGGAACAGCTTGCCCTCGGAAGTTGTGGGAGCGCCACCACTTGAGACTTTCAAGAAGAGATTGGACTGCCGTTTGTTAGAAATGGTGTAGGGTCTCCCGCTTGGATGGGGGGTTGGACTAGATGACCTACAAGGTCCCTTCCAAATCTGATTATCTGGTAAATCTGTTAAATCTTTCCCTCTCTCCCCCCCTTTCTTTCTGTCTCCCACCTCTCTTTCCCTCTCTCCCTCTCTTTCTCTCTCTTTCTCTCTCCCTCTTCCTCTTTCTTTCTCTTCCCTCCATCTCTTCCTCGCTTCCTTTCTTTTTCTTTCTGTCCCTTCCATCCCCTCTTTCTTCCTTTTACTTTCTCTTCCTTTTTCTTTCTTTCTTTCTCTTTTCTTTCTTTTCTTTCTTGTCTCTTCCTTCTCTTTCTTTCTGTCTCCCCCCTCTTTCCCTCTCTCTCCCTCTCCTCTCATTCTCTTTCTCTCTCCCCCTCTCTTTCCCCCTCTCTCTTTCTCTCTTTCCCTCTCTTTATCTTTCTCTTTTGCTCTTCCTCTCTTTCTCTCTCTCCACCTCTTTCCCCCCTCTCTTTCCCTCTCTTTATCTCTCTTTCTCTCCCTCTTTCTTTCTTTCTTTTCTTGCCCCCCCCCTCTCTCTCACACACACACACCTCGTCTGGGACAAATTGAATGATGAGGCAGTTCAAGTCAGCACTAGGCAGCAGAAAAAGGAAAAAAGTTCCTCCACACGCCCCTGTGCCGGCAGCAGCACTGCTTTGCACACCCGCCTTGGGACATCACAAAACACATCCCCAGGTGGCAGAGGCAGAGATCCTGGCTCTAGGGGGGACTCATGTAAAGGGCTGCAGCAGCACTTTGCATGCCCGCCCCCGGGACATCACAAAACACACCCGTGGATGGCAGAGGCAGTGATCCTTGCTCACAAAACACACCCGCAGATGGAAGAGGCATTGATCCTGCCTCACAAAGCACACCTGCAGATGGCAGAGGCAGCAATCCTAGCTCTGGGGGCCTCATGTAAAAGGCTGCAGTGGCACTGTCCCAACAATAGTAGGTAAGAGAAGCAGTCTGGAGCCAACACAAGCTTCTCCATTGTTCTTTGCAGCTGGGAGAGTGAGAGCACCTCTCTCCCAGCAAAGCAAGGAGCCTGAAAGTCCTCCTCTCATTGAAAGAGAAGCAGCTCAGTTGAATCCTGCTTCTCTCTGTCACCCAAGAGCCCATTAAATGAGAGGGGAACTTTCAGGCTTCTTGCCTTGCTGGGAGAGAGGCACTCTCACTCTCCCAGCTGGAAAGAATGACGGAGAAACTTGTGTTGGACTGCTGGACTGCTTCTCTTACCTGCTCTTGAGGAGGGGGGGGAGGAGGAGGAGAAGGGTCACCTGAAGAGATGCTTCCATTGTGGCTGGTGATCATTGTTCAGCCAGTTCCTTCTTCTCTCTCCTCCCCCCCCCCTCCTCTCATCACGTGGCAATAGCAGCAGTGGTAGCAAAACAAAAGGAAGCAGTTTTGGTCCTGGTAGAAGCAGCAGCAGTGGCAGAAAACGACACAGGCGGAGGCAGCAATGTGACAGAGATGATGTGGCAGCAGGGCCATGGAGTACTCCCCAGGCTCTCCCAAAGTATGGTACCTCTATGGGGGCCAGCAGTGGCAGCAGCAAAACGAGGTGGGCAGAGGCAGCGAACCTGGCTGCCTTCGTCCACTTCCTTTCATTTTGCTCCTGGTAGAAGTGGGCAGAGGCGGCAGAGGTTCTGTGACAATGGCGCTTCTTATGGGAGGCCACCACATAGCGGGGAGAGCTGGGAAAGTGCCATGTGGTGGCTTAGCCAGCCAGCCAAGTCTGGGGATTGGGGGGGCAGGTAGACAGGCCCAAGCCTGCACCCCTGGCAGGATGGGGCCATGTCAGTGGGGAAGCCAGCCAGCCGAGCCCGGGGATGTTGGGGAGGCAGCTAGGTAGGCTGGGTGAGGACAGGGGAGCCCCAGGAACCATGGGGGAAGGGCTAGTGTGACTCACAGGCTTACCTGTGAGCAAGCGGATCAGGAGAGGCTCGTGTTGGCTCCAGGCTGCTTTTCTCACCTGGTGTTGCTGGGAGAGCCACTCCTGGCAGAGCAAAAATCTTGCAAATCCCCTTCCCTTTGGAAATGACTCCTGGGCAGCAGAGAGAAATGGGATTCAACCGATTCTCAAAGGGAGGGGGATTTGTAAGATTTTTGCTCTGCCACAGCAAAAGGCAGGCAACAATGGCTGGTCTGGCTAACAAAAGCAGGCTGCAGGCATGTCACGCATGCACACAATGTTGCACAGGCACAATAACAAAAACTGGTGCAGAGAACAGAGGAGTGGGCAGAGAGGGGCAAGGCCAGCCAGGGGGCCATTTTACCAATTCTCCGAACTAATGGGAACATTAGCAACCAGTTCGATATACCAGTGCGAACCAGGAAAGGAAGTGTGCAGAGGGGTACCCCTAGGTTTTGTTTAAGGCCAAGTACTTTTCAATATCTTCATCAATGATTTGGATGAGAGAATAGATGGGGAACTCGTCAAATTTGTAGATGACACCAAGCTGGCAGGAATAGCCAACCATCCAAAAGATAGGATTAAGATACAAGAGGATATTTTTTGGTCAAGTTTTTTATTTTATTCTACATTTATACATCAATACATAAACAGTGTGGTACCTAAGCATCATATATTTTGGTGAAAACAAAAATAATTACATTAATTATATATCTAATGTTAATATACATATTTGTAAATTCTAATCTTTCATTATTTAATTATTTAATATTCCAATACATTCTTCTAATGACAATCACCATATTATTTAAGTATACATGATAATTTCATAATTCAGTTTCTTTTATTTTTAATTTAAAAAAAAACCCTCACTTTTGGCAAGCAGTGTGAATCTAGGTACATTTCAATACAAACATGTCCATAGTTACAGATTCGTCTTTCTTGTTCAGTTTCATATCACATTATTACTTATTAATATTAAATTCAGAAACTTATTTTATCTAATTTCAATTCTTAACTTATTTCATTTTTCTTGAGATATTCTCACTTTACAATAATATCTAAGATTTTTATTTCATTTCTATATTCATTGGATATATTACTTTTTATTGGTCACATTTGCAATTTTATCAATCCTTGTTCTATTAATTCTGGAAATTGTCCTCTTTAGTTGTCAATTCAAGCTTATCACCTTCATTCTACATTAATAACAATATTTTCCGATCTTACATATCAGATATACATATATTTTACGTCAGATTCCACATGGTATTCTTTTCTCAATCATCTATATATTGCAACAATATTAATCTAGTCAATAAATTGTACAAATTAATATTAATCTTTCCATTATGTTTCTCATAATTTTTATATAGCTAATTGTCAATATTCTTATAATAAATTCTTATTTCCGTATCTATTTCATTAAATTCTATATCTAAATCCCCTGTCACACTGCACCAATGGATAGAAAGAGGATGTAAAACGGAGAAAAACACTTGCCATCCATTGGTTAACGCGATGCTTCAGTTCTGTACTCACTGCCTCCATTTTGCTTCCTCTCTATCCATCCAGCATCCGTCTATTGACGTTTCATCCGCTAAGAGGGTTTTGAGATGCTCAAAACTTTTGAGCAGAAAATGTATCCAATGCATCCATTCTGCATCCACTAGGCATTACGGGGGACATCCGTTCTGCATCTGTTACGCATCTGCTATATCCGCTAGGCATCCATTCCGCATCCGCGCAACTCGCATCTGCTCTGACGCAGGGAGGAAGTGGAACGGACGCAGAACGGACGCGGAACGGATGCCCAGCGTTAGTAGCACGGACAGAGAAAGGATGAAAGCGGATGCAGCTCACAAAGAAAGCATTTAAAACGGAAAAAACGTTCGCAGAGGGGACCTATCTCGAATAATAAGGATGTCTAGAGGATGCCTAGATGATGCAAAACGACACATAGGGGAAAACCTATACTGCCTATAAAAAGGGGGAGCAACTCACCTGCATCTCACTTTCAGACCAGCAGCCCTGCTGTGCAGACCACTGCAGCCTTCATCTGACTCTTCCTCTTCCACAGCATCCAGTCATGTCTACCATGGATCGTAAAAAACTCCTTTTGGTAGCCACCATCCTTCTGCAAAAGTGCGAAGCCATCTACAGGCTCTGTGAACTCTACTACGGGAAGAAAAGCATCTGGGTCCAAAGATGGATCGGGAGAAGAGCAGAGTACGGACTGTACAACAAGCTGATGGTGGAGCTGAGGAATGAAGACACTCGTGCATTCCAGAACTTCATGAGGATGCCTCCAGCCATGTTTGACGAAGTTCTGCAGTGGCTGACACCCAGGTTGACCAAGCAGAGCACCAAACTTCCGGCCCAGCCTGGACCCTGGACTCAAGGTGGCACTCACTCTGCACCACCTGGCCTCAGGGACCACCTACAGGAGCACGCAATACGGCTGGAGGGTGCCACACAACACCATCAGCATTGTGGTCAGAGAAGTGGTGCAGGCCATCATCGAAGAATACCTGGAGGAGCTCCTCCAGTGCCCCTCCACTGAAGAAGGATGGAAGAAAGTTGCAGAGCAGTGGTATCAGAAGTGGAACTTCCTCCACACCGTTGGAGCCATAGATGGCAAGCACATGGCCTGCAAAGCTCCAGCCAAGTCGGGGTCCACTTATTTCAATTCCAGGGGCTTCTTCAGCATCATCCTCTTCGCCATGGTCGATGCTGACTACAAGTTCATGTGCATCGATGCTTCAGGCAACGGCTCATGTTCAGATGCCCAGGTATACAACGCCAGTGACCTCAAGGAGGGGCTGGAATGCAACCTCATCATGGGCTTCCCAGATCCAGACCCCCTGCCCAACGACACGCAAGATGTGCCCTACTTCATCGTGGGTGATGACGCCTTCTCCCTCAGAACCTACCTCATGAAGCCCTGCACTTCCAGACTCCTCACCCATGAAGAGAGGATCTTCAATTACAGGCTGTCCAGGTCAAGACAGGTGGTGGAGAATGCCTTTGGCATCCTGGCCAACAGGTTCCATGTACTTCTCACCACCATGCAGCATTGCCCAGAGACTGTGAGGAGGATCATGGAAGCTTGCTGCATCCTGCACAATCTCATGCGCACCCGCTACCCAGTCTTGCAGAACAGGCTCGTGGACCTCCAGCAAGGCAATGGGGACATGGAGCCTGGGGAATGGAAGCAAGGGCGGAACCTGATAAACACTGAGGACGTGCAAGGCCCCAACAAAGCCTCACGTGAAGGGAAGAAGCAGCACAACCTCCTGAAACACTGGTGCAACTCCCCAGCCGGAGCGGTGGAGTGGCAAGACAGGATGGTAGATGATTAATGGATGCTTCCTTCAGCCTGTCTCATCACAGGGATGAGATTGGGCCATGTATGTTGGGTGGGCCTACAATGAACAGGGCATTTAATAAAGAGTTGTATTTATGTTGACATGTGTGGATCAATGCTCACATTGTTGTTGATCATGAAGGGCCATAGGTGTGGCACCTGGGAGGGTGGATCATACAGTCCCACTATGTTTGCACTGGAGGTTTATCTATCCCACAGCTATTACCCATCCCATAGGTATCCCTGCCCACCCCACTGCTATCCTTACCCATCCCACAGCTATTACCCATCCCAATGATATTCCTGCCAACCCCGCTGCTATCCTTAACCATCCCACAGCTATTATCCATCCCAAAGGTATCCCTTCCCACCCCACTGCTATCCTTACTCATCCTACAAACATGCAAAGGCTTAAACCATTTCTAAAAGTTTCCACCAAGACTTTATTTAATAAAATAAATGAGGCAAGTGTGTGAAGCAAAGATAAACTTTATTAATCACAAGCTGTAAAAGAAAAATGACCCAAGTCAAGTGTACAAGTAAAGTCTACAGGTAGCCACCCAGTCTCTGGCACTCCTCTTGGTCACTCAGAGGTGTGCCCAGTCTCAGGGGTGAAGAGTCCAGGTGCTGTGGAGGTGGCTGGTGCTGGAGTGCTGGTCTAAAGCACCACTGGGGTGCCTGGCCCCGAGAGGACAGCAGGTGATGGTGTGTTGAGGAAGCGCTCGGACAGCAGGCTCAGCCCCGTGATGTTGAGAGCTCCTTCCTCCATGCCATGTGGTGTCAGCCCCAGTACCGAGGACAGATGTACTGAGGGCGGACTTGGCTGTGGGGTGGAGGAAGGAGCAGTGTAGTGGGGCTGTCTGGTCTGCTGCTGTGTGAGGACTGGCGTTGGTGGCATCGGTGGCGTGGGTGGCATCACTGTCGTCAGTGGCATCATTGGCATGGGTGGCATCGGTGGCATCGGTGGAACCGGTGGCAACGGTGTCGCCCGATGACTCTGTGCCTGGACTGGGAAGGGCTGCTGCCTGTGTTGCTGGACCTCCTGGTAGCCGTAGCCCTGGTAGGTGAGGGCCTTGGGAAGCCTTGGAATGGGAGGGACATCACCTGTGGTGGAGGAGCAGACCTGGACTGGGTGGGAGCAGGTTCATCTGGATCTGGAGGGTTGTGAAGCAGATCGGTGATCCTGTCCTTCACCACCTGGTACTGGGGTTCTGCCATGTCCGTGAGGGTCTGGTTGACATAGGTGAGGAAGGGCTTGTGGTTGGAGGATGAGGAGTCGGTGTGGACCAGCTGAGAGAGGATATCTATGCTGCTCCTGATGGTGTCTCTTATCTCTAGCAGGACAGTGTGGCTCTGCCCCTCCTGTCTGGCTCTCTGCCTTTCTGTGGAGGTGGAGCTGGTGGTGGATGTGGGTAGGACTGTGGTGGAAGTGCCGTCTCCTTTCTCCCACTGTGTCAGGGAGTCCTCCACACGCTCCGCCATGCTTAGAACAGCTGTCTGCGGGTTCTCCATTGTGGCACACTCCACAGACACCTGCCTGGAGACAGGAGCTGACTCTCTGCCGGAAGAGGACTGGCTCTCAGCAGGCTGCCTGAGAGAGAGGGTTGTGAGAGGGGCTGCTCCTTGGTGGCGGATCTCACCCTCCAGGAAGCTGCACTTGGCCATGACATAGATCTCTCTGTCCGTCAGCTTGACCGTGGCCTGGCCAGATTTCTTGAGGTGCAGCTTCCCAGCCAAGGAGCAGATGTGCATGTGCTTCCACCAGCCGAGGAGCACCTCGGAAGTGTAGCCCAGGCTCTCCGCCTTCTCTCTCCAAGCAGCCTTCTTCCTTTTGGTGTCCCTGTAGAGCCTGTGTCCCTTCCACCACAGATAGTCATTCTCTCTCAGCAACTCCTGCACCTCATCCTCATGTTCCTCCTCAATGGAGTATTGCCTCCTCTCCCGTTCTCGCATATGCCTCTTCCTCCCTTTGGCAGGACCACATGGGCCCTCATCAGAGGGGCTTTCATGTTGTAGGGGCTGCTCCTCCACACCACCAGCACCAGCAGCACCAGCAGGATCATCATCATCATCATCATCAGCAGCAGCAGCAGCAGCAGAATCATTATCAGCAGCAGCAGTTCCAGCAGGACCAGGATCATCAGCAGCAGAGTAAGCACCAGCAGCGCCAGCAGCGCCAGCAGCACCAGGATCACCAGCAGGACCAGGAGCACCAGCAGGACCAGGAGCATGAGCAAGACCAGGAGCACGAGCAGGACCAGCAGGATGAGCAGCACCAGGAGCAGAGCAGGACCAGCAGGATGAGCAAGACCAGGAGCACGAGCAGGATGAGCAGGACCAGCAGGACCAGCAGGACCAGCAGGATGAGGAGCAGCTTCAGCAGAGTAAGCACCAGCAGAAGCACCACCGCCAGAAGCAGCATCAGCAGCTCCTCCAGAAGCAGCATCAGCAGAAGCACCACCGCCAGAAGCAGCATCAGCAGAGTAAGCACCAGCAGAAGCACCACCGCCATAAGCAGCAGCATCAGCTCCTCCAGAAGCAGAAGCAGCAGAAGCACCAGCCCCAGAAGAGCGCGCCCATACTACAGATGCCCCAGCAGAAGCAGAGTGAGGGCCAGGGGGTGGGAGGGTGGCCCTGTCCCTCTTGTCAGGGCTGGCAGCAGATGGCTGAGGGTTCCTCTTCTTCCCCATGGTTGTGGGGTTGCTGGCTGACAGCAAGGCTGGCAGGCAGGCAGGCAATCAGGCAGGCAGGCTGGAAGGCAGCAAGGCTGGCAGGGAGGCTGGCAGGCAGGCTGGCAGCAAGGCTGGCAGGCAGGCAGGCAATCAGGCAGGCTGGCAGGCAGGCTGCCAGGCAGCAAGGCTGGCAGGGAGGCTGGAAGACAGGCTGGCAGGCAGGCTGGCAGCAAGGCTGGCAGGCAGGCTGGCAGCAAGGCTGGCAGGCAGGTAGACAGCAAGGCTGGCAGGAAGGCTGGAAGGCAGGCTGGCAGGCAGGCTGGCAGGCAGGCTGGCAGGCAGCAGACAGAAAGGCTGGCAGGGAGGCTGGTAGGCAGGCAGGCAGGCAGCAAGGCTGGCAAGCAGCAAGCCTGGCAGGCATGCAGGCAGGCAAGGCAGGCAGGCTGGCAAGGCAGGCAGGCAGTCGATGTGTCTGGAAGCAGGTCTTTCCTCTGAATGGTGACCTGCTTGGGAGCTGCTTCCTTTTGTATCCGCGGGGCTGATGCAATGCATCCTCCCTGCATGCGCAGTGAATGCTAGGCATCCGCTAGGCTTCTGCTAGGCATCCGCTTCATCCGCTCGGCATCCGCTGTGCATCCGCTTCATCCGCTCGGCATCCACTCTTTCCGTTCCACGTCTGCTTTGCTATGGTCCCCCGGAAGCCTCGCGGATGTGCCATCCACTCCCATCCGCTTCTATCCACTAGGCTTCCGTTGAGCATCTGCTTTCCATCCACCCTGCGTCCTCCCCCCGTCTGTTCCTTTCTGTGTTGTCCGCTCTGTTTATGCAAATTTTTGCCCCTTTTGAGAGCGGATAACAACGGATGGAACATTTTTCTCGTCCGCTGTGTCCTTTTTACAAACGTTTTGCATCCATCGGGCAGTGTGACAGGGCCTTAACCTAAAGTCATCCCAATCTATTAGCCTTGATGGATTATGTGCCTACTTTTTGAAAAAGCTTGTCACTGTCCTAGCCAAACCTCTAAGCATAATCTAGCTCCCTGCCCAACTTATGGTCAATAGCCATGGTCATACCTGTTTTTAAAACAGGTTGTATAAATTTGGGTATGTTATTACTTCTAATGGTGATAGCCGGCCTGGTATTTCTGTGTAGTTTTGCCGTCTTATTTTATTCCAAATCAAAATTAAAGCGTGATGTATTTTGTGTCTCAGAAAATATTGATGGGCATATTTCTACCAGGCCATAAATATGCATGCCAGCCCTGTTGTTGGTCATGCCCTGCTAATAATAAGAGTCTTTTGTTATCTAAAGTCTTTGATCCATGTCAAGGCAGCCACCTAGTAATACAGTTACAATTTTGGGAAGATTAATCTTCCTCTTTCCTTTGCATCCTGAAGATGTTTCAATTTAATCCTTGGTCTCTTACCCTGCCAAAAAAATTTAAAGTCATTTTGTTCAAATCTTTGAAAACATTTTTTTGCAATTTAATTGGTATATTTTGGAACAAAAATAACACTTCAGCTAATATATTCATTTTAATTGCTGATATTCTGCCCATTAGTGACAGTTGTAAATTATTCCAGTTTTCTCGATTTTTTTTATTTATTTCAGTAGAGTCTCATAATTATCTTCTTTGATTGTTGAACAACGTGCTGAATTGGTAATTCCTAAGTATATTATTTTTTGAATGATTTGGATATCTTAATTTCTTGCCTGATTTTTTTGTTTGTTTGTTTGTTTATTGGTCATATTCTGAGCTATAATTTTCATTTTGCCTTATTTATTTTCAGGTTGACTATCTCTCCATATTCCTCAAGTTTTTCTAGTAATTTCAGGCTTGTTTGCTTAGGATCTTCCATAATAAAAACTAAATACTTCTGCAAAGCCTTTGCTTCATTGGTGCACCACAAACTACTGATAAAACTTTGTTCTTATGGCATCTCTGGACCCCTGCACAAGTGTATAGCCACGTTCCTGTCAAACAGGCAATAAATGGTCAAAATAGGGAAGGCCCTATCAAATTCAGCACCAGTTAATAGTGATATCCCCAAGTCAGTGTCTTAGGATCCGCACTCTTTCTGCTTTACATCAATGACCTATGTGTCAGCTGGTGCCCCATTCAAAATCCAAGAAAGAAACACTTAGACTCCATTAATTAGAGAAAAGATCTTTTACTGGAAATCAAGTGGTAGCATCAAAGGAATTCTTAATCTGAGAAATTGAGGACGAAAATCACATATACAAGGCGAGGGCAACATTCCCACCCACAATAGTTCAAACTGTCCATCCAATTAGAAATTGTATATAATGTCATGTGGGCATCTTCAGGTGGTGATGAGACATCTGTCTGTTGACCTTGGCCTAATTCTGATAAAGAGGTGCCTTTGTGCACAGCATAGGAAAGAAGCATAAACAAGAAACTCCCCCCCCCCCAATTTATACAGTTTTTTCTCTCAAACCTCCAGCTCACTTCCCATAACTATTTCACCCCTCCTCCCCGTTACTTATGACAGCTGAAAGATTTCCCAGCAAAGGAAAGAAATCTTGAAGGCTGACACTTTTTGACAACATTGAAAGCAGCTGTGTCCTCTTCACCGATGATGTAAAAATTATTTAACACCACTGACAATGCTGCTGCCCTATAAAGTGACCTTGACTATGTGTCAGAATGATCGCACAATTGGCAACTCCAAATTTCAACTGACAAATGCTCTGTCCTACACATTGGCAAAAAAATAAATAAATCAGAACACCAAATACAAGTTAGGCAGAAGCAATTTCGTAGATGACCCTCACTCTGTCAAAGACCTAGGAGTACTCATGTCAAACGATCTAAGCCCCAGACCTCACTGTAACAGCATTGCGAAAAATATTTTAAGAATTGTTAACCTTACTTTACGAAGCTTCTTCTCTGATAACATTGAATTGTTAACTAGGGCATACAAAACCTTTGCCAGACCAATTGTCAAATATAGCTCATCCGCCTGAAACCCACACTATATATTGGACATTAATACAATTGAATGGGTTCAGAGGTATTTGAAAAGTATTCCACTTCTTCACTCACAATAGAATCCCCTATGCCTCCAGGTTTGAAATTTTGGGCTTGGGCAATCTGGAACAATACTGCCTGTGGTCCAATCTAAGCAAAGTTCACAAAATTGTCTGTTGTAACATCTTGTCTGTCAATGACTTCTTCAGCTTCAACCACAATAATATATGGGCAAGCAATTGATACAAACTCAAGGTAAACTGCTTCAAACTCAATTGCAGAAAATATGACTTCAGCAACAGAATGTTCAATGTCAGGAATGCCCTACCTGATTTCATTGTTAGACCCTCAAACCCTCTCAGCTTCAATCTCAAACTGTCTACCATGGATCTCACGCCATTCCTAAGAAGTCCATAAAGGGGCATGCATAAGCACACCAGTGTGCCTACCATCTTACAGTCTTACAGTCCCCGTTTATTTGTATTTACTTCCTTTGTTCATGTTTATGTTCATACCTATACTTGTTATCTTGTACATGTTTGACAAACAAATTAAAAAAAAAACTTGCCTACATAAGTTGTGAATGCTGCAACATTAGAAGTTTTTAATAAGAGATTGGACAACTATTTGTCTGAAATGGTATAGATTAGAACCTCCTGCCTGAAGAGGGACTGGAATAGAAGACCTCCAAAGTCCCTTCTAACTATGTTATTCTGTTCCATTATTCTGTTCATTTTGAAATGCAATTTTTAGAAGTAAATTGCTATGGAAATTAAATTATTTCTTAAATTTTCTCCAGTTTAGTGATTTCAATCATGCTAAAGAAAGAAGTGACAATTAGTTACATTTTAAAACAATGTATTTTTCTCTACAAATGATTCCAAATGAATAACTTTGGAAATGAACAAGAAACAGAGGTCACTTAAATTGGAGAACTGAATTTAATGACATGGTTCTATAGGTATGGCAAACAAAACAGCTGTGTTTTTCTACCTAATATTACTTTCATACCTGAAGGCTTTATAATTTGCTGTGTAAATTACTTGGATGTGATAAGTCTCCCAAGGCCTTACCCTCTTGTTTAATATTACTATTAATGTTATCATTTGGGATGAACCAGCAATCCTGAATGTGAGAATTGGAGAGTGAAGTTTGTAGGTTCAAAGAAAAGAAATGAGATAATTATCTGGCAAATGTTTGTCTGCATTATTAAACTGTTGTTTGAACAATTTATAAGTTAGTCAAGTTAGTTTCACTTTCACATTTAGAAGCAGCCATTTTAGGCTTTTAGACCTAGGATTAGATAGGATTAGGTTTTTAGACTACGAATTCCAGAATTTATCAGCTTTGCATATAACATTGAAACAACACAGGAAGTAGCAGTTATTGGTTATAAGTCTTTGCTCAAGGTGCAGAGCATGACGACAAGGGGTACTCTCAACGGTGAAAGAGGTCATCATACCACATTTGGCAGCTACCACCTGCCTCAAGCTGGGCTGTCCCCAGCCAGTAAGGTGCTGCCTTGTTATGGTCTGTTAACCTCACAGGATGCATGGGTTTTAGGGTGAAAGCTGACAAGCAGATTGATAATCTTGCACCATGCAACAAATATAAGAAAACTTTAGCCCTAAAATTGGGCACTTGGAATGTTTGGACAATGACCTCCAACCTTTCTGATGATCTGCAGGAAACAGAAAATTCACATAAGACAGGTGTCATCAACATGGAGCTAAGCTGACTGCAGATAGACATTGTCGCTGTTCAAGAGACAAGGCTGTCAGACTCAGAATCTGTTAAGGAGAGAAACTTCTCATTCTTCTGGCAGGGAAAACCATCAAATGAGACTAGGGAATATGGGGTTGGCTTCATGATCAGAAACACTCTATTAGGGTTCATTACTCCACCTGCTGCAGGAAGTGAAAGAATCCTGTCCTTGCAGCTCCATTCATTTGCACAGCTGGTTACTCTTTTAATGCATATGCACCAACATTATCACCTTCAGCAGAATCTAAAGATGAATTTAGTGAGTTTACTTTTAGTTCCTCATGTGGAAGTAATGTTATTGATTTTGTGCTGGTACCCCAGCCTCTTAGAAAGGCAGTCCATGCTTTTTATGTGGACTGCCTTACGGAGAGTGACTACTACCCCCTGGTTACAATCATTGGGCTTTCCTCAAATATACATCTCCCTCGGGGTCCCCAGATATCAGATCCCTATGTGGCCTTGTATACAAGGAGGATCAAATGGTCTTCTAATACTGAAAGAAAGTTCCACTCCTTTTTATCATCTATGGAGTGTTTCAGCCTATACAATCAGGCCCTAATAAGTAGTGGCCCAGGGACAATCTCGGCCTTTGAATCACTAATTAATAGTGTTCAAAGGGAGCTAGGAGCCATCCATAGGCCAAGTGGTCCATATCATTCAAGAAGTAATTCTTGGTTTGACAAAGAGTGTCTGATGCTCAGGAACCAGATTAATGGGTTTACCTGCTCTATCATAATCAAGGGGATAAATGCCCACTAGAGGACTACTTTTGCTTGAAGCAGGAGTATAAAGGACTAATTGCTAAGAAAAAGAAAGCTAAAGAGAGGGAGAAGTGGGATCTACTTCTCTCCATCCAGCGGAAGAACACTTGATTATTTTGGCAAATTGTTGCCAGCTCCTTGCCAGGTCATCAAGAACTCCTTCTCTGCTGTATTTCCAACAGAGATTGGGAAAACCATTTCTTGGCAATTTTCCAGGTGTCAAAAAGTTCGACCATGCTTGGGCCACAGCTGCCTCCTGTGGTTCCTGACTGGCAACCCATGGGTCATGCTGAGATTACCGAGCTTATCTCCGAACTCAAGTCACGCAAAGCCCCTGACCCTGATGCTATACCCCCTGATCTGCTAAAATCCAATCCTGAGTGGTGGATTCCTCTCTTAGCAAGACTCTTCATGCATATCAATACCTCTGGCAGGATCCCTACCTCCTGGAGCTTAGCAATTATTGTTCCAGTTTTTAAACAAGGAAATAGGAACAACCCAGCCGACTATCACCCCATAAGCCTGCTCTCCATCATTGGAAAACTGTATGCTAAATATCTACAACATAGACTCCTCACTTGGGTTTAGTAGTCCAATATTATTGGTGCTGAACAGATTGGATTTAAAGTGGGCTGTGCCACACTGGACCACTGCTTTGTCTTTGTGCGCTTGGTTAATAAATATACTACCATACCAGGTGGCAAACTTTTTACTACTTTTATCGACCTAAAGTCAGTGTTTGACTCAGTCCCTAGGGGACTGTTGGGGTCAAAACTGCTCAAAAGTTCTATTAATAGACGTCTTTTGTTCCTAATTAGATCTTTGTACAACCAGACCTCTAGCCAGGTCAGGTGTGGTCTGCAGGGAGAACTTTCAAATCTTATCCTGATTAACAACGGAGTAAGGCAGATTTGTGTTCTGGCTCCTCTTTTGTTTAATTTATTCTTATCTGACTTGGCCTTTCACATTGGACTATTGAGTCCCACGCCCCAAAGTTGTCAACTACAAAGATCCCGCTTCTCCTTTATGCTGACAATGCGGCCCTCCTTTCATTGTCAAGGCCAGGTCTGAAAAGATTACTTTCTGCATTCGGATCCTACTATGCTGAGAACCACTTGTCTATTAATTACAACAAATCCAAAGTATTGGTGTTCTCTAGAGCCTCGAAATTGTATAACTGGGCTATCAATGGTAATGCTGTTAAGCAGGTTTTCCATTTTAAGTATTTAGGTATTCAGTTTCAGAAAATCGGTGCTTGACATCGAACTAGACATCGAACCCAGGTGCTGAATTTGGCCTCCTGTAGTCACCAGCAGATTTTAAGATTTTTTTATACCCAAGGAGGCCAGTTTATTCCTTCTGCTCTGCATATTTACAAAGCCAAAACTTTGGCTCAAACTCTTTATGGAATTCCCATATGGATACAGGGCTTCAAGGATTGTATTGAAAGAACCCAGGCTGTCTTTCTTAGAAAACTTCTGGGTCTTCCTCCTTGTGTTGGTTTTGCTCCAATGTAACTGGAACTGGGCACTCGATCAGTTGAATATATGGTGTGGATTAATATCTTTAAATGGTGGTTTCGGGTGCTTTTTCTGGCAGTTCCTGGTAGCTACCTCTCCCTGGCGTTTGCTGACTCACATATTTCTTGTTGGGAGAGGGAGCTGATGAAGAAATTACACCTGCTAGGTTTTACAGGGGGTGCCCTGGGAGATTTTGGCCTTAAGGATGTCCAATTTAGGGTAGTCCAATGGCTTGTGGACATTGACTTGCAATATCTACAAGCCAGAGCTAACAAAACTTGCTCCCCTCTGATCTTCAGCCAATTTAATAATTACGGACTGAGGATGGCTTTCTATTTTTACACTCTAACCATTCCCAAGTATAGAAGAGCTTTCTACCTAGCTCACTTTAATGTTCTGCTCTCAGCACTACTGGATGGGTGATTTTAGAGGCTCCTGATGAACAAGTAGCTATTCCCCTGTGACAGACCTGAGGTTGAAACTGTGGAGCATGTCCTTTTATATTGCCCGATGTATAACGCAGGCAGATCTAAGTTACTGTCTCTCCTTGAAACAGACCCTTCTAGTCCCAATGATAGTAATTTGTTCTTATATTGTCTAGGGGATGGCTCCTCATATATCACTTCTTTGGTTTCCAATTTTTTTTAAGAGCTGTAACCATCAGAGGAGAATGCTGTAATTCCCCTTAGTCAAATTTTTGGTGACCAATTGTTAATGATTAATTTTCCCATGTTCTTCTTTTGTTGTATTTGTGTTTTGGTCTGTGACCACAAATAAAGTATTATTATTATTTGAAAAATCCCTGAGAAAGAAACACTGTTTATCCTTGGTGATTTTCATACCAGAGTTGGAGTTGACCATTATTCTTGGCCTACTTGTTTAGGTCAGTTCGGCACTGGGAAGATGAATGAAAATGGCCAATGCCTTCCGGAGTTTTGCTGCGATGACAGTTTTGTGTTAGCAATACATTCTTTAATACAAAGCCTCAACACAGAATCTCCTGGAGACATCCAAGATCGAAGCATTGGCACCAGCTTGACTTGATTCTCACCAGGCACCCCAGCCTTCCCAGTATTACAATCACATACAGCTATCAGGGTGCTGATTGTGATACAGCAAACTGAAACTGCAAACTCCTTGATGTGCAGCAAACTGAAACTGCAAACAAAGAGACTGCATCATTTGAAGCAGGAAGGAAAACCATAAATCAACATCAGCAAGATTCCCAATCAGGACAAAGTGGATGAATTTGCTCAAGCACTCAAAGAAACTCTCCCAGGCCCAGCTAAAACAAATGTATTTGAACGATAGGAACATTTCAAGAATGCTGTCTATAACACTAAGTAAGGAGACCAGAAAGATAGCAGATTGGTTTGAAGCCCACTTGGAGTGAGCCATAGAGGAAAAGAGGCTCTTCTCATGTATTGTATCAGAACGGTTAACAGCTAGACAATTAAAATCTCTAAAAACAACTGGAACAGCAATGTATATAGCAAAAATATGATTGCCATGATTACAATCTTCAAATATTTCTGTGGGCTGAATAACTGCCAGATGTAGCTGAAGTGGAAAGAGTTATATTCCAGCACATTAAAAGATTCCTGATAATATATGGAAAGGCTGATAAAAACAATTTTTCCCTGTTGCCTTAAGAGGGTTAAAACTAATAAGTGGAAAATGCTAGACAAGTTTTGTCTTAATTACACATTATTCATAATTATTGGTTGTACCAGTTCAATAGTTAATGATCCTTCCCCTATCATAACTGAAATTAAATAAAGAAAATTAAAAGAAAACTGAAACACTGAGGTCTAGGGAGAGAACAAAATAAGAAAGGTGAAGCATAGGATAATGTTATATATGGGACTATATAAATAGGACTATAACTGTTAACCATTTATATTACTGTGAATAATTTTTATCAATAGTATAACTTGCAAGTGAATCATGAGGGAACAAATAGTTTTCCCTTGTATAATAATATTTATTTTTTTTCTAGGCTCATTCTATTGTTTTATAAGCAGATTCTATCTTGGAATGTCTTCCATATAATATCAATGATTTAATTATTGTTTCTTTAACATTTCAATAGGTATGGTCATTTTTATTCTCCTGGTCATCATCTTTGAAGATTTCAGAATCACATGATGGCTTTGCAGAGTCCCAAATGTTTTTACCTTTTCCATCTTAATTTATAAAAGAACTGCAATACCAGACTGAAATCTATTGCCATTGCTCTTGTAGACCATCCTTTGTTTCATCTGACTGGACACAAATGGAAATAACTCTAAACATAGTTGAACTTTTCCTCCCTTTAACACTAACCATAATGACAAATTTTGAAAACTGCAAGTCAGTGATATCATTGGTTTCATTGGTTTCCTTCCTTTGCGATAGAATAAAAATGCTGCATCAACTTTTACATTCTTTCTTATTTGGTGACAGCAAAATAGAATAAAAAATAAGGGATAGTAACTAAATATTATTCTCACTATCATCAGTCATTATACAACTGTCTGAATTGGGCATATTTTTCTGCTATGAGCCATGCTATTTTTACTTCTTTTTTTTTACATTAAAGGAAGAATTCAAATCATCTGTTCATCATTTCACCCAATGAGGCAAATAGTTCCCCTTCTGTTTCATGATTTTCAGAGAAGTAGTGCAATTAATCTATCGTTTCAGACTGAATTGCCATTTCTATTTATAATCTTTACATCTCTAAATCACATCAGGCTTTGGAACATAACAAAGTGCATAACTTTGCAGAAAAGACTTTTCATTTTTCACTATTTTAAGGCCCTGTCACACTGCACAACGGATGCAAAACGGACACAACGGATGAGAAAAATGTTCCATCCATTGTTATCCGCTCTCAGAAGGGGCAAAAATTTGCATAACCAGAGTGGATAACACGGATGCGGGGAGGACGCAGGGTGGATGGAAAGCGGATGCGGAATGGAAGCCCAGCGGATGGGAGTGGTTGGGAGCGGATGACACATCCGCTAGGCTTCCGGGGGACCTCAACAAAGCAGACACGGAACGGACACAGCAGATGCAGAATGGACACCGAACGGATGAAACGGATGCACAGCGGATGCACAGCGGATGCACAGTGGATGCACAGCGGAAGCCTAGCGGATGCCGAGCGTTAATTGTACATGCGGGGAGGATGCATTGCATCAGCCCCGCAGATATAATGGAAGCAGCTCGGAAGCAGGTCGCCATTCAGAGGAAAGAGCTGCTGCCAGACACATTGACTGCCTTGCCTGCCCTGCCTGCATGTCTGCCTGCCAGCCTTGCTGCCAGCCTTGCTGTCTGCCTGCCTGCCAGCCTTGCTGCCAGCCTCCCTGCCAGCCTTGCTGTCTGCCTGCCTGCCAGCCTTGCTGCCAGCCTCCCTGCCAGCCTTGCTGTCTGCCTGCCTGCCAGCCTTGCTGCCAGCCAGTCTGCCTGCCAGCATTGGTGGCTGCCTGCCTGCCAGCCTTGGTTCATGCCTGCCTGCCAGCCAGCCTTGGTGCCTGCCTGCCTGCCAGCCTTCCTGCCAACCTTGGTGCCTACCTCCCTGCCAGCCATCCTGCCAGCCTTGGTGCCAGCCTTGGTGCCTGCCTGCCTGCCAGCTTGCCTGCCAGCCTGCCTGCCAGCCTTGGTGCTTGCCTGCCAGCCTTGGTGCCTGCCTGCCTGCCAGCCTTCCTGCCAGCTTTGGTGCAAGCCTCCCTGCCAGCCTTCCTGCCAGCCTTGGTTCCTGCCAGCCTCCCTACCAGCCAGCAACCCCACAACCATGCAGAAGCACAGCAAGCCTCAGCCATCTGCTGCCAGACCTTGCAAGAGGGACAGGGCTACCATCCCGCCCCCTGGCCCTCACTCTGGTTCTGCTGGGGCTTCTGCAGCATGGGCTCGCTCTTCTGGGGCTGGGGCTTCTGCTGCTTCTGCTTTTGGAGGAGCTGATGACAAGCACTCCAGCACCAGCCACCTCCACAGCACCTGGACCCTTCACCACTGAGACTGAGCGACCAAGAGGAGTGCCAGAGACTCATTTTTGTTTTATAGCTTCTTGTTAATAAAGTCTATTTTTTATTCATACACTTGCTTCATTTCTTTTTTTTAATAAAGTCTTGGTGAAAACTTTTAGAAATGGTTTAAGCCTTTGCATGCTTGTGGGATAGGTTAAGATAGCAGTGGGATGGGCAGGGATACCTTTGGGATGGGTAAATAGCTGTGGGATAGATAAACCTCCAGTGCAAGCATAGTGGGACTGTATGGTCCACCCTCCCAGCTGCCACACCTTTGGCCCTTTATTATCAATAACAATGTAAGCATTGATCCACACATTTGAACATAAACACAACTCTTTATTAAATGCCCTGTTCATTGTAGGCCCACCCAACATACATGGCCCAATCTCATCCCTGTGATGAGACAGGATGAAGGAAGCATCCATTAAGCATCTATCATCCTGTCTTGCCACTCCACCGATCCAGCTGGGGAGTTGCACCATTGTCTCAGGAGGTTGCGCTGCTTCTTCCCTTCACGTGAGGCTCTGTTGGGGCCTGGCACATCCTCAGTGTCTATCAGGTTTCGCCCTTGCCTCCATTCCCCAGGCTCCATGTCCCCATGGCCTTGCTGGAAGTCCACAAGCCTGTTCTGCAAGACTGGGTAGCGGGTGCGCATGAGATTGTGCAGGATGCAGCAAGCTTCCATGATCCTCCTCACGGTCTCTGGGCGATGCTGCATGGTGGTGAGAAGGACCTGGAACCTGTTAGCCAGGATGCCAAAGACGTTCTCCACCACCCGCCTTGCCCTGGACAGCCTGTAGTTGAAGTTCCTCTCTTCATGGGTGAGGTATTTGGAGGTGTAGGGCTTCATGAGGTAGGTTGTGAGGGAGAAGGCGTCATCCCCCATGATGAAGTAGGGCACATCTTGTGTGTCATTGGGCAGGGGTTCTGGATTTGGGAAGCCCACGATGAGGTTGCGTTCCAGCCTACCCTTGAGGTCACTTGCGTTGTATACCTGGACATCTGAAGATGAGCCCTTGCCTGAAGCATCGATGTACATGAACTTGTAGTCACCATCGACCATGGCGAAGAGGATGATGCTGAAGAAGCCCTTGTAATTGAAATAAGTGGACCCCAACTTGGCTGGAGCTTTGCAGGCCACGTGCTTGCCATCTATGGCTCCAACGGTGTGGGGCAAGTTCCACTTCTGATACCACTGCTCTGCAACTTTCTTCCATCCTTCTTCAGTGGAGGGGCACTGGAGGAGCTCCTCCTTGTATTCTTCGATGATGGCCTGCACCACTTCTCTGACCACAATGCTGATGGTGTTGGGTGGCACCCTCCAGCCGGACTGCATGCTCCTATAGGTGGTCCCTGAGGCCAGGTGGTGCAGAGTGAGTGCCACCTTGAGCCCAGGGTCCAGGCTGGGCTGGAAGTTGGTGTTTGCCTTGGTCAACCTGGGTGTCAGCCGCTGCACAACTTCGTCAAACATGGCTGGAGGCATCCTCATGAAGTTCTGGAATGCCCGAGTGTCTTCGTTCCTGAGCTCCACCATCAGCTTGTTGTACAGTCCGTACTCTGCTCCTCTCCTGATCCATCTTCATACCCAGACACTTCTTGGCTGCCTCTTTTTCTTCTCGTAGTAGAGTTCACAGAGCCTGCAGATGGCTTCACACTGTTGCAGAAGGATGGTGGCTGCCAAAAGGACTTTGTTATGATCCACGGTGGACATGACTGGATGCTGTGGAAGAGGAAGAGTCAGATGAAGGCTGCAGAGGTCTGCACCACAGGGCTGCTGTTCTGAAAGTGAGATCCAGATGAGTTGCTCCCCCTTTTTATAGGCAGTATAGGTATCCCTTTGCATCCTCTAGGCATCCTCTAGGCATCCTCTAGACATCCTTAATATCTGAGATAGGTCCCCTCTGCGAACGTTTTTTTTGTTTTACATGCTTTGTTTCCGTGCTGCATCCGCTAGGCATCCATTCTGCATCCGTTCTGTGTCCATTCCGCTTCCTCCCTGCGTCCGAGCAGTTGCGAGTTGTGAGGATGCGCAGCGCACGCCAAGCGGATATAGCGGATGTGTAACGGATGCGTAGCGGATGCAGAACGGACAAACTGGATACATTTTCCGCACAAAAGTTTTAGGCAGCCCAAAACTTTCTGAGCGGATGAAACGTCAATAAACGGATGCTGGACGGATAGAGAGGAAGCAAAAGGGAGGCAGTGAGTACATCGCATTAACCAACGGATGGCAAGCTTTTTTGTCCATTTTACATCCTCTTTGCATCCGTTGGTGCAGTATGACAGGGGCTTTAAGAAGCAAGAACAATTCTGGGGGAAAAAATATCAATATGCATCTCTGAAGGGGATTAATTTTAAAAACGGAAAAGTATAAAGAAAATGAAATTGGCTCAAATATTCTTAATGGAAGGGGACATAATAAATATAAATTGTGAACAAACAAAGCAATGAATATAAATTGATATAAGTGATGGAACACAAAAATAAAAATAAAACTATATTTAAAGACCCTATTGGGAAAGAAGGCATTAGTGTATCACTTTTTATCCTAGATAAGTGGATGTCGCTTAATAGGCTAATGGAAGTCTTCTGCATGAACATTAGCAGAGGTTCATCATCTAGAATAAAGACATTACTGAGATAGTCATTGTGACTTGCACTAAAAACCTCTCATAAGATAACTTTGCTGGTGATAGAGCCTGGATGATGATCACTTGTTAGAGCACAGATTATTTGCCTGATTCATACATTCCTTGAAGTAAATTGAAATAGGACAGCAATCTCATGCCCCCTCTAAAAATATATTAGATGTGTCCTAAAGATCTTTTTGGATGCTTGAAAATCATTGGAATTTTCAAAAATGTGAATGTCATGTCCCCATTCTGTATATCAATTTGAGCAATTCCCCGAAATTGAACACAAATATGTACACACGAGGAGGGAGGGAGGAAGGGAGGGAGGAAGGGAGAGAGAGAGAGAGAGAGAGAGAGAGAGAGAGAGAGAGAGAGAGAGATGTTGAAGGGAATGTTGCAAATAGTCCTGCTGATTGATGTAGAGATTTAATTTGAAATTCCATCATATAGACAGACATATGGTTGGGCTTTGCACAGCTTGGAAGCTTCAATTTGACAAGACCTTGGTTGAATTTCCCCTTCAAAGCATTATTAAGTAAGAACCTATTTTGAAGTTCCAAAACTAACTGAAGCTCTTGTAGCATTTTAAAAGTTTCAAAATTTAATGAGGGTTTTTTTTGCAACTTCTAGAATTGTTAAGACAATGTATTATATTTTCATTTCCATATGTGGAAAAGGCCAAAGAACATTGAGTGACTTACTGCAACTGAACCAAACAGCAAGCCAGAAGTATGTATCCCTTCTTTCCACAACTCACTTATCAGTGTATGTTTGCTATGCTAAACTTTGCTAACGTAGTACTGGATATTATTCAGTTGCTGTATTTAATGGGACAGCCAGAAGCATTAACTTTGCTCTCTCTTGTGCTAATGTTCTGTTCCAGTCTCACCAACACTAATATCTGTTCAACCCATCTCTTAAGGATGACCATCCTGATATGGGTTTTTATCAAAGCATTCCACACTATTGGAAAGTTAGTTTTTATTTTACACAACTGCCGGACTGGCTGATCTGACTGGCCTTTCTCTGTGTCTGTGTATCTTGCTGCTTTTTTATTTTTTATGTTTTCCCTGATTAATGACAACAAAACACAATACAATTGAAATCTGCCAGATCCCTTGACGTCATTGCTAAAAGTGGCCAGCTCTTCAGTGATACTAGCTGTTCTGGCATCCAAAGCATACAGTCATCAAAAACAGCAAAATACATCTTCCCATTAGAGCAGATCACTCTTCAATCTTCGGAGACTTTCATGGAAGAGATCAGATTTTGTACCCATGTCTTTCCCAGATTAAGCCTCCACTGAAGCCAGTAATTAGACACCTCTATGCAGAATAGGGAACCTGCTAATCAGTTTGTCAGTCTTTATCTCACAACACTTGGCAATCTGAAGCAACAAAATATACTGTCTCCCAAAGACGATGGGCACTATTTCACCAGAAAAACTTGCACTCCTTTCAAAAAAAGGAAAGGGGAAAGCTTATTTTTTAAACTGTTTTGCATGTTTTTAATGTTTATACATTGTTAAAGATTTTTTCTGCTTTCTTTCAGCACAACTTAGGCTTTTTGTTGAAGAGCGGAGTCTGCTGAAGTACAGTCTGTGCTGTCCTTTTTCCAGCCCTGCTATTTCTCCTTAAAATACAGGAGACGTATGACCTTTTCATTATAATTTAAGTCCTCATTGGCAATATGAAGTATGAAAATTATGAAATATAATTTTCATTTAATCTGAAAGAGTTGGCAGGTAGAATAATAGGCAATATTGTCTAAGTCATTGTAAGTCACAAAGACATGTCATGATGCAATGGGATAATGTGAATATATTTTTTTTAAAAAAGAGGTACAAAGCAAACATGTCACACATCATAAAAAAAGTCAAGGAAAGAGCAGCTGGGATCACTGAGCAGACAAACCTGAAGAGAAGCAATTCCCACTAGGAAACACATGTTTTTAATCAAACCACAAGCATGATAACTTCCATGGACAGTTCTTAGGAAAATATTTCATCAAGCAAAAAGGTTAGAGTTACCCACAATAAACCTGACAATGGAAATTATTTAAAGGACAATGTATGATATCTATTGCACCTAGTAAACACTCCTGTATTATTTTTGTAATGTTTGGATTGCTTCCTTGTGCTTTGATGGCAATGATTGGACTTCATAGACAAAGAACAGAGGAGAAGGTAAATGGTCACCAGGAAGCAAAACACTGGAATCAATGGACAAATAGTTGTTGAGAGTACTTTAATGAGTGGAACATGAATTATTAGGTCAGATCTTCTCTAAAACAAGAAAAAAACCTATTCTGCTGTATATATTAGTATGCATATATCAATGGCAACTTGTGTTGAGATCCATATTGTTGGGGGCAATATGCTGACACTATAAACTGCTTAGAGAGGGCTGTAAAGCACTGTGAAGCAGTATATAAGCCTAAGTGCTATTGCTATTTCCAATGGAATAGGCTTTGCCAAGAGATGAGGCAGCAGAACTTGTAGATGGGAAATACAATAATTTTTGGTTCCAAAGACAATAAGGCAAAATATTTGGCACTTATTTCATACAAGTATTCATTCCTGTTTTTATGTAATTGTATACATAAGGGATGACATTCAGTGGTGGGATTGAGCCGGTCTGGTCCAGTTCTCTCAAACTGGTAGCACTGCACACCGGGCCACACTCCTTCCCCTCCCAGTCAGTCACCTTGGATGAGACCAAAGATATGTTGCTAGAGCTGCCAGGCTTTAAAGCATTTTAAAGTAGCTTGGAGCAAGAATTCCTTTCTCTCCTCTCCTGCCCCTCTGTGCCTATCCCATTTGGAAGATATTGAGTTAGTTTTACTATTGCTGACTTTGTCTTCCATGCTTCCTAAATGAGGCAGATCAAGTGGGAAGTGGCTGGTATGTGTGGGTGTAAAATTAAGCCTCCTTCCTATAAAATCGATTCAGAAAACAAAAGAGCAGATATGGTTTAATTCTGCTTCAACTCAGATTGCTGGAGAGAAAGTAATTTAAAATTATTATTTAATTGACTAATTCATTGGAAATTATTGTGTTATGGCTTTTCATTGAATGTAGTGCTTATGATGGACTATAAAAAGGTAATACTCAGCCTTAAAATTATGTAGGTAGAAAGGCAATTAGATTTGCTGGCCTTCCTAGGTATGATTTTCAGTAGTCAGTCTCTGCTGTTTTACATCACTAATATAATTAAACCAAATATCTACCTCTAAATTTAAGACAGTACTAATCCTAGAACATTTTAATGAACTAGGAAGAGCCATCCTGGAAGAGCTATTTAAGGGGAGGACTTTTAAAGCTGTGTCCTTATGATGAAGGGGCAGTTTATATTACATTTTGATAGATTAATCCACCAATAGAAAATAGGTAATATCCATTTGAGGTCAATCCATGCAATTAGTGAGAAGGAGGAGGAAGAAGAAATATTAAATCAGAGCCCCCCTGCCAAAATGGCACAAGGGGCAATCCAGTAGCAATGCCTGGATGGTTCTGTCTAAGCAGGGGCACGAGCGTAGTAAGTATGGAATCTTATTGAGTCAATTCATACAGAGTAATTCATACAGAGATATACATACAACTTTAAAGATTACCAACTTTAAAGATACTGAACATTGGTTCAGTATCTTTAAAGTTGGTAATCTTTAAAGTTGGTAATGTTACTGACTTTGGAGTAATCAAATGATCAGGTCTCATGCTGCCTGGGGAATTCTAGGAATTGAAGTCCACATGTCTTAAATTTGCTAAGATTGAAAAACACTCAGAAGTACATCAACTTCTTGTGAGCTTGGATTATTTTCCTGCGTTTTAGGAATAAGGAAATTATCCTATTGTGCCTGGTGCAGAGATGCAGCTGAAATCTAATTAGATGCTAATTGGAAGTTTAAAGCCACAGATACAGATAGTCCTTGACTTACAACCATTTGTTTAGCCTCCATTCAAAGTTACAACAGCACTGAAAAAAGTGACATATTCCTCCACCCCCCAGGGATGGACAGAGAGAGACAGAGAGAGGGAGGGAGGGAGGGAAAGAGGAAGACAAGAGACAGAGAGACATGAGAGAGAGAAAGAAAAAGAGGGAGAAAGAAAAAGGTAGAAAGAAATAGAGATGAGAAAGAAAGGGAGAAAGAAAAAGAGAATTGAGAAAGAAAGAGAGTGAGAAAGCAAAAGAGAGGTATGAGAGAAAAAGATGAGAAAGAGAGCGGGAGAAAGAAAGAGAGAGAGATACCTGTTTAAAAGAAAATAGAAAAATGGCTTTTTGAGTGTTTAAGATTGTAGACCCCTGGGTTAGGCAAATAACATGGTCGTTAAGTGAACCTTGTGGTCATTAAGTAAACACTGGTTGTTAAATAAGTCCATTTTCCTCAATGGGCATTTTTAACTGGAAACCGAACAGAAGGAATTGTTGGAAACTGGCAAAAAACATAGAAAGCCTCAGTCACATAATCGTGTGGGATGTTGTAACTGGTCAGAAATATGTATGTTTTGTGTGCATGTGTGTGTGTGTGTGCATGTGTGTGTGTGTGCATGTGTGTGTGTGTGTGTACATGGCTGTCAAAACTCCAAAAACAGGTCAAGTAACTCTGGGGACGTCAGTTGTAAATTAGAACATTTGCTAAACAACTGGCCGTTAAGTAAGGACCACTTGTTTTCGGTTTGCCACACTCACCCGGTCACAAAGGCCACCTGACCATGCCCACCAGAGGTGGAATTTAGCAGGTTCTGACCAGTTCTGGAGAACTGGTGACAGAAATTTTGAGTAGTTTGCAGAATCAGCAAATACCATTTCTGACTGGACATTTTATAGTAATTGTCTCCTGCCATGCCCACCAAGCCACCCCCACAGAAATGGAAGTAAAAAAATTTGAATCCTACCACTGATACCTACCCAGTCACATGGCCACCTAGCCATGCCCACCTACCAGCCATGCCCACAGATCGAGTAGCAAAAAAAATTGAATCCCACCATTGGTGACATTATAGCAGTATCCCTTTATATACATATGCATGTATTTATATAATATACACATACAATTGTATTTGTTTTCTTAAGTTTTTGTGGGTACTTACATGTATGGTATTTAGCTTTGTTTGGGTATTTTCCCAAGTCATTATAGTTGTGCTTTTAAAGTTGTAGCAATGTTTTGGCAGAATCTCATCTGCCATCATCGGGCTTCTGTATTGTGTTCATCTGTGAGTCAGACTTTCACAGCCGTTTCAGTTTTAAATTTGGAGCTAGCCTACTGCTGTGCCAGAAAGGTTTTTTCTTCATTGTGATTGGTTGGGAGTCTTGGTCTGTGTTTATTGGCCTTGGAGTTTGCTGTGTTCTGCTTGATTGGTGTTTCTAATATCTTCTGTCTGTTTTGTGGCTTTTTTTGTCTTGATTGGCTGGCAACATTGTGTTCCTGTATTGGATGCTTTTAGTGCAGCTTAGCTCCAAGTAAATAGATGGCTATCACTTATTAGGAAGCTAGGTTTAATCAGGGTGCCTGGTTGGGGTGTGTTGAGCTGGAGGTATTGACAGTCTGGTGGAATCATCTCTTCTATAGAAGATTATCAATTATTTAAAAGCCTGCACTCACAAACAAAAAAAATCTCCACACCACAAGCCAGGCAAACACCTGGGCACAAACAGTTCCCCCCTGATATCTCCAGGAAAGCCGCTAGCTCCCAAGGAGCTAAAACTTCAAGCATGCCCATTGCAGCAGATACCACAAGGGTCGCCCAAACATCCCCAGACAGCAATCCAGACAGCAATCCAGACTCAGGGCGCTGAGGCTACGCGTGCTTTGCATCAGGTCCAGCCCTTGGTGACAAGATAGAAATGAGGCTGGGGGGATGGGAAGGATAGTCTCCAGGTGACTTACTTGGTGCCTTGTCTTTTTCCACCTCCAGGACAAGCACCGAAGATGCAGGAAAGGAGAAAGGAGGAAAAGAGGTGCGAGGAAGCCCAGGAAAGCAAGCAAAAGGACACACTACTGTTTGCTCACAGATGATCGCTTTGCACCTCCATGGAGACACAAGTCACATTTCAGCATTGAGTTCAGTGGCCAGTCTCCCCCCACCCTCCCCAAGGCGTTTTCTCTCTCTCTCTCTGTCTCTCTCTCTCTCTCTCACACACACACACACACACACCTGGTCTGACTGGGACAAAATGATCTGGTGAGCTCCAGAACAGTGGGAGGCGTGAGAAAGCAGAAAGCAGGCGGTAGGGGCGGGAGTTGGGGCAGCAGAGGCCAGAGCATGCTGCACCTATGCCTTTCTTCCTCTCTCCCAGGGAGAAGGAGGGCTTGGGCAAAGGAGGCCAGAGCATGCTGTGTCCATGCCCTTCTTCCTTTCCTCCCAGGGAGAAGAGGACATGGGCAATGGAGAACAGAGAATGCTGCGCCCGTGTTTTTCTTCCTTTCCACCAGGGAGAAGGAAGACATGGGCAAGAGAGGCCAGAGCATGCTGCACCCATGCCTTTCTTCTATCCCCTCGGGGAGAAGGAGGATGCAGGCAATGGAGGCCAGAGCATGCTGCGCCCGTGCCTTTCTTCCTTTCTCCCGGGGAGAAGGAGGATGTGGGCAATGGAGGCCAGAGTGTAAGGTCTGTGCATCTGCCATTCTTCAATGGAAGAAAAAAAAAAGGGGGGGGGTGAGTTGGTACAAGTGATCCTTTTTAATGTAACCTGAATATATTAAGTCTTATATTGATTCTGTATAACTTGCACATGATATACAATTGGAGGATTGGAGCCAGATGTCTAGAAACTTGTCAACTCTTGAAGAGATAACAAGATGAGAAGGGAACTATAAAAATTCCAGCTCTGGAAGATAGCCCTGGGAACTCTCCCAAGATATGTTCCCAGAGAGGGGGAGGGGGGAATTAACATGTTAGTTCTTTGTTTGACTAAATCCACATCTAAATAAGAGGAGGGATTCTAACTCCCTTTATCTAATACTGTATGCCTGGAAACATCTGCTTTGACTAGTGCTTTCAATAAAGGATTCCTTTTGAAATATCTAGCTTTCAGAAGTTCATTCTTTTCGGTTAAAGGGAAAAAGTCAATTGCTCACATAAAGCAGAGTCTGCAACAGAGATCAACCCAGAGAGGATTTTTTTTAAAAAAAACTTCACTCTACCAACGTGACCCTGCAAAAATATCTGAATATAGCAAGGAGCAAGAGGAATCTGAATGCTGGTGAGAAACTTTGACAACTATCCAGCCAGACAATGACTTTGTGTACCCCATCAAAGATAGTGAAGCTCCTGGCGAAAATTCCACAAAGCCCTACTGGTCTATAGGCATAGGAAAGAGAGACAGCTGGGATGGAAGAACCAAAGGAGTAACCATCACCCAGAGTAGCCATAAACCTCGGTGGAAATTGGAGCTGTAGGCCCTATCTGATTAGGAAGAATGGGTTGAGGAACCACCGGCAGATGACTGACTGAAACGGTACATAAATTGCCTTGTGAGGAAACCCTGGAGGACTTCAGTGTGAGGGATGGACTGGATTGCCAATGTAGCAGAGCGAGGGAACCAGAAATTGGAAGAACTTGAGCCATCACCCCTGATCCAGCTGAGAATGATCAGGCAGTGATCCAAAGGAGCAGCAGCCATACTAGGTACCAAAGGACCAGCAGCCATACTAGGTATCTGACCCCTTGTTGCCCCAGAGCAAGGGATTAATCTGGGCCAATCCAGAGACATACAACTAGAAAGGTCCCACCCTTGGGGGAAAAATTTGATGGGGACCCTCAGAAACTGGGATTTTTTCCTGGCGCAAATCTTTACCTACATGCAAGAATACAGGCAGAATTTCCCAACCCAGAGGGCCCGAGAGTGAGTCATCACCCTGGCCCTTGAAGAGGCAGCAAGCCAGATAGATGGTTACTCTCCACAATGTCAATAACCCAGAACTGAGGAACCTCAGTTCATGACAGCCCTATGCCACTGTTTTGAAGACCCCCTCGCCGATAGAAAAGCCCACAACCGCATTAGAATCATAAAAGCAAGGCTGTTGCCTGGTACCTGAGTACACCGAGGAATTTTGTGACCTGGCCAGCTGAGTTGACTGGCCAGAAGTCTGTTGGTTCAAAGAGGGACTCAGTGACAACCTGTATGCTGCCTGCCTGGCCCGTGGGGCTCCAAACCTCCTGCATGAATAGTACCTGATGGCAGAGTAGGTGGAGATAGACATGACCCAAAACCAGTACCACAGTGGCAAAGTCTGGAGAAGATCCCCAACCCAGGGGAAATAGGAAATTTTCCAACCCCAAACCACCATGACCTCAAGACCAGCTGGCTACTTTAAGTGTGGAAGAGAGGACCACTGTACAGTAGAATGCCATTTGAAACCTCTGCCAGAAAGCCAGACAATCCATCAGGGGAGAAACCTGGAAAATCCAACCCTCGAGGAAAAGAAACTGGCCTGAGAAGCTGAGAAACTGTGAGGTTCCGGTCCCTCCCGACCCAGAGAAAGAACCCCCAATGCCCCAAGGAGACCTGAGCCAGTTTGAAAGCGATCATTGTAGCACCAGGAATGGAAGGGCCACTAGTCCTAGGACTCATATGGTTATGGAAATGGAATCAAAAATAAACTGGAAGAGAGGAACCGTACATTTAAGAAACAAGTAGCATTTGCAAACAGCCCAGAGGAAAGGAAAAGAAAGGGAAGAGAGAACAGAGAACCAGCCATGGCCAGTCAGCCAGCTGAACCCATTAACATCCCCAACGAGTACCAGGATTTAGCCCAAGTATTTAGCAAGGAGGCTTCTGATTAACTCCCACCCCATTGCGCCACAGACTACGCTATTGAAATCCTACCAGGGGCTAAACTTCCAAAACCGAAAATGTACTGCAGGTCCCCCAGAGAATTAAAAGAACTCAGGGCATTTATCAATAAAAATCTAAAAAGGGATTTCATTGAACCTACCCAACCAAAAATAGCAGCCCCAGTATTATTCCATGAAAAAAAGATGGCTACATGCGTCTGTGTGTGAATTACAAAAATCTAAATGCCATCAGTTTGGAGAATTTGTACCCACTCCCCCTCATGAAGGACATGTTAGCCCACCTAAATATGGAAATTTTTTTAGACCTATGAGAAGCATATCACCGCATTAGAATAAGGGAAAGGTATAAGTGGAAGATGGCTTTTAACACCCCACTGGGATGCTACCAATTTAAAGTGCTCCCTTCTGGATTACAAGGAGCCCCTTCCATATTCATGCAATTAATTAACAAGATCCTCCATGAATTTTTGTACAAAGGGGTTCTCGTTTATCTCAATTATATTTTAATCTACACTGAAACAAAAGAACACAGCAAATTACTCCGAACTGTTCTCACAAAACTCCTGAATGCCAAACTGTACACAAAACTCTCTAAATGTGAATTCCACCAAGAAAAAATTGACTACCTGGGATATAGAATATCCCACAAGGGAATAGAGATGGACCCACAAAAAGTAAAAGCTGTCATCGATTGGGAACTGCCCCATACTTGCAAACAACTGCAAAGCTTCCTGGGTTTTGCAAACTTTTACTGCCAGTTCATTCCAGCTTTTGAAAACAAAACAAAACAAAAAACAAAAGGGGGGGGGGGGAGAAAGCCAAACCAAGGCAACCCCTTCCCTGGAATGCCAAGCGGCATTTGAAAAACTTAAGCAACTGTTCTCAGCAGAACCAATCCTGAAACACCCAGACTCTAAACAACCATTTATCATCCAAGCAGATGCTAGCGATGTAGCAGTTGGAGCAGTTCTACTCCAAAAGAATGGATGTGCCATGTGCTTATACTTCCAAGAAACTGACAGGAACCGATCAAAGATGGACCATATGGGAGAAAGAGGCATATGCTGTGTGATGGGCACTCTTCACATGGAGAAATTTCCAAGAAGGGAACCAAATCCCCTTTGAAGTCTGGATTGATCATAAACATCTAGAAGCCCTGAAAACTCCACGAAAACTCTCAGCAAAACAAGCAAGGTGGGTTCAATATTTTAAATGGTTTAATTTCACTCTCAAATATTTCCCAGGGAGGACAAATTTCTTGGAAGATGCCCTGTCCAGGAAACCCCAATACAACAGCAAAAAGGTTGAAGTTATAAAACTCATGATCCAACCAACCCAACTTGCAGCCAAAGTAATTACCCGGGCACAAGAGAAGAAAAAATCACTGACACACAATGCAACAACTTCAATATTTAAGGAGGCACTACTTGAGGACAACTGGCTCCAGGCTAACAAAGACACTTGCTTAATCAAAGATGGTCTAGCCTGGGTAGAAAACAAACTTTACATCCCTGCCGGAGGATGGACCTCATGAAAAGTTGCCACGACTCAAAAATATCGGGGCACTTTGGTTTTGTAAAAACACTGCACCTCATCAAAAGACAATTTTGGTGGCCATCTCTCAAAAAGGACATTGAAAACATTGTTGCTAGTTATCCCATTGTGCTGCTGCAAAAAGAAGACAAGGAAAATCTCGTAGAATTTTACAAACAGTGGCAGAACTTTCAGCACCCTCCAAAGAGATCTTTATGGACTTTATAGTGGAGCTCCCTGAAAGTGCAGGAAATACTGTCATTTGGGTTGTAACTGATCTTTTTTCAAAACAGGTTCATTTTGTACCATGCTAGAAGATCCCAACAGCCAAGGTCTTGGCAAAGATGTTTTTAATACACATTTATCACCTTCATGGAGCTCCACAAAGGATTATCTCAGATAGGGATGTACAATTCACATCCACATTTTGGTGGGCATTTTTAAACCTATTAGGCTCCACCCAGGGGTTGTCCTCTTCAAATCACCTGGAAACTATGGCTTGACAGAGAGAGAGCTAATGGCGTATTAGAACAATATTTAAGATGCTTTATTAATTGGACTGACCTCCTTCCTTTTGCAGAGGTAGCATAGAATAACTCAGTTCACAGTACCACTGGTTTCACCCCATTCCAGGTAGCCACAGGCCAAAAATTCAATCCCATGCTGGAATTACCCACCAAGGAATCTGAAATTCCCTCCCTTAAGGAGTGGATTAATTATTTGCAAGCCACTTGGCTAATAGTCAAACTAGCCTTACAAGAGGCTGGAGCAGTTTTTAAAGCTCAAGCGGACAAAAAAGCTCTGATCCTAAACCATTCAAAGTTGGAGACTACGTATATTTGTCCACAAAATTCCTAAAATCACTGTAACCCTCTAGGAAACTGGGACCAAAATTCATGGCCATTTTCCATCTTTAGAATTATTAATCCTGTTATGATATAACTTCTACTTCCCAAAACACTTAGACAGGTTCATCCAATATTTCACTGTAGCCTACTCAAACCAGAGATCACTTCAAACTTTAGATCTCCCCTTCCCACACCTCCAACTCCCATAATGGTACATGGGGAACAACATTTTGAAATTAAAGATATCCTTACTCTCCGTTGATCCACCCAATATGTAGTAGCTTGGAGACACATTTCTTCCTCAGACAATGAGTGGGTAGCAAAATGACATGTAAAAGCCCACATTACTATGGAAGTTCCACCTGAAATACTCTCAGAAACCATCCTAAGTTGTAAATGTAACACATGTTTCATGTCTTCAAGGTGGATTTATTAAACTTTTGAGGAGGGCAGGATGTCAGATCCATCTGTCTGCCATTCTTCAATGGAAGAAGAAGGGGGGGGGAGTTGGTACAAGTATTCCTTTTTTTATGTAACCTGAGTTATTAAATCTTATATTGATTCTGTATAACTTGCACATGATATACAACTGGAGGACTGGAGCCAGATGTCTAGAAACTTGTCAGCTCTTGAAGAGATAACAAGATGAGAAGGGACCATAAAAATTCCAGCTCTGGAAGACACCCCTGGGAACTCTTCTAAGATACATTCCCAGAGAAGGGGAGGGGAGAATTAACAAGTTGGTTCTTTGTTTGACTAAATCTACATCTAAATAAGAGGAGGGATTCTAACTCCCTTTATGTATTATTGTATGCCTGGAAACATGTTAGACTCTGCTTTGACTCATGCTGGGATTCACTCCCTTGCAATAAAGGATTCCTTTTGAAATATCTAGCTTTCAGAAGTTCATTCTTTTCAGTTGAAGGGAAAAAGTCCAGTGCTTACATCTAGTGCTAACATGCTGCGCCTGTGCCTTTCTTCCTTTCCTCCCAGGGAGAAGGAGGACGTGGCAACGGAGGCCAGATCATGCAGCGCCCGTGCCTTTCATCTTTTTCTCCTGAGGAAAAGGAGAACGTAGGCAACAGAGGCCAGAGCATGCTGCTATGGCCATGCATTTCTTCCTTTCCTCCCAGGAGAAGGAGGACGTGGGTGGCGGTGGTCCAGGGGAATGAAATGAAGAAATCAGCCAGCTAGCCTTCTCTTTCTCCACCTGTTCATTTTGTATGGCTGAGGAGGAGATCAGCTGGCCAAAGGGGAGGCTGCTGGAGGCAACTCTTGGTCTCCAGTTGCCTTTTCAGCATAGAAATCCTCCCTGAATCGGCCAGCTGGTCATCTCCTTCTCTGCCTATTTGTTCTATATGGCTGAGAAGGAGACCAGCCGGCCAATTTGGAGAGGATTTCTGTGCTGCAAAAGAGATGGCTACTGATCTTCAGCTTCATTCTGCTTCTTCAATGGTCCAGCGCCACCCTGTTCTATGTGCCACCTGCTCGGACTTGCTGGGCCCAGCTCATAGAACTGGGTGTGCTTTTTTCGGTGTGGCTGCTGGAGTGCAGCTGCACCGAAAAAAGGACACAGCAGCTGCAGGCATCTTGTGACAAGGAGGGCGAGGACCCCCAGAATATTCTCTGATCCACCTGCTGGCTGGACTGGGCCAGGCTGGAAGAGGCACGTCTGCTGGAAGAAGGAAGAAAACATGCTGCAGGACGGCAGGCAGGTGGGTGGATGTCCCAGGGCTGCTGCACATGCACACTGCATGTGTAGTGGCTGCACATGCAGTGCACATGTGCAGCAGCCCTGGAACATCTGCCCGAGCTGCGCCACAGTTGCCACGTGGTAGGGAAAGCTAGGAGAGCAAATGGGGCAAGTGAGCAACCGGGCAACTGAGTCAGGGGCATGGCCAGCCAGGGGTTGCCACCAGTTCAGTGACCCATGCCAAATCACTGCTACCAGTTCACCCAAACCAGTGTGAACCAGTTGAATACAATCTCTGGTTGGATGGATTTATGTTTGTCTGCATGCTTTTTGTATTCCTCAGCAGCTTCAGTCAAAGCTTTTTTTGTATCCTCCCAACTTTTTTTTAATACCAGAATCAACAGTTAATTCAAGGGAAGAATCTTCTTGTTTTTTTCTTTGTTACAATGTTTCAGTTTTTGAAAATTTGTGTTTTAGTGTATCAATTTTCCTAACAGTTTTTAAGAAACAGTCTTTTAGAGAAAAAAAAAACAAGTTAAATTTAACCAGTTAGATGGCACTCTTTGTTATAACAGATCTTCACCCCCCTTTTTTTCCAGCTATTCAGTGCTTTTTAAACCACAGTCTTCCAAGAATAAAAATCAAATCCAATCAGTATTAAATTTTCTCTTTAACAATCTATAGTTCAGCTTTACTAGTGCCTATATAGAATCAAAATATACTTATCCAAATTAGTTAAATGATTTCTTTTTACAGCTTCTACCTTTCTTGATTCAAAGTCACACCACTGTCAAAAGCAATTCACACCTTTTTTCCCTCCTTTCTCTTTACCTCTTTAAATCCTTTCTTAAAGATTCTTGAAAAAGTTAATCCTGGGGGTATTTTCCATTTAACTATATCATCCCGTTCCTCCTGTTTTTTGCTTCTTTCTCTTTCTAGCACAATCTTATTCCAGCTTAATCTTCCCCTTCAGGTGGTCATTTTAGACACTGCTTCAGATGTCTTTGGGAGGGAACAGTTGCCAAGCCAGGGAAGAGATCTGTGACTCCCCTCTACCCGGCTGATGTCTCCCTTTCCTCTGCCACCCCTACAAATTGGCTTCTGCCCCAAATCTGACCAATGGGGGCTCTCTGACACCAAAGCACGGACCTAAGCCATGGGCAATGGCAGTCAGTAGTCTGTCTTTGGGGAAGTTCAAAACCAGAACAGGTCTCAGGCTCAACAGTCCTTGCCATGCCACGAGACGACTTCCAAACAGTTCCACAGGCAGGGACCGGAGCAGCGGTGGATCCATCCACTTGGGCCACCACCTCAGGAACAAGTGAGGTGCGCAGGTTCAGTTGCACTCCTCAAAGCCCTGCCAACCTACATGATTATGTAAGCTATGCAAGTGCTGATTGGATGTATAATAACTAGGAGGGGAGGGGTGTTAAGTATTACCAAATATGGCCATAGAGTGGAGTTGACTAGAGACTCCACTTATTGGCCCAGCCACTGGCGGAAGAAATAAAGTCCCATCAGTGGCTGAAGCTTTGGACAGTGCCATCTACAAAAGCTGGTGCCTACCACGGCTAAGTGGCTTTTACTTAAAATGAAGCAATAAAGACTTTTAGCTGTTCCTGCCACATCCTGCCTCTTTATTCCATGGACACACTTAAGAGAGACAGAGACAGAAAGACAGAGGCAGAGAGACAGAGACAGAGACAGAGACAGAGACAGAGATAGAGATAGAGACACAGACACAGACACAGACACAGACACAGACACAGACACAGACACAGACACAGACACAGACACACACACACATTTGTGTGCATGTATTTTAATTTACAAAAAGATGAGGTATTATTTGAGGGAAAACTTTGAGTTTCAGTTTGTCACCTGTCAACTTCTCTTAAAATATCCGAATAATCTTTTCAGCCCACGCCTCATCTCTTATCTCTAAACAGATCCTTAACACCTTGTCATTCAGTCCTGATCAGCAAAAGTCCCTTAAAAGCTACTGTTTCAAGATATTTAATCAAAAAATAGTTCAAAATCATAAGCCATCATTGGTAGTATATATATACATAAAACAGGTACCAAAAATTGCTGCATAGGAGCAGATAGAGGTAAATCCTAGAGAGGCAGGAAATATATCAGAGTACAATGGAGATGAATGCCAGAGAGAGATAGTGCTGCCTACACAGCAGACATAACCGCTATAACATCTTCCCCTTTTCATATTAACATAAATGACATTGCAAAACACTATGGACATTGTAAAAGTTCCGATAAAAAACAACTGTAACATCTTCCCCATTTTCATGTTAACATAAACTATATTCTAAACATTGTAAACATCATAAAAGTTCCAATAAGAACAATATCAAACAACTATAACATCACACCACATTATAAACATTATAAAACATTATAACATTGTAAAGGTTCAGATGAATACAGTACCAACACTTTTCACAGATTAAGCCTATCAGGTGGTTGTGAACATCTGCCACTACAGTTGATGACTGGCCCTCTTGGCAAACTGGCTCTCTTTGTACTAAGGGCTTCTCCGGCCTCACTGAGACTGCTGGGCTCTTCTCGCCACTTACTAGGGTGTCCAGCATTCAACTTCTACCCGGTGTACCGGCCTGCTCCGAGCTCTTATCAACATTGGTCTGAGGCATCGTCCCTGTGCATTCCTTATTATCAATGGGTAAGTATGGCACAATATTACCAGTTGCATCTGGCTTGTCCACTAAATATGGAAAGTTTGGCTGCTCAGCCATGCACAAATCTACACAATTATGATGATAAAGAGTTCCTTCAATCTCCACTAAATAGAAGCATGGTGCCATTTGCTATAAGCAGCTATCCATTTCCAGCAGCCTGTTTGATCTCCAGTTAGCAGTCTCATCTGAATCCATTCCCCAATTTTCAATTCTGGCAAATCTCTAGCTGATCTGTCATATCTCACCTTGACCGTTTGTCTCTTCAGCCATAACTTTTCTGAGACTCCTTGAATTACTGAAGGCTTAAACAGCATATTTGCCACTGGTAAGGATATCTTTAATCTCCTTGACATCAGTCTCTGTGCCAGACTACTATCCATGCTCTCAGTCAATCTTCTGGGAGTTGAGGATTCACTGGAATAAACAAACTGACCCTCACAATTTGGTAGGTTCAAGCCTGGTTTATTTGCAAACATCAAGTTCCAAATCAAGCAAGAATGACAGGAAGCTGATTAAGGTTAATGCTGGGAGCATCTGCCTCCCAATGCCACACACCCCTATTAATTATTAGTCATGGCCACACACCCCTATTAATCTCCCTTATCTCCAATGCTCTGCCTGACTCACGCTGCAGTTCTGGAAGTTGATTGTTGGTTAGCAGTCCTGTCCTAATCTATTGTCACCTATAATCCCTCACTAGCTCTGTTATCCACCCATCTACCCTCCCTATGCATTCCCTCTCCCAAGGAATAACTGGATTGCAGTGCCCCCAACTCTCAGCTGTATGCAGAGGATTTTGCAGTAACCAAGCCAGTTGGATGGCCGAATTCTGGTAGTATAATGCTGCCGATCAAGGTATTCCCTGGCCTTGTGTCAACGGCATCAGTGTTGGGCTTTCCATCAGGATTCCCCACAACTGCTTGGGTCACATGCATGTCATTTCTTTATAAACTCTTCTGTGATAGCAAATTTCATTGATTACTTAGGAAATGCATCAAATTATTTTTTCTTTAACCTTGAATATATTAAAATGTATTTTGGTGAGTTACCCTATATAGTTCTTAGAACATGGATAAAGCACACCATGGGAACACTAGAATTAGCACCTGTATCTGCATTTCATTCAAGCCCGAATCTCCCCATACTGAGAGGCCTAAGTACATTATTAGGAACTGTTTTTGGATTACACAGAGGGAATGTTCTAGCTAACATGTTGAAATCAGCTATTATCATATTATCATTGACAGAAAATTTTTATTATTGTGCATAAAAATGAAAATATATCCACCCACTTTAAAAACATTTATTTTATTCAAGAGAATTGATGAATCAGGTTCCTAGATAAGAGTGGAAAAAAGTATTAAAAATAAAGAAAAATGAAAAAATTATCATTTTTACGCAGTTTCCTGTCAAAACTTGGTGTAAATGCCATAAACAATCATTTCTGCTTATGCCAATGCAATTCAGTAAATGAGAAATGTCATTGAGGATTAGTTTGTCTGAACATTGTTTGTACTTTTATCCAGGTAATCCCTTTGAATTCCTCCTCATTTGTGACAACTAGGAATTGCCATTATTATAATGAGATCTTGTTTTGTAATTTGGCAGTCTATATTGATTTTGCCATACCATTGAACTCTATCCTGCTTGGGCTCAGCATTGCTTGCTACACACAGGCGGGCCAGAGCATTATTGCCATGCATTATTAATAACAAGCTTCAGCAGACAAGCTTCTGCACAGAACAAAATATGACAATTTTGAGATGGCATATCTGTTGAACTTTGACAATCATCTCTATTTTTCTTTGAGTTTTCTTGTAAAACTACCATTAATGAATTGCTGCCCACAACTGAGAAACACCTCTTTTATCCATTAAACAAGAAAATTCCTTCCTAAACCATATAGGCTGGCAGGTGTACTTTATCAGATAGGAGTTGCTATGAATCAGGCTCTTACTAAAGTTAATTAGATATATAGCAAAAACAAAGGAAAAATGACAGTTGTGTTTAATTGATGAAGATGCGCTTCCATGTGCCTGCTATTCAAACCAATCATTTATAATGTTTACTATAATGAGGTGGGGGAATTTTACAACTACAGACTTAATGAAATCACTTTCCAAGGGCCAAAAGGAGGTGTGGCAATAACACAGTGTCATGGCTGAGGCTTAGCTCACTTTGAAAAGCCCACTCACAGATTAGAGTGCAGGGGAGGCATGCGGGGGGAGAAAGAAATGCAAAGAGTTCCAACTTGGAACCTGAGAATCAAGGTCATCTGCTGAGGAGGTCTGCTAGATGGAGCATCCATTATCCAAATAAACTGACTGTACTGATTGGCTGGAATAAAATGACAATGGGAGAGCCAGATGAAAAGGGGAACATCTAACTATGCTATTTGCTTGTGAAACTGTTAGAATTGGCTTTTTTACTGTGATATCCATATTGGCTCATTAAATTATACTCTTGAAACAAAAATGTCCAAGAAGTCTTTATTGGTGGTTTGAATCAAATAGGACAGTTGACATTACTGCAATAACCTATCTGGATCCACCAGGATGTTTGAGCAACAATGTCAATAGAGAGGGATCTGGAGGAGAAGAAGCTGGGGACAGTCTGGCTTGAAAAGCACCAAGGGCATCCCAGGTTGGAGCAGGCACCCGAGTCTTTGGAGTATGCCCAAAAATGAAGACTGAGAAAACTGAGAAGCAGCCCACAGGAGTTAAAAAAACAGATGAGGGATGCCCCAATGGTTAATGAGAGTGGGGAAGTCAGCAGAAGGCAAAGAGTACCCCCCCTCGGGGACAATGTGATGCAAGAGAACTGATGAAAGTCTAGGCTGGCAGCCAAATGGAATGATCCCACCAAGTGGAAGCTTCCAGGCATCACCTCAAACCTGACCATGGAGCAGTTAAGAGAGAAATTCAGAGAAATTGAGGTTCATGTTGGGGTAGCATCAGGAGGTATCACTCAAATGTCAGAGACCACCACCACCAATGGAGTGACCTTTGCTCTTCCTCCTCTTCAGCCAGCATTTCCAGCACCACCACCAACCCAAGTCCATACCATCACTGCCAACCTGGACAAGAGTGCCTTGGAATGGCTGGTATTATTGCATGATGAAGATATTCTGGAGCTAACTGACCTTAAAGCCTTTATGCAGGCCTTATGAGAGTTCTTCAAGGATACCCTGGCAGCCCATCATGCATCCAGGCCCTAAAGCAGGGGAAATGGCTGTGATGGAGTACATCCAAGACTTCTGTTGACTAGCCAGCCATCTAGGAAACTGGGCTGAATGCCTACTGGTCACCTATTTCAGAGAATGGCTGAATAAGGAGTATCTGCCTGTCACAAGGGCTGCTGCAATCCTGACAACATGGCATCACATGGCCAGTGATTGACATAATGGAATTCCACAAGTATATGGGGAAAGAAAGTCATAGGCACCACCCTCCTGAGAAATTGAGAGTGCAGAGAAGGGGACAAGGAGGAATGCCCTCTGTCAAAGCAGGAAGTCAGGCCAGAGCCTTACTCTATATTTTTGCTATGGCAAGGAAGGGCACCGGGCAGCTGAATGCCTTGCACCTCACTGATTTCTGCTCTCCTCCAGCCTTGGAGCCAACTGAAGTGAGGGAAGTAGCTTCCAAAACAAAAAGAGGTGACAAGTCATATAGTTCACCCCCTCATCCAGTGAGGAGGAAGATACTCTGGCTCCTATCAAGATGGGATCTGTCACATATGAGAGCAACAATGAGGGAGAAGATGACCTGATGATAAGTAATAATATTATCCACGTGACTATTAGGGTGAAGATTCCTTTGGCTTCTTCAAGCAGCAAAAGGGTTTTAACAACCTTATTGTACTTAGGACATATTAGATACCTAATCAGCCCCCAAGTGGTGGAGAAGCTAAAGATGGGCTGAGAAAGTTGAAGAAGCCTGTAGCCTTTTCCCAACTAGATGGTTTGATAGTGGGAGGTATGCTGGTTACCTGTGTGAAAGTGCACAAAATACGTAGAAGGACTCTTCAGAACCATATGGTTAAGATAGAGGTGTTATATTTAAAAGAGAGTCTATGGGAAGGTAGGAAAAATAATAGGAGGAAGAGATGGCAGGGTGGAAGCAACTTCTTTAATTATCTCTATCCTTTCTTTAATTGTACTGTTTTCTGCACTTTTTCTTCTCTCTTTTTAGTATTTCTTATTTGTCTTTTATCTATGCAAAAACTCTTAATAAAAAGTTTTTTTTTTTAAAGTGGAAGACTATGTAATAGCTTAGTCATAAATAATAGTTCAACCCCAAGCTGTCAGTACTCTGGGAAAAGAAATTTCTGTTCTTTTTTTTAAAAAAATAAAATTTTAGTAACAGTTTTACAAAATATATAACTAACACAAACTATTATAAGTAAAATTTGGCTATAACAACTGAGAATATAAACAGCCAAACTGAAGCCATTTTGTGTTCACAGTTTGAACTTTTAAAGCTCAGAATAGTTATGAAATGTGTTTTCTGCTAGGAATAATACTAGATTGCAACACTCTGTACTTGGCATGAAGCTAGAGGTATGTGCTGGGGCCCTCTGACATTATAAATGTCACATTAAGAGATATTAATGTTTTTTTATAATCCTCTGGAATTTGATGTTGAAAGTTGTCCATGAGCGGTTGGAACTTTTTATGAAAACATTGTATTACATCCGTTTATGGAAACAGGAAGTGTTATGTAACCATGTGATTTGCTAAACCTATATAAGCTGTATTCACGAAATGGAAATGTCCATACTGCAGTATTTTCCTTAATAAAGCATCCTATGGATCAGATTATCAAAAGTCTGTTGTTTCATTTTTACGTACTTCTCACACAAACTAATAAAGAGAAAAGGTGAAAACAAAGAAAAGAAATAGAAAAGTACAGAAAGAAAAAAATACAAAGACAAATTTTCCAATTTCCTTTGAAGCAAATATAACTACACATAAAAAAATATTTTTCACTCTGATTACAAAAGATTCCTCACTGGCAACAAACTGCAGATAAGCATCCAGAACTCACAGAGATGCTCTATGGCCTGCTTCAAGTGCAGAAAGCAGGGGCACTGGGCTGCTGAATGCAAAGCCAACCATCTTGCCCAAAAGGTGACCCCTGGTCCTATCAAAAAGCCAGCCAAGATGCCACCATGAAATTATGAGACAGCTCTAGAAGGAGTGTATGTTGTAGAGTTTGCCCCATCCCTCAACAACAGCTGGAGAACTCTGACCATCCCAGCAAAAGGCCTTGGAGAGAGTGACATTGATTCTAATGATGACCCATCAGGTAAGTGGCCCAGTCATTCTGGTAACAGTCCCCATAGAACTGGTGATCCAATCCTTTGGACATAAATTCTGGCCCTTTTGAACTCAGGGTGCACCAGATGCCTGGTCAACCCTTCCCTAGTTGAAAAGCTCGGGATAAGATTTAAGCAGCACAAGGTGCTGGTAGCATTTTGTTGGCTCAATGACTCCATAACGGGGGGGGGGGGGGGGGGGGGATCCCAATGATGTTTGTCACAGAGCTGATGAAAATGCAAATGGGGGCACAGAGACTCTGAGTTTTATCTTTAGGGAACTGGAGGAGCTATGGACTTTTATAGACAAATATTTAAAATGTGAGTTCATCCAACCAGCCTGGACCAACGGGGCTGCCCCAGTCCTGTTCCAAGAAAAAAAAGATGAGTCCTTTTGTCTGTGCATGAACTATAGATGGCTAAACACTGTTTGCATTGGAAATGTCTACCCATTGCCCTAAGGAGGACATGTAGCCATCTGGTGAAAGGGAAGATTTTTACTAAAATGGATTGAGGGAAACACATTACCGAATCAGAATTAAAGTTGGTGATAACTGGAAGGCAGCATTTAACCTCCTTGGGATGTTTTCAATTCAGGGTTCTCTCTGGAGGGATTCCTCATGTTTTCATGAAGCTGATAAAAGAGATGCTCCATGATCACTTATGAAAGGGAATGTTGGTTCATCTAGATATCCTGATCTATACCGAAATGATGGCAGAGCATGTGAAATTAGGGCAGTGCTCAAAAAACTTCAAGCTGCTCAGCTCTATGCTAAACTCTGAGGAACAGAGATGGACCCTGAAAAGGTCTGAGCTGTACTGCACTGAGCTCCACCTTGCACAAGGAAGCAATTGAAGAGCTTTTTGAGGTTTGCAATCTTTTACCAACAAATTATCCCATCATTTCCTTAGATCACCCTCCCCATCAACAACTTGCTAAAATGACACGGGAAGGAAAGCCCAAGCTGAGGCAGCCATTGAAATAGACTACGGAATGCCAAGCGGCATTCTAAAAAATTAAATGCCTGTTTCCAGTTGAGCCGTTATTGAAATATCCAGATCCTCACACCCATTTATCATTCAGGTGGATGCTAGCAATGTAGCCGAGGGGGCAGTGCTCTTGCAACAAAATGAATATGGTGCCCTACAACCATGTGCATATACTTCCAATATATGGGACTGAATCTTGGTGAGTGGTCTGGAAAAAGGAGGCTTATGCAGTGCACTGGTGCTCCTAACTTGGAGGCATCTTCCTGAAAGGAGGAAAATACCTTTTCAGATGTGAATGGATCATAAGAACTTAGACGCTCTAACCTCCTCCTTCCATCTTGCCCAAGCAGATCTGCTGGGCTCAGTATTTTAACCATCTCAATTTCACCTTATGGTACCTTCCGGGGGGAGGGAGGAATTTCCTCGTAGATGCTTTGTTCAGAATGCCAGCTTGCATCACTCAGTAATCACCTGGATGCAAGCAAAAATGAAGCCCCAGAGAGATGAGAATGTAGAAATGATCCTAAAGGTGGCACTGAAAAATGACAAGTGGTTCCAAGCCCACAAAGGTTGCAATGCAGAATGGACTAGACTTGGATAGGAGCCAAGTTATACATTATGAAAAGACAGTGATTGCTAGTGTTAAAAAAAAGTCAAGACTATGGGATATTTTGGTTTTGTAAAATCCCTTATAATTGATCAAATGTCAATTTTGGTGGCCATTGCCACCAAAAAATATATTGAAAGTATGTATCTAGTTGCCCAGTATGTGCCTTGGCAAAATGACAACAGGGAAAAACACAAGGACTTCTCCAGCTAGAGGCTGGAGCCCAATGCACCATGATGAAAATTTCCATGGATTTTACAGTTGAACTCCCTCAAAGTTCAGGGAAGAAGTGATTTGGGTGACAACTGTTCTATTTTCTAAACAAGTACATTTTGTGTTTTATAAAAAAAAAAAAAACCCTTCTTCATGCACTCTGTATAAGCTGTTCGTGCAACATATCTAGAATCTAGCATGTAAATAGAGCTGTAAGGGATGCTGGAGGTCTTCTAATTGAGCCCCCTGCTCAAGCAAGAGACCCTATATCATTTCAGACAAGTGATTGCCTAATCTCTTCTTTTAAAACCTCCAGCAATGAAACCTCCACAACTTCTGAAGGCAGGCTGTTCCACTGGTTAACTGTCCTCACTGTTAGGAAGCTTCTCCTTAGTTCCAGGTTGGTTCTCTTCTTAATTAGTTTCCATCCATTGTTTCTTATGCTGACAACTGGTTCTGTGGGCATGGCTTGATTTGTGTGTGTGGCTTGGTGGTCATGTGACTGCATGGGTGTGGCTTGCTGACTGGGCATGGCTTGGTAGTCACATGACTGGATGGCCATGACTTGGTGATCATGTGACTGGGTGGGTGTGGCCAACTCAGTGTCACGACATGGAGGAGCACCTCACCTGGCTTCTCCTCACTCCTTCCCTCCCAGCCAGTCCTTGCTTTGTCTTTCTTGTTATGGTGAGAGAGGAAGTTTTTTCAAAGTCATCTTCCCCTTGATACTAGCCAATAAAATGAGATTTTGCTAACAGAAGACCTGATGGACATTTCCAAATATTGTTTATCATCGTTCTCTTGGAAAGACTGAGTGGAGAGATTTATAAAGAATAACAGAGTTGGAAGAGACCCTGGTGCTTTTCTCGTCCATCCCCTACTAAAGCATGAGTTGCTTTACTATTTTCTTATTCTCTTTACATGAGATGCTTTACTAAAGCATGAGATGCTTTACTATACTATTATGGACAAATTTCTTCTTAAAAACCTCCAGTGATGGCATACTCACAATTTCAGAGGCATCCCATTTCTCTGATTAATTGTTTTCACTGTCAGGAAATTTCTTCTTATTTCTAGGTTGGATCTGTTTGACCAATTTAATTCTCACAGTTAAGCCCATGTCACACTGAACCAACAGATACAAAGAGGATGTAAAACGGACAAAAAACCTTGCCATCCGTTCGAAAACGCGATGTACCCACTGCCTCCATTTTGCTTCCTTTCTATCCGTCCAACATCTGTTTATTGACGTTTCATCCACTCAGAAAGTTTTGGGCTGCCTAAAACTTTTGCGCGGAAAATGTATCCAGTTCGTCCGTTCTGCATCCACTACGCATCCACTACGCATCCATTACGCATCCGTTACGCATCCGTTACGCATCTGCTATATCCGCTTGTCATCCGCTGCGCATCCGCGCAACTCGCATCCGCCCGGATGCAGGGAGGAAGTGGAACGGATGCGGAACAGATGCAGAACGGATGCAGCACGGAAACAAAGTGTTTAAAGCGGAAAAAATGTTCGCAGAGGGGACCTATCTCGGATATTAAGGATGTCTAGAGGATGCCTAGAGGATGCAAAGGGACACCTATACTGCCTATAAAAAGGGGAAACAACTCGTCTGCATCTCACTTTCAGACCAGCAGCCCAGCTGTGCAGACCTCTGCAGCCTTCATCTGACTCTTGCTCTTCCACAGCATCCAGTCATGTCCACCGTGGATCGTACCACAGTCCTTTTGGCAGCCACCATCCTTCTGCAACAGTACGAAGCCATCTACAGGCTCTGTGAACTCTACTACGGGAAGAAAAAGAGGCGGCCAAGAAGCGTCTGGGTCCGAAAATGGATCTGGAGAAGAGCAGAGTATGGACTGTACAACAAGTTGATGGTGGAGCTCAGGAACGAAGACACTTGGGCGTTCCAGAACTTCATGAGGATGCCTCCAGCCATGTTTGACGAAGTTGTGGAGCGGCTGACACCCAGGTTGACCAAGGCAAACACCAACTTCCAGCCCAGCCTGGAACCTGGGCTCAAGGTGGCACTCACTCTGCTCCACCTGGCCTCAGAGACTACCTACAGGAGCATGCAGTATGGCGGGAGGGTGCCACTCAACACCATCAGCATTGTGGTCAGAGAAGTGGTGCAGGCCATCATCGAAGAATACAAGGAGGAGCTCCTCCAGTGCCCCTCCACTGAAGAAGGATGGAAGAAAGTTTCAGAGCAGTGGTATCAGAGGTGGAACTTCCCCCACACCGTTGGAGCCATAGATGGGAAGCACGTGGCCTGCAAAGCTCCAGCCAAGTCAGGGTCCACTAATTTCAATTACAAGGGCTTCTTCAGCATCGTCCTCTTTGCCATGGTCGATGCTGACTACAAGTTCATGTACATCAATGCTTCAGGCTACGGCTCATCTTCAGATGCCCAGGTATACAACGCCAGTCACCTCAAGGAGGGGCTGGAAGGCAACCTCATCGTGAGCTTCCCAGATCCAGACCCCTTGCCCAATGACACGCAAGATGTGCCCTACTTCATTGTGGGGGATGACCCTTCTCCCTCACAACCTATCTCATGAAGCCATACACTTCCAGACTCCTGACCCGTGAAGAGAGGATTTTCAACTACAGGCTGTCCAGGGCAAGGCGGGTGGTGGAGAACGCCTTTGGCATCCTGGCCAACAGGTTCCAGGTACTTCTCACCACCATGCAGCATCGCCCAGAGACCGTGAGGAGGATCGTGGTAGCTTGCTGCATCTTGCACAATCTCATGCACACCTGCTACCCAGTCTTGCAGAACAGGCTCGTGGAACGTCAACAAGGCAATGAGGACATGGAGCCTGGGGAATGGAGGCAAGGGCGAAACCTGATCGACACTCAGGATGTGCAAGGCCACAACAGAGCCTCACGGGAAGGGAAGAAGCAGCGCAACCTCCTGAAACACTGGTGCAACTCCCCAGTTGGAGCGGTGGAGTGGCAAGACAGGATGGTAGATGCTTAATGGATGCTTCCTTCAGCCTGTCTCATCACACGGATGAGATTGGGCCATGTATGTTGGGTGGGCCTACAATGAACAGGGCATTTAATAAAGAGTTGTGTTTGTGTTCAAATGTGTGGATCAATGCTTACATTGTTATTGATAAAAAAGGGCCCGAGGTGTGGCACCTGGGAGGGTGGACCATACAGTCCCACTATGCTTGCACTGGAGGTTTATCTATCCCACAGCTATTACCCATCCCAAAGGTATCCCTGCTCATTCCACAGGTATCCCTGCCCACCCCACTGCTATCTTAACCCATCCCACAAGCATGCAAAGGCTTAAACTATTTCTAAAAGTTTTCACCAAGACTTTATTGAAAAAAAGAAATGAAGCAAGTGTGTGAATCAAAGATAAACTTTACTGAACAATAAGGTGTTACAGAAAAATGACCCAAGTCAAATGTCCAAATAAAGTCCACAGGTAGCCAGCTACCCAGTCTCTGGCACTCTAATCGGTCACTCGGAGGTGTGCCCAGTCTCAGGGGTGCACTTTCCAGGTATTGTGGTGTTGGGTGGTGCTGGAGTGCCTGGCCTCGAGAGGACAACAGGGGACGGTGTTTTGAGAAAGCTCTCAGACAGCTGGCTCAGCCCCGTGATGCTGAGAGGTCCTTCCTCCATGCCATGGGGTGTCAGCCCCAGTACTGATGACAGATGTACTGAGGCCGGGCTTGGCTGTGGGGTGGAGGAAGGAGTAGTGTACTGGGGCTGTCTGGTCTGCAGCTGGGTGAGGACTGGCGTGGATGGCATCATTGGCGTGGGTGGCATCGCTGTTGTTGGTGGCATCATTGGTGTGGGTGGCATCGCTGTCGTCGGTGGCATCATTGTCATGGGTGGAATCAGTGGCATCAGTGAAACAGGTGGCAACGGTGTCGCCTGATGACTCTGTGCCTGGACTGGGAAGGGCTGCTGCCTGTGCTGCTGAACCTCCTGGTAGCCGTAGCCCTGGTAGGGGAGGGCCTGTGGGAAGCCTTGGAATGGGAGGGACATCACCTGGGGTGGAGGAGCAGACCTGGACTGGGTGGGAGCAGGTTCCTCTGGAGGGGTCTGGAGGGTTGTGAAGCAGCTTGGTGATCCGGTCCTTCACCAGCTGGTACTGTGGATCCGCCATTTCCTTGAGGGTCTGGTTGACATAGGTGAGGAAGGGCTTGTGGTTGGAGGAGGAGGAGTCGGTGTGGACCAGCTGAGAGAGGAGATCTATGCTGGTGCAGATGGTGTCCCTGATCTCCAGCAGGACAGTGTGCCTCTGCCCCTCCAGCTGTCCGGCTCTCTGCCTTTCTGCAGAGGCGGAGCTGGGGGAGGTGGATGCAGCTAGGACTGTGGTGGACTCGTTGTCTCCTTTCTCTCACCGCACCAGGGAGTCCTCTACGCACTCCACCACGCTTACCACACCTGTCCGCGGGTTCTCCCCTGTGGCACGCTCCACAGAAACCTGCCTGGAGACAGGGACTGACTCTCTGCCAGAAGAGGACTGGCTCTCAGCAGGCTGCCGGAGAGAGAGGGTCATGAGAGGGGCTGCTGGTGCTCCTCGGTGGCGGACCTCACCCTCCAGGAAGCTGCACCTGGCCACGACGTAGGTCTCTCTGTCTGTCAGCTTCACAGTGGCCTGGCCAGATTTCTTCAGGTGCAGCTTCTTGTACCAGTTGTGCATGTGCTTCCACCAGCCGAGGAGCACCTCCGAAGTGTAACCCATACTCTCCGCCCTCTCTCTCCAAGCAGCCTGCTTCCACTTGGTGTCCCTGTACAGCCGGTGTCCCTTCCGCCACAGATAGTCATTCTCTCTCAGCCACTCCAGCACCTCATCCTCGTGCGCCTCCTCAATATAGTAATGCCTCCTCTCCCGTTGTCGCATACGCCTCTTCCACCCTTTGGCTGGACCAGATGGGCCCTCATCAGAGGGGCTTCCAGGTAGTAGGGGCTGCTCCTCCACACCACCAGCAGCAGCAGCAGCACCAGCAGAGTCATCATCATCATCATCATCATCATCATCATCATCATCCTCACCAGCAGGATCATAATCATCATCATCATCATCATCATCACCAGCAGCAGGGTCATCATCAGCAGCAGCAGTGGCAGCAGGATCAGCAGCAGCAGCAGGACCAGCAGGACCAGGATCAGCAGCAGTAGAGTAAGCACCAGCAGGGTCAGCAAGTCCAGGAGCACGAGCAGGACCAGGAGCACGAGCAGGACGAGCAGGATGAGCAAGTCCAGGAGGACGAGCAGGTCGAGCAGGACCAGCAGGACCAGGAGCAGCTTCAACAGAGTAAGCCCCAGAAAAAGCCCCAGCACCAGCAGAAGCACCACCACCAGGAGCAGCTTCAGCAGAAGCCCCAGCAGAACCAGAGTCAGGGGCAGGGGGTGGGAGGTTGGCCCTGTCCCTCTTTCCACAGATGGCGGCAGGTTGCTGAGGCTTTCGCTTCCTCCCCATGGTTGTGGGGTTGCTGGCTGGCAGGGAGGCTGGCAGGCACCAAGGCTGGCAGGAAGCCTGGCAGGAAGGCTGGCAGAAAGCCTGGCAGGAAGGCAGGCAGGCAGGTAGGCACCAAGCCTGGCTGGAAGGTAGGCTGGCGGGGCAGGCAAGGAACTCGAAGTGTCCAGCAGCAGGTCTTTCCTCGGAATGCTGGCCACGTGCGAGCTGCTTCCCTTTATATCCGGGGGGCTTACGTAATACTTCCCCCCCGCATGCGAAATTAACGCTCGGCATCCATTCCGCTTCCGCTGTGCATCCGCTAGGCTTCCGCTGTGCATCCGCTTTATCCACTGTGCATCCGCTGTGCATCTGCTGTGCATCTGTTGTGCATCCGCTGTGCATCCGCTTCATCCGTTCGGCATACGTTCTGCATCCGCTGTATCCGTTCCGCATCCGCTTCGCTGAGGCCTTCCGGAAGCCCTGCGGTTGCACCATCCGCTGCCATCTGCTTCCATCTGCTTCCATCCGCTGGGCTTCCGTTCCGCATCCGCTTTGCATCTGCCCTGCGTCCTCCCCACGTCCGTGTTATCTGCTCCAGTTATGCAAATTTTTGCCCCTTTTAAGAGCGGATAACAACGGATGGAACATTTTGCTCGTCCGCTGTGTCCTTTTTGCATCTTTTGGCCAGTGTGACATGGGCTTTACTTCAAGTTGAGCAAGGAACCACCTATTCTATACATTTTTTCTTGCCTGTGTAAAATCTTACTTTAATCTCCATTAAATTGTACTATGGCGATATTCAGTTTACTACAATGATTTTTGCAAAATGCATTAAAGCTTGAAGAATACATCTCTGCTTATACTGATACAGATTATTCTTTCTGAACATTAAAGCATACAGTCAAGCAAATATTTCCAATCCTACAATTGAAAACACATTTGAAAGATATTTTCAAAGCAGTCAGCTAGTGTATGTCTTACCATTCTTTCTCTTCTCTTTTAATTAAATCTTTCTGCTTTATATTTTGTTTTCTTTGGCCTTATTGCAATATTCCAAAATCTTCACAGATCCTTCACAAAGAACCATTTCTAATTTAACTGGAATACAAAACAATATTTCTGGTCTGGAATTCTTTGACTGACACTCACACTCCTCAGCTCCTCAACACTTCTCAATGTTTTCCTTTCCTTTCTGTTATGTACAGAAACGTGATTCTCTTTTACTGCTCATTTTCAAATTAACCCTCCCCTAATGCCTGCACCTGCATTTAATTCAGGTAAACCCAAAAGACAATACTTCTTTCCTGAATTGTCAAAATGGAAAGTGCTCCAAAGGGAATTACTCAGGAGGGTGATATTAGCAATTCATAAACATAATTATCTTGCTCTCAGAAAAGATGGGGACTTAACAAACTATTTAAGCAATGCATTACTAACTGCATAGCACCAAAAGGCAGATGAGTTGCTTATTGAGACCAACAGTGATACAAGCAAAAATCAATCTTGTTACGAAAAGCTATCTAATAAAAACGTACCCAGGTCTTCTCTTATTATAAAGTAGTCCTGGACAGCTGTGGAACTTCCTCCCCTCCCTCTTTTGGGAAGATTTACAAACAACTTCCAGCCATGTTTGCCCTGCAGCCTCGCCCACCCCCACTGGCAGCTCTTGCCTGGGCAGCGATTTAGCTTTACCTTGCCCAATCTTCCTCCTGTGGCTGGTGGCAGAGGGGAAGGCCAAGTCCCCTCAGCTCCCGCAATGCCCTGTGTGCTGAGTCCTGATATGGGGCTCGCCATACCTGGGGGTGGGGGTGGTGGTATGCTCCAGTTGTTTTCATCAGCAAGAGGGTCTGTGGAGCCTCTCTCACCAATGGGAAGGCTTTTGCCAAGAAGACAAGTGGCATGTCCTGGAACTCCCAGGGCAGCAATGGTGGGGTGTTCCCTTGGGGGGGCATTCCCCCAGCTGGATCCAGCCATGGCAGCACCAAGAGGAGAAGGAGAATGTTCTTTCCCAGCCAGCAAGGCCAGGGCCACGTGGCTTCTTCCTGTCCAGGGGAAGAAGGAGAATGTTCTCTTCTCTCCCAGACAGCCTGGCCATGGCCACATGGCTTCTTCCTGACCAAGGGGAGAAGGAAAATATTCTCCCAGCCAGCACGGCCATGGCTATGTGGTGGTGGGCAGCTAGCTAGGTTGCAGTGAAGCAAACCAGACATGCCCGGCAATGGAGGGGACAGTGCAGCAGCCTAGGCCAGCCTAGGAGTTGAGTTGACAGGGGCTTGCTTGTAGGCTCACTCACCCAGGGAGATCAGGGCAACGATGGAAGGCAGGGAGCAATGGCAGGTGAAGGCAGGTTAGCAATGGTGGGTGAGATGAGGAATGATGGGGTGGGGCAAGTGGGTGGGCAGGAAGGGGTGGGGCCAGCCAGTGGCATGATTTACCAGTTCTCTGAACTGTGCAGAATTATAACAACTGGTTCTACCAAACCAGTCTGAACTGGTAGAATCCCACCCCTGCAAAATGCATAATGTATTTTCCATCATGTATAATAACAAAGTTCAAATTATTTTTACTTGTTTATCCATTAATCCCTCCCATGTTTCGGATTTCAATTGTATTTTAACCTATATATCTATTGCATTAAGGCATTTGTATTTTAAAAAATAGGGTTTTTTTTTACATGTCCGTGTTGTTTACTTTACCAGCAGATTCAAAATACCTTTAATACAATTTCTTCGGTAACAAATATAAGCAAATACTTTTGTAAACATTCTCTTTAAGACTAAAACATAATACAAATTTCAGTCATTGTGACCACATAGTCGCCATTAGTCCATATGTGTATTATAGCCAAAAATTCTTTCACTCGTTTTCTTCTGACAAATATGTCAACAATTTTATGCATTTTATCAATATCAAGTTTGGCATAAGTAAATAATTCCATTCCAAACTCAGTTTTATTTTGTTTAAAACCATAAAAAACTTTTTATTCACTGCACAACTCCATAATGAGGTTGCAAGTCACATGAAGTGATAGTGAACTGCTAACTAAGCTTACTTCTATTGACAAGTAATGCACAAACTGTCACTTCACCTACATCATCAGTATGACCAGGAATAAAAAGGGCTTCTCATTGATTCCAGCATGTTACCCTGAATATGCAAAAGTAACCCCATAAATATGCCCTGTGTGTTTATCCAAGCAAACTGAAGACTTAACCACAACAGACATGGTGCTTGACATTTCATTTTAATCAACTGAATCATTCTGTTGGGTTTCTTTTTGATCTTAAGGCCCTGTCACATCGGCCAATGGATGCAAAAAGTATGTAAAAAGGACACAGAGGATGAGAAAATGTTCCATCCGTTGTTATCCGCTCTCAAAAGTGCCCCAAATTTGAATAAACAGAGCGGACAACAACGGAAAGGAACAGACGTGGAGAGGACGTAGCGAGGATGTTAAGCAGATGCTCCATGGAAGCCTAGCGGATGGAAGTGGATGGAAGTGGATGGCACATCCGCAGGGCTTCCGGGGGAGCACAGCGAAGTGGACGTGCAGCGGAAGGAATGGATGCAGAGCGGATGCCGAGTGTATACAGCGGATACATCACGGACACCTAGCGGATGCCTAGTGGATGCAAAGCATTCACTGCGCATGTGGGGAGGATATATTGCGTCAGCCCTGTGGATATAAAAGGATGCAGCTCGCAAGCAGGTCACCATTCAGAGGAAAGACCTGCTGCCAGACACATCTCCAGCCAACAACCATCGAGAAGAAGAGGAAGCCTGTGACTACTCCTGCCAGCCCTAGCAAGAAGGACAAGGCCACCATCCCACCCCCTGGCACTGACTCTGCTTCTGCTGAGGCTTCTGCTGCTGGGGCTGACTCTGCTGTGCTGGGGCTTCTGCTGGTGCTGCTCCTGGTGCTTGTGCTTCTGCTGGTGCTTACTCTGCTGGTGCTGCTCCTGGTGCTGGTGCTTCTGCTGGTGCTTACTCTGCTGGTGCTGCTCCTGGTGCTGCTGGTGCTGCTGGTGCTGCTGGTGATGCTTTTGCTGCTGCTGTTGTTGCTGCTGCTGCTGGTGGTGGTGGTGTGGTGGACCAACCCCTAGAACCTCAAAGCCCTTCTGATGAGGGCCCAGAAGGCCCTGCCAGAGGGAGGAAGAGGAAATCGCACGATAGGGAGAGGAGACAGTACTCCATCGAAGAGGAACATGAGGATGAGGTGCTCGAATGGCTGAGAGAGAATGAGTACCTCTGGCGGAAGGGACACAGGTTCTATCGAGACACCAAGTGGAAGCAGGCGGCTTGAAGAGAGAAGGCGGAGAGCCTGGGATACACTTTGGAGGTCCTCCTCGGGTGGTGGAAGCACATGCACACCTGGTACGGGAAGCTGCACCTCAAGAAGTCTGGCCAGGCCGCGGTCAAGCTCACCGACCAGGAGACCTACGTGATGGCCAAGTGCAGCTACTTGGAGGGTGAGGTCTGCCACCGAGGAGCAGCCCCTCTGTCTACCCTCTCTCTCAGGCAGCCCACAGAGAGCCAGTCCTCTTCTGGCCAAGAGTCAGCTCCTGTGTCCAGGCAGGTATCTGTGGAGCGCCCCACGATGGAGAACCCCCCGACAGCTACACTCCCCATGGCGGAGCGTGTGGAGGTCCCCCTGATGCAGTTGGAGCAAGGAGAGGGCGCTGACACCAGAGACAAACCCACCCCCACGCCCAGCTCCACCTCCACAGAAAGCAGGCAGACAGCCAGACCGGAAGGGCAGAGCCACACTGTCCTGCTGGAGATCAGGGACACCATCAAAAGCAGCGTAGATCTCCTCTCTCAGCTGGTACACACCGACATACCATCCTCAAACCGCAAGCCCTTCCTCACCCACGTCAACCAGACCCTCATGGACATGTCTGAATCACAATACCAGGTGATAAAGGAGAGGATCACAGGTCTTCTGCACAACCCTCCAGCCCCATCTGAACCTGCTCCCACCCAGTCCAGGTCTGCTCCTCCACCCCAGGTGATGTCACAGCCCTCCCAAGGCTTTCCACAGGCCCTCACCTACCAAGGCTATGGCTACCAGGAGTTCCAGCAGCACAGGCAGCCCTTCCCAGTGAGGCACAAGTACATCGTATGCCACCGATGCCACCGATAACACCAATGCCAAAGATGCCACTGATGCCACTGACGCCACAGATGCCACTGATGCCACAGATGCCAGCGATGCCACAGATACCACCCACGCCACAGATGTCACCGATGCTGAACCTCACTCACTTGCAGACCAGACAGCCCCACTACACTCCTCCTTCCTCCACCCCACAGCCAAGCCCGGCTTCAGAACATCTGTCATCGGTCTTGGGACTGACACCCCATGTCATGGAGGATGGGGCTCTCAACATCATGGGACTGAGCCAGCTCTCTGAGAGCTTCCTCCACACACCATCCCCTGTTGTCCTCTCAGGGCCAGGCACCCCAATCATGCCTCAGACCAGCACTCCAGCAGCAGCCACCTCCACAGCACCTGGACCCTTCACCCCTGAGACTATGGGCACACCTCAGAGTGACTGAGAAGAGTGCCAGAGACTGGGTTGCTACCTGTTGACTTTATCTTTGCTTAGGACACTTTTCTTGGGTCATTTTGCTTTTACAGTTTGTTATTAATAAAGTTTATCTTTGCTTCACACACTTGGTTCAGTTCTTTTAGTAAATAAAGTCTTGGTGGAAACTTTTAGAAATGGTTTAAGCCTTTGCATGCTTGTGGGATGGTTTAGGATAGCAGTGGGATGGGCAGGGATACCTGTGGGATGGGTAATAGCTGTGGGATGGTTTAGGATAGCAGTGGAATGGGCAGGCATACCTGTGGGATGGGTAATAGCTGTGGGATGGGTAAGGATAGCAGTGGAATGGGCAGGGATACCTGTGGGATGGGTAATAGCTGTGGGACTAATAAACCTCCAGTGCAAGCACAGTGGGACTATATGGTCCACCCTCCCAGGTGCCACACCTATGGCCCTTTATTATCAATAACAATTTTATCATTCATCAACACATTTCAACATAAACACAACTCTTTATTAAATGCCCTGTTCATTGTAGGGCCACTCAACATACATGGCACAATCTCATCAGTGTGATGAGACAGGCTGAAGGAAGCATCCATTAAGCATCTACCATCCTGTCTTCCACTCCACTGCTCCAGCTGAGGAGTTGCACCAGTGCTTCAGGAGGTTGCGCTGCTTCTTTCATTCACGTGAAGCTCTGTTGGGGCCTTGCACATCCACAGTATTTTCAGGTTTTGCCAGGATGCCAAAGGCGTTCTCCACCACCTGCCTTGCCCTGGACAGCCTGTACTTGAAGATCCTCTCTTCACGGATGAGGCATCTGGAAGTGTAGGGCTTCATGAGGTAGGTTCTGAGGGAGAAGACATCATCCCCCACGATGACGTGGGGGCACATCTTGTGTGTCGTTGGGCAGGGCGTCTGGATCTGGGAAGCCCATGATAAGGTTCCAGTCCCTCCTTGAGGTGACTGGCATTGTATACCTGGGCATCTGAAGATGACCCATTGCCTGAAGCATCGATGTACATGAACTTGTAATCAGCATCGACCATGGCGAAGAGGACAATGCTGAAGAAGCCCTTGTAGTTGTGATAAGTGGACCCTGATTTGGCTGGAGCTTTGCAGGCCACGTGCTTCCCATCTATGGCTCCAACAGTGTGGGGGAAGTTCCACTTCTGATACCACTGCTCAGCAACTTTCTTCCAGCCTTTTTCAGTGGAGGGGCACTGGAGGAGCTCCTCCAGGTATTCTTCGATGATGGCCTGCACCACCTCTCTGACCACAATGCTGATGGTGTTGTGTGGCACCTTCCAGGCATACTGCATGCTCCTGTACATGGTCCCTGAGGCCAGGTGGGACAGAGTCAGTACCACCTTCAGCCCAGGGTCCAGGCTGGGCCGGAAGTTGGTGTTTGCCTTGGTCAACCTGGGTCTCAGCCGCTCCACAACTTCATCAAACATGGTTGGCGGCATCCTCATGAAGTTCTGGAATGCATGAGTGTCTTTGTTCCTTAGCTCCACCATCAGCTTGTTATACAGTCCGTACTCAGCTCTTCTCACAATCCATCTTCGGACCCAGACACTTCTTGGATGCCTCCTTTTCTTCCCGTAGAACGGGTGAAAGAGCCTGTAGAGGCTTTGCTCTGTTGTAGAATGATGGCGGCTACCAAAAGGAGTGTGCGACGATCTATGGTGGAGATGACTATATGCTGTGGAAGAGCAAGAGCAAGATGAAGGCTGAGGAGGTCTGCACAGCAGGGCTGCTGGACTGAAAGTGAGATTCAGGTGATTTCTCCCCCTTTTTATAGGAAATATAGGTTTTCCGCTAGGTGTCCTTTTGCATCCTCTAGACATCCTCCAGACATCCTAAATATCCAAGATACATCCCCTATACAAATGTTTTTTCCGTTTTAATGCTTTATATGTGAGCTGCATCCTCTTTCATCCTTTCTACATCCATGCTACTAACACTGTGTGTCCGTTCCGTGTCCGTTTCACTTCCTCCCTGTGTCCGTTTTTCACTGGAGCGGATGTGAGTTGCGCAGATGTGCAGTGGATGCCTAGCGGATATAGCGGACACGTAACGGATGACAATGGACATATAATGGATGTTCCCCGTATGCGTAGCAGATGTATAACGGATGTGTTGGATACTTTATCCGCTCAAAAAGTTTTGCGCAGCTCAAAACTTTTTGAGCGGATTAAATCACAGTAGACACATGCTGGACAGATAGAGTGTATGAAAAATGGATGCAGCGAGTACAGAACGGATGCATCATGTTAACCAACGGATGGCAAGTGTTTCTCTCCGTTTTACATCCTCTTTCCATCCGTTGTTGCTGTGTGACATGGGCTTTAGCTTTTTGTTTCCTGCTTAGAGTGACATTGCTGAGAGCAGGGCTATCAAACTCCCAGCCCACAGGCCAGATGCATTGTCCATGCCCACACTCAGAGTTTAATGAAGGGGGGAAAAAAACTCCTGATACTTAGCTTAGAGTGAATTGCTTAAAAATTGATCAATAAGTCTGCAACTCTAAAAGTTGTCAAGCTGGCTTTCATGCCTGGCTAAGGCAGCACTAGAACTAACAGTTTCCTTGTTTCTAACATGGTGCTTTAACCATTAGACCAAAATGGCTGCTCGTTTGACAAACATTCATTTCTTGCAACTGATCATGTGCAACTTTATCACTTTTCACATTATAATTTTTGTCTATCACTTTGTCAGCTTTTTAAGAATTTAGCCTAATTTAGTCCAATGCAGTTACTTCCTAAAATATACTTCCTTTGATATTGTAGAGGAATATTTAGATGATCTTGAAGAAGGTAATATAGACCAGCTTGGATCTGGAAGGGAGGAGGATGTGAGAAAGAAACTTATGGCAACTTCACTTGATTTTCTTTTGAAACAGAATGGATAGAAAATCTTGGGCAGGTTTCAAGATTCTGTAATTATATCTTCAGTAGCAAAACAACAGCCCTTATCAAACCTATTTCCTCATTTGACATATTTTGAAGGCTTGTCAGCTATTTACAGTATGTCACAGAAGTGAATACACCCCCTCACATTTTGCAAATATTTAAGTATATCTTTTCATGTGACAACACTGAAGAAATGACAGTTGGCTACAATGTAATGAGTATTCAGCTTGTGTAACAGTGTGAATGTACTGTCCCCTCAAAATAACACAACACACAACCATTAATGTGTAAACTGCTAGCAACAAAAGTGAGTATACCCTTAAGTGATAATGTCCAAATGGGGCCCACAGTGTCAATATTTTGTGTGGCCACCATTATTTTCCAGCACTGCCTTAACCCTCTTGGACATAGAGTTCATCATAGCTTCACAGGTTGCCACTGGAATTGTCTTCCACTCCTCCATGACAATATCATGGAGCTAGTGGATGTTAGAGATCTTGCACACATCCACCTTTTATTTCAGGATGCCCCACAGATGCTCAATAGGGTTTAGATCTGGAGATATGCTTGGCCAATCCATCACCCTTACCCTCAGTTTCTTTAGCAAGGCAGTGGTCATTTTGGCAGTGTTTGGGGTCATTATCATGTTGGAATACTTGGCCCAATCTCCAAAGGGAGGGAATCATGCTCTGCTTCAGTGTGTCACAGTACATGTTGGCATTCATGGTTCCCTTAACGAACTGTAGCTCTGCAGTCCTGGCAGTAGTCATGCAGCCCCCAACTCACGAAATTCCCACCACCATGCTTGACTGTAGGCAAGACACACTTGTCTCAATACTCCTCACCCGGTTGCCCCCACACATGCTTGACACCATCTGAACCAAATACATTTGTCTTTGTCTCAGCAAACCACAGGACATTGTTCCAAGAATCCATCTCCTAAGTCTGCTTGTCTGCAGCAAACTGTTTGCGGACTTTCTTATATATCATCTTTAGAAGTGGCTTCCTTCTATGATAGCCCTGCAGACCAATTTGATGCAGCATGTGGCATATGGTCTGAGTACTGACAGGATGACACCCCCCATGCCCCTTCAATTTCTGCAGCAATGCTGGCAGCACTATACATCTATTTCCCAAAGCCAACCTCTGGATATGACGCTGAGCAAGAGCACTCAACTTCTTTGGTCAACTATAGTGAGGCCTATTCTGAGTAGAACCTGTCCTGTTAAAACACTATATGGTCTTGGACACCATGCTGCAGCTCAGTTTCAGGGTCTTGGCAATCTTTTTATAGCCTAGGCCATCTTTATGTAGAGCAACAATTTATTGTTTCAGATCCTCAGAGAGTTCATTGCCATGAGGTGCCATGTTGAACTTCCAGTGACCAGTATGAGAGAGTGAGAACGATAACACCAAATTTAACAAAACAGCTCCCCCTTCATACCTGAGACCTTGTAACACTAACCAGTCACATGACACCAGGGAGGGAAAATGACTACTTGGGCCCCATTTGGACATAATCACTTAGGTGTGTACTCACTTTTGTTGCCAGGGGTTTAGACATTAATGGCTGTGTGTTGCGTTATTTTGAGGGGATAGCACATTTACACTGTTATACAAGCTGTACACCAGTACTTTACATTGTAGCCAATTGTCATTTCTTCAGTGTTGTCACATGAAAAGATATACTTAAATATTTATAAAATGTGAGGGGGTGTACTCACTTCTGAGACATACTGTATATATAGCAACCCAATTGTTTTCATTCAAACCTAGCTAATGTAGTCATAGGTATACATTTTTCAATTTCATAACTTGGAGATATTTTCAGACAATGCTTATTGGAATCTTCTTTCCTTGCTCTCTTACTTGCAAAAATAACCTTTATCTCAGATATAATTTCAGTGTCCCCAATGTAGAATTTAAATTTATACTGTTGAGAAATACAGCAAATATTTATAGTAGTATCCCATTGAAAAGTTGATTTAATTACAAATACCATCACCAATAATCACCATTAATGTAAGAGAAAACTATACATTTAAATATACATTTAAGATAGAATGGACAGCCACTCTGATCAACCAATATCAGACAGATAAAGTATAGAAAACCTAATATTTTATTCAGCCAATGTTAGTGGAGAGAACTTTTAAAATATGCAATGTCAATTTAAATTAACAAGAATGTAAATTTATGTTCTCAAATTGATATATAATGCTACCATAAAGTCTTTGCAGAGACTTTATGAGAATTACAGGCAAGACTTTTGCAGTCATGTATGGCTGAAATATAGATGGCTCATTTGAAAACAGAGCACTTATAAACATTATTGTGCTGAACTATTTTGCTTTTAAAACTTTTGATTTATCTTAGCTCTTACATTTTATTCCTTGGATTATTTGCATTCTTAACTGCACAGAGGAATGTTTGACAGGTTTACTGTTCCATGTAGAGTTACCTGTGACAAAGCAAAGAAATATTGGGGTAAGATTCTTATTTTAATACAGATTTTTAAAGTCAATATAAAGATAAAGAGTTTTCTTTTGGACTTAATGGATAAAGAACTTGAAAAAAAGTTTGGAACTTTGTTGTTATATATGTAGACAGTAGCAAGAATGCTTTATGAACAAAAATGGAAAGATATTTTAATTCCTTCAATGTTTGACTGGCTGGAAAAACTGGTAGAACTAGCTGAGATGGCTAAATTGACTGCTTTAATCAAAGAAAAAAAAAACCTTATCTAAATTTATTTCCACTTGGAAACTGTTTCTGGATTTTGTGCTTCAGATGGGAAAAAAAATGAAACATTGACTTTGGGATTTGCAGATGAAATAGGTTAGTTGTTATAGAAATAACTAGCAAACATGACTATGTAAAAGCAAAGTTGAGGCTTTTATGTTATTGTCTTATTCTACTGCACTAAAAAGAGTCAGAAGTCAATGTTTTAGCTTTTTTCCCCTTTTCCCCTACACTTTCTCCTTTTCCTTTGTTTCCTCCCATCCTTTATTTTCCCATTATTTCCTTTTTTCCTTTGTATTTTATATCCTGAAAAACTAATTAAAAATTGATAAAAAGTTCCCATGGCACTCAGTATTTTCTAGTTATTTTTCAAGTCTTAAAAAAAATAAAAGTTCTCAGTTATTCTTTTATTAACTGTCATCAGCTAAGTGACATCTATGATGCTCAGTAGATAATAAAGAAAGTTTGTCACAGAGCATATTCCAAATTTGCTACAAAAATGATGTACCTCTTGTCACCAAATCTGGACAGTTTTTAAAAAAGAAAAGAAGAGTTCACATATCATTTTATGAAATTATTAATGGATACTCACCAGGAGAGCTATATATCATCTCCAGTACCAAAGGGAGTATGCTTCTACCTATCAGTTGCTAGGCAACACATGTAGAAGGATTCATTTAGCTCACATCCTGCTGTTGGTCATTGCAAGAACAGAACATTAGACTAGATAGGCTTTATTATTTTGCTTGCTTCTTGTTAAGTTCTTATAAAGCTGCAGACTTCATGCATACCGTATTTTAGCAATTTTATGGTCAAATAAAATTACATCCTGCTTTTTCACCAGAATTTTATATTAACTATGAAAGTTTCATTTACAAGCCTCACTAAAATATATCCAACCACATGTAGTCATCTGATAAAAATAAGTAAAATGTTTTTGCTTCTTTGCTAGGAAAGAGAAAAAAGCTATTTATTTATGGTCCAAGACTAATCAGAAAAATGAAACATTGCAAAATACAGTGAAGATAAAAAACTAAAACAAAATTGCATTTTACACACAACACACACACCTATAAAAAAATACCCTGAAATAGTTAACAGTGTAAAGAAGATACTAGATATTTTCTATAAGCCATGAATATCAATATGGAATTTATTCATCTTATTACAGCTTTCTGGCAATTGATCACATAAAATAAGAGCAATAATATTATATAGGCAGGAGCAATTAAAATTACAATTGGAGTAATGAGTTTTGACAGCCAACCGGTATATGATAGACAATGTAATAGCATATTACAATCATCATCATCATTCTAACCACTGTCTATCAACTGCAGGATGAAGCCTCTTCTGCATGTTCCCAACCAATACAATCTTGAGCTTTCCTTTGCTATATTACAGTGTGTAATACTATGTGAGAATATATTACACTATATAATGTAATAGTATACAGTTAGTCCTCAACTTACAACAGTTCATTTACTAACCATTCAAAGTTACAACAGCACTGAAAAAAGTGACTTATCGTTTTTCACACTAATGACCACTGTAACATCTCCATGGTCATGTGATCAAAATTCAGAAGCCTGGAAACTGATTTATATTTATGATGGCTGTAGTGTACTCACTTTTGCAATTTGCTGACAAAATCAGTGGGGAAGCTAGATTCACCATGTTACTAACTTAACAATTACAAAGATTCACTTAAGACAAGAAAGGTCATAAAATGGAGCAAAATTCACTTAACAAATGTTTCATTTAACAACATAAATTTTTGGTTCAATTATGGTTGTAAGTCAAAGAATACCGTATTAAAGAGCCAGTATGGTGTAGTGATGAAAGTGCTGGCCCAGTGATTCTATCCTTGCCTTGACATGAAAACCAGCTGGGTAACTCTCTCAGGGTTATTGTTGTATACAAAATAGGAGAACAAAGGTGCATTAGTATGTTTTTCACTTTCAGTTACTTATAAAGTAATAAAGGTTGAAAAATAAATCTTAAAAAAAAAATTTAAGATTTGAGGAAACCAAATTAATCTCCAATACTGAACATTTCAACAAGAGAATAATCAGGGAAGCCATTAAAAATAGAGAAACACCCCCATAATATGAATAAATGGGACAATGCCTCCCGCCTAGCAGACATCTGGAAACTAGCCCTCACCAACAAATGAGTCCCAGCCATGAAAACCAATACCAGACCCAAAATAACACATGACAGCACCACCATTCTCTCTCACCAGACTTAAACCCAAACCCATCCCATAGATGAAAGACAACCACTGTCCAGAAACCAGAGCATGGCTGCATCATCAGCTGCCACATACCCTGACCCCCAAACCAAGCAAACAGACACATGCCATGAACACATATCCAGGCCTCAAACTTGGAGCGAAACCAAAACCCGGAACATCACATCACAGCCACCCACTCAGGATATCACATCACAGAACTCAGGAGGTTATACCACAAAACCTCAGAATGTTGCAACACAGCCAACAAACCAGGAGATTACAGCACAAGACCCAGGATGTCAAAACGATAGAACTCAGAAGGTCATCACACAGCCCATTACCCAGGTTGTTACCACACAGGAGGCTGATAGACACACAGCCAATACCTCAGCCAGACATGTTCTTACAAAAAAGCCAGCCAATCTGCAAACATCAACTCCATCAACCAATCAAGAAATGACAACACAGCCAACCTCCCCACCAGTATATATAGGGAGACAGCAGCTCTGATCATGCTTGCTTGCACAAGCACAAAGCCAAAGCACCAGCCTGAAAATGGAGAATGGGACCTTGTCGAAACATTGCCAAGATGCTCACAATCTTACATAGGAAAAGATCCAAACATGCCAAGACCTGCATATTTGTAGTTGTGAAAATCTATGAAAACAAATATCATACCTCTATGTATGATAACTTCCAGCTCAGCAGGACCTATGGGAAACTCGAAGTCCGAAGGGCCACCATCTTATGTGACTTCACATTCATACAAAACTGCAGAGACAAATAAGTGATTCCCACATGCTTCCAACTCAAATTCCATTCCAAAACCTCAGCCACTGAAAGGATCCTGAAAAGAACAGAATTAGCCCTAATCAGAAATGAACTCCACAAGAAAAGATTCCTACCAGACCAAACCAACAGGAACCTAACTCACACTCCATCTCAAACTCAGCAACAAAATCCACCCAGCACTCTGGGACAAATCCAAACAACTAGCTCTCTGGAGAGCCAAAACAGAAACCTCCTACAAGACAGACAGACACACCAGCAAACTCCACAGACTAGAGAAATACCAGAAGCCCAACCCCCTCCCACAACAACGCATGAAACAAACAGTACACAACATATCAGACAGAACCCTCACCAGAGTAGAAACCAATGTCCTTTCCAAGGGATTCAACTTTGCAGTCGCCCCCAAACACATCCCCACCAAAAACAGTATATGTGGAATTGAAGCTAGCCTAACCAAAATTAACCCAGATGTAGCCAATAAAATCAGACTTGAAGTCACCAACATCCTCTGCTCCAGCAGTCCACCCAGAAGCAACTTACACAGAGAAGAAAAAAAAGCACTCACCAACATGAGGAAAGACAAGAACATAATCATCCTCCCAGCAGACAAAGGCAATGCCACGGTCGTGATAAACACATTGGACTACCAATCCAAACTATCCAACCTACTCCAAGACCCCGCTTACAAACCTCTAAATACTGACCCCATCACCTACCTGAAAAAAACCACCAAATCCAAAATAAAAGCCTCCCCCATCACTGAAAAGATCCAGCAAAGAATCATCCCCAGAGAAAAATCATCCAGATGCCCTAAGCTCTATGGCCTCCCCAAGATACACAAAGAAGGAACACCACTCAGACCCATAGTCAGATCCATTGGCTCACCTCTACAGAATCTTGCCAAATTTATCACCAAACAACTCCAGGCCTACACAGAATCCATCACCTCACATGTACAAAACTCTTTCCACTTCATAGAAACAATAAAGAAACAAAACCTACATCCCAGTGACCTACTCGTGAGCTTTGATGTCATATCCCTCTTCACCCAAGTGTCTATTAAAGAAGCCTTGACAGCCATCCAAAACAAATACAACCCTCCCAAACACATCCTAGATCTGACCAACCACTGCCTAACCAACACATACTTCATCTACAATGGACAAAGATACAAACAGATAGAAGGAGCACCTATGGGATCACCCCTCTCACCCGTAATTGCTAACCTATACATGGAACACTTTGAAACCAACACTCTAGACAAATCTGAACCCAAACCCAAACTCTGGCTTAGATATGTAGATGACATGTTTATAATTTGGCCACACATGAAAGAAAAACTGGACAACTTCCTCACCCCAAAATACAATTAACTATGTAAACAGAAGGCAACAACCAACTCCCCTTCCTGGACATCCTAATTTACAAAAAATCCAATGGCTCTCTAGGACACACCATCCACCAGAAGAAAACACACACCAACTGCTACTTAAATGCACAATCCCATCACCACCCTGCACAGATCAACTCCATAGCCAAGACCCTCATCTCCAGAACCAAACGCCTAGCCAACAAAGACCACCTGAGAACAGAATTACACACCCTCACAAACATATTAATTTCCAATGGATTCCAAAGAAGCACAATTACTAACCTAATCCTAAGGGAGACACTCCCCCAAAACCAAGACACAGAACAAGACAAGGGTACCGCCCTCCTCCCCTACATCAAAGGCACCACAGATAAAATCAGCAAAATTCTCCACAAACACAATATCAGGACAGCCTTCAGCACTCACCAAAAAATAGGCAACATCCTAAGAAATCCCAAACACAAGATCCAGCTAGAAAACCAAGGAGTTTATGAAATACCATGCAACAATTGCCCACCCACATACATTGGACAAACCAAGAGGAGAATAAAGGCATGCATCACAGAACACAAGAATGCAGTCAGAAAAGAAGAAAGTTCTTCCTCTCTTTTCCAACACCTAAAAAGGACATGAAATTAATTTTGAGGGAACCAAATTAATCTCCAATACTGAACATTTCAACAAGAGAATAATCAGGGAAGCTATTGAAATAGAGAAACACCCCCATAACATGAATACATGGGATGATGGCTCCCGCCTACCAGACATCTGGAAACTAGCCCTCACCAACAAAGGAGTCCCAGCCATGAAAACCAACACCAGACCGAAAAGAACACATGACACCACCACCATTCTGCCTCACCAGACTCAAACCCAAACCCATCCCATATAGGAAAGACAACCACCATCCAGAAACCAGACCACAGCTGCATCACCAACTGCCACACATCCTGACCCCCAAACCAAGCAAATGGACACAAACATCAACTCCATCAACCAATCAAAAAATGGCAACACAGACAACCTCCCCACTAGTATATCTAGAGAGATGGCAGCCCCAATCATGCTTTGCTCGCACAAGCATGAAGCTGAAAGCACCAGTCTAAAGTTGGTGAGTGAGGCCTTGTCAAAACGTTGCCAAGAGGCTCTCAATCTAACATACACAGGAAAAGGCCCGGACATGCCAAGACCTGCATGTGTGTGTGTGTGTGTGTATGTGTATATATATATATATATATATATATATATATGTATGTATGTATGTATGTATGTATGTATGTATGCATACATACATAAATACATACATACATACATACATACATACATATATATATATGTTTTCTTAGGTTTTCGCGGGTACTTACATGTGTGCTGTTTAGCTTCCTTCGGGTATTATCCCACGTCATTGTAGTTCTGTTAAAGTTGTAGCAACGTTTCAGCAGAATCTCATCTGCCATCATCAGGCTTCTGTATGGATATGGGTCTTACAGCTCCTGGTTTTAAATTTGAGGCTGGTCCATTCTGATTGGTTGGGAGCCTGGACCTGTGTTCATTGGACTTGGAGTTTGATTGATTGGTGTTCCTGGTTTCTTCTGTCTGTTTTGTGGCTTTGATTGGCTGGCAACAGTCTGTTCTTGTGTTGGAGGCTTTTAGTGCAGCTTGGCTCCATGTGAAGGGACGGCTGCTCTTCATTAGCAAGCTGCTATTCATTAGCAAGCTGGGTTTCACCAGGGTGCGTGGTGGGGGGGTTAGGTTGGAGCTATCAGAGGGAGTCTGTTTTTGCCCAGGTGTTTGCCTGGCTTGTGGCATGGAGATCTTTCTATTTGAGAGTGCAGGCTTCCAAATGATTGACAGTCTGGTGGAATCATCTCTTCTATTCATGCTGTCAGGTCTTTTTTCAATCTCTATGGCTTCTCTGATGATTCTGTGGCTGGGGTTTTCTCTAGTGGCCAGGGTTTTAGTGCCATTGAAGTTGATGTTGTGACCTGTGGTTTTCATGTGTTGGACTAGTGAGGAGGTGTGTTCCAGCTTTTTTACTGCATTTTTGTGTTCATCTAGGCGGGTCGTTATTCTTCTATTGGTCTGTCCAATGTATGTGGCCGGGCATGATGTACAGGGAATTTCGTATATGCCTTGGTTTTCCAGGTCAATTTTGTCTTTGGGGTTCCTCAGGATGGCTGCTATTTTTTTGTCTGTTTTGAAGGCAGTCTTGATGTGATGCCTGTGTAGTATCTTACTGATTTTATCTGTGGTACCTCTTATGTAGGGCA
>BLBF01000022.1:20178090-20248716 GCA_015471245.1 Laticauda colubrina | reverse complement strand
ATATATATATAAACAATTTTTGCCTTTTGTGACATGTTGATCACTTTAATTCCTCAGATAAAATTCCCTCCAAAGTCCATTTCTTTATTTTATTTTATTTATTTAATTTGTCAATTGTATACAACATAATAGATATAAGAATAAACATAAGTATAAATACACAAAATAGGTACAAATAATTGGGGACAATACGACAGGGATGGTCAGCATGATTGTGCACTTATGCATGCCCCTTACAGACCTCTTAGGAATGGGGTGAGGTCAATAGAGGTTAGTTTGAGGGTAAAGGAGTGAGGGTTTGAGCATGTGGCAACAGAGTCAGATAGTGAGTGGCAGACATTGATCACTCTGTTGCTGAAATCGTACTTCCTGAAATCAAGTTTGGAGTGGTTTACATTAAGTTTATATCTATTGTGTGCTCTTGTGTTGTTGCGGTTAAAGCTGAAATATTCATTAACTGGTAAGACATTGTAACGTATGATTTTATGTGTGATGCTTAAGTCCAATCTTACTGGAAAAGTTCAAGGTTGTCTAAGCCTATAATCTTAAGCCTGATGGTGCAGGGTATTCTATTGCGAACAGAGGAGTGTAGTTCTCTTCTTGTAAAATACTTCTAAACTTGCTCAATTGTATTCATGTCTGATATACAGTGCAGATTCCAGACCGCAGAACTGTATTCAAGTATTGGTCTAGCAAAGGTTTTTTATATGTCCTAGTTTGCAAATCGCTATTACCAGAGGAGAAGCTTTGTAAGATTAGATTTACAACTCTTAATGCCTTTTTGGCAATGCTGTTGCAGTGAGCTCTGGTGCTTAGGTCATTTGATATGAGTACTCCAAGGTTCTTGACAAAGTGAGGGTCATCAAAGAAGTCAATCCATCTTTTCTGCATGGAACCTCATCACAAGGTGATCAGCTTGGACATTCCTACTCTTTACCCAAGATGCCTCTGATAAAGGGTAGCCCTTCCACTTGATTAGATATTGGAGTTGTCTCCTGGGCCAACTCGAAACAAGGATTTGCTGCACCTCATAATGGGTTTGGCCTCCTATGACCATGGGGTCTGGGGTTCATGAGGTGGTGGCCTCAGGGTTGATCTCACCACAGGTTTTAAGAGGCTACTATGGAATACCAGGTGTATTTTACCTAACAGTTGGGGCAACTTCAGTTGCACCATGACTGGGTTGATGACCTTTACTATGGGGAAAGGTCCCATGAACTTTGGTCCCAACTTCTTACTAGGGAGCCGTAACCTCAAGTACTTGGTGGATAGGCAGACCTTCTTCCCCACCTGGGATGGCCTTTGTGGGGCCTGGTGTTTGTCTGCTTGTTTTTTATAGTTCTGTGCTGCTTTTGCCAGTGCCTTTTTTACATTTTCCCAAGTTGCTGTCAGCATTGACATCCAATCAGTCAGGCTAACTGAGGAGGGGGATCCCTTGGATATTCAAGCATTGGGACAAAGTCTATGCTGCTCACTATTTTGAAGGGAGTTAGTCCTGTACTTCTGTGAACAGCATTATTGTATGAGACCTCTGCAAAAGGCAGGAGGTCCACCCAATTGGATTGCTGATAATTCACGTAGCATCTCAGATACTGCTTTACCATGGCATTCAATCTTTCTGCCCCCCCACCCCCCATTGATGCTTAGATGAGAAGCTGAGCTAAGACCCTGGGACAACCCAATAGTCTGCAGGAACTCCCTCCAAAATTTAACCATGAACTGGACTCCTCTGTCTGAGATAATTCTTTGTGACACTCCATGCAGGTGGTAGATGTGTGTCAAAAACAGCTTGGCTAACTGGTGGACTGAGGGTAGTGCGCTGCATGGTATGAAATGCACCTGTTTGAAAAATAAGTCTATAAAAGTCCAGATCACCATGTTTCCTCCACTTTTCACTAACTCTACTATGAAATCCATTGCAATCTCCACTCATGGCCTCGTTTGTCCACAACCATCTGTACCAATTTGGGAGGTTTTCCTGGTCATTTTTTTATCATGACACAAATAGTGCAACTCTTCATATAGCTTTCCTTGTCTTTCTTTATGCCAGGCCACTAGAATTGCCTTTGAGTGAAGTGTAAAGTTTTGAGAACCTGAAGTGGCCTGCTGGTTTGGCATCATGGCTCCTCTGAAGGACTAGAATACGAAGGGGATGTAGAGTTTAATTCCTTTCCAAGCTAGGTCATCTATTTTCGTTGAGATGTGTTGATGGTCCTGGAACCAACAGTCTCCTAACAATTCAGTTTTTAGTTTCACGGCTAAGTCATCTGCGGATTGGTTTTGTCAGTCGCATCATTGGGCAGCTGTGTGGATAGGGGGAAATGATGGCATGTATAATTTTCTCCCTTTTGCATTTATACTGGAGCATGTGAGAGAAAGTGTCAGCCAGAAAGTTCTTTCCCCCCAGGATGTGTTTTAGCATAAAGTCGAATTGGTTGAAGTATTGGGCCCAGAGGACTTGTTTGGGTGATAGTTTTTGTGGGGATCCTAAGGCTTTCAGGATTTTTGTGGTCAATCCAAACTTTGAATGGCTTCTGGCCCCTTTCCAGCAGGTGATGCCAGGTCTGCACTGCCCATTTTATTGCAAAAGCCTTTTTCTCCCATACGGCCCTTTGCCTCTCTATGTCTGTGAGTTTATGGGAGGTGTAGGCGCAGGGCTGTAGGTTTTCTTGGTCATTTCTTTGGAGTACCTCTGCTCCCACTGCCATGTTGCTGGCGTCTGCTTATATGACAAAGGGTTGTTCAGAGTCAGGGTGTTTCAGCACCAGTTCTTTTGCAAACAGTTCTTTCAGTGTTTCAAATTATTTTTGGCAGGTTAGGTCCCACTGTAGGGGTTGTCCCAGGTGGGGTTTTGTTTCTGTGCTCCCTGTCTTTAGAAGGTCTGTCATGTGTTTGACAACCCCCATGAAGGAGGGGATGAATTTCTGGTAGAAGTTTGCAAACCTCAGAAAGTTTTGTAGCTGACTGAGGGTGCGAGGGGCTTACCAGCCAAAGATGTACTTTGGTTGGGTCCATCTCTATGCCTTTATTTGAGACTTGGAATCCCAGGTAGTCCAACTGTGTACGATGAAATTCACATTTCAACAGCTTGATGTACAGATTTGCTGCTAGAGGTTTTTCAGTACTTGGCACACTAGTGGTACATGGTCATCCATCATCTCAGTGTAGATGAGGATGTCAACCAAGTAGACAAGGACTACCTTATAAAGATGTTTGTGTAGCACCTCATTAATTAATTGCATGAACACTGCTGGGGCACTCTGTAGACTGAAAGGCATGACTTTGAATTGAAAGCTCCCTAGGTGGCAATTGAACACTGTTTTCTATTCATCTCCCTCTCTGATGTGAACTTGATAGTATGCTTCTCTGAGGTCTAATTTGGTGAAGACCTCCCCTTTGGCCAGGTGAGATAGCATGTCTTTCATGAGCGGGAGGGGATATAGGTTGTGTATACACAGTCCAGTGATGGCCCTAAAGTCAACGCACAATATCATGGTCCCATCTTTTTTTTTCTTTGAACAGGGCTGGGGCTGCGACCCGTGGCTTGGTCGGTTCAATGAAACCCTCTTTTAAGTTTTTATCTGTATAATTGAGCATTTCTTGCATTTCATGGGGCATCATGGCATACAGTTTGGGCTTTGGTAACTTTGCTCCGGGCATGATTTCTGTGGCGCAGTCTGTTTCATGATGAGGGGGATAGGATGTCACCTCCATCTTGCTGTGAGGTCTTGATATTCTCTGGGGACCTGTCCAACCTCTGGGGTTTTGTCAAAGATGGATGCCAGTTGTTCTCATGAACTCTTGAAGGGGGTTTCCTGCATTGGCAGTGCTTCATTTGATGGTGAGGAAGGAGTTGGAGTCCCTTTGCTATCCTCAACCTGTGGCTGCCCTCTTGCCACCAGATGGTTGGACCCCACTTGTCTATCCAGGAATGTCCCAGTATGACTGCATCTGTCATTTTGGGAGCTACTATGAATCAAATTGTCTCCCAGTGCTCCACTATCTCTAATCTCATTGGTTTGGTTAAGTGAGTGGCATAGGCTCCTCTCAGTAGGGAGCCATCTACTTATTCAAACCAGATCGGGTGGGCTATCTTTTTCGCTCTGATCCCCAGTTTTAGAACCATGGTCAGATTGATCAGGCATCTGGTGCGGCCTGAAGCTATTAAGGCTTGGAAAACTCCCTTATTCCCTGTCTTTGGGGCCATAAGCTGTATTGGGAAAATGAAAGGGAGAATCGTCCACTCACCATTGGGTCATCTTCCCCCTCAACCTCGCTGCCGTAAGGATCCAATGACTGGTTGTCATTGTCTGGAGTTCCTCCTCCTTCAGCTGGATGGAGAGGGACCTTTGCAGCCTGAACCCTCTGGGATGCATTTGTGACACATCCGGGGCCTCATTCAGGTCACACCCAGTTGGTGGTTTTGGCCTTGGTCTTGAATCTCAGGTTGTGCATGCCACTGCTATGTGCCCTACTCCTCCACATTGAAAGCATTTAATTGGGCTTCCTGAGACAGTTGGTCTTGAGGCAGATCATGGTGTGCCATCCTATTGGTTTGATGGCCTCTGGTCTGGTTGCCCTCTGTCTCAGGTCACCCAGTGACTTCCTCATATTGCTAGCACGTAATGCCCCATTGACTTTTATGGCTACTTGGAACCACTCAGAGACTCTGTTGGGGATGTCACGATAGGCAGTTACTATGCTAATTTGCTGGTCCAGGCTGGTTCTGAAAAAATGAACCAGCATCCATTCAGGCAAAAGGGATAGTTTCCCACTAAGTATCCTGAATTCATGGATGTGTTCCTTGATGGGTTACCCTCCCTGCTTTTGGTTGCTGAGTTCATCTTCTGCATATGGGTCATCTTCTGACTCCTCAAATCTGGCCTCTAGCAGTCGTAGGAAGTCATCTACATCATGCAGTTGGGGGGGGCCTTCTCTTGTGGAGGTTTGCTAGCCATCCTCTTGTTTCTCCCTCCAGCCCCTCAGTAATGGCATTCATTCCTTTGGCTACAAGGGGGAAAGTGAAAGTAGAGACAATAAGTAACACTGCCATCTAGAGGCTTGGAAACACTATTTCTTTCTTTCTTCTTTGTGGCTTGATAAACCTGACAATAACAAGAACTGTTGTCAAGAACAACGAGCCAGTTTGTGAAGATAGTGGGATGAGCATGGAATAATTTTATTACAGGTGCTCTTCTAGGTTACTATCTGTTGTTGCTTTTGGATAGTGAGAGAAAGCAAGAAGTAAAGAGAAAGAAGGCTGAGAGGATTTTGAGAAGAAAATTTTAAAGCTTTTTTGGAACTTAACTGAACTAGAGAGCCTTGGATACTATACTGTGGCAGTGTGTGGCTTGTTTTTTCCCTCTTTGCTTTTTTTTTTATCTTCCCCCCTTAATAATCTTTTTTTTTTTTTTGCTGACATCTGTGACAGTGGCCTCTTAAATGGTTTTTCCTTTATAATTTTTAATCTTTAATTTTTTAATCCTTAGTACTTTTCTTTTTCTTTTTCCCTTTGGATTCCTTTTTACCTCAAAGTATATTGATCTATTTATTTTTATTTTTTCTTTATTTTCTTTTTATTTTCTTCTCTTTTTTAGGGATTTGGAACACTATTTTTATGATATTGTTTGGCTTTTTCCATATTGATTACTTGGATTAGGTATTGAACTTGAAGATCTGTACTATTATTATTATTATTATTATTATTATTATTATTATTATTATTATTGTTGTTGTTGTTGTTATTGTTATTGTTATTATTATTATTATTATTATTATTATTATTATTGTTGTTGTTGTTGTTGTTGTTGTTTTTTTATGGTTTTCTTCTTAATCATTTTGGATTTAATTGGAGGGGTATACAAGAACCTGAAGATTTTTCTTTCTCTTTGCTTCTGCCTTGCAAAAATGAGTAGAAGACCATCAATTACTGGTTTTTCAATATCAACTACAGATTCTTCGACATCTGGAGAACAATGATCAACAACGGCAATGTCGCAGCAGGAAAAAGAGGTGACCTTACAGATGATTTGGCAAGGAGTTTAAGATATAAAGTTAAGAACAGAAAAAACAGATGATAAAGTTGAGAATATCCACCAGATGATGATGAAGTATGAAGAAAGAACACAAAAAATTGAAGAAAGAGAGGAACAAAAAGATAAGAAGATTGGCAATATTGATAAGAGATTGAACGTGATTGAACAGGACAAGAGTATGCTGAGATGGGAAAGAGATAGATCTGAATTCTATCTTAGATTTCAAAATCTAAGAAAATTTGGCAGAAATGATAGAAATTCTGGCAGAAGCACTGGAAATAACTAAAGAGAAAATTTAGATGGAGTAGATGAAATTTTTTGAGTCTTTACAAGATATGCAGTGAGAAATAACCTACCAAGAGAAGTACATGTAAGATTTACGAAGAAGGCCATTAAAACGCAAATATTGCAGATAGCAAGAGAAAAAGCAATGAAATATAAAGGCAAGGAGATTGTGGTCTTGAAACAAGTACCTAGAAAAATAAGAGAGATGAGAAGAAAATATCAATTCCTGACTAAAATTCTTTTGAAGAAAGGTGTGAACTACAGGTGGCTGATACCAGAAGGCCTTCAGTTTACATGGCAAGAGCAAAGACATAGAATTGATTCAATTGAGAAAGCAGAATTATTTTATGCAGAATATTTCAGAGACAAGGAAGATGAGAGGAAAAGACAAGAATCAATACTCAAACAACAAGAGGATTGCTGTAGGAGGTAACGGGGAACCTAAAGGCCCTGTCACACTGCCCAACGGATGCAAAAAGGACACAACGGACGAGAAAAATGTTCCATCCGTTGTTATCCGCTCTCAGAAGGGTTAAAAATTTGCATAACCAGAGCGGATAACACGGACGCGGGGAGAATGCAGGGCAGATGGAAAGCGGATGTGGAACGGAAGCCCAGTGGATGGAAGCAGATGGGAGTGGATGGCACATCCACTAGGCTTCCGGGGGGGCGCAGCAAAGTGGATGCGGAACGGATACAGCGGATGCAGAGCAGATGCACAGCGGATGCACAGCGGAAGCCTAGCGGATGCCGAGTGTTAATTGCGCATGCGGGGAGGATGCATTGCATCAGCCCCGCAGATATAACGGAAGCAGGTCAGAAGCAGGTCGGAAGCAGGTCGCCATTCAGAGGAAAGACCTGCTGCCAGACGGATTGACAGCCTTGCCTGTCCTGCCTGCATATCTGCCTGCAAGCCTTGCTGCAAGCCTTGCTGCAAGCCTTGATGCCAGCCTCCCTGCCAGTCTCGCTGACAGCTTTGCTGTCTGCCTGCCTGCCAGTCTTGCTGCCAGCCAGTCTGCCTGCCAGCCTTGGTGCCTGACTGCCTGCCAGCCTTGGTTCATGCCTGCCTGCAAGCCTTGGTGCCTGCCTCCCTGCAAGCCTGGGTGCCTGCCTGCCTGCCAACCTTGGTGCCTGCCTCCCTGCCAGCCTTCCTGCAAGCCTTGGTGCCTGCCTGCCTGCCAGCCTTCCTGCCAGCCTTGGTGCCTGCCTCCCTGCCAGTCTTCCTGCCAGCCTTGGTTCCTGCTAGCCTCCCTGCCAGCCAGCAACCCCACAACCATGCTGAAGCACAGCAAGCCTCAGCCATCTGCTGCCAGCCCTTGCAAGAGGGACAGGGCTCGCTCTTCTGGGGCTGGGGCTTGTGCTGCTTCTGCTTTTGGAGGAGCTGATGACAAGCACTTCAGCACCAGCCACCTCCACAGCACCTGCACCCTTTACCCCTGAGACTGAGTGACCAAGAGGAGTGCCAGAGACTCATTTTTGTTTTATAGCTTCTTGTTAATAAAGTCTATTTTTGATTCATACACTTGCTTCATTTCTTTTTTTTAATAAAGTCTTGGTGAAAACTTTTAGAAATGGTTTAAGCCTTTGAATACTTGAGGGATGGGTTAAGATAGCAGTGGGATGGGCAGGGATACCTGTGGGATCGGTAATAGCTGTGGGATAGATAAACCCCAGTGCAAGCATACTGGGACTGTATGTACACCCTCCCAGGTGCCTCACCTATGGCCCTTTATTATCAATAACAATGTAAGCATTGATCCACACATTTGAACATAAACACAACTCTTTATTAAATGCCCTGTTCATTGTAGGCCCACCCAACATACATGGCCCAATCTCATCCGTGTGATGAGGCAGGCTGAAGGAAGCATCCATTAATCATCTATCATCCTGTCTTGCCACTCCACTGCTCCAGCTGGGGAGTTGCACCAGCATTTCAGGAGGTTGCGCTGCTTCTTCCCTTCACGTGAGGCTCTGTTGGGGCCTTGCACATCCTCAGTGTCTATCAGGATTCACCCTTGCCTCCATTCCCCAGGCTCCATGTCCCCATTGCCTTTTGGGAGGTCCACGAGCCTGTTCTGCAAGACTGGGTAGCGGGTGTGCATGAGATTGTGCAGGATGCAGCAAGCTTCCCCGATCCTCCTCATGGTCTCTGGGCTATGCTGCATGGTGGTGAGAAGTATCTGGAACCTGTTAGCCAGGATGCCAAAGTCATTCTCCACCACCCGCCTTGTCCTGGACAGCCTGTAGTTGAAGATCCTCTCTTCACGGGTGAGGTATTTGGAGGTGTAGGGCTTCATGAGTAGGTTGTGAGGGAGAAGGCGTCATCTCCCACGATGAAGTAGGGCACATCTTGTGTGTCGTTGGGCAGGGATTCTGGATCTGGGAAGCCCATGATGAGGTTGCGTTCCAGCTCTTCCTTGAGGTGACTGGCGTTGTATACCTGGGCATCTGAAGATGAGCCATTGCCTGAAGCATCGATGTACATGAATTTGTAGTCAGCATCGACCATGGTGAAGAGGATGATGCTGAAGAAGCCCTTGTGATTGAAATAAGTGGAGCCCGACTTGGGTGGTGCTTTGCAGGCCACGTGCTTGCCATCTATGGCTCCAACGATGTGGGGGAAGTTCCACTTCTGATTCCACTGCTCTGCAACTTTCTTCCATCCTTCTTCAATGGAGGGGCACTGGAGGAGCTTCTCCAGGTATTCTTCAATGATGGCCTGCACCACTTCTCTGACCACAATGCTGATGGTGTTGGGTGGCACCCTCCAGCCGTACTGCATGCTCCTGTAGGTAGTCTCTGAGGCCAGGTGGCGCAGAGTGAGTGCCACCTTGAGCCCAGGTTCCAGGCTGGGCCGGAAGTTGGTGTTTGCCTTGGTCAACCTGGGTGTCAGCCGCTCCACAACTTCATCAAAAATGGCTGGAGGCATCCTCATGAAGTTCTGGAATACACAAGTGTCTTCGTTCCTCAGCTCCACCATCAGCTTGTTGTACAGTCCGTCCTCTGCTCTTCTGGTGAACCATCTTCGTACCTAGACGCTTCTTGGCCGCCTCTTTTTCTTCCTGTAGTAGAGTTCACAGAGCCTGTAGATGGCTTCGCACTGTTGCAGAAGGATGGTGGCTGCCAAAAAGACTGTGTTACGATCCCCAGTGGACATGACTGGATGCTGTGGAAGAGGAAGAGTCAGATGAAGGCTGCAGAGGTCTGCAGCAGGGCTGCTGTTCTGAAAGTGAGATCCAGATGTGTTGCTCCCCCTTTTTATAGGCAGTATAGGTTTTCCTTTGCATCCTCTAGGCATCCTCTAGACATCCTTAATATCTGTGATAGGTCCCCTCTGCTGATGTTTTTTCTGTTTTAAATGCTTTGTTTCCGTGCTGCAACCGTTCTGTGTCCGTTCCGCTTCCTCCCTGCGTCCGAGCAGATGTGAGTTGCGCGGATGCGCAGCGGATGCCTAGCGGATATAGCGGATACGTAACCGATGCAGAACAGATGTGTAGCAGATACGTAGCTGATGTAGAATGGACGAATTGGATACATTTTCCACGCAAAAGTTTTGAGCAGCTCAAAACTTTCTGAGCGGATGAAATGTCCATAAACAGATGCTGGAGGGATAGAGAGGAAGCAAAACGGAGGCAGTGAGTACATCACGTTAATCAACGGATGGCAAGCTTTTTTTTCCATTTTACATCCTCTTTGCATCCATTGGTGCAGTGTGACAGGGGCTTAAAGAACAATGAGAGGTGAGATCAACCAGAGCTGCTAACCCCTCCAATAAAGTATAAAACATGGAAGAGAAAAAATTGATCACAATTAATATAAAAGGACTCAATTCTGCTATTAAAAGAAGGAAAACATTTCATAAATTATAAAAATTGAAATTTGATATAATTTGCCTACAAGAAGTACACATTAAAAAACAATATGAACAACTACTGGTACAGCCAAAATTAGGGAAAGTATTCACTTCACTGACATGAGCTAAGAAAAGAGGAGTAGTCATATACATTAAAGATACAATTCCAGCAAAATAAATTTACACAGACGATGATGGAAGAGTCTTGATGGTAGAGATAACAGAGAATAATGTGAAATTACTTTTAATTGCAATTTAAGCTCCAAATGACAATCAAGAAGGATTTTATAAAAAAATTACACAGGACAATAATTGACTTAGAATATGACAATATATGTATGTTGGGGGACTTTAATGGAATAATTAACAAGAAGATGGACTATAAAACACAGAAAGCAATAAAGCAAAACAGAAAGATCTTGCCAAAATCTTTTTTTTAAATGACAGATGAACTAAACCTAAAGGACGCTTGGGGAGAAAGAAATATTAAACATAGATAATATACTTTTAATTGAAATGGACACTCATCATGGTCCAGAATAGATATGATATGGATGTCAGTGGAATTGATTGTTAACATACAGGAAATTGAGATAGAAACTGGTACCTGGGCAGACCACAACCCAATGACAGTTAAGTGGAAAGGAGAAAGAAAAAGATCTTAATAGACTTTAAATAATGCTTTATTAAAACAAAAGGACTTCACACAGAAAATGGAGAAAGAATTGGATTTCTTTTTCGAGGAGAATAGAACAGAAGATACAATACAAAACTTGTGGGATACAATGAAGGCTTACCTTAGGGGTTTGATAATAGACTATACAAAAATAAGAAACAAAAAGAAAAGAAAAGTGTTGAAAAGGTTAGAGGATGATTACAAGAGACTTGAGAAAGAAATACAAAAATCACCATTAAAAAAAGATGTGAAAATACATAATGGACATAAACATAAAATGGGACTAATGGAAAAAGAGGAATTAGCACAGAAAATTAGAAATGCAAAGCAAACTATTTTGAAGGTGCAAATAAGCCAGGCAGATGGTTAGCATATAAATTGAAAAAGGAGAAAGAATCAAGAAAAATAGCTCAATTGATAAATGACTAAGGGCAAACCTGCTATGGAAACACAGAGAAGAAAAATTTTTTGCAGGACTTTTATTGGAAGTTATATGAACAAGAGATAATAGAGGAAGGGAAGATTAAACAATATCTATAGAAAGCAAATTTGCCTTTGATACCAAAAGATATTGAAATGATGTTAGAAGGAAAAATAACAATGATGGAACTTATGGAAGCAATTAAAAAACAAAAAAATGGAAAAGCACCAGGCCCGGACATATTGCCAGATGAATTTTATAAGACATTTCAGGAACAGTTGAACCTTTTGCTTCTGGAAGTTATGAATCAAGTTATGTTAAAAAAGAGGATACCTAAATCATGGTCAGAAGCATATATTACACTTGTGCCAAAGGAGGAAGAGGACCCGCAACTAATTAAGAATTATTGACCCATTTTTTTTTATTGAACTCAGACTATAAAGTGTTTGCTTCAATAATGGCAAAAAGACTCAAATGAAATTTAAATAATTTTATTCACCCCAATCAAAATGGATTTCTACCAAAGAGACATATTAAAGACAATATGAGAACTATCCTGGACACATTGGAATACTACGAGGCACATCCTGAAAAACAAATGGCCTTGATATTCTTAGATGCACAGAAAGCCTTTGATAAGATAAATTGGCAACTTATGTTATTACAATTGGAACAGATGGGCTTTAAGAAATGTATTCAAGTCATAGAAGCTATATATCATGATAAAACAGCAAAGGTAATGATTAATGGAGAATTAACAGATTCTATTGTGATAAAGAAAGGTACAAGATAAGGTTGCCTGTTGTCATCTCTGTGTTCACATTAGAAGTGCTAACTAGAGATATAAGAGAAGTGAAATAAATAAAAGGAATGAAAATTAAGAAAGAAGAATACAAATTACAAGCATTTGCAGATGACCTTTTTTTATATTAGAAGACCCACTGGCAACAGTGACTAGGTTGATAGAAAACAGAGGAATATGGAGTGGTAGCTGGTTTAAAAATAAATTAAGATAAAACAAAGATTCCGATGAAGAACATGCTAGAAAAACAGAGGGAAGAATTGGTGGAAATCCTGGAAATCCAGGTCACAAATATGGTTAAATACTTGGGAATACATTTGACAGCAAGATGTAGCACACTTAAAGAGAATAATTATAATAAACTCAACCAACAGATTCTGACAGACTTGGCAAAATGGGAAAACTTACAATTATCATTAATAGGGAGAATATCAATAATTAAAATGAATATTTTACCAAGAATTTTATATTTGTTCCAGACAATTCCAATTAGATTAGGGAAAGAGTATTCTGATGAGTTGAATAAAATAGTGCTGAAATATATCTGTCAGGGGAAAAAAGCAAGAATAAAATTAAAGTTATGACAAGATGCTAGAATAAGAGGTGGGTTCGGTCTGCCAAATTGGGAGTTATATTATCAAGTGACAACTCTGATGTGGGTCAAGGAAAGGATTACATTGAGAAATACTAGATTATTGACATTTGCAGGAAATGATTTGTTGTTGGGTTGGCATGCTTTCTTATGGTACAAGGGAACTAAAACACATGGATATTTTAGAAGACACTATATACGAGAGGCTTTATTATTAAATTGGGAGAAGATTAAAAGACAACATTATTTGAAAATTCCAGTCTGGCTTTCAACTATAGAAGCATTTTCATATCCAGTGATATATAAAATGGAACAAACAGTTAGTTATGGCGAAATTAAGAATGAAAAGGGTGAACTTAAATCTATGCAAGAACTGGAGCAACAAGGTATAAGGAGGAATTGGTTTTCATATATGCAAATGCATTCTAGATATGATAAAGATCTCAAAACAGAAGGTTTTTATGATAAATTGACTGCCGTAGATAAATTTTTAACAGGTATTGATGAAAAGGTGATTAACAAATTATACAGATATTTATTAGAGATGAAATTAGAAGAAGAACAAGTTAAAGAAACAATGAATGCATGGGCGGGGGGAATTTGGATACAGGATTGACCTAGAGAGATGGCAAAAACTGTGGTCTCAAAATTATAAAATGACAATGTCAACTGCATATAAAGAAAAATTGTACAAGATGTTTTACATGTGGCATCTTCCCTCAAGAAGAATAGCAAGAATGTTTAAGAATAAATCCGAAAAATGTTGGAAATGTCATCAGATACCTGACTCACTAGGACACACCGTATACCAGAAGAAAACACACACCAACTGCTACCTCAATGCCCAATCCCACCACCACCCAGCACAGATAAATTCCGTGGCCAAAACAGTAATCACCAAAACCAAACGCCTGGCAGATAGACACATATAAAGACTGAACTATGCATCCTGACTGAAGTACTGACAGCTAACAGCTTCCACAAAAACAAAATAACCAGCTTGATCCACACTAATACATGATAGAGATCTAGAAGATCAACAGACCTATGGAACAACTGTCCTGCCCTACATAAGAGGTACTACAGACAAAATCAGTAAGATACTACACAGGCATCACATCAAGACTGCCTTCAAAACAGACAAAAAATAGCAGCCATCCTCAGAAACTGCAAAGATAAAATTGGCCTAGAAAACCAAGGCACATACGAAATCCCCTGTGCTTCATGCCCAGCCAAATACATTGGACAGACCAATAGAAGAATAAGTACCCACCTGGATGAACACAAACATTCAGTAAAAAAGCTGGAACACACTTCCTCACTTGTCTAACACATGAAAGCCACAGGCCATAGCATCAACTTCAAAGGCACCAAAACCCTAGCCACTGTAGAAAACCCCAGCAACAGAATTATCAGAGAAGCCATAGAGATTGAAAAAAAGACCTGAAAGCATGAATGGAAGAGATGATTCCACCAGACTGTCAATCATTTGGAAGCCTGCACTCACAAACAAAAAAATATCCACACCATAAGCCAGGCTAACACCTGGGCACAAACAGATCCCCCCTGATACCTCCAGCTCAAACATACCCCAACCAGGCACCCAGATAAAACCTAGCTTCCTAATAGATGATAGCTGTCCTTCTACTCAAAGCCAAGCTGCACTGAAAGCCTCCAACACAAGAACACAGTGTTGCCAGCCAATCAAAGCCACAAAGCAGACAGAAGAAACCAGAAACACCAATCAAGGAAACTCCAAGACCAATAAACACAGACCAAGACTCCCAACCAATCAGAATAGACCAGCCTCAAATTTAAAACCAGGAGCTGTAAGACCCATATCCATACAGAAGCCTGATGATGGCAGATGAGATTCTGCTGAAACATTGCTACAACTTTAACAGAACTACAATGACGTGGGATAATACCCGAAGGAAGCTAAACAGCATATATATATATATATGGAAATATGGGAATTTATGGGACTTGTGGAGGACTATGGACATGTAGCACAAAAGAATTGCAACCAGTCAACACACTGTATGTAATTGAAAGATGTTTTTATGTTTTTATGTATTGTTTTGTCTGTTTGTTTAGAAAGATGAAAAACTTTAAAGAAAAAAAGAAATGGCATTCATTGCCAGCTGAGTTGAGGGGAGCCACATTCCCCCTCCTTGGTGAGGCATAAAACTCCTCTCCGAAGGTGGATTCAGTGATGGCCAAAATGGCCATCACAAAGAGGAAGATCTGACTGGACAAGATTGGCAAGGAGTGGAGAGAACAAAGGGGACAGCTTGGGTGGCTAAGCAGGATTAACATCTGTATACAAAGTACCCTGGAGCTAAAATATTTAAGAACTTTTAGGAAAAGATTTTTAAACCTGCAGCAGAGAAAAGGGAGGTGGGAGATCTGAAAAAAGGGAGTAGAACCTGGACATACTAAGAGTGCCACCTGATGCTGAAAGAAATTAATGTGAACTTTTAAAAGATTTTTAAAGAATAACAAAGTAAACAAAACTTTGCAACAATCATAGAGCCCCTGTAAAGTGAAAGTGGAGTTTGGAACTTTGTAACAAAGAAAGAAGCAAGAAGAAACTGCTATGGAATTGTTTGAGGATCTTGGAAACTCTGGACATTGGATTACTAGTGGATATAATTGAAATTAACTTGGGGAAGCAATCCTATAGAATTTGGTTGTCTAAAAGTACTTGGAAGTGTTGAAAGATGGCAGAACTTTATTTGGAACTGAAAATGGTACTAAAAATATGAAGGAACAATTGCAAGTGAAAGGAGAATAATTTGGCTTTGTTCTGCAATCTCTGGAAATGGCCATTTTGGACAATGAGGATCAGCAAAAAGATTTAGAGGAGGAAGAAGACTTGAATAAAGGAGAGGCCATCTTTAATTTAAAAAATCTGGACAATGAGATTTGAAACTCAAAAAGGGGGGAAAGAGACTTAAAAATTGGAATTGGAGGAGGTAATCAGAAAAAAGAACAGTGTGAGAAATAAACAAAATATAAGGAAAGAGCAGAAGGGAGGATTACAGAAGGAAGCATTAAAAAGGAAGGGGGTCAAAAATTGGAGTGGAAAAAAAAAGGGGGGGAAATAAAAGGGAAAATAAGTTATAAAAAACAGAATCAGGAAATAAAGAAATGTGGGGAATGAACAAGAATTAAAGGGTATAATTTGATTGAGAGACACAGAGATTATGGTTGAAATTACAATTAAGATAGAGGATTCTGCATGGTGATAAGGGATTGTATAAATATTTTAGAAACAATAAATTATGTAGAAAACAGGAAAATATATGTAATTAAAATGGAAGATTGTTACTTAATGGAATGCACAATAACAACTAGATTAAATAAAAAAATGAAAATATGCAAAATACAATTGAATTATATTAATGTATATCAAGGATTTATAAATTGTGATTGAAATGAATTAGGAGAAGGATCTTAATGAAATTAATATTACTCTTTTTTCAGGATGAATTTGAACTGATTATTTTCTTCCATTCTTTTTTTCTTTCATTTTCTTTCTTTTCAACTGAAAGTTGTTTTTATTTAAAGGGGAAGTACCATGTGGAATCTGACTAAAAAAGGGATTTATGCTATAATATAACTATTAGGTGATGGAGATTATAATTGTTTAATGGGATAATTTAGAAATAGAATATTTTATGGGATATGAAAGGGAATGAACTATAAGATATGAAGGTGACACACTTTAATTGGCAATTATAAGGGAAACCTGGTTTTGTAATGTTTGAAATATGGATATGGATTGAAGTTGTACACAGGACAGATAAAACTATAATTATTTTGAAAATATGAAAATCTTGAAAAGGATATGTAATAGATTTAGAAATGAATGAGAGAGTTATAAAATAAGCCTGAGGGAAGTATCTGAGGGAAAAAAATAATGAAGAATAAAGTAGTGATATGAAATAGAATATGAAAGATGAAAGATGAATATGTAACTGAGATTGTATCTGTATGGTGATTTGAAAACCTGGAACCAAGCTGTTCACCAAAACAAGATGTTTTTTATTTGTATGTGTGTGTGTTTTGTGAAAACTGTAATAAAATTGTTTAAAAAGAAGAAGAAATGGCATTCACCATGGCTCTAGGGGAGGGTAGAGGTATCCATAACATTCTAGGTGGATCTCAGCTGAGTCAAGGAATAGAGCTAGCTGGTCTGGGTCCCCATCAAATTTCCTCCTGAACGGGGTGGCTCATAGAGCTCTGCTCTGCCCTCTTCCTGTTGCCCTCTGTAAATCTGTGCTTGAGGTGGCTGACCTTCCTCCCTGGCTCTAGTTCGCATAGAGGGAGGGAGGAGATACCTGCTGTGTGGGGGAGGCACTGGTTGGGGGCTCTTTCTTCTTCAGCTGGGAGGGCTGGACGAGGAGAGCTGTAATCTCACTTGCTTTTCCTCACATCAGAAGGCTCTGTGGGAGGTCCCCTCTGTTTGGGCAGCATGACAGGCCCTCCTCTCCAATGGCAGCCCGGTCAAATTCCTCCCTCAGCTGCTCTATGGATCTTTCCAGGGATCCTGACAGGAGCTTTGGGGCTCTGGCTTGTTGCCAGTCCCACATCCATTCCATTCTTGTCAGCTCACTCAGGGCCCTTCCTCCCTTTTTAAGCTGGGGGAACTCACCTTCCAAAGTTGTGGGAGGTTCTGTTTCCTTTACTTGCTCAGGCCTCTCAGCTTTGACTGTGATTATGTCCTCAGCTTATGTTTGTAGCTAGGCTGCTTTCTTCCGAGAGGCTCCTTCTGCCATTTTAACCTGACTTTCTCTCCACACATTCCAAATGTCGGGAAGCGATTGAAGAGGCAGGGGGTCAGGTATCCCAGAATGTTGAATTTTTAGAGTATCAGTTGGCTGCCAGAGCTCCAACAAATCCACCCTCATTTGAATCAAAAGTATCTAACACCATCTCAGAAAAAGTAAATTGGTTAATTAGAAATTGCCATGTTGGTATGTGGCTGGGTGCAGCCAAGACCCTGGTCTTTCCCTCATCCCCTGGATGTGATTTCTCCAATGGGACACATCAGTCTCCAAGAATCATCCATCATGCTCTCCAATAACCTTCTTATGCTCCGACAACTTTAGGCTACCAAGGTGATAATCTAGGTATTTCAAGAATGCCTTGTTTTCCCCCACTCCTTTTTTCTGGCAACTAAAAAGACCTTAGGAGTATCGTTTTAGTTGACACTGGATATGTAATCTATCCATCAGTTCTTTTCTTTGCTTTTCCATTATGTTCTTCAATAAAATCTTAGCTTTTTCTTTATACATTTTCAGTCCTTCAACCTCCCCATATTCTTCTATCTTTTCTATCAACTTAGGACTGTTTCTAATGGTTCTTCTAATATAAAAACCAGATCAACTGCAAATGCCTGTAATTTATACTCCTCATTTTTTATCTTCACTCCCTTCATTTCTTTGCTTTTTTCTAATGTTTATGTTTAGTACTTCCAAAGTCAATATAAATAGCAATAGCGACAGAGGACATCCTTGTCTATTTCCTTTTTTGATATTAATATTATCAGCCAAATCTCCATTTATCATTACTTTTGCTGATTGTTTATAATATATTGTCTCAATTATTTTAATAAACCTTTCCCCAAAGCCCATCTCTTCCATTTACACCAAAACAAATTGCCAATTTACATTATCAAATGCTTTCTGTGTATCTAAAAAAACCAGTGCCATTTGCTTCTCTGAGTGTGCCTCATAGTATTTCAGTATATTCAACATTGTCCTCATATTATCCTTTATTTGCCTCTTAGGCAAAAAGCCATTTTGATATCTGTGTATAAAATAGTTTAAGTGTCTTTTAAGTCTTTCTGCAATTATTGAGGGAAATATTTTATAGTCTGCATTCAACAGGGATATCAGTCTATAATTTTTTATCTGTTCTAAATCAGTATCTTCTTTTGGTATAAGAATAATATATGCTTCTGTCCATGAATTAGGTACTTTTGCTTTTATCAATACCTCTAGCATTGTATTGCTGAAAGATTTCTGTAATGTCTTATTATCAGCTTTGAAATTCAGCTGCCACATTTTTTAAGAGAGTTGGAGGAGTTGGAAGAGGGGCTTGGCTGATACCCAGGAGTTCTTTTCCCAGAGATCGAGAAAGGTCAACAATCAGCCGAAGTTGGAGATGTGCAGGGGGGAGCGTGTAGGAGCCCTCCCTCCAGAGCATTAATTGAACCTGCCAGCCCTTGTTTGGAGGAGATGATGGATGCTTTCAGAATGGCAGTCGGAGAAAGAGATTTGGGAGCTATCCCGAAGCGTTTCAATTCAAGAAGTTGTTATAACCCAGATGTAACCCAGCTGTCTGAAGAGAAATCTTTCTCTAGCCCCAGGCATATTGCTCTTCTGTCAGATTGGAGGGAAGAGAGACAATTGGGATCTCTCTTCCCAGGCAACCCCCAAATTATTCCTGGAAGTCCATCAAGGGCAGATTTACATCAACAGTTCCAGAATTTAAAGGTGACAGGTTTGGTCTCACAGTCTGTTTGGACAGTTGGAAGCTTGAGACCACCCATATTAACTTACCCAAGTATCGTGAGGTACGAGGAAACTATACTAATGCCATTTGGAGGAAGTCAGAAAGAAGCATCAACTGACAGAGGTATGTTGCAGCCTCTGAGGCAATCCCCTCATTTTCCAGAAGGAATTTTGCCTCCTGCAGAGAGTATCCCTCCAGGGTGGGGATTCTATCCAGGCCAGGGGTGGATTCAATGCCAATGGCAACAAGCACCAACTCAGCCCTGGTCTGAAAGGGGGTTGCCCAGACAGCAGACAGCAGACAGCAGCCACTTCCCCACCACCCAACCAGGGAACCAGGCCACACCCATCTTCCTCCTGTCAACCACAATTGCAGCCCCAAAACCAGCAGCGAGGCCACAGTGACCCCATTCCAGAGAGGCACTACCCAGGCAGGATTCAGGGGGCCTACCCAGCCTATGTACATCACCCGGCCTGTTCCTTCCATTCCAGTACAACTTGCAGAGGCCTGGCATGTGCCACCTCCACAACCATGACACAGGCCATACCAAATACCCTTTGAGGCCGTATTCAATGGCCACCATGAACATTTCAATTACTTCCTCACTCGAATCTGATCCCATATAGAACAATTTGGACATCAATATGCCACAGAGCATGATTTGGTTATGGCCATAACAAATGGGATGAATGAAGGGGATGTTTCAGACTGGGCGGCCCAATACACAATGAACAAGCCCCCAAATTATATGATGTAAATGGATTTATTCAATTATTAAGAGTCAAATTTGAAAATCCAGACAGGGTAGCACAGAATGAAGAGAAGTTAATGGAAATGAGGCAAGGCAAGTGACCCTTGTCAGAATTCTTTTGGGACTTTAGAAGGGTTGCAAGCCACCTCATGGATTGGCCTGAAAGAATGACTTCACACTATTTTAAAAAAATCCATTGATCCAGAAGTAAAGAAGGCCTGTGAAATTAGGGAAATCCCAGAGACCTTATAATTGTGCTATGCCGCCTTCCTCAGCTTAGGTCATAGAATCAACCCACACAGGAAAGCCCTTTCAGCAGCCCTGACCAAGAGAATTGTGGTGAGGAGAGTGACAAACGGACCAGCCAAAACTGCTCATATCCGACCCACCAGGATGCTGAAATTTTACCAATGTGGCCAAGCTGGTCATAGGGCAGCGGACTGTCTGCCCCTTGCTCCTGCACCACAAGCTCTGCAGTCAGAGCCTAATACAGCTGTTAGAGGTCGGAAGAGTCAAGGAAGACCTCTGGGCAGGGGCTGGTTTGCCAAACACAGCTGGGAAAGCCCCCTCTGCACAGATGGGAGCAATGGACCACTGGACCGACTCAACATCCCCAAGAACCCGACCTGCGAAGATGACCCAATGGTGAGTGATCCCATCATACCTTTTACAGTTCAGGTCATGTTAGTGGTACCAAGCACAGGGAGTTAGAAGCTGTCATTGATACTGGGTGGTCTAGATGTCTTATTGGACTCCCCATGGTTGAACAATTGGGCATAAAGACTAACCCACTAAAATGCCCAATCAGATTTGAGCAAATGGATGGAACCTTAATGGGGGGGCAGCCAGTCAAACGACAGAATTGATCAAGACGGAATTAGGGGCCCATCGCGAACTCATATGCTTCATAGTGGTTTCCAAGATGTCAGAATCAATCATACTGGGACTTGCTTGGTTAGACAATGATCAAATGGGAGGATGGATTCAGAAAAATCCTCATTGGACAGGGCCTATTGCCCCCTCTTCCACACACTACAAAGCCACCAGTCAGCTTGAACCCAGAGCCTGAACCAGCATCCATGGCATCCCACCTTCTCCCAGATAACCCCCAGGTACCCGACCAATACAAAGACTTGGCTGAAGCATTCAGTGAAGAAGAGTGTTATGTTTTATCTCCCCATCGAGCCACTGATTGTGCCATAGAATTAGAGCCCGGGGCGAAATTACCAAATCCAAAGATGTATTCCATGATGCCTGCTAAAATGACTGAATTAAGGAAATACATTGACAGTAATTTGGAATGAGGTTTTATTGAGCCTGCCAAATCAAGATTAGCTGCCCCCATGTTGTTCAAGAAGAAAGATGGTTGGTTGAGATTGTGTGTTGACTTTAGAGTGAATGCCGTATGCATCAAAAACATGTAACCTCTCCCTCTTATGAAGGACCTATTGAACCCCCTGTCGAAGGGCAAAGTATTCACCAGCTAGATCTCAGGGAAGCTTACTATTGGGTCCGCATCAAAGAGACGAGTGGAAAACTGCTTTTAACTGCTCTCTGGGTAGCTTCCAATTCAAAGTCATGCCTTTTGGACTTCAGGGGGCTCCTGTAGTGTTTTTGCAGCTCATCAATGAGGAGTCCTCATGTACCTGGATGACATACTTATCTTCAGCAAAACCATGGAAGAACATGTTCAATTGGTCCGACAGGTTCTAGAAAAACTTCTAGCCACCAAATTATATGTGAAACTCTCAAAATGCAAATTCCACAAAGAGTCGCTGGACTACTTAGACTACTGAATATCCAACCTGGGATTGAAATGGAAACCGGACAGGTGAAAGCAGTGCTGGACTGGCAACCCCCCAGAATCTGAAAACAACTTCAAAGTTTCTTGGGGTTTGCCAATTTCAAAAGACAATTCATTCCATCCTTTGCTGAAGTTGCCCTCCCATTGACAAAGCTATTAAAAATGGGCCCATCACCCACCAAACAAAAGCCGAGTCAAACCCTGGCTTGAACTATGGATTGTCAGAAAGCTTTCAAGACCTTAAAATGCCTCTTCACAGCTGAGCCCATCCTCCAGCACCCAGGTGCAACCAAGCCTTTTATTGTCCAAACAGATGCAAGTGATGTAGCAGTGGCAGCCGTTTTGCTGCAAAAAGATTCTCAAGGCTGACTGATGCCTTGCGCTTATGTGTCCAAAAAGCTGACAGACACAGTGTGAAGGTGGGCGGACTTGGAGAAAGAAGCATTCACTGTATGATGGGCTTTATTGACTTGGAGGCATTTTCTAGAAGGGGCACCAGAGGCTTTGATGTATGGACTGATCATAAGAACCTTGAGGCTCTGAAGACCCCTACGAGATTATCACCCAAACAAGTCCGCTGGGTCCAATATTTCAAGTGATTCAATTTCAACATTAAATATATCCCCAGAGGGAAAAACGTACTGGCGGACGTTCTGTCCAGAAAATCTCAATTTGACAGCCACCAAGAGGAAATAGTACAAGCCTTAATTTCTGATGCTCAATCAGCAGGCCAAGTAACCACTCGAGCCCAAACGCCTGGAAGATAAGCTGACTGCGGAATTGAAAACAGCCCTATTGACCAATCCTTGGTTCCTGGACCATCAAACTGAGTTGACAGTAAATGATGGACTAGCTTGGAAAGGGACTAAGCTTTATGTACCCACAACCCTAAGACTACTGGTATTAAAGCATTGCCACAACTCCCGGCTGGGAGGCCACATTGGATTCCTAAAAACCCCACATTTACTGAGAAGACAGTTCTGCTGGCCAAAAATAAAACCTGATGTCGCGGACTATGTAAAAAGTTGTTCAATTTATGCCACAATGAAACACAGAATTGGAAAAACCCCTGGCCTCCTGCAACAAGTTGCTGAACGAACTCAACCTTGGGAAGAAATCACAATGGATTTTATTGTTGAATTACTTAAGAGTGAAGGGAATACAATAATTTGGACTATAATTGACTTATTATCTAAACAGGCCCATTTTATAGCCTTCAAAGAACTTCCATCAATGAAAAAAGTTGCAAAGCTGTTCATGGAACATATCTATAGACTACATGGAGTACCTCATAGAATAATATCAGACAGAGGGGTACAATTTACCACAAAATTTTGGAGGGAATTTCTGAAATCCATTGGTTCCTCTCAAGGGTTATCCTCAGCTTTCCATTCTGCTTGTAACAGAAAAGTGGAGAGGGCTAACATCATGAATGAACAATACATTAGATGCTATGTAAATTATCAACAAGAAAATTGGGCTGAGTTATTACCTTTTGCAGAGGTTGCTTACAATAATGCAGTACATAGCAGCACAATTGACACCATTCCAAATCAACACTGGAATGGATTTTGTCTCGATGCCAGAGTTACTTAGACAACCTCCCTCATGCATGTCCCTGACAGAATGGATGAACTCATTAAAGAAAGGGTGGGAAGATACAAAAAAAGCTTTGAACGAAGCTGCAAAAAATTATAAAAAACAGGCAGATAAACATAGATCCCTTCAACCGCCTTTTAAAGTAGGGGACAAAGTATATTTGTTGACCAAGTATCTTAGGTTGAAACTACCCAGTAAGAAGCTGGGTCCAAAATTCTTGGGCCCGTTTCCAATTTCAAAAATAATCAATCTGGTCACTGTCCAATTAAGTCTTCTTCGACTATTGGGGAAAATTCATCTGTTGTTCCAGTGTAGTTTACTAAAACCAGCTACTACATCAATGATAAGACCACTGCCAATCGCTCCCCCTAAACTGTTAACAGTACAGGGGAAACACATTATGAGATTCAAAACATTCTTGATTCTAAATTACACTGTGGCCGATTGCAATATTTGGTCTTATGGAAAGGATAACCCCTCTCAGATGCCAGTTGGGTAAAGAGTTGGGATGTCCATGCTGAACAATTGGTCAACCAATTCCATGAGGATTTTCCCCACAAACCGAAGGGTCCTCATGGAGGGGGAGAGGGGGTTAAGGATAATGTATTAACCCCTGTATGTGTTTTTTTTCTTTTCTTTTAGGAGGAGTTTTCAAGGGGGAATGTCTGTCAGCTTTGAAATTCAGCTGCCATATTTTTTAAGAGAGTTGGAGGAGTTGAAAAGTTCAAGGTTATTCTATATGTCATTTTAGGAAATTTCAGTGGCAGTTAATTGGTTTTCGTGATTTATGAAGTGTAGAAGTGGGAGGAGAGAAGAGAGGAGAGAAGGTGGATTCTGTGTAGCATGCAAAAAATTTTCACTTTGGGAAATTGCTTTAGACATACCATGTCTGTTTCTAAATAAATCAATTGGAGAGAAAATGTCTCAGAGTGATTGATATCATGGATACTTTCTGGACACCTTAAACTTATATAGTTCTGCTGGTAGCCCATCTGGGCCAGGAGCTTTTCCAGTATTTTGTCTATTTATTGCCTCTGTCAGTTCCATCACTGTTATTTTCCCTTCTAATATTAATTTAGTTTCATCTGGTATTTTGTATAGTTCTGCTTCTTGTAAGTATTGTTTAACTTTTTCCTCTTCGATTATCTTTTGATCATATAGTTTATCAAAGTACTTTTGTCCTATTTCTTTTTTTCCCTCATTCCCATAGTGAGCAATTCCATTTTAATCTGTTAATTGCAATATCCTTTTTGATTCCCCCTCCTTTTTTAGTTTATATGCTAACCATCTTCTTGGTATATTTGCAATTTTAAAAAAGTTCTGTTTAACTTCTAATTTTTTGTACTAACTCTTCTTTTTCCATTAGTCCCAACTTGTGCTTAACTATGTCCATTTGGCTTTTGAGATTCTTTTGTTGCAGATTTCTTTGTAATTCTTTCTCTAGTTTCTTGTAGTCCTCTTCTAATATCTGTTGTGCTTGTATGTACAATGTGTACAATATATACACATGGATGTTTCTTAATTGAATATATATAGCTATCATAAATATAGGAGAAGCTGGACGGGAGACATCAGACTTTTCAATCCATGGTCTTCTTGTTTAAGTTATAATCAGTCCTCTGATATAGGCCTTCATAGTGTCCCATACATTTTATAGTGAAGTTTCCTCTTTTTAATTCTTTTTAAAGAAGAAAGCCAATTCTTTTTCCGTGTTTTTTAAATTGTTAATTGATTAGCAAAGAGTTCGTCTTTTTCTTTTGCTTGGTTGGGTAGCCTGTAATTTATGTCTCCAGCAAAGTCTTTTTTTTTTTTTTTACTTTAACCATATGTAGGCATTCTAGGAGATTTTCATCCTTGGTTTTATGCAGATCTGTAGAGATGCAGTGATCTTTTGTATATAATACAATTCCACTTTCTCTTTTGTTAGGTCTGTTTCTTTTGAATAGTTTGTATCCTTCCATCAGTACATTCCAGACATGAGTTTCATCCTACCAAGTTTCAGTAATGGCAAATATATCTTATCTACCTTTATGTACTAATACCAGACGTTCACCCTATTTGTTTCCCAAACTTGAGCATTAGTGTATAGGCATTTGAGTCCTTTATGAGTATATTTTTATATCTCCTACTTTATACCTGTATTTATATCCTTCCCATCACTCTCTACTTCATTGTTTTTCTTTTTTTCTTTCTTTTTATCCCTACCTCTTTATATGATTGCTTATCTACTAGTTTTTGCAAAGAATTAGGTTCTAAAGGTCATGAAGATTGCCCCCCCTCAATTTTAGGATAAATCCCTATTAGTTATTTTAACTAGTTTAAAGCCCATTAGTTAATTTTGAACATCACAAAAATATTTTTAAAAATTAAAAATTTCTAGTGTTCTGAAGATGACAATAAGGTGGAAATGTGTTTTATTAGTGATTCTATTTTAGCTGATAGTTAATTTAAAAGCCCCCTGGAAACATCCCAATTCCCAAATATCAGTAATATTGGAACCCTTTCGTTTATTATAGTGTGAAATATTGTAAAGGCTTTAAAAAATCTGTCTTCCTGCTATCTCAGAGACTCCATTTACATAACAAGGAGAGTTAGAAATTCCCCAGTTCTCAAAGGATAATCAAACCTCTGTCTTAAAACCCTTTACAAATGCAGTTGGAAAGTTTGAGAAATCTTGTTTGTATTTTTAAACAGAAGTGAAAAGCTGATTCTGCTATGCTCATCTGGAAGGGAGACATAAAAGAGAGCCTTTCCAGCCAATTTATAACTGATGAAGACACATCGTAGTTCCAGGAAGGGGCAAATTCCCCCTCCTTTTCTTATCAGCGAAAGAAGTGCTCTGTCTCAAATGACCACTCTTAACTCAAAAAGAACTAATTTGTAAAAGCAGGGCAGGGGCCAAGTATCTCTAATCTATCCCTGTATTCATCCCTTTCCAAACGCAATGTTTGAGAAATCTTGCTGGCATTTCTAGAAAGGAAACTAACTTTGCCCGGCTCATTCCACCTGAAAAGCTTGTACATTTTTCCAGCTCAGAGCAATAAGAGAGGCCTCTCCAGCTATTTTAAAACCTTCTGTGGCCGGTTTTATTGGGCTATAAATCAAAGCTCCAACAAGTAAACTATGTGAACAAAGAGCTATTTCCTTTCCCTCATGAAGCACAGAGTTTATCCATCTTATTTCTCTGCTAGAAAAATTTAAGCATAACAAAGACACATTGCAAATAACCCTTTGAACTGCTGTACTTGTTTGATGAATTTCTCTTCTATTGTGTAAAGAATAAATACATTTGGGACCCAACCACTCCTCTCCTCAAGGGCAACATCACATCTTGGTAAAGCAGCCTACAGTCCCATCTAGTGGTCAAGAAGAAATTTCCAGTGAAGTTAAATAATTCTTACCATTTTTTTCCTTTTTTCAAGAGTGGGCAAGGAAGTTCCTCCCTCTTTTTCTCTTCAGCCCACTGATATATCTGGGCCCTGAGTTTTCCAATATGTGTTTGCATTGATAATCCCTTTTTTTGAAACCAGTGTGAAGTTAGCAATCATCTTACTTGATTAAATCATCACATTTTGTCTACTTTAATACTTTTACACCATACTTACCTATAGAACTGTTGCTAACTATCTAAATATTAATTTTTCATATATATGCTTTTATAGTCATATGCACAATATAAATGAGTAAACCAAATATTCATACACACTCTTGGCATACTCTGGCTCTGGTGGTTACCAGTTTTGAATAAAACTGTATTAATGACTTGAACAAGTTTGGCTCCTGTAATGCACTATATATTAATTTATCTATTACTATTTATATTCCATTCCTATCTCATACAATGCCTTGGATGTACTCTTTCACACTTTTATTGATGCACACTTATTATTGCTGACTACACATAATGTTGGAAATCAGCTGGAAATCAGCAATAATATTAAGTATCTGACTGATTGATGCTGTGTAGCAGTGATGGGATTCAAATTTTTTACCACTGGTTCTGTGGGTGTGGCTTGGTGGGCATGGCAGGGGAAGGATACTATAATTATACTGACATTTAATCCTGTGTTTATTGATGAAATAATTTTCCCTATTCAGCTTTATTTGGAAGGAGTAAAGCCCCTGTCACACAGCACCAACGGATGGAAAGAGGATGTAAAATGGAGAGAAATATTTGCCATCCGTTGGTTAACGCGATGCATCCTTTCTGTACTCACTGCGTCCATTTTTCATACTCTCTATCCGTCCAGCATCCATCTATTGACATTTCATCTGCTCAAAAAGTTTTGAACTGCACAAAACTTTTTGAGCGGAAAATGTATCCAACGCGTCCATTCTGCATCCGCTATGCATACGGGGAACATCCGTTAGACGTCCGTAGCCATCTGTTACGTGTCTGCTATATCTGTTAGGCATCCGCTGCGCATCCACGCAACTCGCATCCGCTCCAGCGGAAAATAGACACAGGGAGGAAGTGAAATGGATGTGGAACGGAAACGCAGCGTTAGTAGCATGGACAGAGAAAGGATGAAAGCGGATGCAGCTCGCATAGAAAGCATTAAAACAGAAAAAACGTTCGCAGAGGGGATGTATTTCAGATATTTAGGATGTCTGCAGGATGCCTAGAGGATGCAAAAGGACACCTAGCAGAAAACCTATATTTCCTATAAAAAGGGGGAGGAACTCAGCTGGATCTCACTTTCAGTCCAGCAGCCCTGCTGTGCAGCCTCTTCAGCCTTCATCTGGATCTTGCTCTTCCACAGCATCCAGTCATCTCCACCATGGATCATCACACACTCCTTTTGGTAGCCACCATGGTTCTACAACAGTGCAAAGTCATCTATAGGCTCTTTCACCAGTTCTACGGGAAGAAAAGGAGGTCTCCAAGAAGTGTCTAGGTCCGAAGATGGATCGCCAGAAGAGCAGAGTACGGACTGTATAACAAACTGATGGTGGAGCTGAGGAATGAAGACCCTCGTGCATTCCAGAACTTCATGAGGATGCCACCAGCCATGTTTGACGAAGTTGTGCAGCGGCTGACACCCAGGTTGACCAAGGCAAACACCAACTTCCAGTCCACCCTGGAACCTGGGCTCAAGGTGGCACTCACTCTGCGCCACCTGGCCTCAGGGACCACCTACAAAAGCATGCAGTACGGCTGGAGGGTGCCACACAACACCATCAGCATTGTGGTCAGAGAAGTGGTGCAGGCCATGATCGAAGAATACAAGGAGGAGCTCCTCCAGTGCCCCTCCACTGAAGAAGGATGGAAGAAAGTTGCAGAGCAGTGGTATCAGAGGTGTAACTTCCCCCACATCGTTGGAGCCATAGATGGGAAGCACGTGGCCTGCAAAGCACCACCCAAGTCGGGCTCCACTAATTTCAACTACAAGGGCTTCTTCAGCATCGTCCTCTTCGCCATGGTCGATGCTGACTACAAGTTCATGTACATCAATGCTTCAGGCTACGGCTCATCTTCAGATGCCCAGGTATACAACGCCAGTCACCTCAAGGAGGGGCTGGAAGGCAACCTCATCGTGGGCTTCCCAGATCCAGACCCCTTGCCCAACGACACGCAAGATGTGCCCTACTTCATTGTGGGGGATGGCACCTTCTGCCTCAGAACCTACCTCATGAAGCCATACACTTCCAGACTCCTGACCCGTGAAGAGAGGATCTTCAACTACAGGCTGTCCAGGGCAAGGCAGGTGGTGGAGAACGCCTTTGGCATCCTGGCCAACAGGTTCCAGGTCCTTTTCACCACCATGCAGCATCGCCCACAGACCGTGAGGAGGATCGTGGAAGCTTGCTGCATCCTGCACAATCTCATGTGCACCCGCTACCCAGTGTTGCAGAACAGGCTCGTGGACCTCCCAAAAGGCAATGGGGACATGGAGCCTGGGGAATGGAGGCAAAGGCAAAATCTGATAGACACTCAGGATGTGCAAGGCCCCAACAGAGCTTCATGTGAAGGGAAGAAGCAGCCAACCTCCTGAAACACTGATGCAACTCCCCAGCTGGAGCAGTGGAGTGGCAAGACAGGATGATAGATGCTTTTTGGATGCTTCCTTCAGCCTGTCTCATCACACTGATGAGATTGTGCCATGTATGTTGAGTGGCCCTACAATGAACAGGGCATTTAATAAAGAGTTGTGTTTATGTTGAAATGTGTGGATCAATGATGAAATTGTTATTGATAATAAAGGGCCATAGGTGAGGCACCTGGGAGGGTGGACCATACAGTCCCACTATGCTTGCACTGGAGGTTTATCTATCCCACAGCTATTACCCATCCCAAAGATATCCCTGCCCATCCCACAGGTATCCTTGCCCATCCCACAGCTATTACCCATCCCATAGGTATCCTTGCCCATCCCACAGGTATCCCTGCCCATCCCACAGCTATTACCCATCCAAAAGGTATCCCTGCCCATCCCACAGCTACTACCCAACCCAAAGGTATCCCTGCCCATCCCACATCTATTACCCATCCCAAAGGTATCCTTGCCCATCCCACAGGTATCCCTGCCCATCCCACAGTATTACCCATCCCAAAGGTATCCCTGCCCATCTCACTGCTATCTTAACCCATCCCACAAGCATGCAAAGACTTAAACCATTTCTAAAAGTTTCCACCAAGACTTTATTTACTAAAATAAATGAAGCAAGTGTGTGAAGCAAAGATAATCTTTATTAATAACAAGCTGTAAAAGCAAAATGACCCAAGCGTCCCAAGCAAAAATAAAGTCATCAGGTAGCAACCCAGTTTCTGGCACTCTTCTCAGTCATTCTGAGGTGTGCCCATGGTCTCAGGGGTGAAGGGTCCAGGTGCTGTGGAGGTGGCTGCTGCTGGAGTGCTGGTCTGAGGTGCCATTGAGGTGCCTGGCCCTGAGAGGACAACAGGGGACGGTGTGTGGAGGAAGCTCTCAGAGAGCTGGCTCAGTCCTGTGATGTTGAGAGCCCCTTCCTCCAGGACATGGGGTGTCAGTCCCAAGACTGATGACAGATGTTCTGAGGCTGGGCTTGGCTGTGGGGTGGAGGAAGGAGGAGTGTAGTGGGGATGTCTGGTCTGCAGGTAAGCGAGGTGAGGTGTGGGTGGCATCTGTGGCATGGGTGGCATCTGTGGCATGGGTGGCATCTGTGGCATGGGTGGCATCTGTGGCATGGGTGGCATCAGTGGCATCCGTGGTACCGGTGGCGTTCGATGTACCTTTGCCTGGACTGGGAAGGGCTGCCTGTGCTGCTGGAGCTCCTGGTAGCCATAGCCTTGGTAGGTGAGGGCCTGTGGAAAGCCTTGGAAGGGCAGTGACATCAACTGAGGTGGAGGAGCGGACCTGGACTGGGTCGGAGCAGGTTCAGCTGGGTCTAGAGGGTTATGAAGAAGACCGGTGATCCTGTCCTTGATCACCTGGTACTGTGATTCGGACATGTCCAGGACGGTCTTGTTGACATAGTTGAGGAAGGGCTTGCAGTTGGAGGATGGTATGTTGGTGTGTATCAGCTGAGAGAGGAGATCTACGCTGCTTCTGATGGTGTCCCTGATCTCCAGCAGGACAGTGTGGCTCTGCCCCTCCGGTCTGGCTTTCTGCCTGCTTTCTGTGGAGGGGGAGCTGGGGGTGGATGTGGGTTGGTCTCTGGTGGAAGTGCCCTCTCCTTGCTCCCACTGCGTCAGGGGGTCCTCCATGCGTTCCACCACGGGGAGTGCAGCTGTCGGGGGGTTCTCCATCGTGGCATGCTCCACAGATACCTGCCTGGACACAGGAGCTGACTCTTGGCCAGAAGAGTACTGGCTCTCTGCGGGCTGCCTGAGAGAGAGGGTTGTCAGAGGGGCTGCTCCTCGGTGGTGGATCTCACCCTCCAAGGAGCTCCACTTGCCCATCACGTAGGTCTCTTGGTCCGTCAGCTTGACCGTGGCCTGGCCAGATTTCTTGAGGTGCAGCTTCCCGTACCAGGTGTGCATGTGCTTCCACCAGGAGCAGCGCCAGCAGAGTAAGCCCCAGCAGAAGCCCCAGCACCAGGAGCAGTGCCAGTAGAAGCCCCAGCACCAGAAGAGTCAGCCCGAGCAGCAGAAGCCCCAGCAGAAGCAGAGTCAGGGCCAGGGCTGAGATGGTGGCCCTGTCCTTCTTGCCTGGGCTGGCAGCAGATGCCACAGGCTTTCTCTTCTTCCCCATGGTTGTTGGCTGGCTGGAGCTGTGTCTGGGAGCAGATCTTTCCTCTGAATGGTGACTTGCTCACGAGCTGCTTCTCTTTATATCCACGGGGCTGACGCAATGCATCCTCCCCGCATGCGCAGTGAATGCTTTGCATCTGCTAAGCATCCACTAGGCATCTGCTTGGCTTCCGCTCTGCATCCAATTCATCCGCTCGGCATCTGCTCTGCATCCGCTCCTTCAGCTGCGTGTCTGCTTCCTTGTGCTCCCCCGGAAGCCCTGCGGATGTACTGTCCGCTCCCATCCGCTTCCATCCGCTAGGCTTCCGTGGAGCATCCGCTTGCCATCCTGGCTACGTCCTTCCCCCATCCATTCCTTTCCATTGTTGTCCGCTCTGGTTATGCAAATTCGGGGCACTTTTGAGAGCAGATAACAACGGATGGAACATTTTCTCGTCCGTTGCGTCCTTTTTACAAAGGTTTTGCATCCGTCGGCCAATGTGACAGGCCCTTAAAGTTAATCTCTATTCCTGAAAACAAGCAGGGTTGAAATATCTGGCTGTTTCCTTGGTCTATTTGTTCTGGTAATTGGTTTAACAAGCAACAGCTTCTGTTGTGATTTAATTATTTGTATTGTGTTTGAATTTTTTCCTGCCTTATGGTTTCTTTTTTTATCTGGGGAGGGGATCTTTCTTCACTGCTTTAATGGTATCTGCCCTGTCCTTTTGGGGTGTACTTCCAAGAGGCAGGATGCAAGCTTGGCACTGATTTTTTATGGCTTTTTGGGGACATGTGATCTTTCTTTAAATCTGGATGATTTCCTTCGGATATCTTGTGAGGTGAGTGAAACCAGCTGGTGTCTTTAAGTGGTGGAAATGGATCTAAGGTTTGCTTCTCCTGGTGTGCTCTTTCTGGAGAGCTTAAATGACCTCTCTGCTAAAGGATTTCACTTTATGAAAGGATTTTCACTTTATGAGCAAGAGTTGGCTGCTGATAGTTATTATTGCATTTGAACTATTTTAATTCCTCAAGGTGGCTCTGGCACCCTATCTAATTTGTAACTTTGGCTTGTGGGTATTTTTAATCTAATGATTGGTATTTAGGGCAGCTTTTTGCAAGCAAGTAAGCTTCTTGTATTTTTGTACAGGTAATCCTTGACTTACAACAGTTCATTTAGTGACCATTCAAAGTTACAATGGCACTGAAAAAATGACCGTTTTTCACACTTATGATTGTTGCAGTATTCCCACAGTCATGAGCAGCCAGGTGAGGAGAAGCACCCCTCAATGTGAATGATGTCGAGTGGACCATGCCTATCCAGTCACATGACCACAAAGCCACAGCCACCAATGAAGCCATGCCCACAGAACCAGTTGTTAAAAAAATTGAATCCCACTCCTGCTTCTACCTATTGCTTTTAGTCCTGCCCTCAAGTACTTTGGAGAAGAAGTGGGGTGCTACTTTGTAACAGCTGCTCAAGTACTTGTGTCATTCCTTATCCTTCTGTTCATTAAGCTACACATATCTATTTTTTTTAACCATTCATCAGATCGTTTAGCCTCCAGAACCCTTGCCACTTTTTCTAGGATCTCAGCATCTTTTTCTGTATTGCAATGAGTAAATCTGGACACAGCATTCCAAGTGTGGTCTCACTAGTGCAGTATTAATTATCATTTCTCATGATCTTGATGCTATCCACATTGATGCAGTGTAGGATTGCATTGGCTTTTTTTGGCATCTGCAGCACATTGCTGACTCTTACTTAACTGTTGGTCCACTAGAACATAAAGATCCCTTTCACAGTACTTTTGATCAGATACGGAGTGCTTCTCTACTGGAGAAAATTCCATGTGTGCCAAATCAAACTTGGCCAAATCTATTCTATTCTATTCTATTCTATTCTATTCTATTCTATTCTATTCTATTCTATTCTACTCTACTCTCTTAGCTGTTTTCCAAAGCCCTTTTGCCCTCCTCCCTTTATTTTTGAAAACAAGTGCATAGAATAGAGAATAGAATTCCCCAAACAATTCAAGGCCCTGTCACACTGCCCAACGGATGCAAAACGGACACAACGGACGAGAAAAATGTTCCATCCATTGTTATCCACTCTCAGAAGGGGCAAAAATTTGCATAACCGGAGCAGATAACAAGGCCCCGGGAGGACGCAGGGCGGATGGAAAGCGGATGCGGAACGGAAGCCCAGCGGATGGAAGCGGATGGGAGCGGATGGCACATCCGCGAGGCTTCCAGGGGGGCGCAGCAAAGCGGATGCAGAACGGATACAGCAGATGCAGAGCGGAAGCCTAGCGGATGCACAGCGGAAGCCTAGTGGATGCCGAGCGTGAATTGCGCATGCGGGGAGGATGCATTGCGTCAGCCCCGTGGATATAACGGAAGCAGCTCGGAATCAGGTCACCATTCAGAGAAAAGACCTGCTTCCAGACACATCAACTGCCTTGCCTGTCCTGCCTGCATGTCTGCCTGCCAGCCTTGCTGCCAGCCTTGCTGCCAGCCTCCCTGCCAGCCTTGCTGTCTGCCTCCCTGCCAGCCTTGCTGTCTGCCTGCCTGCCTGCCTTACTGCCAGCCAGTCTGCCTGCCAGCCTTGGTGCCTGCCTGCCTGCAAGCCTTGGTTCATACCTGCCTGCCAACCTTGGTGCCTGCCTGCCTGCCAGCCTTCCTTCCAGCCTTGGTGCCTGCCTCCCTGCCAGCCTTCCTGCCAGACTGCCAGCCTTCCTGCCAGCCTTGGTGCCTGCCTGCCTGCCAGCCTGCCTGCCAGCCTTGGTGCCTGCCTGCCAGCCTTGGTGCCTGCCTGCCTGCCAGCCTTCCTGTCAGCCTTGGTGCCTGCCTCCCTGCCAGCCTTCCTGCCAGCCTTGGTGCCAGCATTCCTGCCAGCCTTGGTGACTGCCATGGTGCCTACCTGCCTGCCTGCCTGCCAGCCTTCCTGCCAGCCTTGGTGCCTGCCTGCCTGCCAGCCTTGGTGCCTGCCTGCCTGCAAGTCTTGGTTCCTGGCTGCCTGCCAGCCTTCCTGCCAGCCTTGGTGCCTGCCTCCTTGTCAGTCTTCCTGCCAGCCTTGGTGCCTGCCTCCCTGCCAGCCTTGGTTCCTGCCAGCCTCCCTGCCAGCCAGCAACCCCACAACCATGCTGAAGCACAGCAAGCCTCAACCATCTGCTGCCAGCCCTTGCAAGAAGGACAAGGCTACCATCCCGCCCCCTGGCCCTCACTCTGGTTCTGCTGGGGCTTCTGCAGCACGGGCTCGCTCTTCTGGGGATGAGGCTTCTGCTGCTTCTGCTTCTGGAGGAGCTGATGACAAGCACTCCAGCACCAGCCCCCTCCTCAGCACCTGGACCCTTCACCCCTGAGACTGAGTGACCAAGAGGAGTGCCAGAGACTCATTTTTGTTTTATAGCTTCTTGTTAATAAAGTCTATTTTTGATTCATACACTTGCTTTGTTTCTTTTTTTTAATAAAGTCTTGGTGGAAACTTTTAGAAATGGTTTAAGCATTTGCATGCTTGTGGAATGGGTTAAGATAGCAGTGGGTTGGGCAGGGATACCTTTGGGATGGGTAATAGCTGTGGGATAGATAAACCTCCAGTGCAAGCATAGTGGGACTGTATGGTCCACCCTCCCAAGTGCCACACCTATGGCCCTTTATTATCAATAATAATGTAATCAATCATCCACACATGTCAACATAAACACAACTCTTTATTAAATGCCCTGTTCATTGTAGGCCCACCCAACATACATGGCCCAATCTCATCCGTGTGATGAGACAGGCTGAAGGAAGCACCCATTAATCATCTATCATCCTGTCTTGCCACACCACTGCTCCAGCTGGGGAGTTGCACCAGTGTTTCAGGAGGTTGTGCTGCTTCTTCCCTTCACGTGAGGCTCTGTTGGGGCCTTGCACATCCTGAATGTCTATCGGGTTTCACCCTTGCCTCCATTCCCCAGGCTCCATGTCCCCATTGCCTTGTTGGAGGTCCACGAGCCTGTTCTGCAAGACTGGGTAGCGGGTGCGCATGAGATTGTGCAGGATGCAGCAAGCTTCCATGATCCTCCTCACAGTCTCTGGGCAATGCTGCATGGTGGTGAAAAGGACCTGGAACCTGTTGACCAGGATGCCAAAGGCGTTCTCCACCACCCGCTTTGCCCTGGACAGCCTGTAGTTGAAGATCCTCTCTTCACGGGTGAGGAGCCTGGAAGTGTAGGGCTTCATGAGGTAGGTTGTGAGGGAGAAGGCGTCATTCCCCACGATGAAGTAGGGCAAATCCAGGTATTCTTCGATGATGGCCTGCACCACTTCTCTGACCACAATGCTGATGGTGTTGGGTGGCACCCTCCATCCGTACTGCATGCTGCTGTAGGTGGTCCCTGAGGCCAGGTGGCGCAGAGTGAGTGCCACCTTGAGCCCAGGGTCCAGGCTGGGCTGGAAGTTGGTGTTTGCCTTGGTCAACCTGGGTGTCAGCCGCTGCACAAGTTCGTCAAACATTGCTGGAGGCATCCTCATGAAGTTCTGGAATGCCCGAGTGTCTTCGTTCCTGAGCTCCACCATCAGCTTGTTGCATAGTCTGTCCTCTGCTCTTCTGGCGAACCATCTTTGTACCCAGAGGCTTCTTGGCCGCCTCTTTTTCTTCCCGTAGTCGAGTTCACAGAGCCTGTAGATGGCTTTGCACTGTTGCAGAAGGATGGTGGCTACCAAAAGGACTGTGTTACGATCCACGGTGGACATGACTGGATGCTGTGGAAGAGCAAGAGGCAGATGAAGGCTGCAGAGGTCCGCACCGCAGGGCTGCTGTTCTTAAAGTGAGATCCAGATGTGTTGCTCCCCCTTTTTATCGGCAGTATAGGTGTCCCTTTGCATCCTCTAGGCATCCTCTAGGCATCCTCTAGGCAACCTGTAGACATCCTTAATATCCGAGATATGTCCCCTCCGCAGACGTTTTTTCCATTTTAAACACTTTGTTTCCGTGCTGCATCCTTTCTGCATCCATTCTGCATCCGTTCTGCGTCCGTTCTGCGTCCGTTCTGCTTCCTCCCTGCGTCTGAGCGGATGCAAGTTGTGCGGATTTGGAATGGATGCCTAGCGGATATAGCAGATGCGTAACGGATGCAGAATGGATGCGTAGCGGATGCGTAGCGGATGCAGAACGGACGAATTGGATACATTTTCCGCGCAAAAGTTTTGTGCAGCTGAAAAGTTTCTGAGCTCATGAAATTTCAATAAACGGATGCTGGACGGATAGAGAGGAAGCAAAACGGAGGCAGTGAGTACATTGTATTAACCAATGGATGGGAAGCTTTTTTGTCCGTTTTACATCCTATTTGCATCCGTTGGTGCAGTGTGACATGGGCTTCAGATCAGCAATTTTCCAATACCATCAAAGAACATTATTCTCTGTGCAGTGAGCCAGGAAGAAGATATCTTTATCATTTCACCCTAGAGAAAGGCTCAAAAAAAGGAAAATCTGCTCAAGTTCTTGCAGATAATCTGGTGTATTTCATGAAGAAGAAAGGCATTGATAAAAGCTTGAAGGCCACTGGAGGAGATTCTACAAATATTAATACTAGCTGTGAAGGTGAAGATGCCTCCACAGGATAGACGTTAAGGCAGGAAATCCACTCTGCTGGAGCTGATTGACTGGTCTGACGGTGTATATGAGCCACCTTTGACATAAAAACTGACTACAGCAGAAACAAAGAAGTTCATTGATAAGCTAATGCAACTACTACAGTGGCTGCCCAATCAATAGAGAGGTGTGTGAAATAGGTCACAGAAGCAGCAAGCAGAGTGTATACATGTGAGAAACATGAGAGTTACATCAGAGGCCAAGAAGCAAGTTGGCAGCTGATGTCGAAGAATGAATCGAAACAAGACTTGATGAAACTTGCTTAAACATTTTTGAAACTCAGATAATTGCTTTCTGATATAAATTTATGATTGTATGGATTTTTTTTTAGTGAGCTAGGTAAGATTCATGCAGAAAAAAACATTAATTTTTGTAGCACAAGGTGTAATTTTGAGAAGATAAAGTTTACAACATTTTTGGGGTATATAACCAGAGGTGCATTTACCATACCAAGCTAAAAATTTTGCAATTGCAAAAATAGCAGCAGATTTGAATTCTTGGTATAAAAAAACATTTTTAAAACCCCTCATTGAAAAAAAAATGCAAAAAATGAATTTTCACCGCATTAAATGACACACTCTAGTAAGACAAGTTATTTTTTTTTCCAAGTCCAGTTAAATCATTGTGTTCTAAGGGAAATATTCTAAAAAATGAAAGGTACATAGCAGAGCTAAGTGGTGTTTGTGGAATGAAAAAAAAATTCTCATGTGAAAAAGTTACATTATGATTTTGATGGTCCTTTTGTTTCATGGATTTTGAAGGTCCATCTTTAAAATGAGGCTAAGTGACACAGCTCTTATGGCTATTTTAGCAGAAACCTGGGAATTGTGATGTATTAAGATTAATCAAATTTACAAATTCTTTCAGTGGAACACAAAAATGTGTCCTATAATTTATGGTTTTTCCCGCCATATTCCAGAAGAATCCAACCGAAACTAATGTTAAGTCTAAGACCGATCTTACTTTTCCTGAGATGTTAAACTTAGTTGCGATTTAACTAACTTTTTACCAAATGTAAGACATAAAAATTCTGGGTAGCAGCAATATAAATCCAATAAATAAATAAACTTAAGAGCATTCTTAACATTTTTAGCTGAATTTTCCCAAGTTTTTTGTAATTTGAAGTCTTCATTCATATCCAAACATAATGTGTGTATCCAAACATAAAAACAATGTATCAAAAATCTCCCTTTCTGTTTGAATAGAATGCTCCACAAAACAAATGTTGCAAAATATTAAACATTGTCAGATCAGGGCTCTTCCAAATTTGGGAATTGTTATTTGGCCTTGTTATTTGTTATTTAACTGGCTTGAAAAAGATTTGATGACTGCCCAAGAACATATCTATGGGTATAGCAACCATGTCTGATTAAGCTTCAAATCCATGTAAAATTGCCTCTGCAAATTCATATCCCACCAACAGTATTGTGTTACATGAAAAACATGGCTCTTCAATTCCTCCTACAGTGTCTTAACTCAAGTTGAAATAAACTCATCATATTAAAATTAAGTAGCAAGCCCATTGCAGCTGTGTGTGTGTGTGTGTGTGTGTGTGTGTGTGTGTGTGTGTAATATTAATAAGAGAAGATACATGTCCAAACATGTTTCAAACATGGCAGAAGACCTCATCAACCACATATATTTAATTGATATAAATAATGTTAATAATTCTTTTAATTGAAACCATATAATGGACTAAATGTCACAAGCACTTTGAAGGAAAAATTCATAGATAATTAAAGATTTGGTGTTATGAAAAATACAGCTGAAATGTATGGTTTTAAAAAAGGAAGGAATGAAGGAACTGAAATCTGGGACTCAATGATTGCTTGGCAAAAAGTGAAATGGTTGGAATTGGAATGAAGAATAAATCAAGTTACAGGCATGGTGAAGTAGAGAATTATGGAAATAACTGTTGTTAAAACACTACTACAAATGAAAAATAGTAAAATCTGAAAAAAGGTGGGATGGAAACTGCAAGGGATACAGGATAGAAGACAAATTGATATGTATTGTTTTAATATGGAAACTGTCTAGAATATTTAATTATATTCTCCATTATGATTAAGTGTTAAAAGATTTTTCTTGAGGGGGAAAATGGGGAGTAGGAAACAGCTTTCCTAAAAAAAAAAAAAAAAAGCATTTCCTTTAAATAACTTTATCAACTAATTGCTAATATCAAAGATCTGCATTCTAGCACAATCATTTTAAACTGAAGTAGATGTGAAACACCCATTTGTAGTATCCACTTGATGGTAGCCATGAGGTCTAAAGAAAGAGACTGTCCAAGTGAATGATTTAATTTCCATTTTTTTCTCCCTATGGCTCAGGTGACACCTCTGACATTACTAAGCAGAAAATGTGGTGCAGAGAACTCTGGAATAATAATAGCCATAGAGTCATGGAAAAAAAGCATCTGCTTTACAGCAAAGTCAAGTTTACTGGCCTCTCTGCCTCAGGACAGTATTTTTGGACTAGTAACAGTTCTCCAAAGTTTAAAGCAGAAATGTACCTTGGCAACTGAAAAACAATTGTAGAAAGCAACTGCTTTTTGTGCACAAAATCTACCCCCCCCCCGGCCTGAAAGCAAAGCAAACAGCAAAGAAATATATTACTGATGAACAGGAGTACCACATAAAATAATAGCGAGTGCTAACAATCAATTCAGAACTTTATATAGGGTTTTTATTTGCTTTTTTCACTTCTTAACTTGTTCATTGTGGATATGCTATTTAAGCATACACATGGGGATTTAGATATAATTAGATGCTAAAATAGATCTGCAGTAGCAATCAGTATTAAGGAAAAATCATAAATATATGTTTAAATGCAACACAATAATGATGTGTTTGTTGCTGTACAGATTAATAGTCAGTGTAAACTATAAACATTTGTCAAGTCAAAACTGCTTATTGAGACAGGAAAGAGAAGTTTGATTCAGATCATCTTTGGAATGTGAGCAGCACCTTGAGCTAAAAAATGATTGTCAAAAGTTGTACAGTTAATATCTGCAAGTAAACACAAACACAAAAGTCATTGTCCCAAACATGTAACAAATTTAAAAAACGGTATTGCAATAGCTAATATAGAAATGGTTATTACATATCTGACTATTGCTTAGAACAGTTTACTCAAGTAAAAGTATGTTTACAAAAAGAAGTAAAATACATTGATCTCAATTATTTGGGCTACAAACCAGAGACAATGCAGACCACAATATTTCCATTATATTTTCAACAATCGACACTCTGTCTGGCAAGTGACATTGAGGACAAGGAGTATTTCAATTAACAATTACAATATTAATAATGATGACTCAATCATTAGATGGATAAAAAAGCCAAATCCAATCTAAACATTTGGCTGACATGAGACTAACCATAATAAATAATAGGCATTTTATAATGATTTTATTATTATAATATTTTATATGTTGACAGTAGCAGTTCAGTCTTATTTGCATCCAGGTATAGAAATATATGAAGTATGTACAATCATTTAAATTTGCACTCATGCCATTTAAATATTGGTAATTGTGAATCAGACATTTCAAACCTGAGACAAATCAAGGCACAACTAGATATCAACGAGACTGGTTCCATCAAATAAGGTCAGCTGAAATTTGAAATTTGAATTGAATAAGGTCAGCTGAAATTTAAAGTAACATTTCTTTTTCAAATAAAAAGATGCAATAACATAGCTAGTTTAATCAATGTTACATGGAGCAATCTAAGAATCTGAACCTTTGTAAGGCTTTCTCGTTTCTTTTTTCTCTATTCAAAAAAATAGTTTAGTTTTCTTGGGTTAGTTTCTAGAATTTTACCTAATTCACAATGTATTTAATGGTATTTCCTTTTTCTGTTTTTCCATCCTATAGAATCTGTGTATTAATCTAAATCAGAAGTTAGCAATGTGTACTCCATCAGATAATATTGAATCCCAATTATAAGCCTTAGCAATTTTGTCCAATTTTATGGAGCAATGGACGTTTCAGTCTGACAATTTCAGAAGGGCTATAATTTAGATGTTTTTAGGCAGATCTCAAATGAATTAATAACCATTGTTTTGACTACCTGCAAAAAATAGCACAATCACATGTCTCGAGAGAAAAAGTTAGATGACTGGTCCAGTTGTTTCTCAGACAGTTGTCAACACAAAAGTTATCCAACAAAACCCACATCCTAAACTTAGTGCCACTGTAAAAAATCATCTTAGGCCCATGATGGTGAACCTATGACACACGTGTCACAGGTAGCACACGAGCTGTAGGCAAACTTACCTCACTGCAAATGCGTGCACCTCCCAGACCTTTTTTGGCCTCCCAGAAGCTTGTGGAAGGCCTTTGGCAGACTTTGCAGGCTGAAAAATAGGCCCGTTTTATCACTTCCTGTAATACCAGAAGTGATGAAACGGGCTTATTTTTCAGCCTGCAAAGACTGCCAAAAGCCTTCCTCAAGCCTCTGGGAGGCCGAAAAAGGCCTCAAACTGGCCAAAAATCAGCTGGGAGGTACAGTGGAGGTAAGCGGGCAGCAGGGAGGAAAAGGGGGGATTGCATGCACATGCACAGGGGAGCATGAGGGGCACCTATTGCCTTCTGGGTGCTGGCATGCGAGTGAGCGCATGCAAGTATGTGCCCAATTTTTGGTATAGGTGCCCAAAATGGTTAGCCACCACTGTCTTAGGCATTGTATAGTTCACTCTTCAATATATCCAAACATCATAATTGAAAAATAACTGGTTTTTTTAGATAAAATGATCAGCCATATTGGACTAAAATAATTGATTTAACTCTGCAATTTGAGTTGATTCGATTCTTTCACTCAAGTTTAATTCAAATTGTTGATTGCATTCAAGAAAAGAATACCCAATTTTATTTGACATATCAAATTGTTTCAATGATTCCAGAGTGATACCCCCTTCAATCTAAAGGGGTAATTTTCTCAAAATGAACAGTCAACTTGAAAATTCAAGCAGCTTTACTTATTTGCAATCAGTCCTGCTCCAATCTTTAATTTCAATAAATAGGTAAGGATTTTCTGGAGATGGAACATTGTACACAAACTTTAATAGACTTGTCTCTTCCTAACAGTTGAAAGATGGTTGTGTTCATCAAAGGGAATGTGTAGTTTCTATGAATTTATTTCTGACTTTATTTTCACTACAAGCCAATTTATCAATGAACAGCTAATCAGCAGGGTGTCATCTTATAAATCAGAGCTTTGCCATCATTTTTCAGTGTAATGCTTAAATTGAGCAGGCATGTTGATCATATGCATTGCAAGGGACATAGAAAACAAATTAAATGAATAGCTGCAGACTATGTTTAGAAAATAATTAGTTTGATTAGTTTCATTGTCTGAAAGATCATGTAGATTCTGGAGATAGAAAAAGATTTAGCACAAGGGAGTTAAAATACTGCTGATATCCATTGTTTACCTGAAGCTTGGCCTATACCAGAGATTTGCACCACCAAACCATGCTCCTGAAATTCTGGCTTTATCTGTTCTTTACTGAACTTATTCTACTCAAACTACATGCAGGTTGTAGATTTGGATAGAACAATAATACAACGGCTATTAGTGACAATAATAAAGTGACATTTATTGTGATAAATGTTATAAATTGCAACTTAACTGTTTCTACTGTTGAAGCCTACTAGTCTGGTAATATGATGCCTGATAACATCAAAATATCTTGTGGTACTTTCAACACAAACCATTTTATTGTTGATAAATTCAAGCAGATTGAATAAAGGAGCAACTAAGCTTCACTGTGTGCCTGATCTTTTTTCTGTGGAAGGTGTAAAAATTCACCAAAGCACTGAATGGTGCAAAATATCTTTCTTTACACCATCTTTTAATTTTCTTTTCTATTATCACTTATCTGACATACAGAAATGATGGTGAAATTCAATTTGCTCTCTGCATTTGGCTTCCATTTCCTATATCCAGGAAATAAAAATTCAATAATAATACAATGGTTTGTGTTGAAGATACCCAAGATATTTTGATGTTATCAGGCATCATATAGCCAGATTGGTTGGCCTCAACAGAAGAAACAGATAACATGTAAGTTATAATATTTATCACAATATTGATTATACTCACTAATAGCCATCATATTATTATTCAATCCAAATCGACAACTTTCATGTAGTTTGAGTAGAATAAGCTCAGATCTTCCTTTACAGGGAAAATGGGACACTATATTGTGGAGCAGCATGAAGGCTACCATAAATGAAGAGGCTAAAGGAGAACTGGTTTAAATGTTTTACCTTTAAATGGTTATTAGCTTTTAGATTCCAGTCATAGGTTAATTTTTTTCTATATGCATTCTCCATTACAATGAACATCCAAGCAACAAAATGGCACTTGTTTCATAACAGGCTTTCTTCTATGGCTATTTAATACTTCAGGTGCATATTCAGCTCAAACATATATAGAAACCAACAAAAACCTAAAATATATTTTGTTCAGAAATTATCATTGCAACACACTTTACAGTCACTTATACTCTTACAGAATTTAAAATATATGTGGTGATATTTCAATCCACAGAGAGCCAGAACTTAAAAGCAATGTTGTAAAATATTGCAAAGTTCACTTTTAATAAACAGCTAATTGAAGTAAGATTGAAAGTAAATGGAAGAAATAATCAAATATTCTACAGAAAAACACCGTTGTTTTTTTACAAATACATTTATCCAACACGCACACGCACACACAGACACAGATACACACACAAGCATTTTCAGCAGACATGAATAATGAAAACTAATAAACTAATAATGAAAACTAATGAAAAGAGGCTTGCAAAGAATTAGGCAACATCATTCTTTTTGGGGGGCAACATCATTTTTTTTGGGGGGGGGGTGGCTTAACATTTGTTCAGCTATTCATATAATTTCAATTACATCATGTACTTCAATGTTTAATGTCTTTACTACTTACATATTCCAGCAAAACAACACCCATCGTTTGGCATGACCAGGAGGATACATGTGTTAGAAGGGAAATTTTGTTTGTTATGCCTATAGCATAACTTTTGGATTCACAGCCAATATAACTAATTTTAGGATGACTAATAATAAAAATATTAGGAAATGCATATGCCATTTGTAGTGCTCATATGTAGTCAGATTCCTTAGGTTTGTCTAGAATTAGAGGATATTTTACCAGGAAGATGACTATAAAATATATCCATGTTTGCATAAATATTTTTAGTATCAGCTATATTACATATAAATAAGCTACTATTGCATGTGCCTACTAATACCTATGGCTGTCCACACCCCTAGATGGTGATGTGGATAGAAAAGCATGCAACTGTCATAATTTGCAGATAATTTCATAAATTACTAACCAGACAAACTTCCTGAAAATAATTCTAGAGAGAACCAAAGACACACTTTTCTGCAGTATCCTATTGGTAGCATGGCAAGCTGAAATAAGAGTATTGATAACTATGCTGTTTAGAGAGATAAATCAATGAACATGAGTATATTTACCGATAAACAGTATTTATGGTTTACTGTTTGTTGTAGATGTATTTATTCTGAGGAAGTAATGTTGTACATTGGACATACCAGTAGGCAAATATGATAGGGACATAAAGCTGATCTTCAACAAATTATTAGTGTATTTATAATGAAGATGAATATATGTTTTCTACTGAGAAAAGAACAGGCATACTTAGTTTTCCATTTTGTGGACCTAGATATGTTCCTTTTGTTGTTTTGTCTCAGGAAGTAAATGCCTTTACTTGATCCTGGCCATAATTGCAAAGGAAGTTACAGTTCTACAATGTATCAATGATCATTAATTAAAAGCCAAGATAAGATAAACTGAATAGTCTGGGCCATAAATTTACATACTAGATAACAATCCATAAGGCTTTCAATCTCATTTCTTCCATGTTTATAATATACAAGAGGCTGCAAAATGGAGTAAATAAAAACCTACTTTATTTAAATTTAACTAAAAACAATCACTTTGCAAAAGGTGGATGGCTTTCTAACTCAACTTCTAAACTGCTTTTTTTACCTCAAGCCTAGGAGTTCCAAAATCTAAGTTTATCATAGGATGTAGGATAATTACATAGACAAACAGATGCGTCAAAGCCTGCATTTGTCTATGAAGCTCATATTTTGTAGTTCCTGAAACACTCCTTATCTCAACTATTGAAATTCAATAGCAAGATTTTCTACTCTTTTGTGATAGTTTACACAACTGTAAGATTTGAATACATACAACTTTCCTGTCATTTTTTTTAGATATTCCTGTCATGTTTTGACATATAGTTATACCCTGAACTTGGTTGTTTTTTGCAGATATTTCATTATCCAAACTGGGTAACATCATCATGTGCAGTGATGATGTTAGTTTGGGTAATGAAACATAAGTAAGAAAACAACCAAGTTCAACACCTAGGAGCACTAAGGACTTTTATTTCAATCCTGAGTTACAAATATTCTCCTTTATTGATAACTTTATCAAACTCCTTTCTTTTTCTTCCTGCCTACTTTGCTCCCCTCCTTCCTCGCCATACCTTTTGTATGTATATGTGTCTTCAAGTTAGTCTTGATTTCTGGTGATTGCCTGGACAAGCCTCTGCAGTTTTCTTAGCTAGGTTTACCCAAAGTGGTTTGCCATTGGCTGCTTCCTAAGGCTGAGAGTGTGATTAACCTCAAATTATCTAATGGGCTTTCTGCCTAATGTAGGACAAGAACTCATAGTCTCCTGGTTTCTACCCTAACCACTACACCAAACTGGCTCTATAATGTACCCTTTACACCACCACATCACCATCAAGAAGGTTAAGTATAACTTCTATCATCAAAAGTTTGTTACCTGCAGAGAATCATATGGCCAAAACCTAGAAGAAACCTAAAAATTGAGGACATTAAAACCATTCAATGGCAAGAAATGGTGCCATTTTTAGATTTTTTTTCTCTAGCAATATCATAAAGCTTAACTAATCTATCTCAATCAGTCAATGGTAGATATACATACATCATACATACATACATACATACATACCTATTCTAGAATACCAATTATTTGGCTAATTAATTTTATTTCCTCTTTTACTTGTAAATTGAACTTCCAGTATTTTAAATGCCAAAGGTCTTGAATTGGCAATAGTTCATGGCACATACTTTCAATTTTAATTATAAGCTAAGCAGGAAAATGTCAGAATAGCAAATGATACAAAGTAAGACACTAAGGCAAAGAAGGAAGGGAGAGAAAACATGACTGGGATTAATGTACCACCATAGTTTGTTATTGTTAAAAAAAAAAAACCAAATACCTAGAGATGTTTCTATTTCTAATTTCTGCCTCAAAATTTGCCAAATAACCACAGATTCTTGATATGAAAAAATAATTTTGAAATGTGCTAACATTCTGCCTCACTATTAGCAGGTTGCCCATATGCTATATAAACCAGACATATATACTTTATGAATCCAAGCTTTTAATTTTCATTTTGAAGACATTTATGACAAAATGTCCAACTGTGAGCAGTTTGTATCTATTCTTCCACTCGTAGGTAATCAACAAATGTATTTTGCTACATTTGTGAAGTCTTGTCTTTCCTTAAGGACTTCATATTTATCCAAGCTCATCACCAATTACATGTAGAGAAAGCATCACATCCCTCACAAGAAAGATAGCATTTTTACCTCTGACCAGAATGTGCTTCCTGACCTCTCCTAGAAAGGCCCATTTAATAACATGGTGTTCCATGCAAAAATCGGCAACTGTGGCCACATGTAACTTCTCTCCCCCCCCCCCCCCCCCCCCCCCAGGTAATGGCCCTGAAAACCTCTTGAAAGGGACAGGTTTGAAATGATTTACAACTGTTTTTGTTTTGTGGAAGTTTGTGGAAGAAGATGCTAAGGGTCAGATGGGAGTCTTATACCTTCAGAGATTTCTAGGCCGAATAAAAAAGACTGCTTATTTTTAAGTTATCTTCATGTAAACAGAAGTTTTTACAGCATTTTAACTTAAAAGTCGAAATATAGAACTATTCTAATTACATGGAAATTACATATAATTTTAAGATTTCCTTCTTTAAAGTATTCATCTACATGCAATCTAGGTAAATGAAATGACACAGGGGCCAAGGATGTCACCATTCCTCAGTAATTTCATACACTTATATATGGGCAACATTGTACATCCTGTATACCATATGCACTTAACAATGGACAATTTCTTCGTATACATGAAAAATATATAATTTCCATTATGTACCAATAATATGCATACATGTGTAAAAGCTTCCTAAATCTTTGAGAGTAGCCCACAGAAATCTTCAAAAGTTAGAAATAAATTGCATTTTTTATGGTGACAGGAGGAAAATATTAAATGCATGAATTCCCACATACATTTAATTAATTCTAATTAGGTTGAAATTTAATGTAATCAAATTTAAATTTCTCCCACCCCCACACACATACACCCCTTCTACTTCTACATCCTGGCTCCAGCTACTGACACATAAAAATAGCTCTCATTATTCCTCACTGTTGCATAGAACTCTTACATAAGCTCTACAGCAGTATGAGCCCTACTCAGGCATGCAAATGAAAACAAGAAATTTCATCTAATTATCCTGACATATCCTGCTCTTGACCATTGGGCATGAGCAAGGAAGCCTGAAAATGCTTCTCAGGCATTTCCTTGAATATAAGTAATATTCAATATTCAAGCAGAGGTAATAATCTTCTGCTATCAAGAACCTTGAAAAACAAAATTGTGGATGATAAAAGATGTTCTACTTATCCTGAAGTGAATAGAAATAGAATATCCTTTCAGGCTTGCTGCTAAATCCAACAAGATTTGTGGGGAATGGAATTTGGGTGCTGTATAGTGATACATTAAGAAGCTGAACTAAAGGCAACTTAGATTTAACATCTTTAATTTAACAACTTAGATTTAACATTTAACATAGATTTAACACCTGAGTTGCTTTTAGAGGATCTTTTTGAATTATATGAGATAAAATAAAGTGGTCTGACTTTAATTCCTAAACAGAGATCAAGTTAACATCTCATTGCAAATACAGTTTTAGTGGAGAGAACAGTCCAAATTAATTGTATATCGTTAAGTAGAATGGAAGCAGGAATTACACCATAGGAGAAAACATTATATTTTTCAAATTCATATTACATTAGTGATCTGGGATAATAAAATGAATACTTTTTGATGAACCAGAAATTATTTTCTGCTTGCTCTGTTTTTGGTCTGGTTAGGAACCTAAAATTAAAAGTTTAAAAAGCAGGGTAGGAAGACTGTCCTTTGCTTTATTGTGTTTGAATTAATTAGCTTGCATTGTAGATGTCAACTATTAAACAGCAGCATCTTGTGGCTTATTTAGGGATGATTTATTATGGCTCTGTGTGTGTATGCATGTGTGTGCATGTATGTATGCACTGCACATGTACATGCATTCCTTCAGTCAATATTGACTTCTGGTAACAGCACTTTTCTTGGCAAGATTTTAAAGAGGTTTGGCATTGCCTAGTTCCTAGGACTGAGGGAGGGTGTTGACCCAAGGTCACCCTACTAGCTTTATGCCTAAAGTGAGACAAGAATAAACTAACTCCCTGTTTCTAGCCTGATGCCTTAACCACTACAACAAACTTGGTCTTTACAGTAGGATTGATTATAAATAGCTGAGTTATAAGACTGCTTTCTGAGCAAAGTATAGTCTTTTTAAAACTATGGTGTCATAAGGGAAAAACATAAGATAATCAGCAGTGGACTGCATGAGCATTTCACCATTTAAAATTGGTTATCTTGCTTTACATCATGATTGTAAGATGATGAAACTCAATGTCAATTTAGACTATGCAGATTTTTGAAAAAGCTTTGTTTAGATGAAGAACTTGAGTGAGGTGCCACTTGAATGTAACTTTATTTTCGTAACTGTAGTTCAGCACAATTACAAGAAATGCACAGAAGCCATTGCTTGAGATGCATGTTGGCCAACTGAGAAAGACCAGCTCCATTTCAACTCTTTGTTTGAGGTAAGAATCATTCATGGTCCATGTTCATGGGATCCACAATCCCCTACTATCTCTTGATGCCTTGTGAAAAAGGAAATACATTTCAAAGGGAGAAGGTCTGCCTACTGATGTTCAGATCTGAGGAATTGATTAGATCTAAGCATTGGTTAACTAATTTTAATTTTCAGATAGATCTTTGGGGTCTTTAAATCAAAATTCAGTCCAGGCAGGGCCACTAATACAGAGTAGATTAGTCTGGAACCGGATGTCACTAATTAGAACAATTATTTATTCTTCAGATAATCATGCACAAAGGAAGAAAAGAAAAAATAAAGCTTCTATTGCTTTTTGATCCATAGATTCAGATTTATTTATTTATTTTTGCTTCTAAAGGTGGGAAAAATTGTAAAGATGGCGAGTTGGAAATCCACATATCTGATACAGTCTCGCTCCTAATCATTTTTTCTGATCCCTGTTATCCCTGTGAACATTTCACACTATATGGTATGTAACAGGAAAGCTCTGAATCCATGCTGAAAGTAACATTATTAACAGGGAGCATGTGTGTGTGGCAATGATTCACATCCACATCTTGAAAAAAATAGTGATCACCAAGGGCAGAGTATTTAATAAGGTATGGGAGCTTGTTTCAATAAATGTGAATATAAACAAAGTGAAGTGATGATCACAAGGCAATACGTTGTTCAAAAGTTATACCCTGATGCTAAAATTTGTGCCAGCATATCTAACTATATTATACAATGATGAGACAATGCATCCGAAGTATTATTTCAGATATTATTTAATATCTGGTTGTATATATTTAAATGTCTAATGTTTTTACAGCGGAGAGGAAAAAAAAAACATTCATCCACTAAAATGAAAAGTTTATTGCATTTAGCAATAAAACTTACCATTGTCATATGTCTTTAAAAGCCACATAGTAAAAGTTTGATCAGAGGTAGCAGACCCAGTTGGATCTACCAAAAATGCATTATAAAAACAGTGGTGATACATTTTTGTGCGCTTTTTACTCAGGTAGTATTAAGAGTTATTCCATTTTTACTTTCATATTTCAATTCATCACTTTAAACTGTTTCCTTCTAGTGGACAATAAAAAAGCAACAACTCAAACAACCCCACACAAAATTATATTGTGAAAAGATGAGTATACATGGGTCAATACAGTCATTTTTTTCCCCTTTACTATAGTAGTATTTTTTGGGTGAGGCATTGTTGGAGCAAGAATGTTTGTTACAGGAAGACCCTGCTGTCACGACACTACTCTATTTGGGATTTATGTTTAAGCAACTCATATCAAATTCTGCAGGAGCCCCAGAATCCATGACACCAAAATAAAATACCATGCCAAATCCTGCTCCAATCCCTAATGTAGAGCAGAATAAACAATGGATTTTTGAAATACTCCAGCATAATTCTCCTTTCTTATACCACACTACAGATTGTTCCCTTGTTGCAGTTACTGTGTACTCCTGGAAAGGTACAGGCTGCTTGAAGGCAAGATACAGAAAAGTTTAGATTAGCTGTGAATAGCTAGACTTTTAACAGAAGTCAGTTGTTACCAGAGCAGTGTGGTGGAAGAGGAAAATGTTTAATGCAGTTCTGGGAAGACTCTTTCTGTACCCTCTTTTTAGAAGGAACAGAACAGTGATTTAATTTACTGTGCTTTATAATACACGTGGTTTTGTAAATGCCTATTGCCATTTGATATTGTAATTGATTATAATAGCTACAAAACATCTCGCATGTACTTTGAATATTATAAATATGTATATTTATGTTAAATATTTGTTTCTTTTTCTGAAGGACTGTCTTGCATTTTGCTGGATCTGTTGAGAACTTCTTCACTCTCTTTGTGGGTCAAAGGCTCAACTTCCTTGGAATCAGCATTCTTTAAGGCATTCTGCCTTTCATCTTCTAATTTCTTCTCTTTTGCCAAAAGTCTATAATTGATTGCATTTCCAATGAACAGCCAAATGCTTGAAACAACAACAATTATACCACAGACAAAATACATATATTTGTAGTCTTTGGTTATGTCCACAAGCAAACCTGAAAGATTTAAAAAAAAACAGAAAGAAAATAATTTCAGATAACATAAAAGATATGTTAAAGATAAGTTTACCTTCTTAACAATTGGAAAGAAGGGGTAAACAGTATGTGCTGAACAGAAAATATTTTTGATGTTTCAAACATACACATTCTTCCTTCAAAAATATGTTTCTTTTTTTAATATGCATATATCCATGTATAGTGAAACATAGGACTGAGAAGAGGATCCATGTGTTGCAAGAATGCCCTTATGTTTGAAAGTAGTTGCTACCTAAAAAGGTTTTCAAAATAAAAAGTGTCATAATAAGGACTGCTATAATCTGCACTGTTTTCAAGTAAGCTCAACTCAATAGTGAATATATATACAATTTTCACACACAGAAAATAATACATTTAAATACATATGAGTAATGTTTTAGAAAATTAGGTTGATTTATCAATAAATTATGTTCATCTTGAACAGAAAGGTTAGATGTATGCGTGAGGGGTTAAGAGAAAGAAAGAAAGAAAGAAAGAAAGAAAGAAAGAAAGAAAGAAAGAAAGAAAGAAAGAAAGAAAGAAAGAAGGAAAGAAGGAGTCAAAGTTCCCCTTTAAAAAGATTAGTTATGCTCAATCCATCTGAGTGAATGACTGAATAAAAAGAAGTAGGAAGAGAAACTTATGTTCTGCCCCATGGCTTTCCTTTGGAGGCCACAAGAACAGAGAGAAGATAATGTGGTGGACAGCATTCTGCCATCCCTGATGAGTATTTCCCCAGCTGGCTATTGTGTGGGAAGTTACCACTGCCATTCTGTTGAGGCCTGTGTATTCAAAACTACTATAAGACTTCAAATATAACCCAGCATTATGATGGCTCAGTGTTACAGAATCACTAAAAGCCAACTTAGTTATAAATATATATTTCTTTATTCAACTTCTATCTGCCACAATCAGAATGGAATAGAAAATCAAAGCAGAGCATAAGCACATAGGAAGATGCTTTATTTTTAGGGTTTTTTTTAAAAAATTGTATAATATTACCTACAGAGCCAGCAGCAGGTCTCCACAATTATAGGCAGGAGCTTTTGCAGTTTTGTCTAAATATAAAAGACTGAACAAAAGATTTTTCCATACATGGTATATTTTCCACTTCTGTTATATGACAGAAGAATTTGGGAACTTCTAGTAAAACATTTGGTGTATAACAGAGAAGTCTAAGAAAGCACGTTTACCTAAAAATTCAGTAACTCAGTCAGCCCAATTAAATGGATCTAAAACAGCAGCTTTGACATGTCTGAGGGACTATGCCTTGTTAAATGGACATATTGTGGATCAACTCCACTAGGTGGCATACTGAGAAGTTGTGTAGTGAAATTCTCCTGAAAGTAGACTCTCCCCAACACTATGGTAATTAATTAGAAATGCTTTTTTAGATGCAAACATGTTTAGTCTTTACTTTAGGTAAGTATTATATTATTAAAAAGGAAATATTGACAAGGTAGATTAAACTTTTAATTTCTGTCCCTTGCATCAGCGATAAAAATTGTATCTTCTAAGTACATGATAGATTGATTCTGTCTGAATACCATTGACAATAATGTTACACATAATATATAATAATGGTAAAAATAACTGAAGGGGAATCCAAAATACTTCAGATCAAAATAATGAAGAATAGCAACACCTAAAAAGTTAATTTCATAAATCTAATCTGGTGTTTTAAAAAGTAATAGGATTTGAAGGGCATCCAAAGAGCTCAAATTCATGCTTTGCCCAATGAGTACATCTGTGCACTCACTGTAAATATGTGAATTAAAAGAAAACTGTGCACTCAAGATTCTAGGCACGTTGTGCACTTGCTCAGATTTTTGGACTGCATTGATATAAAAATATACTTGCAAACAGGATGAAAAACAAACTAGGCTATGTGGGGTGAACTTTTGGGTGCAACCCCACCTCCTGCTTATATAAAGATTTAAATATGAACATTTATTTTTAAAAACACTATTTTTCGCATTAACTCTTGATGAGCATGCCATCAACTTTATATGAATAATGCTAAACACAGTCTGACAACTCTCTTCTTACCAGTTGGTACTATCTGTTCATTTGAATTTGTGTAAATAAATAATAAATAGTAAATCATATATGCTTAATAGTGTCTTAAAATATCTTATCAACACTCATGCAAAGCCTAGGAACAAAAAAAAAATAGTCAGAAATCTTAATTCTAGAAAGATAGATGGATAGAGATGTTATACCCCACCGGGGAGAACTATGTTCATTGAGTTATTTGCAGACAAGTCAAAAAATAATTCTTGCTAATAATAGTAGTAATAATAATAATAAGTGAAGAAGATACAGATGGCTAGAGAGGAGAGAACCTTTTTTAATGAAAAAGATCAATCAACGGAAAAGTAGGCTCTATTGGAAGGACTATAGTACAGTAAATATATTGGACATCCTAAAATATAGGAACATTTTATACTGACAGAAGGAAAATGAGTAGATGAAGAAACATACGGCTAGAGACTGAGTCCAGGAAGCAGTATGACTGGAAATAAATGGAATGGGGAAAGTAATTACATAACTTTGCACAAAGTACCAGATCAATGTTTTGGGTACACATTCTTATTATACAAAGATGTCAATTGTATCATCATCATCTTCATCATCTCTATACTTACCTCCCATAGGTGGGCCTAAAAGGACAGGGCAGCACTCCACAATTGTAACGAGTCCTACTGCACTGGAGAATCTTGGTGCACCAACAAGATCCATCAATGTCTCAAAAAGGACACTGCTAACCATTCCAAATGCAAGTCCAAAAAGTACAGCATACACAACCAGACCTGTATAGGTTTCAGCTAATGGACACAGGATGTGGCAGACCCCATTGTATAAAACAGCAAAGCTAAAGAAGTACTGGATTCTGGGCCGGATGTATTTGGAGTTTGCAATTAAGCCAATTGATGGCCTGGCAAACATATCTACAAAAGCTAGGATAGAGAGTAAAAAAGCTGCTGAATATTCATCAATTCCTTTGTGCTTGGCATAAGGAGCTAAAAACACAATTGGGGCAAAGAAGCCAAGAAACATGATAACATTTCCAGACAAATAAATCAAAAAGCCCCTGTGTTTGAAGAGGGTTAAATCTAAATATTTGTTGATGGTTTGCCAGACCGATTTCTTGTCATTCTTGTGCAAAGTGGAATCTTCAATTGCTTTTTCCACATCTTTTTTGATAGTCTGCACAGGTTTTGGTCCAACAGGCCTCATAAGTGACCCAGCCACACAGCAATTTAAAAGAAGTCCTCCCAGAATGAGGAAACTTCCTTTCCAACCAAAAGCATTAAAAAGAAACTGATTCAGGGGTGCCAGAGTACTTAGAAAGACAGGACTTCCCGCCATGGCCAGTCCATTAGCAATGGGACGCTTTTTATAAAAATATTTGCCAATCATCGTCAAGGCAGGTTGCAAGTTGAAAGCCAAACCCAAACCTAAAATAATAGAAAAATAAAATAAAATTACTGCATTTAATACACTGCAACAAATCTCTCCAAATCAATCAAAATTGCCTTTCTCATCTCCCCAAGCCCAAATGTGAAAATGCCAACCTGTAATTCAGAAGAAAGGCCTTTCCAAAAAAAAAAAAAAAAGCCATTGGTAGTGGCAAATAAAAACAAATAGGCATTGCTTCCCACGTACTTTAATGTCACCAATCTGCTACAGTACATTTCACTCATTCATTTTCTTCTATGGCGGTGCAATAAAAGCAAAACCTTTAGCAATGATCAATACAAGTTTCAGACAACAGAATGAGAGGGGGACAATGATAACAAGACCTTGAAGACACTGTTTGTATATTTCACTATGTTCCAATCCAATTTTCTCTTGGTTCATTGCACAGGAGATATTAAATGTCACTTTTCCATAAAAAGGGCAGATTTTAGAAGTCTAAATCCTCTGCCTTTAGTTTTATCCTTATAAGCGTCAAATAATTAATACACATGGGTTATTACACAGCAAATTACACTATGCAACACCTAATCTTCATCATGAAGTCTGGAAATACACAGTACTTTTCTCTATGCAGATACAAGGATCTCTCCAGGAAGAACAGAAGGGACTGGCCCAAGCATGCAAACAGTCCACTGACCCCATATATCATTATATAGCATTAGACAAAAATGGGGGGAGATTTTTTCCATATTCTACCACCCTTTATTATTAAAGGCAATTTTATGAAAAAACACATTTGTGATAATGAAACAAGTTTTGCTTTGTTTCACTTGGCTTATATGTTAACAATATTCCCTATCATTTGGTAAGCCACCTTTATTTTTTTAATTCTAATTGTCATAATAATAATTCAAATTGTCATCAGAGTTGTTATAGATCTTTCTTTGGATAGAGAAGTATCCTAAAATGTATTCTGTATTGACTTAACCTGTATTCCTCCTACAGTGTTTCAGACAACCAAGTCGCTATGGCTGAAGTTGATATGTACAGGCTAAACAGTTGAAAGTACCGCAAGAATTGCTTAAAAGGAAATCAGTTTAAGCTGAATCTTGGAACTGGTTTTGATCCAACTTTCCTAAATGATGACTTTGGAATGACACAAAAATTGTAACTATAATGTCATATATACAGTATACATAAATTATCAATCATGGTCAAAAAATCATCATATGTAGATCAGTGACTATTGCATATGTATGTTTGGTAAACAGGTTTTTCCTATTGTCCAGAAAGTAGCTGATCAGCAAAAAAAAAATATTCTTTTGAATATATTTATAAAGCTATCAATGCTTTACCTTTGAGAATTCAGTGAAAAGGAAATTCTATTAAGGACAATATAGTATGTGTTAAATTTGGGCTTCATTCAGGAAATTGTATCATTTCCTTTAAGTTTGCCTCAAAACTTTTGGTTAGAACTACCTTTTCTTCAAATGACTCAATAGGCCACTTTTAGAATAAATTTATATCTTGGTAAAGGAAAATGGGTATGTTGTCTGAACTGTGAATTCTTTGTCAGGATACCTGAAGTAGAATAATGAGAAGCTAAAAGAACCTGTACAAAATTAAAGTTGATGATTATGATAAATATTGCCAGGAAGCAATCCAGGGGTGGGATTCTACCGATTCTCACCTAATCGCTAGAAACTGTTGTTAACTTTCTAAGCAGTTTGGAGAACCAGTTGTTGGAAGAAATCTCCTTTTGTTTTTGTTTTTACAGGGCTAATTCTGTAAGGAAGGCAGGAAGGAAACATTCTGGTGTTGTTGCTTACAGAAACTGCCTCTCCATTAACCCTTATTACATTCTTGGCAGTATGCCTAGATTTCCTGTCTCTGGAGCTTCTCTTGATTTTTTTTTTTCCTTCTTTGCTGGTACTTTGCTTGACATTCTTAAGGGGGAAGGGTTGTTTTAAGCTTTTTACACTGCTGTTGGGAGGAAATATTCCTCTGTTGGAGTTCTTCCAGCTGGGATGCAATGATTAGCACTTTGAAGAAATAATTGAATAAAGAAGCAGAGCTGCCTGAAAGAAGCTTTTAATGACAAGGAACCAAGATGAGTGACATTCAGCAAGGCTTCTTGGCTAGCTAGAAAGATTGACATTCAAATGTGAGTTTACACACTCTTTCTGAGTTTTGGTCTAAAATTGGTTTTTGGTAAAGTTTAATTCTGAGATTGGTGACATTTAATCCTGTGTTTAGTGATGGAATAATTTTCCCTATTCAGCTTTGTTTGGAAGGAAAAAGGTTAATCTCTGTTCCTGAGAAGAAACAGGGTTGAGAAATCTGGCTAGTTCCTGGGTCTATTTGTTCTGGTAATTGGTTTAACAAGCAACAACTACTGTTGTGATTTAATTATTCGTATTGTGTTTGAATTTTTTCCTACCTCATGGTTTCTTTTTTAATCTGGGGAGGGGGTCTTCCTTCACTGCTTTAACAGTATCTGCACTGTCCTTTTGGGGTGTAATTCCAAGAGTCAGGTTGCAAGCTTGGCACTGATTCTTTTACTGCCTTTCTGGGGTATATGTTATCTTTCCTTAAATCTGGATGATTTCTTAGGATATCTTGTGAGGTGAATGAAACCAGCTGGTGTCTTTAAGCGGTGCAAATGGATCTAAGGGTTGCTTCTCCGGGGTGTGTTCTTTCTGGAGAGCTTAAATGACCTCTCTGCTAAAGGGTTTCACTTTATGAGCAAGAGTTGGCTGCTGATACTTATCATTGCATTTTAACTATTTTAATTCCTCAAGGTGCTCTGGCACCCTGCCTGATTTGTAACTTCAACTTGCAGGTATTTCTAATCTAATGATTGGTATTTGGAGCAGCTTTTTGCAAGCAAAGAAACTTCTTGTATATTTGTGCAGGTAATCCTTGACTTACAACAGTTCATTTAGTGACCGTTCAAAGTTACAATGGCACTGAAAAAAGAAACTTATGACCATTTTTCACACTTATGACTGTGGCAGCATCTCCACAGACACGAGAGGCCAGGTGAGGAGAAGCACCCCTCGATGTGAGTGATATCGAGTTGGTCATGCCTATCCAGTTACATGACCATCAAGCCATGACCACCAACTAAGCCACGGCCATAGAACTAGTTGTTAAAATATTTTGAATCCCACTCCTGAAGCAATAAATTATTCTCTTGTAATTGCAAAACATTGCAGAAAGAGTTATGCAAAACCCACAACATCCCAATCTGAAGGAAGGAATGAACCAATCCATCAATTAGAAACAGAATCCTAAGATGTGTGCTGAAGGAGAACACCAGGAAAAACAAATAAAAAGATACTGTTATATTACCTCCAATTACACCAATACACATGTAAAGTTGCAAGACGCTGTTGCAGAATGAAGAGGCAATCATTCCAAATGAAGCCAGTATCCCCCCAGCAATCATGATTGGCCTACTGCCATATTTGTTCACCAAAATACTGCTTACAGGGCCTGTGGACAGGAAAACAAAAACAAATATTTTTTTTCTTTTGCCATTCTTTCTACCCAAAAGGATAACTTACAACTAGGTGAAGATGCTTAAATTAAGACAAGGTATGTGAATCAAAGAAATATTGATTTGAGCAGCATGTATATTTGAATTGCTTTAGGTAGCACAAGAGCTTGGGATGGTAGAAAATGAATCTTTCTTTATTTGTTCCTTCAGTGATCCACCAGAGTGATTCTTTCTTCAGGCAAAAGAGTGACAAACAGACCTAGCTGCATCTTAACAAACAGATTGGCAAAATAAGCTTAGTTATTTCTGTACATAAATACTCTGATTGGCATGAAGAATGCTCAGCTGAAATGGGTGTGCTAAATATCCAAACTGGCTTGTTGTCAGACATATTTGAAAAATTTTCTTCATTGTGTTCTGCTTTCTCAGAATGTAGCAGTATTATCATTCTGAGATTTGTATCCATTACATTAAAGTAGAAATGGATTTAAAGAAATCAAAGCATTGATTGTAACATTTAAAACTACCCCTGAAAAGGACTCTAGAATAAAGTGAAATGTCAAACATTGCTTTTGATTTTACAAGAAATTCATTGATATTATCTAAGGCATAAGCTTTACATTAATCTCTCCCCTTCTTAGTATTTCCACTACTGTATAGAAAATTAAGTAACCTATACTGTGGTTTGGGTTCACAGAAGGTTCTTCTTTATAATACAAGCGACCTGAATTCCTGCATTTTAAACTCTTCTTTAAGGCTACTATGGTCATGACTTACATGGGCCAAATGCTTCTTGAAATGTTGCATTCATAAATAATCAACACAATTTTCCCAATACTGCTTCTTGGCCATATTAGTACATATAAAAAATGAACTTGTTTGTAGTTGCAAAGCAATACTGTGTCTCTTTATCCATATATATTTTTTCAAAAAACAATAATGTCACACTGCACCAATGGATGCAAAGAGGATGTAAAACGGACAAAAAAGCTTGCCATCCGTTGGTTACCACGATGTATCTGTTCTGTACTAACTGCCTCCGTTTTGCTTCCTCTCTATCCGTCCAGCATCCGTTTATGGACGTTTCATCCACTCAGAAAGTTTTGAGCTGCTCAAAACTTTTGCGCGGAAAATGTATCCAATTCATCTGTTCTGCATCCGCTAGGCATCCGCTAGGCATCTGTTCTGCATCCGTTCTGCATCCGCTATATCTGCTAGGCATCCGCTTTGCATCCGCGCAACTCGCATCCACTCGGACACAGGGAGGAAGCGGAACGGACGCAGAACGGACGCAGAACGGATGCCTAGTGGATGCAGCAAAGAAACAAAGCATTTAAAATGGAAAAAACGTTCGCAGAGGGGACCTATCTCGGATATTAAGGATGTCTACAGGATGCCTAGAGGATGCCTAGAGGATGCCAAGCGGAAAACCTATACTGCCTATAAAAAGGGGGAGCAACTCACCTGCATCTCACTTTCAGTCCAGCAGCCCAGCTGTGCAGACCTCTGCAGCCTTCATCTGACTCTTCCTCTTCCACAGCATCCAGTCATGTCCACCGTGGATTGTAACAAAGTCCTTTTGGCAGCCACCATCCTTCTGCAACAGTGCGAAGCCATCTACAGGTTCTGTGAACTCTACTACGGGAAGAAAAAGAGATGGCCAAGAAGCGTCTGGGTACGAAGATGGTTCACCAGAAGAGCAGAGGACGGACTGTACAACAAGCTGATGGTGGAGCTCAGGAACGAAGACACTCAGGCATTCCAGAACTTCATGAGGATGCCTCCAGCCATGTTTGATGAAGTTGTGCAGCAGGTGACACCCAGGTTGACCAAGGCAAACACCAACTTCTGGCCCAGCCCGGAACCTGGGCTCAAGGTGGCACTCACCCTGCGCCACCTGGCCTCAGAGACCACCTACAGGAGCATGCAGTACAGCTGGAGGATGCCACACAACACCATCAGCATTGTGGTCAGAGAAGTGGTGCAGGCCATCATCGAAGAATACAAGGAGGAGCTCCTCCAGTGCCCCTCCACTGAAGAAGGATGGAAGAAAGTTGCAGAGCAGTGGTATCAGAGGTGGAACTTCCCACACACCGTTGGAGCCATCGATGGCAAGCACGTGGCCTGCAAAGCGCCAGCCAACTCAGGGTCCTCTTATCACAACTACAAGGGCTTCTTCAGCATCATCCTCTTCGCCATGGTCGATGCTGACTACAAGTTCATGTACATCGATGCTTCAGGCAACGGCTCATCTTCAGATGACCAGGTATACAACGCAAGTGACCTCAAGGGTAGGCTAGAACGCAACCTCATCGTGGGCTTCCCAGATCCAGAACCCCTGCCCAACGACACACAAGATGTGCCCTACTTCATCGTGGGGGATGACGCCTTCTCCCTCACAACCTACCTCATGAAGCCCTACACCTCCAAATACTTCACCCGTGAAGAGAGGATCTTCAACTACAGGCTGTCCAGGGCAAGGCGGGTGGTGGAGAATGCCTTTGGCATCCTGGCCAACAGGTTCCAGGTACTTCTCACCACCATGCAGCATTGCCCAGAGACCGTGAGGAGGATCATGGAAGCTTGCTGCATCCTGCACAATCTCATGCGCACCCGCTACCCAGTCTTGCAGAACAGGCTCGTGGACCTCCAGCAAGGCAATGGGGACATGGAGCCTGGGGAATGGAGGCAAGGGCGAAACCTGATAGACACTCAGGATGTGCAAGGCCCCAACAGAGCCTCACACGAAGGGAAGAAGCAGCGCAACCTCCTGAAACACTGGTGCAACTCTCCAGTTGAGCAGTGGAGTGGCAAGACAGGATGATAGATGTTTAATGGATGCTTCCTTCAGCCTGTCTCATCACACGGATGAGATTGGGCCATGTATGTTGGGTGGGCCTACAATGATCAGGGCATTTAATAAAGAGTTGTGTTTGTGTTGACATGTGTGGATGTTTATTGATAATAAAGGGCCATAGGTGTGACACCTGGGAGGGTGGACCATACAGTCCCACTATGCTTGCACTGGAGGTTTATCTATCCCACAGCTATTACCCATCCCAAAAGTATCCCTGCCCATCCTACAGGTATCCCTGACCATCCCAAAGGTATCCCTGCTCATCCCACTGCTATCTTAACCCATCCCACAAGCATGCAAAGGCTTAAACCATTTCTAAAAGTTTACACCAAGACTTTATTAAAAAAAAAAGAAATGAAGCAAGTGTATGAATCAAAAATAGACTTTATTAACAAGAAGCTATAAAACAAAAATGAGTCTCTGGCACTCCTCTTGGTCGCTCAGTTTCAGGGGTGAAGGGTCCAGGTGCTGTGGAGGTGGCTGGTGCTGGAGTGCTTGTCATCAGCTCCTCCAAAAGCAGAAGCAGCAGAAGCCCCAGCCCCAGAAGAGCGAGCCCGTGCTGCAGAATCCCCAGCAGAACCAGAGTGAGGGCCAGGGGGTGGGATGGTAGCCCTGTCCCTCTTGCAAGGGCTGGCAGCAGATGGCTGAGGCTTGCTGTGCTTCTGCATGGTTGTGGGGTTGCTGGCTGGCAGGGAGGCTGGCAGGAACTAAGGCTGGCAGGAAGGCTGGCAGGGAGGCTGGCACCAAGGCTGGCAGGAAGGCTGGCAGGCAGGCAGGCACCAAGGCTGGCAGGCAGGCACCAAGGCTGGTAGGCAGGCTGGCAGGCAGGCAGGCACCAAGGCTGGCACCAAGGCTGGCAGGATGGCTGGCAGGGAGGCAGGCACCAAGGTTGGCAGGAAGGCTGGCACCAAGGCTCGTAGGCAGGCATGAACCAAGGCTGGCAGGCAGGCAGGCAAGCACCAAGGCTGGCAGGCAGACTGGCTGGCATTAAGGCTGGCAGGCAGGCAGACAGCAAGGCTGGCAGGCAGGCAGACAGCAAGGCTGGCAGGGAGGCTGGCAGCAGGGCTGGCAGCAAGGCTTGCAGGCAGGCATGCAGGCAGGGCAGGCAATGCAGGCAATCCGTCTGGCAGCATGTCTTTCCTCTGAATGGCGACCTGCTTCCGAGCTGCTTCCGTTATATCCGCGGGGCTGACGCAATGCATTCTCCCCGCATGCGCAATTAACGCTCGGCATCTGCTAGGCTTCTGCTGTGCATCCAGTGTGCATCTGCTGTGCATCCGCTTCATCCGTTCAGCGTCCGTTCTGCATCCGCTGTATCCATTCCGTGTCCGCTTTGCTGAGGTCCCCCAGAAGCCTATCGGATGTGCCATCCACTCCCATCTGCTTCCATCCGCTAGGCTTCCGCTCTGCATCCATTTTTCATCCGCTCTGCGTCCTCCCCCCGTCCGTTCCTTTCTGTGTTATCCGCTCTGGTTATGCAAATTTTTGCCCCTTCTGAGAGCGGATAACAATGGATGGAATATTTTTCTCGTCCGTTGATAACGTTTTGCATCCATTGGGCCATGTGACAGGGCCTTAAATAGTGAAAGAATATTCTAGCATACTAGATGGGAAGTCAGAAAGCCATTACACTGGTTTGCCTTTTTGTCAATGGGTAATTTGTGAATAGTTATCCATCATATGAACAAACAAGCTTCATGGCAGCTATTTTGTAAGGCTACATGATCCACTGTTGGTATTCCTAAATTGTGCCAGTTACTTGGTCAGTTTTTCTCATGTAGCCTAAAATTTTCATTTCAGATGCATGGGGACAGAGACTTTCTGGATTAGGAGCTTCTGTTCTGCTGATGAATCATAGGAAACTTGATCAATCAATAATATTTTCATAATTTTTCAAATTGTTTTTCTACATTATGTGAAGAATTACTGGTGGGCTTAAAATGGGAATTAAAGTATATTATGGAAGCTGCCCTCCCCACCCCCACCCCCCATTCACAGTTTTCAAATGCCTGCAACCTTCAAATCATGCAAAAATTGGAATTTAAGTAATTTGACCATTTTGCAATCCAATTTTGGTGACCACATATGGGATATTGAAGGAATCACCCAACATTAGGAAATCATTCTAGGGTGTTTCTGGGACAGCAAATTCAAAATATTAAATGGGTTCCTTGTATTTTATCTATTTGTATTGCCTTTCTTTCTCTCTCTCTCTCTCTTCCCCCCAATTTAGGAGCCGAAAGTCACCCTGGACCAGTGGTTAAGGCAGAGGGACGTTTCTGTGGTCACAAGGAGAATAGAGTCTCTTCAACTGACCCAAAGAAAACCCCTCTATCCGAACTAAAAAGAGAACTGACAGCATGGCTGAATCGAAGCCAGGAAGGCAGGTGAGACAGAAGAGAAAAAGAAAGGAAAGATCTTGTAACAGCGTGCTTAGTCTTGGTAAGAATCACTCCAATTTCTGCAGTAGAATTTTCCTTGGAAAGTGGGATTCAAAGGAGGAAATTAGCTGCGATTAACAATCGGGAGTGACTGTCAGATTTAGAAAAAAATAAAAAAAGGATATTGCAGCTAGAAGTAATTTCAAAAGTAAAGGACAGATTGGATTGGTTAATCCAAATTTCTGGACTGTATTTTTACTACTACTCAACTTGAAGAACTTTGAGAAATTATTGGAAAACAATCTTATTCAAAGACATATTGATTGTAGTTAAAGTGTTTTAATTTAGCGAGTTTTGCTCTCTTTCAATAATCCAGCTTGCTTTTGAACATCTTGTTACAACCTATTGTTTACAGAGTAGTAGCAGTAGCCATCAGACCAATAAATTCCTCCCACCCAGTAAGTAACAGCTGCTAGTAAAACAATTAACCCTTTCTTTGCAGACTCTCTATACTACCTCATTACTTTAATCAAACACTGATTAATTCATAACCTCAAAACTTACAACTTTTCTACCTCATGACCTATATCAATGATTAGATAATCAATTTATATAAAATAATTTATTAATGGTTTAATTGATTTGTTTTAATTTATTCGTGTGATTAGAGTGTTTAGTGCAAATGGTGTGATTACTGATTACTTTAAAAGATCAAGATTCATGTAATTTAATTGATTAGCAAAGTTAGTGATTTAGTGAATTTAATTGAACAGTGTGATTAATGATTAGTGTAATTAATTGATTAGGCTGATTGTTGCTTAGCAAAATTATTTGACTAGAGAGATTATTGCAATTGATTGATTGGTGTGATATTGGCTATATTTATTACCCAAAATTGTTTCATTAAGTAATTTAATCAATGTCCCATCTTAACAAACCTACCATGACAAGAAAAAATCCAATACCAAACCACAACCTAAAGAGAAAATAATCTCCACCAATGAACCACAAGACTCCTGCACATGCCTTAAATGCTATAAAACTTTAAAGGATAATGAAAATTCCATCAAATGTTCTCTATGTTCTCGGGATTACCCGAGCAAATGATTCAGTACCTAGAATCATCCAATGAGTTTCCACATTTCTGCAAATCATGCAGACCCAAACTGGATCTGTTTGAAAGAATTGATCCCATAGAAACATGAATAAAATCCTTGACACCATAGTAGCATCCCTGGACACTTTAAAAGAAAGATTATCCAACCTTGAAAAAAAAAGACACAATGCAAAACCTGAACATCTAATAGCTACAAACCACATCTCTATCCAACAACCACAACCCAATCCACCCCCCCAAAAATCAGACAAATAATGATTTCCCAATCCTCATCAGAGAAGCTGTTGAGCATGAACAGAAATGTCCAAATGCCATCTTTTTTGGTCTAGAGAACATCAATGACAATGATGACATCACAACTGTCCAAAAAATCATCAGTGATTATCAAGCATCAACCATCTCCCCTGATGAAATACTTGACATTTCCTGCATTGGCCGAGAGCTCAAAAACAGAAATGGCTCTGTGGCACCACGCTTCTGCAGGGTCATTTGCAAAAATGAATCAAGCAAACGTAAATTCATTTATACTAAAAATTCACTTGCCAAAAGCAACACCAACCATAAGAACCTCTGTTCTCGCCCTGACCTAACGATACAGCAATGTGCCCGCTCCTGTGTACTCCACACTGAACTCAAAAAACATCTAGACAATGGAAAGAAGGACCTGTACATTGACTACTGTGCTGACTGTATCAAAAGTAAGTCACACAACCCGCAACTCAGCTTTAACCTTTAACCACAACCCTACCTCAACCAATCCACCATCACCCAAGACTAGGCACGCATGCCCCTAACTACCTCAATTCCAACTACTGCTAGCCTTAAATGCAAGCTACTCAATGCAAGAAGCCTTGTGAATAAAATACCTGAATTTCTCCTCTTACAAAATATGGTGAAATTTGACATCATATTTGTCTGTGAAACATGGCTCAATGAATCTCTCCCTGACTCCATTACCACAGTAAGAGACTATCATGTTTACCGATCAGATCGTGAAATTCGTAGAGGAGGTGGTGTTGCTATCTTCTATAAAAAGTCCTTACATCTAAAAAACATTCAAGTTACCCGGGAGCTTGCTCTTCCTGAGACCATCATTGTTAATTATCCTTAAATATCACATTTCGATTCTTACCATGTTACAGAGCCCCTGATTTTGACATTGAACATGTAAACAAGCTAAATTCATTACTAACATGGGCAGCATCCTGCCCATACGCTTTTATCTTTCTTGGTGACTTCAATCTACTTCATATTAACTGGACCCAAAACAAATGTACAACTGAACCTATACATGCAAACTTCTACAATGTTGTTACAAATCTGGGATTGGAACAACTAGTAACCAACAATACTAGACTTAACAACTGCCTCGATCTCATCTTCTGCAATAGTTAGAATTTAATTTACAGAATACAAACTAAAGAACCCTTTTCTACAATATGATTGACTTTTTTCTCAACATACACCCACACAAAAATCATCACAATGATGTAATCCCCAATTATAACTACAAAAAATGGCAACTATGATCTTAAAGACAACGATCTCTCATCCCTTGATTGGCAATTTCTATTCACTGGATGTAATACTGTTGAAGACGATGACAGCATATTTTCACTTGAAGTCAAAAGAATCATCAAACTATATGTACCAACAACTCCCCCCCCCAAAAAAAAAACCAACAACAGATAACAATAAGGAAACTTCAATCCAAAAAGAGATCACTCTGGCTGAAAAACAAATCTGGTCATGTTGCCAACTTCAAAATGTTGCCAACTTCAAAAGCCAATACAAAAATTTATGCCATCAGATAAAGACTGAATGCACCAATTATCACATTAAACAAGAGGAAAACCTTATACACATCAATTCCACCCATGCTTTTTACAATTTTGTAAACAACAAACTAAAAGATTCAAGATCTATCCCACCCGATAGGACCTAATGGTAAAGACTGCAATGATGACACCATTAAAGCCAACATCTTTAACACATTATTTGGCTCAGTATTTGTAAACAGCAATGGATCATGCCCAGTATTTCCAACAATGATCTAATACATATCGATTTTACAGAAGACAATGTTGAAAAAGCACTACACAATCAAAAACCATCTCTATCTATTGGACCAGATGGAATATGTGCCCACTTCTTAAGAAAGCTATCCCCTGACAAAGCTGAACCTCGAAGCATAATCTTTGAAAAATCTTTCAGGACCAGCTCCTTGCCAAAACTATGGTCACAAGTCACAGTCATCCCCATCTTCAAAAAGGAAGACCCCAGCCTTGTTGAAAATTACAGACCAATCTCTTTATGCTGCATCACCTGTAAAATCATGGAATTAATTATTAACCAATCCATCATCCTCCACTGAGAGACAAACAACCTACTCTCTAATACACAATTTGGTTTCAGAAAAAAAAACCCTCTCCTGTCATCTGCAACTCTTACACTGCAAAAAACATATGGACTACACAACTCGATCAGGGATGCAATAGATGCAATCTACATAGACTTCTGTAAAGCCTTTGATTTGATGGTATACGACAAACTACGGGTAAAACTGAAATCTTATGGTGTCTCTGGACACCTTCATAACTGGATAGAAGCATTCCTGTCAAACAGACAACAAATAGTCAAAATTGGGAGCGTCCTATCAAATTGTGTACCTTTCAACAGTGGTGTCTCCCAAGGCAGTGTTTTAGGACCAACTCTTTTCATACTCTCCATAAATGACCTCTTTGATCATATTAAGAGCAACTGCGTTCTCTTTGCTAATGATGTAAAGCTATTCAACGCCACAAACAATACTGCTACCCTTCAAAAAGACCTTGACTGTGTATCAGAATGGTCAAACAAATGGCAACTTCAAATCTCAACAAATAAATGCTCTGTCATACATATTGGCAAAAAAAATCAGAAAATAAAATACAAGCTGAATAGTCAAGACTTTGTTGATGATCAAAATTCTGTCAAAGACCTTGGACTACTCATCTGTAATGATCTAAGTGCTAGAGCCCACTGTAACTACATAGCCAAAAAGGTGTTAAGAGTTGTTAACCTAATCTTACATAGCTTTTTCTCTGGTAATATTACACTACTAACTAGAGCATACAAAACATTTGCGAGACCAATACTCGAACACAGCTCATCAATTTGGAACCCACATTATGTATCTGATATTAACACAGTTGAGAAAGTCCAGAAATATTTCACAAGCAGAGTTCTCCACTCCTCTACTCGTTGCAGAATACCTTATGCCACCAGACTTGAAATTCTAGACTTAAAAAACCGAGGACTATGCTGCCTTTGGTCTGATCTAAGTATAATATATACATTGCAATGTCCTACCTGTCAATGAATACTTCAGCTTCAACCATAACAATACAAGAGCAAACAATAGATACAAACTCAAGGTTAATCGCACCATACTTGATTGCAAGAAATACAACTTCAGCAACAGAGTGGTCAATGTCTGGAATACTCTTCCTGACTCTGTGGTTTCTTCCCCAAACCCCAAACCTTAGACTATCTTCTATTGATCTCACTCCTTTCCTAAGAGATCTGTAGGGGGCATGCATAAACGCACCAACATGCCTACCGTCCCTGTCCTATTGTTTCTTTTTCTTTTTTTTTTCTTATATGTATCCATGTATTCATAACTATTTTCTTGTAAGCAATTGACAAACCAAATAAAATAAATAAATTAATAAAATTTAATCTAGGAAGCATAGCCAATTTATCTTATTGTTAATCCACTACAAAAATTGGCAAGATCAGAAACATGAATTTAAAAAATGAATTAGATTTGACTTTAATTAAGAATTCATTGATTTAGCTAAAACTATCCAAGTATCCATTCTTGGATTAATAATTTAGTGCCCCTACCATATTAAAATCAAATGTATTAGTTAGTAGGCTGTATCCAAAGACTCGAAGCCAAAGATTTGAATCACTGTCTAGCATTCTATAGATCTCCTGATTATATTTTAATCTGAAAAAGTAAAGTATCTCCCATATCTTCCCTGTCACATTGTTTGTTTTCTCAGAATTCTGTATTAAATATTCAGTACACTTTATTATATAATCTTTGTCATTAGGCATAAAATATATTTCCTGCAATTCTTGATCAGGTGAGGCTTTATTTATTCAACAGTCACATTCAAAAAGTGGTTTTCACTATATTTGATAAATATAAATATGGCCACAGTTTAACAAAAGTTTTCTTGCAAATTATGATCTTTTTAAATTCAATCATACCAGATGTTTTTGTTTCATGTTTTTCAATATTGTATTTTGGACATACAGTGTTACTATATATAATAATTTGTATATCTACATAAATTCGTAGAAAGATAAAAAGAAATGCAATGTCGAACTGTCAGTAAACAATAAGATCTAAGTGATCTAAAAGCCCATTTTTCATGGAAAAGATAACTTTTAGTCCTAGCTTAAATCTCATAAGTAGTCAAGAACTAAGAAGCAGAGATAAATTTTGTAGCAAATAAGTATGAAGGGCTTTTTTGCCTTATCTGAGTTGTTTTCTTTTCTGTTTTACTTATTTGTATTTGCTTTAAAGACCTGGATAAAGCAATTCCATGTTGGAGTTGTGGAGCCTTGAGAACTACTTAGACATTGAAGAGAATATTGTCAAAATTGGATGATGAATTGAAGTGATGTCTGAAAACTGTATCAGTAACTCCATATCAGCCAGTGACAGTCTGAAGTTTTTTGAGCCACCAGAAGTAATGAGGGGCCCCATCTGTGGTTTTATTTAAAAGCACTGCAGCAATAATCCTCTTCTCTCAATTGGCTAACAAATGAATTAGTAGAGATGGGAAATTCGGGGCTGAAAGAATATACACACTTACATAGAAAAAAACCACTGGTTCCATGGGAAGTTTATTCTAACTAAAACAATTAAAAATAATAATTTTCCTTTCTATCTGGTTAGTCATGACTACATCAGAATTATTATAAATCATTATTATTATTATTTGGATGTCAGATATACTGATGGAGGTTGCTCCATTACGGTTGATCTCTGGACCAAGCATTCCTTCCACATGTTTATCTATAAAGGAGAGTTGAGAACACAGCTGTGCTTTCTGATGTCGCTACCATTATCACTGCTTACTGCCAGTTACTTAGGTATTTAAAGAATAAAGCATATGCAGAACAGGAGAAGATTTATTTTGTATGTAGATAGCATCATTATGCAAAACCAATTGCTAAAAGAAAGGCCAAACAAAATTTTGGTTTGTCATGTTGTTTCATTCTCCCTTTGGTCACCAAATTACAATGGATGAATATACCTTCGCAGAAAATCTTTGTATTTTGGTTTTACATATATAAAGTTTTAGTTTTCCTCAATGTATGTTAGTTTTCCTCACTCTGTATAAATGTCAGTTTCCTTAATGAAATGTTTATGATTAGAATGCAGCTTTATGATTATCGAGAATGAACAGTTATATCTTAAGTTTTTTATGCTACAATTCAGGAGTATGACAATAGAAGGCAGAATCTCTAGAGGTGTATTATGAATTTACTCTATAATCCCATTCACTCCTCCACATTGTCATAAAGCCTGAAGCAAGAATTCCTGCAATTATGATTGCTTTCATTGTTCCTTCAATATGCCATCACTGTAATTAATTTGTTATATTAGAAATGTAAATTTCTATCTGTTTTTAATCCAGGCATTCCCATAAGCAGAATGATATTTATTACCTGTCTCCAAAAATAGCACCATCCACACTTACACCACTTTGTTCCATCTTTGTTGGATCTGTTTTCCAAAACTATACATGTTACTTAGCTGACAGATTAATTAAGTCTAGTTCTATAGAAACTGTATAAACTGTGATTTTATATATTTTTAGTTTATTTGGTTGATGTATTTTTTTTAACAAATACAGTTAGTAAACTTGAAACAATCTTTTCATTAAGTGACTGCTGGGCTGACCAATCCTATAGAGACAGAAACAATGGAATCCAAAATACAAAATTCCAAAAAAATCTGGTCTTATGTAAGCCTGATAGAATACATCTTCCTTCCTTCCTTCCTTCCTTCCTTCCTTCCTTCCTTCCTTCCTTCCTTCCTTCCTTCCTT
>BLBF01000022.1:20141690-20178080 GCA_015471245.1 Laticauda colubrina | reverse complement strand
CTTCCTTCCTTCCTTCCTTCCTTCCTTCCTTCCTTCCTTCCTTCCTTTCCATAGCATCAAAATAATAGGAAAAAGGAACTTCGAGATCATAAAGTTCAACTTCTTGCTCTGTGATGCAGTAAAGCATCCCTGACAGCTTCTGTTTGAAGGCTTCTAGAACATGAAAAAACTCAAACTCAGCCTGTCTCCCTGGATAGCTCATTAAAAAAAGAATAAGATCTTGCTGTTTTGTTTCCTAGGGTGACTTTTTGTACAAACTGTGTTTGGTGATTCATGAAGAACATGGCAAATTTATCATTTTGTCTTATCACCTTTGGATGTATGCTAGAATTTTGCCCAGACCAGAGGTCATTCAAAGAAGAAATGATGAAGAAAAATAGGAACTCTTGCACTGCTTTGTTAGCAAGAAGCTTATGAAATAGAGTAAAAAAATAGAAAAATAGTGTGTTTCTTTTCCTGCTCCAAAATGAAGGAAAAATAGCTTACTTTTTCGAAAGACAAATAACTCCTGAAAACTCTAGAGCTGCAATTCAGCCTAGAGTTAATTTGAGTTTACTTTATTGAGTAGCCCTTGGGCCATATAAAAGTGAGTTCCAGACAGAAATAATTACTAAAATCTGATAAAAACAATTTAAAATCGAATTGGATAAAATAAAATTTAAAATGAGATTTGAATGTAAAGCCCATGTCACACTGGCCAACGGATGCAAAAAGGACACAGCGGACGAGCAAAATGTTCCATCCGTTGTTATCCGCTCTCAAAAGGGGCAAAAATTTGCATAACCGGAGCAGATAACACGGACGCGGGGAGGACGCAGGGCGGATGGAAAGCGGATGAGGAGCAGAAGCCTAGCGGATGGAAGCGGATGGGAGCAGATGGGAGTGGGTGGCACATCCGCAGGGCTTCCGGGGGGTCTCAGCGAAGTGGACGCAGAATGCAAAGAGCGGATGCAGAGCGGAAGCCTAGCGGATGCACAGCGGAAGCCTAATGGATGCCAGGCGTTCACTGCGCATGTGGGGAGGATGCATTGCATCAGCCCCGCGGATATAACAGAAGCAGCTCGGAACCAGGTCGCCATTCAGAGGAAAAACCTGCTGCCAGACACATCGACTGCCTTGCCTGCCCTGCCTGCACGTCTGCCTGCCAGCCTTGCTGCCAGCCTTGCTATCAGCCTCCCTGCCAGCCTTGCAGCCAGCCTCCCTGCCAGCCTTGCTGCCAGCCAGTTTGCCTGCCAGCCTTGCTGCCTGCCTTCCTGCCTGCCTTGGTTCATGTCTGCCTGCCAGCCTTCCTGCCAGCCTTGGTTCATGTCTGCCTGCCAGCCTGCCTGCTAGCCTGCCTGCCAGCCTTGGTGCCAGCCTCCCTGCCAGCCTTCCTGCCAGCCTTGGTTCCTGCCAGCCTCCCTGCCAGCCAGCAACCCCACAACCATGCAGAAGCACAGCAAGCCTCAGCCATCTGCTGCCAGCCCTTGCAAGAGGGACCATCCCGCCCCCTGGCCCTCACTCTGGTTCTGCTGGGGATTCTGCAGCACGGGCTCGCTCTTCTGGGGCTGGGGCTTCTGCTGCTTCTGCTTCTGGAGGAGCTGATGACAAGCACTCCAGCACCAGCCAGCTCCACACCCTTCACCCCTGAGACTGAGCGACCAAGAGGAGTGCCAGAGACTCATTTTTGTCTTATAGCTTGTTGTTAATAAAGTCTATTTTTGATTCACACATTTGCTTCATTTCTTTTTCTTAATAAAGTCTTGCTGGTAACTTTTAGAAATGGTTTAAGCTTTTGCATACTTGTGGGATGGGTAAGGATAGCTTTGGGATGGGTTAGGATACCTGTGGGATGGGTAATAGCTGTGGGATGGGTTGGGATAGCACTGGGATAGATAAACCTCCAGTGCAAGCATAGTGGGACTGTATGGTCCACCCTCCCAGGTGCCACACCTACGGCCCTTTATTATCAATAATAATGTAATAATTATCCACACATGTCAACATAAACACAACTATCCACACATGTCAACATAAACACAATGTTAAGCCTGGGTTCCCCAACCAGGGTTAGGTAGACAAGCTAAACAGAATGTGCAGCGTTAGTCAGATAGGCACACAGATAAATGAGTGAGCTAAGCTTGTATGTTTATTAACATACAGTAAAAATAACAGATACGCTTGTGCTATCAAGAATATATTTTATTCCAGTATAAGTTTATAGCATAGTCAAAAACAGTCCTATATTCATTTACCATGTAGTCAGTCCATTCAGGGATATTCAATTAGCAAAGTCCATGTAGAATATCCTATTGTCAGTTCACATAAATCAGTCCGTTGTTGTCTCTCCCGTTCGAGCAATGCAGTCTTGCTTCCAAGCAGTAATCAGGGATCATCAAAGCCAGAGAGAGAGAGAGCAAGCCGTAGCCTTGCTACTTTTATATGGTTTTCATAACCACTCCCACAATTGCTATTTTACATTTAAAGCTGCATACACTAACTATGATTTATAGTTAGTATTTCACCTAAAACAGTTAGGGTGAACGATGTTATCCCTAACATACAACATAAACACAACTCTTTATTAAACACCCTGTATATTGTAGGCGAACCAAACATACATGGCCCAATCTCATCCGTGTGATGAGACAGGCTGAAGGAAGCATCCATTAAGCATCTACTATCCTGTCTTGCCACTCCACTGCTCCAGCTGGGGAGTTGCACCAGTGTTTCAGGAGGTTGTGCTGCTTCTTCGCTTCATGTAGGCTCTGTTGGGGCCTTGCATATCCTCAGTGTCGATCAGGTTTCGCCCTTGCCTCCATTCCCCAGGCTCCATGTCCCCATTGGCTTGTTGGAGGTCCACGAGCCTGTTCTGCCAGACTGGATAGCGGGCGTGCATGAGATTGTGCAGGATGCAGCAAGCTTCCATGATCCTCCTCACGATCTCTGGGCAATGCTGCATGGTGGTGAGAAGTACCTGGAACATGTTGGCCAGGATGCCAAAGGCGTTTTTTACCACCCGTCTTGCCCTGGACAGCCTGTAGTTGAAGATCCTCTCTTCATGGGTGAGGAGTCCGGAGGTGTAGGGCTCCATGAAGTAGATTGTGAGGGAGAAGTCGTCATCCCCCACGATGAAGTAGGGCAGGGGTTGGGCAGGGGTTCTGGATCTGGGAAGCCCATGATGAGGTTGCGTTCCAGCCCCTCCTTGAGGTGACTGGCATTGTATACCTGGGCATCTGAAGATGAGCTGTTGCCTGAAGCATTGATGTATATGAACTTGTAGTCAGCATCGACCATGGCAAAGAGGATGATGCTGAAGAAGCCCTTGGAGTTGAAATAAGTGGACCCCGAGTTGGCTGGAGATTTGCAGGCCACGTGCTTGCCATCTATGGCTCCAACGGTGTGTGGTAAGTTCCACTTCTGATACCACTGCTCTGCAACTTTCTTCCATCCTTCTTCAGTGGAGGGGTACTGGAGGAGCTCCTCCTTGTATTCTTCGATGATGGCCTGCACCACTTCTCTGACCACAATGCTGATGGTGTTGGATGGCACCCTCCAGCCATACTGCATGCTCCTGTAGGAGGTCCCTAAGGCCAGGTGGCGCAGAGTGAGTGCCACCTTGAGTGCAGGTTCCAGGCTGGGCCAGAATCTGGTGTTTGCCTTGGTCAACCTGGGTGTCAGCCACTGCACAACTTCGTCAAACATGGCTGGAGGCATCCTCATGAAGTTCTGGAACGCCCGAGTGTCTTTGCTCCTGAGCTCCACCATTAGCTTGTTGTACAGTCCGTCCTCTGCTCTTCTGGTGAACCATCTTCGGACCCAGACTCTTTTTGGGTGGCTCCTGTTCTTCTCGCAGTAGTGTTCACAGAGCCTGCAGATGGCTTCGCACTGTTGCAGAACGATGGTGGCTGCCGAAAGGACTTTGTTACAATCCACGGTGGACATGACTGGATGCTGTGGAAGAGGAAGAGGCAGATGAAGGCTGCAGAGGTCCGCACCGCTGGGCCGCTGTTCTGAAAGTGAGATGCAGACGAGTTGCTCCCTCCTTTTATAGGCAGTATAGGTTTTCCGCTAGGCATCCTCTAGGCATCCTGTAGACATCCTTAATATCCGAGATAGGTCCCCTCTGCGAACCTTTTTTTCCGTTTTAAATGCTTTGTTTCCGTTCTGCATCCGTTCTGCATCCGTTCTGCATCTGTTCTGCGTCCGTTCCGCTTCTTCCCCACATCCGGGCGGATGGAGTTGCGCAGATGTGCAGCAGACGCCTAGCGGATATCGCGGATGCGTAACGGATGTGTAACGGATGCGTAGCGGATGCAGAACGGATGCAGAACGGATGAACTGGGTACATTTTCTGCGCAAAAGTTTTAGGCAGCCCAAAACTTTTGGAGCGGATGAAACGTCCATAAACGGATGCTGGACGGATAGAGAGGAAGCCAAACGGAGGCAATGAGTACATCGCGTTTTCGAACGGATGGCAAGGTTTTTTGTCCGTTTTACATCCTCTTTGCATCCGTTGGTTCAGTGTGACATGGGCTTAATATATTGGAATTAATATATTGGATATATTGTATATTTAAATATATTGTATATATTATATCATTTATGCTGTTTAGCTTCCTTCGGGTATTATCCCACGTCATTGTAGTTCTGTTAAAGTTGTAGCAACGTTTCAGCAGAATCTCATCTGCCATCCTCAGGCTTCTGTGTTAAAGTTGTAGCAACGTTTCAGCAGAATCTCATCTGCCATCCTCAGGCTTCTGAGAATGGCAGATGAGATTCTGCTGAAACGTTGCTACAACTTTAACAGAACTACAATGACATGGGATAATACCCGAAGGAAGCTAAACAGCACACATGTAAGTACCCGCGAAAGCCTAAAAAAACATATATCATTTATATATCATCATATATATCCAAAATGGAATCAGAAATTCCCAATTTTGCACTGTTTGTCCTACATAGAAGATGTAAATTAAAGAGCATAAATGAGCAAAAATGCCACTTTTTCTTCCATATCAACCAAATGCTGATAGCAAATTCATGGGGCCAAAAAATGTCCTTCGGGTATGGACATTTTTTCCTAACAAAATCAGTGATCACTTCAGTTTTGCCATAACTGTTTTTAAATATTTTTCGAAAGATCACTTTCTTGAAAAATTGTCATTTAATATTTGGTGTCCAGTGGGAGAACAAACAGCCACTCACTTATTTTTGTAGCAAAGCGAAAAACAAGATTTTGTCTTGAGTTCCATTATCTATTACGACCATTATTTCAAATATTTCACAGAATATTCAAAATGTTTTGAGTCTTCTTCTGGAATTATGTAACCAGCTCAGAATGTTTTGATTGCTTTGAATGGGACTATTTGTTTTAGGTTTCAAAAAATAAAATAAAACATTTTTCTGTTTTGTGTACAAATCTGTAATCATTATGGAATGGGGTCTCAAAACCAAATTATTTGGAGAAAAGTTAAAAAATACATGAAAAGCATACTTAAATGCATGATTCTGTTGTTATTTTGCTCTGTAAAATATTATGTAATCCTTTTATGGCTGAGAATTCTATTTAGTATCTGAAGTGAAAGAAGGACAAAAAGATGTTGAATACAAGTAGTCTCTGACTTACAACACTAATTGTGGCCAGATTTATAGTGGTAAATCATGCTGGTCATGAAGAGGGTCAGAACTTGACTGTGACTAATTTTACAACCTAGTGCAAATGTGGGCTGGTTGTCAAGACCCAAAATGCAATTAGATGACTGTGGTAGAGGATATCCATTGAAACTTCAAAACTGGGTTGTATATAACTCTGGGGAGGTCTGCTGTCATGAAGTAACCAGTTGTAAGCCAATAACTACCTATATATTTATTTGAAATTTTAATTAAATTAAAATGTGATACTGAGTTGGCCATAAAGTTTTCTAAATGATATGAGTGCCTGCAGACAGGGAATGTCTCTGGACAAGCTATTAAGTCTGTAATTAGAAGACATTTAACCTTGAAAATGGGCTAAAATTGCTACCTACATTTCCTTTGTATTGCTCTTCATTTCAGAAAATCTGAAAAGTATCTATCTGTCCCCAATTTACTCTATAGGTGCTTTCATATATATTTACTGAATTTCCAAACATTCTATTTTTGACATTTATAAATTCTTAGCACAATGACAAATATTGTATAATCACCATGTGTTTCATTTTTGTGTCTTTTTTTTCTTGGACACATCCAGCATTCCAAGTTGGTCTGTACCATTCTATGTACCTTCAAAGCAGTTTTAAAATGAAATACTTTCATCAAAGACCAAGTTATTCCCTGAACTTTCATCAACAAATTGAAAGCATTATAGTCTTTAAATTTATCTTCCCTTGTTTATTTATTGCTGCTGTTCACAAACTATTTACAGAATGATGCATGGAGTTAAAATAAAGAAACTTAAATGTATGTCCTTTGAAGTGCTGCTGATTTCAATAAACCTCTGTTCTAAGCAAATATACTTGAAATTGCTGATTATGAGTTCAAACACATTTTATTAAAACTAGTGCACAGGAAATGGGATGTATGGCATGAAATCTCTGGTGCCACTGGCTGGGCTGGAATAAAACAATCAAATATTCATAAACTATCCAATATAAAGAGATAAGAAAGAAAAAAAGCAAAAACAAAACATATAACACATATAAATCCATTTCATGACTCAAATAGATTATTTTTATTTCCAGAAGCCATTCTAAATACCTTTAAATAGAGATCTGCCCAAACTATAGAGAAACTTGTGTTTTAATAGAATTCTGCTTGTTTAAAAGTAGGAAGAAGAGAGTAAAAACAAAGTAGATCTACCGTAGTTAACTCTTTAAATTACATTTGCACAAATAAATGCTTCAAATACATTTAAATAAATAGATCCTTTATTGGTTTATATATAATCTTATCAGCCTTGTGAGTTAAGTCAGATCAAGAAACTAAATTCCAGGAATGCTACTTATGTAGTGTACAATAACAGAGGCTTTAAGCCCATGTCACACTGGCCAACGGATGCAAAAAGGACACAGCGGATGAGCAAAATGTTCCATCTGTTGTTATCCGCTCTCAAAAGGGGCAAAAATTTGCATAAGCAGAGCTTATAACACGGACGCGGGGAGGACGCAGGGCAGATGCAAAGTGGATGCGAAACGGAAGCCCAGCGGATGGAAGTGGATGAGAGCGGATGGCGCGTCCGCTAGGCTTCCGGGGGGGCTCAGCAAAGCGGACGCGGAACGGATACAGCAGATGCAGAGCGGATGCAGAGCGGATGAAGCGGATGCACAGCGGATGCACAGTGGATTAAGCGGATGCACAGCGGAAGCCTAACGGATGCACAGCGGAAGCGGAACAGATGCCGAGCATTAATTGCGCATGCGGGGGGGATGCATTGTGTAAGCCCCCCGGATATAAAGGGAAGCAGCTCGCACGTGGCCAGCATTCCGAGGAAAGACCTGCTGCTGGACACTTCGAGTTCCTTGCCTGCCCTGCCTGCATGCCTGCCTGCCAGCCTTGCTGCCAGCCTGCCTTCCAGTCAGCCTTGGTGCCTGCCTGCCTGCCTTCCTGCCTTCCTGCCAGCCTACCTGCCAGGCTTCCTGCCAGGCTTTCTGCCAGCCTACCTGCCAGGCTCCCTGCCAGCCTACCTGCCAGGCTTCCTGCCAGCCTACCTGCCAGCCTACCTGCCAGGCTTCCTGCCAGCCTTGGTGCCTGCCTGCCAGCCTTCGTGCCTGGCTTCCTGCCAGCCTTCCAGCCAGCCTTGGTGCCTGCCTGCCTTCCTGCCAGCCTTCCTGCCAGCCTACCTGCCAGGCTTCCTGCCAGCCTTCCTGCCAGGCTTCCTGCCAGCCTTGGTGCCTGTCTGCCAGCCTTGGTGCCTGGCTTCCTGCCAGCCTCCCTGCCAGCCAGCAACCCCACAACCATGGGGAGGAAGCGAAAGCCTCAGCAGCCTGCCGCCATCCCTGGCAAGAGGGACAGGGCCAACCTCCCGCCCCCTGCCCTGACTCTGCTTCTGCTGAGGCTTCTGCTGAAGCTTCTCCTGGCGGTGGTGCTTCTGCTGGTGCTTACTCTGTTGAAGCTGCTCCTGGTCCTGTTCATCCTGCTCGTGCTCCTGGACTTGCTCGTCCTGCTCGTGCTCCTGGTCTTGCTCGTCCTGCTCGTCCTGCTCGTGTTCCCAGTCCTGCTCGTGCTCCTGGGCTTGCTGGCCCTGCTGGTGCTTACTCTACTGCTGCTGATCCTGGTTCTGCTGGTCCTGCTGCTACTGATCCTGCTGTTGCTGCCGCTGCTGCTGCTGCTGCCACTGATGATCCTGCTGCTGCTCCTGCTGCTGCTGATTATGATCCTGCTAGTGAGGATGATGATGATCCTGCTGGTGCTGCTGCTGCTGCTGCTGGTGTGGAGAAGCAGCCCCTACTACCTGGGAGCCCCTCTGATGAGGGCCCATCTGGTCCTGCCAAAGGGAGGAAGAGGCGTATGTGACAACGGGAGAGGAGGCAATAATATATTGAGAAGGCGCATGAGGATGAGGTGCTGGAGTGGCTGAGAGAGAACGACTATCTGTGGCGGAAGGGACACCGGCTGTACAGGGACACCAAAAGGAAGCAGGCTGCTTGGAGAGAGAGGGCGGAGAGCGTGGGTTACACTTCGGAGGTGCTCCTCGGCTGGTGGAAGCACATGCACACCTGGTACGGGAAGCTGCACCTGAAGAAATCTGGCCAGGCCACTGTGAAGCTAACGGACAGAGAGACCTACGTCATGGCCAGGTGCAGATTCCTGGAGGGTGAGGTCCGCCACCGAGGTGCAGCACCAGCCCCTCTCATGACCCTCTCTCTCCGGCAGCCTGCTGAGAGCCAGTCCTCTTCCAGCCGAGAGTCAGTCCCTGTCTCCAGACAGGTTTCTGTGGAGCGTGCCACGGGGGAGAACTCGCGGACAGGTGTGGTAAGCGTGGTGGAGTGCATGGAGGACTCCCTGGTGCGGTGGGAGAAAGGAGACATCGAGTCCACCACAATCCAAGCCGCATCCACCCCCCCCAGCTCCGCCTCCACAGAAAGGCAGAGATCCGGACAGCAGGAGGGGCAGAGCCACACTGTCCTGCTGGAGATCAGGGACACCATCCGCACCAGCATTGATCTCCTCTCTCAGCTGGTCCACACCGACTCCGACTCCTCCGACCGCAAGCCCTTCCTCACCTATGTCAACCAGACCCTCAAGGAAATGGCAGATCCACAGTACCAGCTGGTGAAGGACCGGATCACCGAGCTGCTTCACAACCCTACAGACCCAGAGGAACCTTCTCCCACCCAGTCCAGGTCTGCTCCTCCATCCCAGGTGATGTCCCTCCCATTCCAAGGCTTCCCACAGGCCCTCACCTACCAGGGCTACGGCTACCAGGAGGTTCAGCAGCACAGGCAGCAGCCCTTCCCAGTCCAGGCACAGAGTCATCGGGCGACACTGTTGCCACCGGTTCCACTGATGCCACCGATGTCACCCACGACAATGACGCCACCGACGACAGCGATGCCACCCACGTCAGCGATGCCACCCACAATGATGCCACCCACGCCAGTCCTCACCCAGCTGCAGAGCAGACAGCCCCACTACACTGCTTCTTCCTCCACCCCACAGCCAAGCCCGGCCTCAGTACATCTGTCATCAGAACTGAGGCTGACACCCCATGGCATGGAGGAACGACCTCTCAGCATCACGGGGCTAGCCAGCTGTCCGACACCTTCCTCAACACACCGTCCCCTGTTGTCCTCTCGGGGCCAGGCACTCCAGCACCACCCACCACCACAGCACCTGGACCCTTCACCCCTGAGACTGGGCACACCTCCGAGTGACCGATTAGAGTGCCAGAGACCAGGTAGCTGGCTACCTGTGGACTTTATTTGGACATTTGACTTGGGTCATTTTTCTGTTACAGCTTATTGTTCAGTAAAGTTTATCTTTGATTCACACACTTGCTTCATTTCTTTTTTTCAATAAAGTCTTGGTGAAAACTTTTAGAAATGGTTTAAGCCTTTGCATGCTTGTGGGATGGGTTAAGATAGCAGTGGGGTGGGCAGGGATACCTGTGGAATGAGCAGGGATACCTTTGGGATGGCTAATAGCTGTGGGATAGATAAACCTCCAGTGCAAGCATAGTGGGACTGTATGGTCTACCCTCCCAGGTGCCACACCAAGGGCCCTTTTTTTATCAATAACAATGTAAGCATTGATCCACACATGGCAACACAAACACAACTCTTTATTAAATGCCCTGTTCATTTTAGGCCCACCCAACATACATGGCCCAATCTCATCTGTGTGATGAGACAGGCTGAAGGAAGCATCCATTAAGCATCTACCATCCTGTCTTGCAACTCCACTGCTCCAGCTGGGGAGTTGCACCAGTGTTTCAGGAGGTTGCGCTGCTTCTTCCCTTCCCGTGAGGCTCTGTTGGGGCCTTGCACATCCTGATTGTCGATCAGGTTTTGCCCTTGCCTCCATTCCCCAGGCTCCATGTCCCCATTGCCTTGTTGACAGTCCACGAGCCTGTTCTGCAAGACTGGGTAGTGGGTGCGTATGAGATTGTGCAGGATGCAGCAAGCTTCCACGATCCTCCTCATGGTCTCTGGGCGATGCTGCATGGTGGTGAGAAGTACCTGGAACCTGTTGGCCAGGATGCCAAAGGCGTTCTCCACCACCCGCCTTGCCCTGGACAGCCTGTAATTGAAGATCCTCTCTTCATGGGTGAGGAGTCTGGAGGTGTTGGGCTTTATGAGGTAGGTTCTGAGGGAGAAGGTGTCATCCCCCATGATGAAGTAGGGCACATCTTGCGTTTCGTTGGGCAGGGGGTCTGGACCTGGGAAGCCCACAATGAGGTTGCCTTCCAGCCCCTCCTTGAGGTGACTGGCATTGTATACCTGGGCATCTGAAGATGAGCCGTAGCCTGAAGCATCGATGTACATGAACTTGTAGTCAGCATCGACCATGGCGAAGAGGACGATGCTGAAGAAGCCCTTGTAGTTGAAATTAGTGGACCCCGACTTGGCTGGAGCTTTGCAGGCCACGTGCTTCCCATCTATGGCTCCAACGATGTGGGGGAAGTTACACCTCTGATACCACTGCTCTGCAACTTTCTTCCATCCTTCTTCAGTGGAGGGGCACTGGAGGAGCTCCTCCTTGTATTCTTCGATCATGGCCTGCACCACTTCTCTGACCACAATGCTGATGGTGTTGTGTGGCACCCTCCAGCCGTACTGCATGCTTTTGTAGGTGGTCCCTGAGGCCAGGTGGCGCAGAGTGAGTGCCACCTTGAGCCCAGGTTCCAGGCTGAGCCGGAAGTTGGTGTTTGCCTTGGTCAACCTGGGTGTCAGGCGCTGCACAACTTCGTCAAACATGGCTGGAGGCATCCTCATGAAGTTCTGGAATGTCCGAGTGTCTTCGTTCCTGAGCTCCACCATCAGCTTGTTGTACACTCCGTCCTCTGCTCTTCTCCCGATCCATCTTCGTACCTAGACGCTTCTTGGCCGCCTCTTTTTCTTCCTGTAGTAGAGTTCACAGAGCCTGTAGATTTGTACTGTTGCAGGAGGATGGCGTCTACCAAAAGGACTGTGTTACGATCCACGGTGGACATGACTAGATGCTGTGGAAGAGGAAGAGTCAGATGAAGGCTGCAGAGGTCTGCACAGGTGGACTGCTGGTCTGAAAGTGAGATGCAGACGAGTTGCTCCCCCTTTTTATAGGCAGTATAGGTGTCCCTTTGCATCCTCTAGGCATCCTCTAGGCATCCTCTAGACATCCTTAATAACCAAGATAGGTCCCCTCTGCGAACGTTTTTTCCGTTTTAATCGCCTTGTTTCTGTGCTGCATCCGTTCTGCATCCGTTCTGCATCCATTCTGCGTCTGTTCCGCTTCCTCCCTGCGTCCGAGTGGATGCGAGTTGCGCGGATGCGTAGCGGATGCCTAGCGGATATAGCGGATGTGTAATGGATGCGTAGCGGATGCAGAACGGACGAACTGGATACATTTTCCGCACAAAAGTTTTGGGCAACCCAAAACTTTTGGAGCGGATGAAACGTCAATAAACGGATGCTGGACGGATAGAGAGGAAGCAAAATGGAGGCAGTGAGTACATCGCGTTTTCGAACAGATTGCAAGCTTTTTTGTCTGTTTTACATCTTCTTTGCATCCGTTGGTTCAGTGTGACATGGGCTTAAAAGTCTGTCCAAATTTCTCTCTATCTGATCTTGCATTAATCAAGATAAGTTTATTTTAAGTTTCTTTCTTATACTTTTCCCAGCCATTGGTCTGTGTGTCAGTTTTCCACATCACCTACATACCTTCCTCATGAGCATGGAACAACCCTTTAGGAGTCTGTTATAGTAATAATCTAATAAGGCAAGTTAGTTATGCATTCATGGTTGCATTCACAGTAATACATAGCGTGTAACATCAAGGGATTTCTACAGGGACTTGCAAAAACAAAAAGTAGGTTTGTGCATGCCTTGAAAATTATTTGGAACCATAGCACATGAAACTATTAAGTAAAGCTGAGATGTCAAATGAATTGCCTTTTTTTTTTCCAGGCTCACGAAGAAGCTTCAAAAAGTATTGTGTTTTTGAACAACTGGCAGAGGAGTGTTGTGCTCCTATTATATGACAAAGGAGAACATCTGGAGAGCTGCAATTGCTTCCTCCACAATTGATGACCCGAGTAGTTCCCAAAAGCTGGTTGTGTTTTCTCACTAGCATTTCTTGTGCTGACTAGTTTTATACTAGTAAGATATTTTAGTCATAATGAAGGAGCCTCTATGGTGCAGTGGTTAGAGTGCAATACTGCAAGCTACTTCTGCAGCCAGCTGCCTACAATTTGGCAATTCAAATCCCACCAGGCTCCAGGTTGACTCAGGCTTCCATCCTTCCGAAGTGAGTAAAATGAGGACCCAAATTGCTGGGGGGTAATATGCTGACTCTGTAAACTGCTTTGGAGGGCTATAAAGCGGTATATAAGTCTAAGTGCTATTGCTATAATAAAGAGGTTTCTTCCTTTTTTATCTCAAAATTCTCACTTGAAGCACAAGCACAAACAGCAAGGCTCAGATTATCCTACTGCAGACACATTATGTGAAGAACTAGCTCCATAGAGAAGGCTGTAATGCTGGAAAAGGTGGAAGGAAAGAAAAAAATGATGAACAGCAGTCAGGTGGATGGACTTAGTTACACGAGCAATGGGTGTGAAACAAACACATATGCAGAATTTCAAATGAAATCAATATCTACTTTCCTGATAACTTGATTTTCAGCTCATATGTAATTTGCAAGATAATAACTACTAGAAAGTCATCTCCAATTTAGAAAATCTGATAGATATGCCTTCCCTTTCCCTGGCATTTTTTAGAACTATATTCACTTTTATGGAATATGCAGGATATCTGAAAACTAGATGCTTTTAGCAGTCTGACTGTTGCTTAAATAAAAGAAAATTCTTTGTATGGTCCTGGGACTATGCAGTCAAAAGTTATCTAGTTATGAAATCACTTTCCAATAATTCCCGGTGGAATGATAAAAGAAATCTCCATTATCAGTTGTGCTGTTGTATAAAATAGAATTACATGGGTGAAACTGGGACAACAAAAATTAAATTCTATCCATTCAGGGTTTTCAGCATGCAGTCGCCTTAGTACATATTTTATGAGGTAGAGTTGTGTCACATAAAATCTTAAGGGCTTGTAATATCATTACATTAGAATAATTACAGGATTTTCTGTGAAATTATTAAGATAATTAAAAAGTTAATGGCTCAGAAAAGTGCAAAATTTTATTTTTCCCTTTCAACCTCTTATATTAAAATAATGTTATTTAGGTGACTATGAAAAAGAAATTGGGGAAACTTCCAGAGTACAAAAATATAGAGATCTTACATAGACTTTCAAAAATCTTAGGCTGAATCTTCCTTTCCTGGAAATAGATGAAATATAGAATAGTGAAGTTGAGCTATTTTTCTCACATAATTAAAATTAAACAAAAGCAGGAAGCCAAAACAAGAAAATATGTATATACGTATGCACATATGTGTGTCTACACAGAGAGAGAGAGACACACACAGAGACACACAGACACAGACACAGAAACACAGACACAGAGAAAGAGAGGAGAGAGTCTAGCTACTACATACTTCAAAGCTGTTTTTGAAATACTATTGGGGATTTTTAACTAGAAAAATGTAACAACAAACATTCTCAGCACAAAAAGTAATGCATGTCTCATGAAACACAGACTCCTACCTCTTTGAAATACTGCAGTAACAGTGGTATGAGCATAAGAAAATGAGTCTCCTGCTACAATAAGAAGGATATATAGTAGTATCACTCCTGTGGATCAGTTCCCTTTTTATTTCAGAAACTACATGTGCAGCTTCCACGCCTGTCTGTATCATTAGGCACATGTAATATATGGATCTAAGTAAACAAATAATTCAACTACAAGTCCTCAATTTACAACAGTTCATTTAGTGACTGTTTAAAGTTACAATGACACTTAAAAAAGTAACTTATCACTATTTTTCACAGTTATATCCTTTGTAGTATCCCCATTATCAAATTATCAAAATTCAGATGCTTGGCAAGTTTATAAATGTCTATTTGACCATAAAATGTATGAAGAACAAGTTAAAGAATTGATGCTAACCTGAGCTAGAGACCTCAGACATAGTATAAACCTAGACAGTAAATTTGGGACCAAAACAAAAAGATTATGCTAGCGACATCTTTTAAGGAAAATCTGTACAAGATATTTTATAGGTGGCATCTCCCACCTGCCAGATTAGCAAAAAGGCATGCTGGCAATACTCGAAAGAACAAGGTACTTTGTTCCATATGTCGTGGGCCTGCAAAAAAAAACCACAGGTGTTCTGGTATAAAATTTGGTCATGGCTAAAGGAAATGTTGGGACTAAAAGTTGGGTATGCACCAGAGACATTCGTACTGGGAATAATAAAAGAGAACCTTAGCAAAGCAGACATTTACCTAACTGTATATGTAATCACAGCAACAAGAATACTATGTGCCCAAACTTGGAAAACAAAAGAAATTCCAAATGATAATGCTATAATAGATAAGATTTTTCAATGTGCTGAACTAGATAGTTTGACATGAGAATTGAAAGAACAAGATAAACCAGAATACTATAAAGTATGGAACATATTCTATATATGGAGAGACTAAAAGGAAGTTCATAAAACTGAAACTAGAATTTAAGATGAAATAGAAATGAGATATAAGAATAAGATCTAAATGGCACAAAGCCTAAATGTATGTGTGTGTGTGTCCGTGTGTGTGTGTGTGTATGTATGTATATAATTGTTTACATTTTCTTTTGATCTTTTCTCATGTAAAATGTAAAGACTGAAATGTATGTCAAAGAAAGTCTGTTAAGCCTGGGTTCCCCAACCAGGGTTAGGGAGACAAGCTAAACAGAATGTGCAGCGTTAGTCAGATAGGCACACAGATAAATGAGTGAGCTAAGCTTGTATGTTTATTAACATACAGTAAAAATAACAGATACGCTTGTGCTATCAAGAATATAGTTTATTCCAGTATAAGTTTATGGCATAGTCAAATAACAGTCCAATAGTCATGTATCAAGTAGTCAGTCCATTCAGGGATATTCAGTTAGCAAAGTCCATGTAGAATATCCTATGTCAGTTCACTTACAAATCAGTCCTTTGTTGTCTCTCCCGTTCGAGCAATGCAGTCTTGATTCCAAGCAGTAATCAGGGATCATCAAAGCCAGAGTCAGCAAGCTGTAATCTTGCTACTTTTATATTGTTTTCATAACCACTCCCTTAATTACTTTTCCACAGTTAAAGCTGCAGACACTTTAACATACACTAACTATGAATCATAGTTATTATTTCACCTAAACCAGTTAGGGTAAACAATGTTATCCCTAACATTCTCCCCTTCTAGGTTAAATAATAACTATGAATCATTTACATCTTTAAACTATATTTTTCACAACTTTCTTTAAACTTAATTGCTCCTTGAGCTTTTGTAAATTGGTCTGCAATGTTTTCTTCTGACATGCAGTATTCCAATTTTATTATTCCATTTTTCACTGATTCTCTTACATTTAAATATCTTAAATCAGTATGTTTCGATCTAGTTTTTACAGCAATACTAGTAGCTAACTTTATAGCTGCTTGGTTATCCTCGAACACAATAATGGAATCTTTTACAGTTATACCCATGTCTAATAATAATTGTTTGTAGAAAATCAAGTCAGTGCATAATAATGACAGACATGAAAATTCAGCTTCCATCATGGACAAGCTAATATGCTGTTGTCTGATTGACCTGCGCCCTATTAGTGTCTTACCAAATAATATAGCCATCCCAGATGTTGATTTTCTAGTGTTTATATCAGTTGCAAAACTTGCATCTGCATAGGCACTAAGACTCAAATCACCCTTTGGTTCTATATACAATGCATGGTTCATTGTTCCTTTAAGATATCTTAATATTCTTTTTAAGGATTGCCAATGACATTGTTTTGGATCTGAATTAAAACGTGCCAGCTGATTTACACTATAAGCTATATCTGGCCTTGACCAATTGCTTATATATGATAAGCTACCAATCAAAGATTGATATATGGACTTATCAAATTTGGGACTTTGATCATTAGTTTGGCAAACTTCCTGACTCATTGGAGTCTTTGCCAGTTTAAAAAGTTCCATTTTATACGTTTAAATTAATTGGCAAATTTTATCTTCTTGAGATATCTTAAAACCATTATTTGTTTTATTAATTGTCAATCCTAGATACCTTTTAATTTCACCTAAATGCTTTAATTTTATCTTTTTGGCTAATAATGATATAATCTCATTAGCTTCATTATTAGTCTTAGTTATCAAAGCAATATCATCTGTAAATAATAATAATAATGACACCGTTCCATTATTTTCTCTTTTAAACACACACGGATCTGCTAAACCAGATTTAAAACCTATATTGTTTAACTCTTTCACAATATATTGGTTCCACTCAAACCCAGATTGTTTCAACCCGTAAAGACTCTTTTTGAGTTTCCAACAATCATTACTATTTATTTTATTGTCTTTTATACCAATTGGTTTTCTTAAATATATAGTGTGCTGCAATGGTGCATGTAGATAAGCAGTTTCTACATCTAAATGGTTAATGACATAGTTTTTCTTAGCTGCCCATACTAATGCTGCTCTTAAAGATGTAGCTTTAAGGCTTGGTGCAAAAACTTCATCGTAATCAGATGCAGTTTGATTAAATCCTTGAGCTACTAACCTAGCTTTATGGGTAACAGTCCCATCATTTCCAGTTTTTACTTTAAATATCCATTTGCACCCAATGGATTTTTCTCCTGGAGGTAATTTGGCATCTTCATACACTTTCATTACCTTTAATGAATTTAGTTCTTTTTCCATTGCCTTTTGCCAATTCTCCTGATCCTTAGCAGGATACATCCTAAGTTCTTCTACACTAGTTGGAACTTTAGTTACTTGGCAAACTATACTTGCTTGATACCTATCAGGTGGTCTAGTTATACGTGTAGTACGTCTAGGTATAATAGGACTTGCAGGTGGACTTTCCTCTACTAATTGTTCTTGATCATGTAATTCTTCCTGATCAACTATTTCCTCTTGTTCTGGTCCTATTTGCTCTTCGTGGATTTCTACTTTAATTGGACTCTTCTTACAGCTAATCTCATCTTTCTGACTTTTGTAGGGTTCAATAAATATTTCATTATTTAAATCTTGCTCTAATCTATTCCACCCTACATGTTCTAGGAATTTTGCACTAGCACTGGTGTAAACTCTAGATGTTCCTGGTTCCCAGAATCTATAAGATCGATGATTAGAGGTGTAACCTACAAAAATCAATCTTTTTGCTCTATGCTGTCCTTTGTATCTAAGTTGTTTAGGGATATGCACCCATGCTGGTGCTCCAAATGTGTGCATGTAACTTAAATCAGGTTTTGTACCATGCCACAGTGTGAATGGTAATTCACCTGTTGTTGAATTAACAACATTATTTAATATATGATTACCACACATTATTGCTTCTCCCCATAAATTGTCAGGTAATCCTGAATCAGACATCATAGTTTGTGCCATTGATTGTAATGTTTGGCCTCTTCTCTCTATAAAGGCATTATGTTGTGGCCTATATGGTGCAGACATTTTATGTTGAATACCTAACATTGTTAGTCTGTTCTGAAATTTATTTGTAAATTCTGTACCATTATCTGTGATGAGAGTTACTAATTTCTTTTTAGTTTTTTTTTCAGCAAATTTTAACCAATTAAATAGATTTTGATATGTTTCAGTTTTGTTCTTCATTAAATAGCAAAACCCATATCTAGAATAGTGGTCCATTATACTTAGTATGTGGCGAGCTCCTCCTACACTTGGTTTTTTCGGACCTATTAAATCAGCAAATACTACTTCTAAAGGCTCTTTAGTAGTAAATCCGTCAACTCTATTAGCCGGTATAACCCTGCTCTTATTTTGATTACAGGCATTACATTGCAAATACTTATTACAAGATTTCAAACTTATTCCCTTAGATAATTCAACAGTTTTCTTAAGCATTTTAAAATTTAAATGCCCTAGCCTTCGATGTAACAAGTGAATACATTCGTCATGAGGTTTCTTATTTTCATAAATTGTGTTAGCCACCTTTAAACCATCATCATTTAACACATATAATCCACCTCTTAAAGATGCAGTAATTCTCTTATCTTCTTTTTTAATTATGCAGTTATCTCCCCTAAATGTAACTACATATCCTAGTTTAACCAAAATTCTAACTGAAATTAAATTAAACTTAAGTTGTGGTACATATAACATTTTTACATTCTCTTTTATAAAAGAACAATATGCTATACCTTGACCTTTAGCTTTCAGTTTCCAGCCATTGGCAAACGATATCTGCTGTGTACTCTGGGACATTTTAATAAAATTTTTGTTAACATTTGTTATACAATGGGATGCTCCACTGTCAACCACCCATAAATTATTTTTTACAGCTCCGTTAGTATATATGGCTAACTCTAAATTGTTATTTATTTTTTGATGATTTTTAGTATTCTGGCCAGCGTTCTGGCGCTTTGCCTTTTTACAAAATCTTGCCAAATGTCCTCTTCTTCCACAATTAAAACACTTTTTAATTGCGTATGCAGTAGGAGATTTATTATCTTCTTTTTGAGGTTGCTCCCTCCTTAATTCATCTCTTTCAAGCCTTCTTCTGGCCTCTTCGATCAATCTGCCAGTTATATCAGTTAAAGTTAAATTTTCCTTTGGCAAAATTTCAAGTGAAGTTACGTAGTTATCATAACTTTCATCAAGGGAAGATAGAATTATGTAAACTTGGTGTAGTTCAGAGAATATAAGTTCTTTCTCTTGCAGTTCGTGAAAAATGCTTTGCATAGTTTTCAAATGACTCAGCATATCACCATTTGTTTGGAGATGCGTCCTGAAAAGCTTCCGTGTTAGATTTATGTGAGCACCAACATTATCTCGAACATGAATCCTCTTCAGCTTCTGCCAACACCCAAAAGCCGTTTTCTCTCCGTGGATATAAACAAGCTGTTGATCAGTTAAGGTTAACCCAATTATGCAAATGGCTTGTTGATTTTTATGCTTAAATTCTTCTATCTTTAGTCTGTCTTCCTCATCCTCTGGATCCCATTCTTCTGCGTTTGGTGGATTTTCAATTATGTTCCACAGACCTTCTCTTCGTAGAAGTAGACTACATTTTGTAGACCATGATACATAGTTTGTTCCATCCAGCTTGGATATAAGGGACAAACTTTGTAAATTGACTTGTGCCATGCTTTCTTATATGGATATAAAAATATAATTAATAAAACACAGCTGTCTGTTTACTGTAATGTATAACAACACAAATTCTCACTTTTTACATAAATCTGTTTAACCTAGTTAAACTGACTTTGCAGCCTCTGGGCCCATAACCAGTGTTAAGCCTGGGTTCCCCAACCAGGGTTAGGGAGACAAGCTAAACAGAATGTGCAGCGTTAGTCAGATAGGCACACAGATAAATGAGTGAGCTAAGCTTGTATGTTTATTAACATACAGTAAAAATAACAGATACGCTTGTGCTATCAAGAATATAGTTCATTCCAGTATAAGTTTATGGCATAGTCAAATAACAGTCCAATAGTCATGTATCAAGTAGTCAGTCCATTCAGGGATATTCAGTTAGCAAAGTCCATGTAGAATATCCTATGTCAGTTCACTTACAAATCAGTCCTTTGTTCTCTCTCCCGTTCGAGCAATGCAGTCTTGATTCCTAGCAGTAATCAGGGATCATCAAAGCCAGAGTCAGCAAGCTGTAATCTTGCTACTTTTATATTGTTTTCATAACCACTCCCTTAATTACTTTTCCAAAGTTAAAGCTGCAGACACTTTAACATACACTAACTATGAATCATAGTTATTATTTCACCTAAACCAGTTAGGGTAAACAATGTTATCCCTAACAAAGTCCACCATGTTTAATATTTTTAATATTTATTTTCAATATTTTTTAAAAAAATTCAGATGTATGGCAATTGATTCATACTTAGGATGTTTGCTGTGTCTCAGCGTCTTGTGATCACCTTTTGCAACTTCTGACAAGCAAAGTCAATGGGGAAACCATCAAATGATTCAACCAGGTTACTAAGTTGTCAATTGCAGTGATTCACTTAATAACTGTGGTAAGAAATGTTGTAAAATGGTGCAAAATTCACTTAACAAATGTCTCACCTAATAACATAAATTTGGGGCTTAACTGTAGTTGTAAGTCGAGATTTCATACCTACTGTATGGCAGTGTAGTTGCAAACAGCCATTCTGGACTACCCATTTTAAGATATAGTTCTGACCAAAAAAAGATGCCTTCCTTGTCTCTTTACATATCCTTGGCAAAAGGCAGATTTTATTTTTTATCTACTTTCAAATACATTATTTTTGAAGACACTGTAGGCTTTTTTATATCTATCCAAGATGCAAGCCAGCAGTGGGATGAATTTATGACTCCCAACTTCCCATATCCTGCTGGAATGGGCATTTTTAGTCTTTGGAACCACAGGAAGACTACAGACTGACTGCTAATGAACTTTTTGCTACATGATTTCATTTACTTTTTATTCTTTGATTCAAGGGATTCAATAGACAGCTCACTATATGATAATTAAACTAAATAACTTCCCTCAAAGTTAAAATAAAGTTATTGTTGAGGAGGAGAACAACATGATTTTGAAAGTCTTTGATATTGCATGATGGACAGACTTGAGCACTACAGGCAATATACATGGATGGGTTCCTTTCTGGAAAACCTTTAGCCTCTTAAATTACATGTTAAGGCTAGGTCCCACTGGCCGACGGATGCAAAATGTATGCAAAAAGGACACCACGGATGAGCAAAATTTCGGAGGTGCTCCATCCGTTGTCATCCGCTCCAAAAAGTGGCAAAAAATTGCATAAACAGAACGGAAAAGAAAGGAAAAGAACGGATGTGGGTAGTATGTAGTGGGGATGTTAAACGGATGTTCATAGGATGTAGAAAGGATGCAAACTGTTCACTGCTCATCCTTTCTATTTCCGTGCTACTAACGCTGTGTAGACATTCCATGTACCTTTTGTTTCCTCTCTCTTTCCGTTTTCAGCTGCAGCGGATATAAGTTGAGGGGATGCCCAGAGGATGCAGAGAGGATACAGCGGACATTTAACGGATGATAAACGGACATAGAACGTTTGTTGCTCGTATGTCACAGATTTACATAATACACAGCGGAAAGTTCATCCGTTCACAAAGTTTTGTGCAGCTCAAAACTTCTTGAGTGGATGAAATCTCAGTGGATGGATGCTCAAAGGATAAAGCGTATGAAACACGTATGCAATGAGTACACAACGGATGCATAGTGTTTTCCAATGTTTTTTAACATTTTACATCCTCTTTGCATCCGTTGGTGCAGTGGGACAGGGGCTTGAAATCTTGTTTGATCCACCTTCCTTTTGGCTTGCTTTAATATTCTATACTTGGGTGGAGGCTTCATAAAATCCCATTTAATGAGGAAAGTTATCCTTGTGACCAAAATTAATCTGAGATGTTAGTGCATGTATTTTTATTGCCTCTTCTTTGAGAATGTACTGTACATACTGGTAAACTTATACCACTTCCTAATAGATATTAAGTCTTCGGTGAAGGAGGAGAGGTTTATTCCCTTTTTGCCAACTGGAATCTGCTATTAGAAACAGAGTTGTCAAGTTATGATTGGCAGTTATGAATCTTACAAGGCTTCTTAGTCTTAGTCCTTTAATTCTTTTACCTTAATTTTATTTTTCTTCTTGTTTTTCTTTGTTTCATTTCATTCTTTTTTTTCTTATACATAATTTTAATTGGCAATTATAAATAGTGGCATTGTTGCTCATTTGAGCCTGCTTCCATGGGTTATTTTAGTGTTATATCTACTTTGTGGTCATTTACTGCAAATAGATAAAACAACTAGATTAGTTGCAAAGTATCTTTAAAAAAAAACAGTGAAACAGTGACATATTCATAAATATTGTCTAGAAATAACCACTTTATTAGTAAAGGAAGATACAGTATAAATATATAAATTAATAATAAAAAACCTTTGATCTATATTCATTTTCCTGTGCTGTTAAGTGTCATAATGAAAGTACAAATCCTAGTGACAGTTTTCTATCTTGATAAACCACTATCCAGCTCACAACAGTAATCAATGTGTTGAAAATGGCTGAAGTTAATGATGCAGAAAATAGCAGCAAAACAGGTTTTCTTTCGACTTATCACTAAACTAATACAATGATCATGTATGCATGAGATGACCAAGCTGTCACTGAATTCCTATACTTTGCATTTCATTAAGGGCATCATCTGACTAAGAGTTTCTTTATTGACTTTATGGCGAAATGATACAGTCACTAAGGAGGTGTAACAAAGAAAGTTACTTTTCCATATGTCATGTTTCTGACAGTCATGGTCATGCAGAATTTAAACCAAGAATAAAAAACAGTAAGGAAATAAAATATTAAACAGCACTTAAGAGGTCAAATTGTACAGGTAGTTCTTGACTTACAAGTGCAATTTAGCCCCAAATTTCTGTTAAGTAACACAGTTGTTAAGTGAATTTTGCCCCATTTTACAACCTTTCTTACCACAGTTGTAAAGTGAATCACTGCAGTTAAATTAATAACAAGGTTGTTAAGTGAATCTAACTTCTCCATTTCTTGTCAAAAGGTTGCAAAAGGTAGTCACATGACCCCAGAACATTCCAATTGTCATAAATATAAACTAGTTATCCAAATTTTGATCATGTGACCATGGGAATGCTACAGCAATTGTAAGTGTGAAAAATGGTTCTAAACAGTGGTGGGATTCAATTTTTTTAATAACTGGTTCTGTGGGTGTGGCTTAGTTGGTGGGCATGGCTTGGTGGTAATGTGATGACAACATCACTCACATCGAGGCATGCATCTCCTCGCCTGGCCTCTCATGACTGTGGGGATGCTGCAACAGTCATAAGTGTGAAAAATGGTTATAAGTCACTTTTTTCAGTGCTATTGTAACTTTGAATGGTCACTCCACACAAGTACCAGCAAAGGAAGGAAAAAAAACTCCAGAGAAGTTCCTGAGACAGGAAGTCTAGTCCTGCCAAGAATGTAATAAGGGTTAACGGAGAGGCAGTTTCTGTAAGCAACACCAGAATGTTTCCTTCCTTACAGGATTAGGCCAGTAATTTCTTCTAACAACCGGTTCTCCAAACTGCTTAGAATGTAAACAACTGGATCTAGCGAATTGGTGAGAACCTGTAGAATCCCGTCCCTGGTTCTAAGTTTGCTTTTTTCAGTACCATTGTAATACCTAAATTTCCCATAAAACAAACTCAATTGGTTTTTAAATTTCAATTTGTAAAATGACAGAGTTGTCAATTGTGCTTTTCAGGCTAAAGAACAAGGAGCTTCCATGGAGACTTAACTATTCCTTTCCAGAATGAAGGATTCTTTGGGAGTAAACCTCAGTGTCGAACTCCAAATACTACTGTCTGCCTACATCCCTTGGCATTATTTTGTTTTATGACATATCAAATCAATAGATTCCACATTTATACCAAAACAAAGCTCAGAAATGCACATTGCTTGAACAGCTACAGACTCTTGGAAGTTCTAGTTATTGAAAGAGTTTGATCTGAATGGAGAAGTCACATCAACAACATGCTAAAGAGAGAACATGAGGAATGCAAATCTTGTTCACTCCAGTTTAGCACATCTTGTTTATGCTTAAAGTGGTGAACACCACGCTTGACCTATTTGCTGGAATTAACCATGATCTAGGAAGTCATATGGATTTGCCAGATGGTCTGATGTAATTTAATGGCATTTATTTTAACTATGAAGTAAATGATGAACATAATTAACATTCCTTTAGCTCCTTACTGGATGTCTTTTATTGGTTTCATTTTTTTCCCCAAATATTGAAAGGTAAGTGAATACCTTGCTACAGAAACACAGATGCCTACTAATTACCTCAGAAGGTTGAATGTTCCTGAAGCAGAGATCCTCTGCTAGATTCTTACTTATCTGATGACCCCACTGTGAAGATTAATAAGCAAAGCACTAAATCATATTGCGTGGATCAGATCTCAATGTTTTTCAGGTTCTCTTAATTAGTATTAAGAGATACAGAGTGTGCCCACAAAGTTTCCAATATATCTGTCCTGCTTTGCCATAAATAAGGTGTCTTGCACCTTATATGCTGCCTGCTTTATTCCAAGCTATAGTACATCAAATTGTTGAAATCAAACAATCAGATTTTGATAAGAAAAAGCCCCACAAAGGAATAACTCTCATTATTTGAATAGTTTACCTATTTTATCTTCTGCCAATGATTGTTTAGTGTCTTTATTTCACAGGAAGCTATTTTGTGGTAACTATAACTTCAAAGAATGTTTACTTTTGGTGAATTTACCTGCTGCTAACAGTTAAAATCACAGGATTACAGCAAGAAAGCAAAAAAAAATTACACAGCTTGTGTGCTACAATTCCTATTTTATATGTACAATGTAGAAAGTACTTCAAATTTCATTTGTGAGATGTGGAATTTATTTTGAACAGAGTTCAAATGTCTGCACTCTAATATGAATTTCCAAAAAAGAGTTATTCTTGTAATTTCAAAATGATAAGTATATTAAAAGATATGAAAACTTTCTAATATTCTCCACAGTAAATCAAAGGACCCATCAGAATCCCAGTTTATTATGTGAAGTGGAAATTATCAAAATGAATCCTCAGGATTTAATTTACACAGTCAATTAAATGGGCATATTAGTTTAGCTGCAATGGGATTTCCACATTAGAGAATGGAAAACAATATTGGATACTGATCTCCTTCTACCCTAGTACAGCAGTTTTGGAGACCTTCCCAGGTAAAAATTAGTGGAGGGAAAGGCTGGTAAACAAATGGAATGAGAGATCTAATGACAGGCTGACCTTCTCTTAGAGTTTTATCTCCTTCCTTGAAATAAAGATTCCAAGAACTCCTAAAGCTGCTTTGATATCCTGATATCCTATTCTAGCTCCATTTACACATTAAATTGTATGGTTTACTTTACTTGTTTGCATATTTCCATTCTTGTTAGTTCTTTTTTAATCCCCTTTGCCCAACAAAACCAATGATTTGAAATTTAGAAGTTCACCAGAGTGGTGAACTTTCAAAACTCAAAACATTTTGTGATATTTTGATTCTTTCTAACAAATGTATTAAATGGATTAAATTTGTATTAAATGGATTAAATGGATTAAATGGATTAAATGGATTAAATTTGAATTTACAAATTTCTTTTCCCAAATGGATTCATGTATGTTTTTCTTCCTTTTCCCCCTCAAATAAGTTATTGGTAGGGTTGAAAGAGTAGGAAAAGGAACCAGCTATTCTCCCAAACAGTACAATTTAATAAACAACTACAATAAATAGAGGTTATTTCTGGTTAAGTGGATATAGGAATACAGTCTAAAAGCAAGGTATTTTTCTTTTTTCAAGTTGAAGACCAACATTGAGCCTTTCAGTGGTATAATAGAAACCATACTTCCCAAAGCAAGTGAGACAAATGCAGATAATTTATATTTCAATCATATTTAAACTATGATTAGATGCTAAATTTTGCAACTATTTTTGAGGTATACATCTAAAGCATTTGATTGATAGAGCCACAAAGCTCAGTGACTTTAGGTTGTGTGCGAGAGAATCTAATAAGCGAATTTTGTTTTGTTTTGACCCCATATCAGACAAAAAAGAAGTTTTCTGGTACCTCCTGCATACATAACAGCCAACATGATTGATGATATCCATGCTATCTCACTATATGATGTGCCAAAGATCTCTTGTATCTCTTTGAAGAACACTGTGATGGCTTTAGGGAATGAATAGGAAAATCCAATGGAGATGAAAGCTCCAAAGACCACGATCCAACCCCATCCTCCATCAGGGGGAGCATATTGCGGTGCTGTTGTTGAAGGTGGCATTTCTTTTTTTCTTGTAACTATGCTGTTGGGAGAAATAAAATAGACATTGTGTTTTAAATAGCTGTTTTCCTTTATAGCACACAGTCACTGGAAATTAAATATATTACTAATTTCGAAAAGCTTTTATTTCCAACACACAAACTGACAATACATTGCCCTCACTGTATGATTTAAGTACAACTATTTGCTTATAATAGTCAAGGATGCCTTCAAGACTAGAAGTAGATGAATCTTGGCAACTGCTAAAATCCTTGTTAAGTAGGATGTGACTTTTGCAAGTCATTGATCCACAATACCAAAATATTATTTAGCCATTAATCACAGGTAATAAAGGGATCCTTTTATTCTGCTAATACCAATCTGCCTCAATTATTTCTGGCAAAGTAAGATTGGCTTATTCAATACGAGTGTCTAATCTATCTATGATATAAGTAGACAATATAGTCTACCATCTCAGCCATAGCTTTATGTTTCATTTTAAAAATACCTTTATTTCAAAGATAATGATCAAGCACAGCTCAAACACTATTGCATTAAGAGACTATGCAACATCAACTAAGATGAATTTCCAAGTGTACTTGTTGAGTCATTAACAAACTTCTATGCTATTGCATTATTATGAAATCCAGGGAAGTATTTCAATATATTAAATAAAAAATAATAATGCCATAAAGAGCCATGGAAAGCCTGGTTTTATATCACACTTTGGGGCTGTGTAATGCTTTCTATATGAAAGAAGATAAGTGATTTGGAATGCACATGGACATATACTTTGCATCTGTCAGAAAGCCTCAAAGCAGATCTAGAGAGCCATGTTTGGAATGCCAACTGTTGCAGTTTGCAACCATAACCAATGGCTTACAAACTGAGCATAATGGCAAGTTTAACAAAGGAAGGAGGGCTAAACAAGCTTATTTTGCTATGTTTGTGAACCAAGTTGCTAAATTCTTATGAATTTAAATGTTGCTTTCATAATATAACAAATCTCTTGGGAAAAATCAATACACACAGATTTTCTACTCAGGCAAGTGTTCATAACCTTTTTTTTAAATTCCCCATGACCTGTAGAAGCATGTTACCTCCTAATTATTTAAAATAAGAAAGTAATTTACAACATAATTAAATCTGAAGATTCTTGTCTCCACTGTTCTGTTTTTCCATATCAGTAATATGCAAGTTACTTGATAAATATTAATATGTGGTTTTAGTACAAGGTGCCATTTAGACTAGATGATAATATCAAAAAAATATTTGCTGGTTTCTGTGAATAACATATGCACAAAATATTTAAATTTTTGTCATAAAATGCACTTTTTTCACAGCAATTGATTAAATCTTTTGATCAGTGGTACCTTGAACTCATTTGGCTTTTAATTAACTCCACTATTTCAACTTACCTTGTGAATCTCTTAAAGCCATCAGAAGTCAAATAATGATAAACACTTTCAAAATTGGATATACATACTTTAATTTTGATACCAAATTCTCCATTTTGTATTTACGTATTACACATTTTTGTTACTGATTTTGGATTTTCAGGGTTGACTACAAGGAGACAGGAATTAGGAATAATAGAAATAGTAGTTTCATAATCCCATTGTATAAAATATACCTGCTGTTGATTCCAGGATTAAAGTGCAACAGTTGCTCAACTATTTCTTGACATACCACAAGTTTAGCAATTTTACAATAAGGGACATATTTGAAAAAAAAAAAAAGAAAAAATGTCTATAAATGGAAAATAATAAATAAATACATTTATCTTTCCAATAAAACAAATAGGTATTGTATCTTCTGCTTTAGACAGGTCCTCTAGTAGTGAAGAATTCTAATAGTACTGAATAGTGCAATATGGCCAGAAGTACTATTAATATTACCATGTACGGTATATTATAACAGCACAAAGTCAATATCAAAACCTATTTTCCTCAGCTATAAATATGTGTGGAATATTTTTATTGAAACATTGCCATTTATTTTAGGGTAAATTCTCACAGACAAGCTAAATTGTTATGGATAACAATTTAAGGGTTATGCATAAAGGGTAATTCACTTCCATGAAGATTCAAGTGAAATAACCACTAAGCTGCCTGGTAAATGTGCATTCTACACACTTTCAGGCAGGAAAACTACACTGCTATCCTAAGGGCTAAATGAAGCCATCTCTCACACTAAAAACATAAAGTGGTTGAAGGAGACACAATTTGCTTTGTGAAGGTACATTGTGCTCCTTCTTTGTTCTAACAAAGCAAATCACACAGCTTTTGTGGCACTGAAGCAATTTTGAATGTCTTTAAATATAGCCATCCACACAGTGCTTTTAAAAGCCTTTCTTCTCTCACCACCACAATGTAGAATGTGTCTGCTTGTGATGGCATTTTGCTTGTGAAATATCTACCCTGAAGATAGTTTCTGGTGCCTTGTGTGCTCTTTTTAGTACTGGGTATGAAGCATTTATATTCTAGGATCTTAAATTGTGAATATTTTATTTGACTTTTAGATCCAGCAGATTTGTTTTGCTTTATGCAGTTTTGCAACTGTTAGTGGGGGATGGGTAGGAAGGAGTTTTTTCCTCCCCCTTTCGTATTCTCTATATTAGCAAATAAATGAGCTGTTATTATTAAAAAAATTCCTTTATGTCCAGATGCAGAAAAATGATTGCTAATAATTTCTAATTTATATACACAAGTGGCAGCATTTTATGATAGAAGTATTTTCCATATGATTGATGGATAATGATCAGGGACAATAAACATGAATCCATAGATCCAGGAATGTATGGCTAGTTAGGACACCAAAATCCAAAAAAGCACAAAGATACTTAAGTTCTCTTGATTTTCTGATTTTTTTTTTTCAATTTAATTAGATCAAAAACTGGTTTTCATTTTTTTTTCCAATTTGGCTTTCACTGACAGCTATTGTTTGTATTAGATAAAAGAATTGTCATGTGGAAAACTGACATTTGACTCCCCCCCAAGACTACCAATGTGAGAATTAAAACTGTCAGGAGAATAACACTTGTGAATCAGTCCATTGGAGCATTCATACGAATCACCTTTTCTATTTCCACAATCCCCTGAAGGCTCATGGAAAATATTTTTTCTTGTTTCCATTGGTATGATTTCCATTTACTTTACTAAAACTGCAGAAGACGCCTTGCCTAAGTTCCCAGTAATATTGTAAATAATAATTTAAGAACAATTGCAAAATCATAAATGGGTTATCATTGCATTATTTTATTTGAAACCCTCTGATTGAACAGAGCAGTACGTGCAAAATATTTTATTAAAAAGAACAGAAATGTCACTTATGAACTGTTTGAAATGAACTTATGAACTGTTTGAACAGAGAGAAATGGAAATTAATTTCATCCTGTTCCTTATCCCAAATTGCAGCGACTGCTTGCAAAGATTGGAGGAAGTAATAAACACATTTTGGCACATGCTGTTTTGAAAAACTTTCAGTATTTATATTAGATTCTGTACATGTATTGTCTTGTGTCTTTCTTATCGTGATTGAATACTATGAGCATCAGCTGGATCAGGGCACATAAATGCAATTTGGATCCAGCTTGAAAATGTGCAAACATATTTAGCAAATGCAATAGGCCTGGGAGAAAAAGGCAGGTAACAATGTGCACACATATTCCGCCTTGAAAAAGGGTGAACGTAGAAATAAAAAGGTCAGAGAAAAGGTCATGACAAATAATTCATCTTGATATAATGCACTGTAGATTTTAGTCTATCATAGTCAACCTGTATAGACTGCTCTTCTGCAAATGTTTCATGAATATTCTCTGCTTGCCAAATAACAAAATCAACCCTCAGTGCAATAAATAGCTTGTCAGGAGAAACTAAAAATGACTAACTCTCTGTCCCATTTTCTTTGGACTTATTAGTTCTGTTACGATAATTTCTCAGGTTGAATGTTAATGGGTGCCTTTAGATGTGAAAGTGAAACTTCTGGCAAAATTGTCATACAAGCTGAACCAAGACTGCAAGCACCAGACTTTTCCCTTTCAACCGATAAGAATGAACTTCTGAAAGTTAGGTACTTCAAAAGGAATTCTTTATTGAAAGGAAGTGATCCAGATACTAGTCAAAGCAGAATCTAAGATGCTTCCAGGCAGTAATAGATAAAGGGAGTTAGAACCTCTCCCCTTATTCTGGTGTGGATTTAGTCAAACAAAGAGACAACATGTTAATTCCCGTCCCCCACTTTTCTAGGAACATATCTTAGAAAAGTTTCTCAGGAAGTTTCTTTCAGAGCTGGAATTTTTATAGCCCCTTCTCCTCTTGCTATCTTTCCAAGAGGTGACAGGTTTCCAAACATCTGGCTCCAGTCCCCCAGTTGTATTTCATGTGCAAGTTATTCAATACAAGACTTAAGATATTCAGGTTACATAAAAAAAGATTACTTGTACCAACTTCCCCCCCCCCTTCTTCCATTGAAGAATGGCAGATACACAGATCTGACATATTGCCCTCCTCAAAAATTTGAGAAATACATCTGGAAGACATCAAGCATGTGTTTTGGGTGGAACTTCCCTAGTAATGTGGGTGTTTTTACTTGTCGTTTTGCTACCCACTCATTTTCTGAAGAGGGAAGGTATTTCCAAGCTACTAGATATTGAGTGGATCCATGGTGAGTGTGTGAATCAAGGATATCTTTAATTTCAAAATGTTGTTGCCCATGTACTATAATGGGAATTGGAGGTGTGGGAAGGGGGGTGTCTAAGTTTTGAAGTGATCTCTGGTTTGAGTAGGCTACAGTGAAATACTGGGTGAACCTGTTTAAGTGTTTTGGGAAGTAGAAGCTCTCCAGTACAGGATTAATAATTCTGGAGATGGAAAATGGCCCAATAAATTTAGGTCCCAGTTTCTTAGAGGGTTGCAATGATTTTAGGAATTTTGTAAACAAATATACGTGGTCCCCAACTTTGAATGGTTTAGGATCAGAGCTTTTTTTGTCCACTTGAGCTTTAAAAGCTGCTCTAGCCTCTTGTAAGGCCAGTCTGACCACTGGCCAAGTGGTTTGCAAATTAATTATCTACTTCTTAAGGGAGGGAATTTCAGGTTCCTTGGTAGGTAGCTCTGGCATGGGGTTGAATTCTTGCCTGTGGCTACCTCGAATGGAGTGAAACCAGTGCTACTGTGTTGTTGTTGTATGCTACCTCTGTGAAAGGAAGAAGGTCAGTCCAATTCTCCTGTTGGTAATTAATAAAGGATCTTAAATATTGTTCTAATATGCTATTAATTTGTTCTGCTCCGCCTTTGGTCGGTGGGTGATTTGAAGATGACAACCCCTGGGTGGAGCCTAATAGGTTTAAAAATGGCCTCCAAAATATGGATATGAATTGTACACCCCTACCTGAGATAATCGATTGGGGAGCTCCATGGAGCCGATAAATGTGTCTTAAAAACATCTTTGTCAATGCCTTGGCTGTTGGGATCTTTTGGCGGGATACAAAATGAACCTGTTTTGAAAAAAGATCAGTTACAACCTAAATAACAGCATTTCCTGCACTTTCAGGGAGCTGCACTATAAAGTTCATAGATATCTCTTTCCAGGGTGCTGAAGATTCTGCCACTGTTTGTAAAAGTCCAAATTTTCCTTGTCCTCTTTTTGCAGCAGCACAGATGGGGCAACTTGCCACAGTTTTCAATATCCTTTTTGAAAGATGGTCACCAAAATTGTCTTTTGATGAGGTGCGGGTTTTTTATAAATCCGAAGTGACCTGCCATTTTTGAGTCATGGCATTGTTTCATGAGGTCCATCCTCTGGCTGACAGGGATGTAAAGTTTGAGTAAGCAAATGTTTTTGTAAGCCTGGAGCCAGTTGTCCTTAAGTAGTGCCTCCTTAAATATTGAAGTTGTTGCATTGTGTGTCAGTGATTCTTTCTTCTCTAATTCCTTTGGCTGCAAGTTGGGTTGGTTGGATCATAGGTTTTATAACTTCAATCTTTTTGCTGTTGTATTGGGGTTTCCTGGAGAGGGTATCTGCCAAGAATTGTTTTTGCCCTGGGAGATATTTGAGAGTGAAATTAAACCATTTAAAATATTGAGCCCACCTTACTTGTTTTTCGGAGAGTTTCTGTGCAGTTTTCAGAGCTTCTAGATTCTTATGATTGGTCCAGACTTCAAAGAGGATTTGGTTCCCTTCTAGGAAATGTCTCCATGTGAGGAGTGCCCATCACACAGCATATGCCTCTTTCTCCCATATGGTCCATCTTTGCTCGGTTCCTGTCAGTTTCTTGGAAGTATAAGCACATGGTTGAAAGTATAAGCACATGTTCATTCTTTTGGAGTAGAATTGCTCCAACTGCTACAACACTCGCGTCTGCTTGGATGACGAATGGTTGTTCAGCATCTGGGTGTTTCGGGATTGGTTCTGCTGAGAACAGTTGTTTAAGTTTTTTTGAATACTGCCTGGCATTCCCTCATCGAGATAAGGGGTTGCCTTGGCTTGGGTTTCTTCCTCCCACTTTTATTTTTAACAAGTTCATGATGGGGAGGGTGATATTCGCAAAAGCTGGAATGAACTGGCAGTAAAAGATTAAAAAACCCAGGAAGCTTTGCAGTTGTTTGCGAGTATGGGGCGGTTCCCAATTGATGACAACTTTTACTTTTTGTGGGTTCATCTCTATTCCCTCGTGAGATATTCTATATCCCAGGTAGTCAATTTTTTTCTTGATAGAATTCACATTTAGAGAGTTTTGCATATAGTTTAGAGTTTTGCATATAATTTGGAGTTTTGGAGTTTTCTGAGAACTGCTCGGAGTAACTTGATGTGCTCTTCTTTTGTTTCTGTGTAGATTAAAATTTATTCGAGATAAACTAGAACCCCTTTATATAAAAAATCATAGAGAGTCTCATTAATAAATTGCATGAACACAGCTGGTGCTCCTTGTAGTCCGAAAGGAAGCACTTTAAATTGGTAGCATCCCAGTGGGGTGTTAAAAGCCATCTTCCACTCATCCCCCTTATTCTAATGTGGTAGTATGCCTCTCGTAAGTCTAACTTTGAAAAAAAAATTCCTTTAAAGAGGTGGGCTAGCATGTCCTTCATGAGGGGGAGTGGGTAGATATTCTCCAAACTGATGTTATTTAAATTTCGGTAATCAACACATAAGCGTAAGGAGCAATTTTTCTTTTCACAGAATAATACTGGGGCAACTATTTTTGGTCGGGTAGGTTCGATGAAACCCATTTTTAGATTTTTATCAATAAATGCTCTGAGTTCTTTTAGTTCTCTGGGGGACATGCAGTACATTTTTGGTTTTGGAAGTTCAGTCCCTGGTAGGATTTCTGTTGTGCGATGAGGTGGGAGTTCATCAGAAGCTTCCTCGGTAACTACTTGAGCTAAATCCTGGTACTCTTTGGGGATGCTAATGGGTTCAGTCAGCTGGCTGGCCATGGCTGTTTCTCTGTTCTCTTTCTTTTTCTTTCCTCTGGGCTGTTTGCAAATGCTACATGTTTCTGTAAATGTATGGTTCCTCTCTTCCAGGGTTTTTTTTTTTTTTGATTCCATTTCCATAACCATGTGAGTCCTAGGACAAGTGGCCCTTCCATTTCTGGGGCTACAATGAATGTAAGTATTTCACTAAGTAGGCCAGTCTTATTTTCAATGGTTCTGTGACAAAACTGGCTGGCTCCCCCACACGATAGTTCCATCTAATTGTCAAAAAGCAATGGGATTTTGCATTTTCTTTCATTGGATTCTCAATTTCCCTACTAGGGTGGGGTTGATTAGGCACTGGGTGCACAACAAATCCAGTAATACTGCTACTACCTTGCCCTTCCCTCAGCTGGGGATAAATAGTCTTGGGGTAGAGTGAGTAGTTCAGTTGGGTTGTTTACCAGTGAATCATCTTCCTGATCACTTTCAGACTGGCTGAGGTCTCCTCAGGGCATTGGGGATTCTTCCTCTAGGTTTGGGGGGGACTGGAATCTCACAGCTTCTCAGCTTCTCAGGCAATTTCTTTTCCTCAAGGGTTGGATTTTCCATGTTTCCCCCCAATGGGTGATTTGGCTTTCTGGCAAAGGTTTTTCAATGGCATTCTGCTGCATGGTGCCTCTCTTTTCCACACTTAAAGCAGCCAGATGGTCTTGGAGTCATGGTGGTTTGGTGTTTGAAAAACTCCCGCTTTCCCTAGGGTGGGGATCTTCTCCAAACTCTGCCACTGTGGTGCTGGTTACGAGCCATGTCTATCTCCATCTCCTCTGCCATCAGAAACCATTCATGCAGGAGGTTTGGAGCTCCACGGGCCAGACAGGCAGTGTATAGGTTGTTGTTGAGTCTCTCTTTGAACCAACAGACTAGGATATCTTCTGGCCAGTCGACTCAGCTGGCCAGGTCATGAAATTCTTCAATGTACTCGGCTACTGGGCGACAGCCTTTCTTTATGACTCTCATGCGGTTGTGGGCTTTTTTTATCGGCAAGGGAGTCTTTGAAGTGGTGGCGTAGGGCTGTCATTAATTGATCGAGGTTCCTCAGTTCTGGGGTGCTAACGTTGTGGAGGGTCACCATCCATCTGGCTGCTGCCCCTTCTAGGGCTAGGTTGACAACTTGCACTCGGGCCCCCTGGGTCGGGAAATTCCGTCCATATTCTTGCATGTAGGTGAGGACTTGTGCCAGGAAATATCCCAGTTTCTGGGGGTCCCCATCAAATTTTACCCCCAAGGGTGGGATTTCTCTGCAGTTGTATGTCTCTGGGTTGGCCAGGGTTAATCCCCTGCTCTGGAGTGGCAAGGGCTTGGGTACCTTCTTGATTCTTCCTGATCAGAAAGGGCCTCCAGCTCCATTTTCCACACAGGTTTATGGTTTCCCCGGGTAAGGTTTACTCCCTTGGTTCTTCCATCCCAGCTGTCTCTCTTTCCTAAAACCTATAGAACATCGGGTCTTTGTGGAACTTTTGCAGGCAGCTTCAATGTCGTTGATGGGGTACACTAAGTCAGTGTCTGGCTGAGTAATTGTCAAAGTTTCTCCCCAGCATTCAGCTTCCCCTTGCTCCTTGCTATATTCAGGCATTTTTTGCAAGGTCCCCTTGGTTGAGTGAAGTTCTTTTCAATGAAAAAAAAATTCCACTCCAGGTTGACTTGTATTGCAGATTCTGCTTAATGTAAGCACTGGACCTTTCCCTTTTGACCAATAAGAATGAACTTCTGAAAGCTAGGTACTTCAAAAGAAATTCTTTATTGAAAGGAAATGATCCAGGTACTAGTCAAAGCAGAATCTAAGATGCTTCCAGGCATACAGTTATTGATAAAGGGAGTTAGAACCCCTCCCCTTATTCTGGTGTGGATTTAGTCAAACAAAGAGACAACATGTTAATTCCTGTCCCCCACTTTTCTAGGAACATATCTTAGAAAAGTTTCCCAGGAAGTATCTTTCAGAACTGGAATATTTATGGCCCCTTCTCCTCTTGCTATCTCTCCAAGAGGTGGCAGGTTTCCAGACATCTGGCTCCAGTCCCCCAGTTGTATATCATGAGCAAATTATACAGATTCAATACAAGATTTAAGATATTCAGATTACATCAAAAAGTATTACTTGTACCAACTCCCCCCCCCTTCTTCTTCCATTGAAGAATGGCAGATACCTGGATGTGACAACTACCTTTCTGAACAAGCATTTGGACAGATAATGCACATTACACAATGTATATAAAATAAAATAAAGTGAACAAATAAAACACTAGAGATCTAGAATTGTAATTATTAATTTTTAGTTAAAGAAGTACTACAGGTAGTCCTTGACTTATAGCCATTATTACTCATTAAGATAGATAGATAGATAGATAGATAGATAGATAGATAGATAGATAGA
>BLBF01000022.1:20093767-20138420 GCA_015471245.1 Laticauda colubrina | reverse complement strand
ATCTATCTATCTATCTATCTATCTATCTATCTATCTATCTATCTATCTATCTATCTATCATTGAGAGAATGAGAGAGCAGCTTTAAAATTTCTGATGATTTTCACAAAAATCATTATTTTCTGAAGAAAACTTCCTCATACTTTTATTTATCTGCAAGTTTGGTAACAGCACAGAAACTCTGATTTAGTTTATCACAATTAATAAGAATTGCATTGACAGGAACAGAATAAAGAGGGGAGACTTCTTTCGAATATTGCCCTATTAGTATTAGAAAGACTCAGTTTCAAATCTCAGTGTAATTATGGCTTTTGACCAGTTATTATAGCTTTAAGCAGGAAGTTTTTAGCATAATGGTAGCAATAGCCAGGAGATATTGATCTCTGTCTCTGACTTCAGCATCTTTACTTCTGATTTTTCAGTGAAACTTCTAAAGGGATTTTTTTTTTTTTGGAGGGGGATATGAGTAGAAATTCCATTTCAAGCATCTTCAAGAAAACAGACCAAGTTTTTCCATTACTGTTTACGGATCTACCTAAATTACAAAAATAGGATAATTGAGAAGATAAGGACTAACACCTAGGAAAAAAGTCAGAGTATAAGAAAAATGAATATTTATGAATACAATGTAGTTTCACATCATATACGGATGCGCAAACTCAGCTAATTTGTGTTTCACTAATTTGTCCATGTAGATCTGTTGATGTTCTTTTTCAGATTCACTAGTTTGTTATTTCCGTGCTGTCGGTGTAAGTTGTTTCTTTATGTTTTCAGAGAATAGAGATAATTTTTTGATGCAATTTAGAATGGCCCATTTCACCCAGCTATCAACTAGTGACAGGTTTATGAAGGGAGAAAAGCCTGCAAAGTTACATGATAGATATTTCTAAATATCTAAGTGTGTTGTGAAAAATAAGTGAAAGGGAGCAGTAAATCACATTAAGAAAATGACTTTATAGATGTTGCTGATTTTTGTCTGACAAAAGTGGTAACTTCAGATCAAATTGTTGAATTTTGAATTGATACTTGTTTGGGTGTCATTTGTGTCAATCCCACTTCTTCAGCATTTATATTTTAGAAAGTCTTAGTCACTTTTGACAGAGCACCATAAACAAGAGAGAATGTCTTTAATTACATCATTGTAAACAAGGCCTTCTGCTTATTCCTTTCCATTATTTCCCCAAATATCATGAAATATGGCTCTTACTTATTAATATGAGCCAACTTGTGTTTGGATTTAAGGCAATTCAGTCCCATTTAATAGGATTGTATTCTTCTCAGGTTTTCTGGAAATACTGATCAATTATTGGTCGTTTTCTATTTTGCCACAATAATTTATACTTCAATGTTTCTTCGAAAATATATTGGACAAAGTAAAACACTTCAAAATTTGAACTTCGGACTTTTGAATCAGGCATTAAAGGATTAATACAGGGAATGCTGTATTAAAGACATGATCTAGCCCAAGGGTATCAAACTCAAGGCCCGCAGGCCAGATCTGGCCCGCAGGGTGCTTAGAACTGGCTCACAGGGCTGCCCTGGAAACAGTGAAGGACAGGCCTGCAGTGCCTCTGCCAGCGAACAGAGCTCAGGAAGGCTGCACGCAGCCCTCCCTAGCTCTGTTTTCACTGGCAAAGGGTTGCAAGAGGCCGTTATAGACGGAAACAGAGCTCGGGAGCCTGTTTTCACTGGAAGAGCCTGTTTTCACTGGGCCACCAGCGCCCCAACACAAGTGATGTCAAGCTGGCCATGCTAACTCTGGCCATGCTCCCCCAACCCCCTGAAGACAAACATAACCCTGATGCGGCCCTCAATGAAATTGAATTTGACACCCCTGATCTAGCTAAAGTAATAATAACTTAGGTCAGCATTAATTCTTGGGAATAAGAGGGAAAAGTATCTAATTTTGGCAGATTGATGGCAGTTAGATTGCAGATTAACAAAGAAAGAGTCAATTTAATTAATTGCACAATAAACCAAGTAAATCATATGTACCAGAACATGCAATAAATAAAAAAATATATATGATGAAACAGAGAACATATATCTGCATAATGACTTTATTGTAGGTTTTAGAAGAGACATTTCATCAGATGCATTTTGAAAAGAAAAAAAGGTATGAGTCACTTGTGACTGTTAGATACCTATTTATCTATCATAGCTGCAGAGGTAGGATTCTACCGGTTTGGACCGGTTCCATAAAACCAGTTGTTATGATTCTCTGCAATTTGGAGAACTGGCAAATCGCACCACTGGCTGGCCCACCCCTCTCCGCCCACCCCTTTCCTCCCCACCCAGTCAATCCTTATCCCGCATATACAATATGGCTGCCTGAAGCCTGCTTTTGCCTACCCACCATGCCAGCCATTGCTTCCTGCCTTTGCAGTTGGTGAGTGAGGCTCTGCAAGCAAGCCTCAGTCTCCTACCTGTCACCGCTAGTCACCTTTCCCCCACCACCACTTGCCTTTTGCCACCGCTGCCGGTCACCTTCCCCCCATTTGCCTTCATTGGAGAACACAAGAAGCAGCTCCGTGTCAGCTCCGGACTGCTCAACACAGTTCAACTCAAGCAGTTCAATGGCTGCTTCTCTCCCCTGCTGGTCTAGCTGGGAGAGTGAAAGTCTGTTTCCTGGCACAGCGAAATTTAGCTTTGGATCCTGCAAGTCACCATCAGGAAATGGCTCCAGGAGGCAGAGAAGCAGCCAGATTGAATCCTATTCCTCTCTGCCATCTCTCTGCTCCATTTCCTGAATGGAGGGGGACTTGCAGAACCCAAAGCAGCAACTCCCGGTTGCTAAAGTAAATTTTGCTGTGCTGCACAAGTCAGTTTCCCAGGGCCCTGAGGGCCGTCCCCCCAAAATGCTGCTGCTGCCACTCTGAAGGTCTCCTTTAGATGGATCAGTAAGTTCTTGCTTTGTTCCCTGGGAAGGGCTCCATCATGGAGGGCTGTGTCTTTGGGTCAGGTTCTTTCTGTTGGGCCTCCTGCCTCACATGGAACAGCAGGAGGAGGAAGTGTGTGGTGGGGAAGGCTGTCTGCAGTTCTTGTAGCCAAAGCCTGGAATCCTGGGGTGTCTGCAAACTTGCATTTGTGTGAGGTTGGAGCCCCATGGCTGGGTGGGCTAGGAGGACATTTGCCCCATTTGAAATGCCACTGCCTGGCCAGTGTGTCAGAAGAGAGGCAGAAAGAAAAACTTGGCAAGTCTTCTCCTCTTTCTTGGGTATTCACACAGAGCATGGACACATGAGGCTGGGTCCTTCTGTGGATGGGCAAATCCCTCCAGTGCCATGCACACACAATGTGTTCACAGCATGCTCTGTGTGTATGCCCAAGGAAGAGGAGAAGAGTTGTGAACTTTTATTCCTCCCTTTGCAGGAAGAAGGCAGCCACCACAGCCTGTCCCTTTAAGGTACCTCAACGTAGAGGTGGGGGTGAGGAGGGACCATAAAGGGACAGCCAAGCTACAACAGCTGCCTTCCGAGCAGCTCCGCTGTGAAGGGAAGGGAGGAAGAAAAGTTTGGCAACTCTTCTTCTCCTTGGGTAGAGCGTGCACGCACGGCACTGGAAGGATCTTCTGCAAGGAGTCGGCATGTAGGCCAGTCCCACCAGCACTGTGAGATGTATGAGTGTTTGCTCTGTATGTCTGAGGCTGAAAAAGAGGAGGGAAGCAGCCAGGTTGAATGCTATTAGCACAGTTACAGAAGCAGAAAGCAGCTGCCACCAATGCCCTCATGTGAAGATGTTGGGAGCAGGAAGGCTCGACCCCCTCAGGAAGCACTCACCAACTCTCTGACACCTACCAAGTCTCCTCCCAATGTGCTTCTCTTCCTCCTCACCAGAAGCATTATTTTGGAGGAGACTACAGGATTGCCCCACTTCCTCAGTACTGGTTCATCAGATTCCCACCACCCAGCACCAGTTCAGATGTTACTTCCCCCCTCCTGGGGGGGAAGATGGAGGGAGAGGGAGGGAGGAAGGGAAAGAGAGAGGGAGAGGGAGAGATGAGAGAGAGAAAGAGATGAGAAACAGAGAAAGAAAAAGAGAATGATGAGAGAGAAATGAGAGAGAGAGAGAGATGAGAAAAACAGAGACAGCTCTGTGGCCCCAAGATTTTGTAGAGCTGTATGCAAAAATGAGTCCAGCAAACGCATATTCATTCATTCAATAAATGCCATTGCAAAAACCAATCCCAACCACAAAAAACTTCTCTCAAGACCAGACTTATCCATACTACAAAGAATCCACTCCCGTGAACTCCACGCAGAACTCAAAAACCATCTAGACAATGGAGAAAAGGACCTATACATTAACAACAGAGCTGATTGCATCAAAAGAAAGTCACACAGCTCACAACTCCGCATCCAACCCCACCCCATCCAATCCAACATCAATCAAAACTAGGCATGCATGCCTAACTACCTCTATTCCAACCACAACTGGCCTTAAATGCAAGCTTCTCTTTATTCTTTTTAGCCATGTATATTATAGTTCATCCTCTAAAACATGCTTTGGCTGTGTCTCATATGTTCTGGAGTGAAGTATTTTCTCTTTTATTTTCTTTAAAAAAAATCTATTTCCTTTGTTGCAAATTCTTTTTTAATATGGATTGAAAACTGAGTGTTCCTTATCATGTGGAATTAAAGTGAGAGGAATAGCAAGCAAACAACCACAACCACCACCGCCTCCCAAGGAGCTTTACCCAATGGCAGGATTAAAATAAATAAACAACTGGTTCTCTGCCTGGATCCCGGGCACTGTGCTGCAATGGAGAAATGGGAATTGGGGAAAACAGTGTGAGGGAAGGAGGAGATTGTTTTACTTCCCTCATGCTGTCCCCTCCATTTCCCATTTCTCCATTGCAGCACTGTGCCGCACCACGGAGCTTTCCCCACTCACCACTGCCCAGATGCCCACATTTCACCCAAGGATTTCTTTGCTAAACTGATTGCATTTCTTCATTACATTTCTTGCCACTGTGTGCAGGGAAACAAAAGTTTGTGGAACTAAAATAAAAAAAAAGTTCAATCAATTCCAACTTTGAGAGATTTGTTTTTTCACTAGAAGTAGGAATTGGCTGCTTGAACTTCTTTTTTAGTCCTACAAACTTTTGTTTCCCTGCACACAATGGTGAGAAATGTGACAGACTGGAAATCAGGTTAGTAAAGAAATGTTTGTGGGAAGTGAGGACATCTGGGTGCCAGGTGCTGAAACTAGCCCATCTCTCTCCAGCAGCTGCTCAGGCCCACTTAAGCCCATGTCACACTGCACCAATGGATGCAAAGAGGATGTAAAACGGACAAAAAAGCTTGCCATCCGTTGGTTAACGCGATGTACTCACTGCCTCCGTTTTGCTTCCTCTCTATCTGTTCAGCATCCGTTTATTGACGTTTCATCCACTCAGAAAGTCTTGAGCTGCCCAAAACTTTTGAGCGGAAAATGTATCCAATGCATCCGTTCTGCATCCTCTAGGCATACGGGGGACATCCATTCTGCATCCATTATGCATCTGCTATATCCGCTAGGCATCCGCTGTGCATCCGCACAACTCAAATCCGTTCCAGCGGTAAACGGACGCAGGAAGGAAGCAGAACGAACGCACAGCGTTAGTAGCACGGATGGAGAAAGGATGAAAGCGGATGCAGCTCATCCGCTCTGCATCCGCTTTGCATCCTCTACGCATCCGCTCTGCATCCTCTACACATCCTCTACGCATCCACTCTGCATCCACTCTGCATCCTCTACGCATCCGCTCTGCATCCTCTACGCATCCTCTACGCATCCTCTACGCATCCTCTATACATCCGTTCTGCATCCTCTGTACATCCGCTCTGCGTCCTCCCCACGTGCGTTCCTTTCTGTGTTATCCACTCTGTTTATGCAAATGTTTGCCCCTTTTCAGAGTGGATAACAACGGATGGAACATTTTGCTCGTCTGTTGTGTCCTTTTTGTATCCGTTGGGCAGTGTGACATGGCCTTTAAATGTCGTGGCATTCCAACTTTGGCTGGGAAGGGGCAGCTGTCATGGGAATTGCAGGCAGGACAGCCACTTCTTCAGCACCTACCCAAACCTCTGGTCCTCTGCCAGGGCTTTGGCCCTGGCTACTGCCTTATGCACAGGCCCTGCCCCACTCCCACTGCCTGCTGTAAAGTAAGAGTTTTTGCCTAAGTGATGTGATTGAAGGTGCTGCATCTCTGTTTGGTTTCTGTTGCTCTGCTCTTGGACTTTTGGGGAGGACTTCCCCCCTAACCTGGAAAGAACTTGAATGAAAACCAGACATGTTCCAGAAAACACAGATTTATCATAGCAATATCAATAGCACTTAGACTTATATACCACTTCACAGTGCTTTACAGCGCTTGCTAAGCATTTTTTAGAATCAGCATATTGCCTCTAACAATCTGAGTCCTCATTTTACCAACCTCAGAAGGATGGAGGGCTGAGTCAACCTTGAGCTAGTGAGATCTGAGTTGCCAAATGCTGACAACCAGTGATCAGCAGAAGTAGCCTCTAACCACTGCACCACTCTGGATCATAATTGGTTCACCGAACTCAACCAAAAATTAGGTATCAGTTCTGTTGAACCAGTTCAAATCAGATGAATCCCACCATTAGCTTTACCTTGTCATGATGGGGTGGGAATTTGTATGTTCTGCAAAGGAGCCAGACTAAATTTGCTCCAAACCCATTTAATTATGGTGAAAACACCTCAAGTAAATTCTATACCAGACTGAATATTTCTTGGATCAACAAGACATTGAATACTATGGCTTCTGGATGTTCAGTGAAAAATATGCTACAGGGCTCAGCTTCCTCTGCAAGGCAACCAGGCCATGGAGTTGACAGGCGACTAGAAGACAAATGAAAAATCGAAAAATCTGGACAAAGGAAGAAAATTATTCAATTATGGAAGCTTATTATAGATCTGAGCCAACAAAACATGGATTTTAAAAGTGCACGTTCAAGATTTGAAGGAAGAATCACCTGGATATGGAAATCAGTGAACAAAAATATATGTACCAGAGGAGTGTTATTTTGAAGCACAAGCTCTTCACTAAGGCAGAATTACAAGAGATTGCAAGCAGGAAAATCAAAGTGAAAAATTTAGCTGGAGCTAAAAATAATTTGATTGAATTTAAAAACTTTGAAGAATTTGAGGCAAGGAAACTGAAGAATAAAAAAATCAGAATTAGCCTGGCAACAATATATGACCTGGAAAATAAGGAAATTGCAGTTGTGTTTGAAGGGCTGAAACAAAGAGTTGTAGCTATTGCAGAGAAAAAAAAGCGATCATAACTGAATAATGCATCTAAGCAAAATTCACAATTTTGAACAAATCAGCATCATTTCTATGATCCTTGAAAGTGGACATGGTGCTACCACAACTCAAAAATCTAACAAAAAGTGCTGTAAAATTTTGGAAGAATTTGTGGGAAAACAGCAAAAAGCCCAATGAGAATGCAAAGTGGATCAGACAGGTTGAAAGCACTACAGAGGTGATTAGAATAGAAGATGTTCACATAACAACAGAAATGGTCAATAACTGGAGTGGCCCTGGTTTAGATGAGTTGCATAGATTTTGGTTGAAATCACAAACAAGTTTGCATGCAAGATTAGCCAACCAGATGAATCATAAGGTGACCAACAGTCCTCCTTTAGGAGGACAGTCCTCCTTTTCTAAGTTCTGTCCTCCCTCAAAAAGTGTCCTCTTACATGTCCTCCTTTTTGATATTTGAAGACGAATCTGTAAATCTTCATATTTGATCAATGCCAAGCTGATCTGTTGTGTGTGATGTGATGTATTTTTATTTGACATGATGATTCGTCAAGGCTCGGTACAGTGTGGTGAGATGCAATTATGAGACGCATGCGCTTCACATAGGAGAATTGTTTTGAGAGAGTGTGCCACGTGCAAGTGTGCACCGCATGCAAGAATGCGCTTCACGTAAGTGGCTTTGTTTTTTTTCTTCAATTTATTTGTGTCCTCCTTCTTATTGTAAAAAAGATAGTCAACTTATGAATCAGGTTCTGGAAACACCAGAAACTGAAAAATGGCGAACAACCAGAACTTTTTTGATTCAGAAAAATGCACAAAAGGGAAATAAATCTAATAATTATAGGCCAATAACTTGCCTGCCAACAACATAAAATTACTTACAGGCATTATTGAAAACCAAATTTATAGATGTTTAGAAAATAAGGATTTGCTGCCTGGAGAACAGAAAGAATGCTGCAAAAGTTCAAAAGGAACTAAAGATCAACTGATAATTGATAAACTGATTTTCAAGAATTCAAAGAAAAGACAAACAATTTTGTTCATGGCCTGGATTGACTATAAGAAAGTGTTTGATTCTGTTCCACATAGCTAGGTTGAAAAATGCTTAGACATTTAGCTTAGACATTTTTGGAATTAGCAGTAACATCCAGAAATTTCTGAAGACTTCCATAAAGCTATGGCAAACTAAACTGATGGCCTGTAGAGAAGAACTTGGTGAAGTTGAAATCAAATGAGGAATCTTCCAAGGTGACACATTGTACCACTTTCAATGGTACCTGTTGTGGTTCGCCGGCAGCCTGTGCAGACAGCAGCAGAATCAAACAGTGGAGAAGAATGGGGACCAGGCCGGGAGTCTGGAGAGGACTCGGATGAGGGTCCTGTATCCAATGCAAATATGGGCCAAGACCATCTGGGAGTGGGGTGCTGATTCCGGAGCCTCTGAAGTCTGGCAGCAGCAAAGCTGAAGAACAAGGGAACTCTGTTCCCAGTGCATGTGTGTGCAGAGCTGCTGGAAGGCAAGAGCAGCTCAGACTAAAGGGGTGACTCAAGAGTAAGGCTTGGAGATGATTGCCCCTCCCATAAGGTATAAAGGACAAGCAAAGCTGAAGAAACCTTAATAGGAAGCAAAGTTGTTCATTTTGTTCAGATTAATCCTTGAAGCTCTGTGTGGACTTTGTACTTCGGTTGATTTTTTATAATTCATTTGGCACTCTAGTTGTTGGCAACAATTCAAAGAAAAGAAAGGTGGGTGCTTATCTTGAAGGGACTGTTTGGGACTCATTACCTTCTGGGAATGAACATAATTCCCAGTGTTGAAATAAAACAAGAGTTGTTTTAACTACACGTGTGCTAAAGGCCCTGTCACACTGCCCAACAGATGCAAAATGGACACAACGGATGAGAAAAATTTTCCATCCGTTGTTATCTGCTCTCAGAAGGGGCAAAAATTTGCATAACCGGAGCGGATAACACGGACGCTGGGAGGACGCAGGGCGGATGGAAAGCGGATGCGGAACGGAAGCCAGGTGGATGGAAGCAGATGGGAGTGGATGGCACATCTGCTAGGCTTCCGGGGGGCCGCAGCAAAGCGGACGCGGAACGGATACAGCGGATGCAGAGCGGACGCCGAACAGATGAAGCGGATACACAGCGGAAGTCTAGCAGATGCACAGCGAAAGCCGAGCGGATGCCGAGCGTTAATTGCGCATGCGGGGAGGATGCATTGCATCAGCCCCGTGGATATAACAGAAGCAGCTCGGAAACAGGTCGCTATTCAGAGGAAAGACCTGCTTCCAGACACATCGACTGCCTTACCTGTCCTGCCTGCATGTCTGCCTGCAAGCCTTGCTGCCAGCCTCCCTGCAAGCCTTGCTGTCTGCCTGCCTGCCAGCCTTGCTGCCAGCCAGTCTGCCTGCCAGCCTTGGTGCCTGCCTGCCTGCCAGCCTTGGTTCATGCCTGCCTGCCAACCTTGGTGTCTGCATGCCTGCCAGCCTTGGTGCCTGCCTCCCTGCCAGCCTTCCTGCCAACCTTGGTGCCTGCCTGCCTGCCAGCCTTCCTGCCAGCCTTGGTGCCTGCCTCCCTGCCAGCCTTCCTGCTAGCCTTGGTGCCTGTCTCCCTGCCAGCCTTCCTGCCAGCCTTGGTGCCTGCCAGCTCCCTGCCAACCAGCAACCCCACAACCATGCAGAAGCACAGCAAGCCTCAGCCATCTGCTGCCAGCCCTTGCAAGAAGGGCAGGGCTACCATCCCACCCCCTGGCCCTCACTCTGGTTCTGCTGGGGCTTCTGCAGCACGGGCTCGCTCTTCTGGGGCTGGGGCTTCTGCTGCTTCTGCTTTTGGAGGAGATGATGACAACCACTCCAGCACCAGCCACCTCCACAGCACCTGGACCCTTCACCCCTGAGACTGAGCGACCAAGAGGAGTGCCAGAGACTCTTTTTTGTTTTATAGCTTCTTGTTAATAAAGTCTATTTTTGATTCATACACTTGCTTCATTTCTTTTTTTTAATAAAGTCTTGCTGGAAACTTTTAGAAATGGTTTAAGCCTTTGCATGCTTGTGGGATGGGTTAAGATAGCAATGGGTTGGGCAGGGATACCTTTGGGATGGGTAATAGCTGTGGGATAGATAAACCTCCAGTGCAAGCATAGTGGGACTGTATGGTCCACCCTCCCAGATGCGACACCTATGTCCCTTTATTATCAATAATAATGTAATCAATCATCCACACATGTCAACACAAACACAACTCTTTATTAAATGCCCTGTTCATTGTAGGCCCACCCAACATACATGGCCCAATCTCATCTTGTGATGAGACAGGCTGAAGGAAGCATCCATTAAGCATCTACCATCCTGTCTTACCACACCACTGCTCCAGCTGGGGAGTTGCACCAGTGTTTCAGGAGGTTGCGCTGCTTCTTCCCTTCACGTGAAGCTCTGTTGGGGCCTTGCATATCCTCAGTGTCGATCAGGTTTTGCCCTTGCCTCCATTCCCCAGGCTCCATGTCCCCATTGCCTTGTTGGAGGTCCACGAGCCTGTTCTGCAAGACTGGGTAGCGGGTGCACATGAGATTGTGCAGGATGCAGCAAGCTTCCATGATCCTCCTCACAGTCTCTGGGCAATGCTGCATGGTGGTGAGAAATACATGGAACCTGTTGGCCAGGATGCCAAAGGCGTTCTCCACCACCCGCCTTGCCCTGGACAGCCTGTAGTTGAAGATCCTCTCTTCACGGGTGAGGAGTCTGGAAGTGTAGGGCTTCATGAGGTAGGTTGTGAGGGAGAAGGTGAAGTAGGACACATCTTGTGTGTCATTGGGCAGGGGGTCTGGATCTGGGAAGCCCACGATGAGGTTGCGTTCCAGCTCCTCCTTGAGATGACTGGCGTTGTATACCTGGGCATCTGAAGATGAGCCCTTGCCTGAAGCATCGATGTACATGAACTTGTCGTCAGCATCGACCATGGTGAAGAGGATGATGCTGAAGAAGCCCTTGTAATTGAAATAAGTGGACCCCGACTTGGCTGGAGCTTTGCAGGCCACGTGCTTGCCATCTATGGCTCCAACGGTATGGTGGAAGTTCCACTTCTGATACCACTGCTGTGCAAATTTCTTCCAGCCTTCTTCAGTGGAGGGGCACTGGAGGAGCTCCTCCTTGTATTCTTCAATGATGGCCTGCACCACTTCTCTGACCACAATGCTGATGGTGTTGGGTGGCACCCTCCATCCGTACTGCATGCTGCTGTAGGTGGTCCCTGAGGCCAGGTGGCAAAGAGTGAGTGCCACCTTGAGCCCAGGGTCCAGGCTGGGGCGGAAGTTGGTGTTTGCCTTGGTCAAGCTGGGTGTCAGCCGCTGCACAACTTCATCAAACATGGCTGGAGGCATCTTCATGAAGTTCTGGAATGCCTGAGTGTCTTCGTTTCTGAGCTCCACCATCAGCTTGTTGTACAGTCCATCCTCTGCTCTTCTGGTGAACCATCTTCGTACCCAGAGGCTTCTTGGCTGCCTCTTTTTCTTCCTGTAGTAGAGTTCACAGAGCCTGTAGATGGCTTTGCACTGTTGCAGAAGGATGGTGGCTGCCAAAAGGACTGTGTTACGATCTATGGTGGACATGACTGGATGCTGTGGAAGAGCAAGAGTCAGATGAAGGCTGCAGATGTCCGCACCGCAGGGCTGATGTTCTGAAAGTGAGATCCAGATGTGTTGCTCCCCCTTTTTATAGGCAGTATAGGTGTCCCTTTGCATCCTCTAGGCATCCTCTAGGCATCCTCTAGGCATCCTCTAGGCAACCTGTAGACATCCTTAATATCAGAGATAGGTCCCCTCTGCGGACGTTTTTTCCATTTTAAACGCTTTGTTTCTGTGCTGCATCCATTCTGCGTCCGTTCTGCATCCATTCCGCTTCCTCCCTGCGTCCGAGCAGATGTGAGTTGTGCGGATGTGGAATGGATGCCTAGCGGATATAGCGGATGCGTAATGGATGCAGAATGGATGTGTAGCGGATGCGTAGCGGATGCAGAACGGACGAATTGGATACATTTTCCGCGCAAAAGTTTTGTGCAGCTCAAAATTTTCTGAGCGGATGAAACATCAATAAACGGATGCTGGACAGATAGAGAGGAAGCAAAATGGAGGCAGTGAGTACATCGCGTTTTCCAATGGATGACAAGCTTTTTTGTCCGTTTTACATCCTCTTTGCATCCGTTGGTGCAGTTTGACATGGGCTTTAATTTCGGTCTTGGGATGCCTTGGTCAGAACAGCACCACTAACAAGCATTTTGAACAAGACAGTCTGTGGCTATGAATTGGCTAAAATAGGGTTGAAATTTTCCCATTTTCTCTACATAGATGATTTAAAATTGTTTGGAAAAACAAAAGCTGAATTGAACTCACTGTTGAAAAGTACTGAGGAGTTTAGCAGGGACATTGAGATGCATTTTGGCATTAACAATTGCTGTTAATACCAATAGCACTTAGACTAAAGGCCCTGTCCCACTGGCTGATGGATGCAAAATGTATGCATAAAGGACACAGTGGATGAGCAAAATTTCGGAGGTGGCTCCATCCATTGTCATCCGCTCCAAAAAGTGGCAAAAATTTGCATAAACAGAACGGAAAAGAACGGACGTGGGTAGTATGTAGCAGGGATGTAAACGGATGTTCATCGGAAGCCTAGCGGATGTATATCAGATGCAAACCGTTCACTGCGCATCCTTTCTATTTCCGTGCTACTAATGCTATGTAGACGTTCCGTGTACCTTTTGTTTCATCCCTCTTTCCATTTTCAGCTGCAGCAGATGTGAGTTGAGGGGATGCCCAGAGGATGCAGAGAGGATACAGCGGACGTTTAACGGATGATAAACGGACATAGAATATTTGTTGCTCGGATGTCACAGATTTACATCGTACACAGCGGAAAGTTCATCCATTCACAAAGTTTTGTGCAGCTCAAAACTTCTTGCGTGGATGAAATCGCAGTGGATGGATGCTTGACGGATAGAGCGTATAAAACACGTATGCAATGAATACACAACGGATGCATAGCGTTTTCCAACAGATGGCAAGCTTTTTTTAACGTTTTACATCTTCTTTGCATCCGTTGGTGCAGTGGGACATGGGCTTTATATACTGCTTCACAGTGCTTTACAACCCTCTCTAAGTGGTTTAACAAAGTCAGCTTATTGCCCCCAACAATATGGGTCCTCATTTCACAGACCTCAGAAGGTTGGAAGGCTGAGTCAACCTTGAGCCTGGTGAGATTTGAACTGCCAAATTGCAGCAGCTAGCCTTCAGCAGAAGTAGTCTATAGTACTGCATTCTAACCACTGCAACAGCATGGCTCTAAGGCAGGAAAAATTGTTGAAGATATTGAAGATGATGGATCTGAACTTGATAATTATCAAGTTATTTTATCAACTTGATGGGCAGGGCAGGGGAAAGTTACTGCAACATCCCATTCCCTCCCCATCCCACTAACCTGTGTTCCAGCTCCGTTCTCCTGTGCAGGGCAAGAAAAGAACACTCATCCAATCAGCTGGGACTCAGGAGGCAGAGAATAGATGGCGGGGCCAGTTAGAGATGGTTTTTTCTGGTTCTCTGAACTACTCAAAATTTCCACAACCAGTTTTCCAGAACTGGTCAGAACCTGCTGAATGTCACCTCTGAGGAAATCCTATACCATTTCAGACAAATGGTTGCCCAATTTCTTCTTTTAAACTTCCAGTGTTGGATCACCTACAATTTCTGAGGGCCAGTTGTTCCAGTGATTAATTTTTCTAACTGTCAGGAAATTTCTCCTTAGTTCTAGGCTGGTTCTCTCCTTGATTAGTTCCATCCATTGTTTCTTGTCCTGTTTTCAGATGCTTTGGAAAATAGGTTGTCCCCCTCGTTCACACTAAACTCTGTGCATAGATCAAGGGCACTTCCTGGATATCTATGAAAGACTCTTCACTCTCTACAAAGACAACAAAATAAATGTGTGCAGTTTGACCTTCATAGTATGGCAGCTGGCATCCTTAAAATGTGAAATCTTTTTTCATATAATCAGTTTTTAGCAGAATTGTTGTATTAGTCCACTGAGAAAACTAATCTATTTGGGTGGCCCATATATAATTAATCAACTTTTGTCTGAGGCTTCAAGCCTTTGAATATCCATGTCAAGGGATTTCTCACCTGGACTCTTAAACATGAAAAAAACTATCTTAGGTAACAAAAACCTATTAGACATGCTATTAGCTCACAATAATGAGAACATATTCTAGCTCCATAAAATAGTATGAGCCTGTATTTTTTCTTTCTTAAGGAATTTCCATTGCTTCTCTCAGCCTGTCTTAATGTTTTTGCAAAATAGAAAGTGAATGAGAGTCATTTATAAAATGAAAATGCATTTCAATATCAGCCTAACATTGCAATTAGAACAGGCAACGTCTTCTAACTTGCCTGATGAGAAAGAGATCAGCCTTTTTAAACAACTAAAACTTATTTGCTGTGAAATAAACTAAAATAAAACTGAACAGATATGAAAGAGAAGTGTTCTGCTCTTCATACCATATATGAGCTATGAGCATTATAAAAAAAATATCCATGTGACTATCATTCTGTTTTCAAGTCACAATAGCAGTACTGAGAAAATAAATATTATTTTTCCAGAAGCTACAACCTTCAATTTTAGAATGGTAAATCAGCATTTTTGTGCCTCAAATGAATAAGCAGATATTTCCTGTAGCCAGTATCATAATATGTGGCAGAGGTGGGATTCAGCAGATTCTGACCAGTTCTGGAGAACCAGTAGTGGAAATTTTGAGTACTTTGGAGAACCGGCAAATACAACTTCTAACTGCACATTTTACAGTATCCTTCCCCTTCCATGCCCATCAAGCCATGCCCTCAGAACCGGAAGTAAAAAAAAATTGAATCCCACCACTGATATGCAGATATGAATCTTGGGTACTTACACAAACGTTTAGTTGTTTGCTCGGTTTTATATCTTTCACAATTCTCACTTCTTTCCCTTGAAAAGACAAAGAAAAATCCAAGCAAGAAACAGAGCAATCTAGGCAAAATATATTTAAAAAAAAGAAAAAGAAAAGAATGGCACTAGTTTCAGAATAAGAGCCAAATGTCTGCAAAATCTCCCAAATGAATATTTGAAAGTTTGGTATAGTTATACTCAGGGGTGGGATGTTATATATATACTCAGGGGTGAACATACTAAGCAAATTGGAGAACCAGTTGTTAGAAGAAATTACTGGCCTAATCCTGTAAGGAAAGCAGGAAGGAACATTCTGGTGTTGCTTCCAGAAACTGCCTCTCCATTAACCCTTAAGGCCCTGTCACACTGCCCAACGGATGCAAAACGTTAACAACGGACGAGAAAAATGTTCCATCCATTGTTATCCACTCTGAGAAGGGGCAAAAATTTGCATAACCGGAGCTTATGCCAGCCTTGCTGTCTGCCTGCCGGCCAGCCTTGGTGCCAGCCAGTCTGCCTGCCAGCCTTGGTTCATGCCTGCCTGCCAGCCTTGGTGCCAGCCTGCCTGCAAGCCTTGCTGCCAGCCTTCTTGCCAGCCTTGGTGCCTGCCTGCCTGCCTGCCAGCCAGCAACCCCACAACCATGCGGAAGCACAGCAAGCCTCAGCCATCTGCTGCCAGCCCTTGCAAGAGGGACAGGGCTACCATCCCGCCCCCTGGCCCTCACTCTGGTTCTGCTGGGGCTTCTGCAGCACGGGCTCGCTCTTCTGGGGCTGGGGCTTCTGCTGCTTCTGCTTCTGGAGGAGCTGATGACAAGCACTCCAGCACCAGCCACCTCCACAGCACCTGGACCCTTCACCCCTGAGACTGAGTGACCCAGAGGAGTGCCAGAGACTCATTTTTGTTTTATAGCTTCTTGTTAATAAAGTCTATTTTTGATTCAAACACTTGCTTCATTTCTTTTTTTAAATAAAGTCTTGGTGTAAACTTTTAGAAATGGTTTAAGCCTTTGCATGCTTGTGAGATGGGTTAAGATAACAGTGGGATGGGAAGGGATACCTTTGGGATGGGTAAGGATAGCAGTGGGATGGGCAGGGATACCTTTGGGATGGGCAGGGATACCTGTGGGATGGGCAGGGATACCTTTGGGATGGGTAATAGCTGTGGGATAGATAAACCTCCAGTGCAAGCATAGTGGAACTGTATGGTCCACCCTCCCAGGTGCCACACCTTTGGCCCTTTATTATCAATAACAATGTAAGCATTGATACACACATTTGAACATAAACACAACTCTTTATTAAATGCCCTGTTCATTGTAGGCCCACCCAACATACATGGCCCAATCTCATCCGTGTGATGAGACAGGCTGAAGGAAGCATCCATTACGCATCTACCATCCTGTCTTGCCACTCCACCGCTCCGGCTGGGGAGTTACACCAGTGTTTCAGGAGGTTGCGCTGCTTCTTCGCCTCATGTGAGGCTCTGTTGGGACCTTGCACATCCTGAGTGTCCATCAGGTTTTGCCCTTGCCTCCATTCCCCAGGCTCCATGTCCCCATTGCCTTGCTGGAGGTCAACGAGCCTGTTCTGCAGGACTGGGTAGCGGGTGCGCATGAGATTGTGCAGGATGCAGCAAGCTTTCATGATCCTCCTCACGGTCTCTGGGCGATGCTGCATGGTGGTGAGAAGTACCTGGAACCTGTTGGCCAGGATGCCAAAGGCGTTCTCCACCCCCCGCCTTGCCCTGGACAGCCTGTAGTTGAAGATCCTCTCTTCATGGGTGAGGTATTTGGAGGTGTAGGGCTTCATGTGGTAGGTTGTGAGGGAGAAGGCGTCATCCCCCATGATGAAGTAGGGCACATCTTGTGTGTCGTTGGGCAGGATCTGGGAAGCCCACGATGAGGTTGCATTCCAGCCTACTCTTGAGGTCACTTGCGTTGTATACCTGGGCATCTGAAGATGAGCCGTTGCCTGAAGCATCGATGTACATGAACTTGTAGTCAGCATCGACCATGGCGAAGAGGATGATGCTGAAGAAGCCCTTGTAGTTGTGATAAGAGGACCCTGAGTTGGCTGGCGCTTTGCAGGCCACGTGCTTGCCATCTATGGCTCGAACGGTGTGTGGGAAGTTCCACCTCTGATATCACTGCTCTGTAAGTTTCTTCCATCCTTCTTCAGTGGAGGGGCACTGGAGGAGCTCCTCCTTGTATTCTTCGATGATGGCCTGCACCACTTCTCTGACCACAATGCTGATGGTGTTGTGTGGCACCCTCCAGCTGTACTGCATGCTCCTGTAGGTGGTCCCTGAGGCCAGGTGGCTCAGAGTGAGTGCCACCTTGAGCCCAGGTTCCAGGCTGGGCCGGAAGTTGGTGTTTGCCTTGGTCAAGCTGGGTGTCAGCCACTGCACAACTTCATCAAACATGGCTGGAGGCATCCTCATGAAGTTCTGGAATGCCCGAGTGTCTTCGTTCCTGAGCTCCACCATCAGCTTGTTGTACAGTCCATCCTCTGCTCTTCTGGTGAACCATCTTCGTAGCCAGAGGCTTCTTGGCCGCCTCTTTTTCTTCCCGTAGTAGAGATCACAGAGCCTGTAGATGGCTTTGCACTGTTGCAGAAGGATGGTGGCTACCAAAAGGACTGTGTTACGATCCACGGTGGACATGACTGGATGCTGTGGAAGAGGAAGAGGCAGATGAAGGCTGCAGAGGTCTGCACCGCACGGCTGCTGTTCTGAAAGTGAGATCCAGATGAGTTGCTCCCCCTTTTTATAGGCAGTATAGTTGTCCCTTTGCATCCTCTAGGCATCCTCTAGGCATCCTCTAGACATTCTTAATATCCGAGATAGGTCCCCTCTGCAAACTTTTTTTTCATTTAAATGCTTTGTTTCCTTGCTGCATCCGCTAGGCATCCGTTCTGCATCCGTTCTGCATCCGTTCCGCTTCCTCCCTGCGTCCGAGCAGATGCGAGTTGCGCAGATGCGGAACGGATGCCTAGCGGATATAGCAGATGCATAACGGATGCCTAGCAGATGCGTAGCGGATGCAGAACGGACGAATTGGATACATTTTCTGCACAAAAGTTTTGAGCAGCTCAAAACTTTCTGAGCGGATGAAACGTCCATAAACGGATGCTGGACACATAGAGAGGAAGCAAAATGGAGGTAGTGAGTACAGAATGGATACATCGCGTTAACCAATGGATGGAAAGCTTTTTTGTCCATTTTACATTCTCTTTGCATCCGTTGGTGCAGTGTGACATGGGCTGTATAACATTCTTGGGATGACTGGACTTCCTGTCTCTGGAACTTCTCTTGAGTTTTTTTCCTTCTTTGCTGGTACTTTGCTTGTATGGAGTGATCATTCAAAGTTACAATGGCACTGAAAAAAGTGACATGATTGTTTTTCACACTTACAACTGTTGCTGCATCCCCACAGTCATGGGAGGCCAGGTGGGAGATGCGTGCCTCAATGTGAGTGATGTTGAGTTGTCCATGTCCAGCCAGTCACATGACCACCAAGCCATATCCACAGAACTGGTTGTTAAAAAATTTGAATCCCACCCCTGGTTATACTCTCTAGAATTGCTTTCTATAACTACCATCTTAGTAATCACTTTAGACAGCTTACAATATTAAAACAAATATTAAAGGGTGTGTCATTTGGATAAAGAATATAGGTCTGCTGAAATTTATGAAATAAAATGAACCAAAGTACAAAATGCTCAGGGTTTTTTCCCAATTCCTTCCCAGATATTTAAAATTTTCAAGAGCAGTTTAAAGATATAATCAACGAATAGTCATCCAGTGTTACATATGTAAAACAAATGGCTGCATACATTTCTAAATAAATAAGGAATGATCATCCAGTAAAAGGAATATAAATGTATTAAAAATTGATCCCACTTAACCCCTTGCCAGTTTAATTTTGACTATGAAAAATAGTTTGGAAGGTTGTATTTAAATATTTCACTTAGCAAGGCATACATAGCTCGTAAAGTATGGTGATTAATTTAATAATCTCAAATGTACATTTCTGAGCTCTGCCAAATTCAGATACTCCTTATGGAAGAGGACTGGTGCTTACAATTTTGGAGTAGAATGTCCTATTATATTCCATATATAGAAAAGCATATGCTAGGTTAAGTATTTTTGAAGTTTTTGCCAATTGTCCATTTTACATCTTTTAAGAACATAGATGTCCTGTATTACAGAACTTATGCTGGCTGCGAATACTGAAGTGATAATCCAATAATGTCATAGACCAAGTTGGAGAATGATTTCAGACTTATTTCATAGCATTTTTCATTGCATGAATCATTGTCAATAGCTACAGTACATCAGATTTCTGTGTTCAGATGGAGACAGAATGTTTCTGGTAACTGGATAATGAATGACAAACAGCAGGAGACAGCCATTACTTTCAAATCCTTTTGAAAGGATTTTCTTTCAAATCCTTTTGAAAGAAAATCCATTTGCTGATTTTCTGGAAGCACCTGGTTGATCCCTACAGGGGAACAGGATGCTCAGCTGCATGAGCCTTTGGTCTGGCTTGGCAGGACACTTATATGCCCAATATACATTTTAATAATTTGTTACATATCTCCAGCCAAGAAAAATGACAGCTCATGAAAGAAATATACCAGTTTGGCATTTGTTCTTTTCTAGGTTAAAGTTTACCGAAACCCTTTAACTATTTCAGCCATTATTGGAACATAACAATTCTAGTCCTTTTAGTCTTTAAGTAGCCCTGTATTATTGGACAAGGAGAAAATATGGAGGAAAGGATTGGATAGGCTGTTTCAGGGGAAAAGAGATCTTGAAACTGGTGTTGATTTCCCCTTCTAATTTGATTAGCCCATTCTATGTATCAATTGACCAGACTGCTGATACCCTGTACTCATGGTTAAGATGCTCATGGTTAAAGAGTAATCTGTGCACAAGAAGACCATCCTCATTCATGATTTGTTATTGGATGAGACAGCACATGTAGCATTTATTAACAAAATATGGCTTCTCAAAGACAACTATGCATGATGTCCATCCAGGCACAGTTTTTTTTAACCCCTCTAGCAACATGGTTAGGAAAAAAGAAAGTCTTTGATCATGAGGGCTGCCTTATCTTATTCTTCTGTTAAAATATCAAGCTGTAGACACAAACATGGATTCCTATTTATGAACCTACCACATGTTGACCAACAGGATCCATATTTAAGCTTCTGGATGTGATATCTAGGTTATGGTGAACAATCTTCACCATAATTGGATCTTCACATGTGGACCTGATCTTTTGCACCTGACAGTATGGATTATACCCAATTATACATTCAACCCTGGGCTATAGGAAAGATGCTGCTAATATCCTTTCTCCATGCTTGGAGGCTGTGAAATCTAAATGGGAGAGGACAGACTAAAGCTGAATCCAAGAAGATAGAGTTACTGTTGATATATTAGGGGTTCTCTATTGCCACCAGTGTTGTCTCTTGATAGGCTGACACTAGGGTTTATGGTTATGGGTATGGTTCTTTCTTGAACAGCAAGTGGAAGCCATGGCCAGAGAACCTACGTCCAGTTTTGGTTTATATCTAGTTGTGAACTTATCTAATGCAGGAGAACCTGAATACAGTAATATCTTTATTATCACTCAGATTAATACAATGTGCTATGCATGAGGCTTCCCTTAGATACTACTGGAATCTGAAAACTTGTCCAGAATGCAATAGGTTACATATTTACAAGGTTTTAGTGCTGGTAGCACATGGTATTGATTTTCCAGGCCTTATACTATTTGCTAACTGGTTTTGAGGTTCAATTTAAGGTGCTGATTTTGAGCTAAAAATATCTATGCATGGTTCTTAGACATATATACCACTTCATAGTGATTTACAGCACTCTCTAAGTGGTTTACAGGATCAGCCTACTATGCCCAACAATCTGGGTCCTCATTTTACCTACCTTGTAAGGATGGAACAGAAGGTAGACAGAATCGAACTGCTGGCAGTTGGAAGAATTAGCCTGCAGTACTGCATTCTAATCAGTGCACCACCATTGGTTTTTATTTTTACATAGATGGCATCCATTGTTATTAATGGAATAACTGCATATTAGAAGCTAAGGGATGGTTTATCTAAGATGGTTTTGGAGTTCATGATTCATAAACTAATAAAAGTTAAACCATTCAATGGAGAAAAAATAAACATGTGATTCAGCTTTTCAGCATTAGGGAGGTCAATTTAAACTTTTCCTTTAGAGCATTCCATTTTATCAGGCACAACAAAATCACGTAAAATCAATATTAAACATGGGCTGGTATACATCTTCTTTTTTTCTTTATGCGATTTTAAAATAACAATATAAGAATTTTCTTCCAATTTTAAGCAAGGAGATGATGATGTAAACCAGTACACACCAGCACCATTTTTTTTTGTAGTAGAGGGGTCTAGGGAACAGGTAGAGAATAGGATACCTTAGAATTTAGCATATCAACATCATGTCCTCACGCATATTGCATTTTGATCTTCTTGGCACTATCATTTAACATCTGAAAAAAAATCTGCACTTTTGGCAGACTTCGTGACAAGGAATGGTAAGAGGAATTTCTAATTTCATAAATCCTTTAATCTTACAGTTTTCAAGCAGACTCCAGATGCAGACTCCACTTTCAGATGCAGACTTGTTAAGTTCAATAATATGCCCATATAATGATACTTAAAAAAGGCCTGCAATTATCAAAAGTTTTTCATGTTCCTGCATATTTTTTAAAAAAATCTGCAATTATTTGCAGAAAGATGGAAGATTATTTCCAGAAAAAAAAACATGCACCTATAAATTGGACAAAAGTTTAAGGAGCTGAACCTTCATTTATTTGTTTGAACAAGTGTTGGGTTTCCTTTCAAAATAAATGGCAAGAAAACTACCTTAAAATAAATATTAAATATTAAAAAGGAAATATACAATATATCATTAACAGATCATCTATATGTGGTGGAATCTCAACTAGACTGGAGGGAAGGGTCAAGAGAGACAGGGTGGACTTCCCCCAGAATCCTTGAAGCCTTATCTTGTTTTCAAAGGAATGCAGTCAGTTTGGCGAGGTTCTTGTAATATACAGTAGCTGACTTGTAATAAAATTACTATTGAGACTCCTCACATATGTTTCTGGTTGCTTTTGCCTGACATATATCATCTCCCACAACTATTGTAAGCAAGCAGTAGTAGAAATATTATAAACAACTGTCATTAATGTAAAACAGAGCAGTTTTTTAAAAATATAAAATGGATCCTCAATAATAATGGTTAACCTGTTTCTGACATTTATTTATTTGTTAAATGCCAATTTCTCACACAATTCATGCCATCTATAAACATATGCATAAACAACTTTGGCAAAATACAACTAGCATTTCACAAGCATAGCAAAGAAGACCACTACATTATATTCATTAATCGACTTGTCTCTTTCTGTCCCATAGTCAGGATTTGACAGGCTGCATATTGAAATGTATATTTTCAGTCATCATCCCACAATGTTGTATTTATTAATTGTATCTCCACTGAAAGTTAACAGAATGTAAATAGGAATTCCTCTTAAAAGAGGAAGAGGATGAATATAAGCTTAAAATACCATGAAGAGGCTTCCAGTGGCACTTCCATCAAAGATGGACCTAAGACCGCAATTGTGCATGACTTTGACAAGTGCTTATCCTTTTGGACCCATCTTGGACCCACCTTGGAGGAGTGGGGAAAGAGGGGGAGACTGCCAGCCAGATCTCCCCTACCTGGCGAGGTATACTCTCCTTGAAGACAGGAGGTTGTGGCAATCTTAATGGCTGTCCTGAAGATGGGAAAATTCCGGGACTTAAGTGTGTGCTGGAGCAGTGAAGTGGTGAGTGGCATGTAACCAGGCAAAGGATTTGGGACTTTTTTGACAATCCCGAGAAACAGAAGGAAAGAGCCCTCATTTTTAAGAGTGTGGCAGCGGCGAATGGAAAATAAGAGTTAACTATGAGGTAAATAAAAAATTGGACCATAAAAGGTTCATAATGGAATTAGAAACCAAATTTGAAATAAGATACAGAAATTGCCATTAATTAGGCATTGGACAGAATGCTGGACTTACCCGGAATTGACTACATTTAAAAGAGCTGATGGTTGAAAATTAGCAGAACTAATACAACTGAAAAGAGAAAAAAGAACTTTGAAAAGTAAAAAGTGATGTTGAGTATCTTTTCTTCTTATGATTTCATGGAAAATTACTGGTCTTACAAATGTGTGAATGAGACATGAAATGAAATAAAAGACTGTATCATAACAATAACCTCAGAAGCACCCAAAAAAAGGGGGGGGGACTGCAGCAAAAGGACAAGTGAAGATAATATATTGGGACTGTTTGGTGTTGATTGTGACAAGGAGATAGAAGGACTAATACCAGGAATTGAGACAAATGGATATTTTTATCAAAGATTAAAATAAAAGATTCTGACTTTCAACAAAATAGAGAATAACTCAACTGATTAAATAAAATGAAAGAAATATGCAAAGAATTCAAACTGGAACTGCAAACTGTGAGAGGAATGTTAAAAGAAAGAATGGAACTATTGGACATACTGGCAAAAAAATTAATGGTTATGCAGTTCACAGAAGAACAAAGAAAATTCAAGGAGGAGGAGTTAAAGGATGATGAAAGCAGCTTAGAAGAGCACAAAAAATAAGGGCCATTTGCCAAGAGACATGAAAGGAATTAAAATTAAGACATTGGTGATAGATGTAATAAATAAAAAAGAAAATATTCCCAAGATTAAACAAAAGAAGAAGAAGCTGAATAAGAAGAAATTGCAAAAGAGAGAACAGGAAAGGGTGGGGGGGGGGGAAATAAGTGATTGGCACATGAAAATAAAAACAATCCTAGAGGAAAAAAGAGGAGTTAAGAGAAAAAGACCAGAAAAACTTTGAAAAGGGAAAGCTGCTTAAAATTACAAGAAACTATATGGCTGAGAGATTTAGAAATAAGGGTTAAAGATAATATAAAGGGGATACCACATGGAAATGTATTTTTGGTATTTATTTATTTATTTATTTAGAAATATAGATTGGGGAGATTTGAAGTTCAAAACTTATTGGGAATTACCTTAAGATTATTGTATAATTATATATGACAAAAATGATGATAGAGTAAAATAGTTTACATCATTATAGCTGTACTTTTAAAGTTGTTGCGATGTTTTGGCAGAATCTTATCTGCCATCATCAGTCTTGTGTATTGGGTTTATCTGTGTGTCAGGCTTTGCATCCGGTTTCTGTTTTAAATTTGGTGCTAGCCTCATGCTTTGTTAGAATGTTTTTTTCTTCATCCTGATTGGTTAGGAGTCTTGGTCTGTGTTTTTTAGACTTGGAGTTTGCTGTGTTCTGCTTGATTGGTGTTTCTAATATCTTCTGTCTGTTTTGTAGCATTTTTAAAATCTTGATTGGCTATCAACATTGTGCTTTGTGTATTGGGGGCTTTTAGCGCAGCTTGGCTTCAGGTGGTTGGCTTTGAAGCTAGGTTTAAAAGCACAACTATAATGATGTGGGAAAATACCCGAACAAAGCTGAATACCATACATATAAATACCTGCAAAAGTATATATATATTAATTGATTATTGAAATGATATTAGAAAAACAAAGAATATGGTAAACTAAAAAATATATGTTGTTTTCTTTTTTTTTAATTGTATACATATTAGACATGAAATAGAAATTATAATTGATTATATAAAGTATATGAGAAAACAGAGAATATAGTAAACCAGAGGGGATTATATTGCAAAGTAAAGTAATTGTAACGAGATTATTATGTTATGATTAAAAAGGAGGAGAATGAAAACTTAATAAAATTTCATAGGTAAACTTTGGCTAAGTGGAAACGAAGAGAAAATATGAAATGGTAATATGAATATCTCTGGAATAAATATAAGATTTATTGTAGATTGGGGGATATACCATGTGGATCTTGAATATATTAGTTTTATTTTACTTTTATTCATTTTTGTTTGTTTATTATAGATCAGCTTTGAGAAAGCTAATGAAGATAACAATGTAAAATAAAATAGATGGTAAGCTGAAAATGGAAATAATAGGGGATAAAGAATGGAAAATATGTGAGGTTGAAATGTTTTTGATGTTGAATTTATGAATTGAGATCTGAAGTGAGAATTTATTCAAAGATCAGTGGAATAGACAATGATTTGATATGAAATATGAAGTTGGAAATGTAATTATGACTGTATGAATGTTGTAACCTGGAACCACGTTGCTCACTTGAAGAGATGTGTAAAAAAAAAAACTTTAAAAAAATATCATGAAGATTATCAATAATTGAACTAATTCAAATTCTACATCATTGCTAAAGCCCCTGTCACACTGAACCAACGGATGCAAAGAGGATGTAAAACGGACAAAAAAGCTTGCCATCCGTTGGAAAACGCGATGTACTCACTGCCTCTGTTTGGCTTCCTCTCTATCCGTCCAGCATCCGTTCATGGATGTTTCATCCGCTCCAAAAGTTTTGGGCTGCCCAAAATTTTTGCGCAGAAAATGTATCCAGTTCGTCCATTCTGCATCCGCTACGCATCCACTATGCATCCGTTACGCATCCATTACGCATCCGCTATATCTGCTAGGCATCCGCTACGTATCCGCGCAACTCACATCCACCCGGACGCAGGGAGGAAGCGGAACAGACGCAGAACAGATGCAGAATGTATGCAGAATAGATGGAGCACAGAAACAAAGCATTTAAAATGGAAAAAACGTTAGCAGAGGGGACCTATCTCGGATATTAAGGATGTCTGCAGGATGCCTAGAGGATGCCTAGAGGATGCAAGGGACACCTATACTGCCTATAAAAAGGGAGAGCAACACATCTGGATCTCACTTTCAGAACATCAGCCAAGCTGTGCAGACCTCTGCAGCCTTCATCTGACTCTTCCTCTTCCACAGCATCCAGTCATGTCCACCGTGGATTGTGACAAAGTCCTTTCGCCAGCCACCATCCTTCTGCAACAGTGCGAAACCATCTACAGGCTCTGTGAACTCTACTGCGGGAAGAAAAGGAGCCACCCAAAAAAAGTCTGGGTCCAAAGATGGTTCGCCAGAAGAGCAGAGGACGGACTGTACAACAAGCTGATGGTGGAGCTCAGGAGCGAAGACACTCGGGCATTCCAGAACTTCATGAAGATACCTCCAGCCATGTTTGACGAAGTTGTGCAGCGACTGACACCCAGGTTGACCAAGACAAACACCAACTTCTGGCCCAGCCTGGAACCTGGGCTCAAGGTGGCACTCACTCTGCGCCACCAGGCCTCAGGGACCACCTACAGGAGCATGCAGTATGGCTGGAGGGTGTCACCCAACACCATCAGTATTGTGGTCAGAGAAGTGGTGCAGGCCATCATCGAAGAATACAAGGAGGAGCTCCTCCAGTACCCCTCCACTGAAGAAGGATGGAAGAAAGTTGCAGAGCAGTGGTATCAGAAGTGGAACTTCTCCCACACCGTTGGAGCCATAGATGGCAAGCACGTGGCCTGCAAAGCTCCAGCCAAGTCGGGGTCCACTTATCACAACTACAAGGGCTTCTTGTAGTCGATGCTGACGACAAGTTCATGTACATCAAAGCTTCAGGCAACGGGTCATCCTCAGATGCCCAGGTATACAACGCCAGTGACCTCAAGGAGGGGCTGGAACGCAACCTCATTGTGGGCTTCCCAGATCCAGACCCGCTACCCAACGACAAGCAAGATGTGCCCTACTTCATCGTGGGGGATGACGCCTTCTCCCTCACAACCTACCTCATGAAGCCCTACACCTCCAAATACCTCACCCGTGAAGAGAGGATCTTCAACTACAGGCTGTTCAGGGCAAGATGGGTGGTGGAAAATGCCTTTGGCATCCTGGCCAACTGGTTCCAGGTACTTCTCACCAACATGCAGCATAGCCCACAGACCGTGAGGAGGATCGTGGAAGCTTGCTGCATCCTGCACAATCTCATGTGCACCCGCTACCCAGTCTTGCAGAACAGGCTCATGGACCTCCAACAAGGCAATGGGGACATGGAGCCTGGGGAATGGAGGCAAGGGGGAAACCTGATAGACACTGAGGATGTGCAAGGCCCCAACAGAGCCTCACGTGAGGCGAAGCAGCAGCGCAACCTCCTGAAACACTGGTGCAACTCCCCAGCTGGAGCAGTGGAGTGGCAAGACAGGATGGTAAATGCTTAATGGATGCTTCCTTCAGCCTGTCTCATCACACGGATGAGATTGGGCCATGTATGTTTGGTTGGTCTACAATGAACAGGGCGTTTAATAAAGAGTTGTGTTTATGTTGACATGTGTGGATAATTATTACATTATTATTGATAATAAAGGGCCATAGGTGTGACACCTGGGAGGGTGGACCATACAGTCCCACTATGCTTGCACTGGAGGTTTATCTATCCCACTGCTATCCTAACCCATCCCACAGCTATTACCCATCCCACAGGTATCCTAACCCATCCCAAAGCTATCCTTACCCATCCCGCAAGCATGCAAAGTCTTAAACCATTTCTAAAAGTTTCCACCAAGACTTTATTAAAAAAAAGAAATGAAGCAAGTGTGTGAATCATAAATAGACTTTATTAACAACAAGCTATACAACAAAAAAGAGTCTCTGGCACTCCTCTTGGTCGCTCAGTCTCAGGGGTGAAGGGTCCAGGTGCTGTGGAGGTGGCTGGTGCTGGAGTGCTTGTCATCAGCTCCTCCAGAAGCAGAAGCAGCAGAAGCCCCAGCCCCAGAAGAGCAAGCCCGTACTGCAGAAGCCCCAGCAGAACCAGAGTGAGGGCCAGGGGGCGGGATGGTAGCCCTGTCCCTCTTGCAAGGGCTGGCAGCAGATGGCTGAGGCTTGCTGTGCTTCCGCATGGTTGTGGGGTTACTGGCTGGCAGGGAGGCTGGCAGGCAGGCAGACACCAAGGCTGGCAACAAGGCTTGCAGGGAGGCTGGCAGGAAGGCTGGCAGGCAGGCAGCCACCAAGGCTGGCAGGAAGGCTGGCACCAAGGCTTGCAGGGAGGCAGGCACCAAGGCTGGCAGGCAGACCGGCTGGCACCAAGGCTGGCAGGAAGGCTGGCAGGGAGGCTGGCACCAAGGCTGGCAGCAAGGCTTGCAGGCAGACATGCAGGCAGGGCAGGCAAGGCAGCCAATCCGTCCGGCAGCAGGTCTTTCCTCTGAATGGCGACCTGCTTCCGAGCTGCTTCCTTTATATCTGCAGGGCTGGCGCAATGCATCCTCCCCGCATGCGCAATTAACGCCAGGCATCCATTAGGCTTCCGCTGTGCATCCGCTGTGCATCCTCTGTGAATCTGCTTCATCTGCTGTGCATCCGCTGTGCATCCGCTGTGTCCATTCCGCGTCCGCTTTGCTGAGATCCACCGGAAGCCTCGCGGACATGCCATCCGCTCCCATCCACTTCCATCCACTGGGCTTCCGTTCCACATCAGCTTTGCATCCACCCTGCGTCCTCCCCGCGTCCGTGTTATCCGCTCCAGTTATGCAAATTTTTGCCCCTTTTGAGAGCGGATAACAACGGATGGAACATTTTGCTCGTCCGTTGTGTCCTTTTTGCATCCGTTGGGCAGTGTGACATGGGCGTAAGGTAATTTAATGAACACAGCATGAAGAAATAGGCAAGGGCAACCTTACGTTTCTGGTATTTATTTCAAAGGCCACTGCTTTTTGGATTGCTTTAATAATTGGAACACTAATATTTGCACATTTTTTAATCTTATTTTTTCATGACACTTTGTAAAAGCCAAAAAAGCCATATTACACTCTTAATTTAATACTTAAATTAAATAGCATATTAATTAATGCAAGTGGAAATCAAGAGGTTGTATCTTCAAGAAACAATTTCCTCTGACTGGCCAATCTAGATTCAATAATTCTTGAGATAACTGTTCATCTTTTTCTAGCCCCAAAATGGGTTCCATACTCAAATTATTTGTTTTCAGCAATGTGGAATCAGTTTCAAATTACATCTTTATTATAGTCATAGACCAATATAAGGAATCAGATTTCCAAATATTGATCAGTCTTCCAGAGATTTCTGTTGATTAGATCAGAATCTAATGCGAGGGTCTTCAAACATGGCAAATTTAAGACTTGTGGACTTCAACTCCCAGAATTCCTGAGCTAAAATGCCTGGAGGAGGGATTCTAGGAGTTGAAGTCCACAAGTCTTAAAGCTGTCAAGTTTGAAAACCCTTGATCTAATGGATTGAAATAATTCCAGTGTCATGCCCCTTTATCCATAAAAAAGTAATATAGTCTATTTCCATTATTATCTTACTTCCATTATTATCTAATTATAGGATCAACTTGGAAGATGCCACGTTTCTCTTACTGTTTTGTTCTTCTGTCTAATCATTTTATCAGTCATGGAAATTATTTCATTTTTTTAATCACTGTGCTGATTCTATCCTTTACAACATCAATCATAAATAAGCATATTACTAATTTTTCTCTTTTCTGCTCTTGATAACATAGAAAGTTTTTTAAACTTTCATTGCATTGTCTTTCTATGGAATTCAATATTCTACTTTCATTATTTAGAAGTTAACCATTGTGTCAATCACTCAGTTAAAACTAAAACTGATTCAAGAAAAATGTAAAATATCTGTTGCTAAACATGATCACCTTCATATTGTTGTGACTAATTGCCAGTCAGCCTCGTCCACCCAGAGAAAAATTTATGTCCTAGATACTAACTCATGTAAAGTTCAATGTTGCAATAAGATAGTGAATGTCAGTGTTAAAAAGAGAAATTACATATGTTCTTCATGTTTCCATTGTTCAGTTTTTAATTCTCATGTTTCAATCTCCTTCTCCTTGTTAACTACTAGATTCAATGAAACAAGAAGGTGAAATGGTTTTCCATCTGCAAGACTCATGAGTTCACTGTTGTAGTTTTTCTAAGAACACCTTGATCTTATTTATTTACAACAGAATTTCAGAGTATCTATTGATAATCTGTTACTTGGAAACATCAAACCATAACGTGGGTTACAATTAAATGGAAAACTGCTATTTTTACATTTAATTAATATGAATGTTTTATTTGTAGCTCAAGGATATAGGTCATCTCTCTCTTTGCCAGGTGACTAGTTATATCAACCCAATGTTGAAATCCAACGCTTGTCTTACATTGCAGATGTTACATAAGGTTCATAAAAGACACTGGGTCCATTCCCCTAACCATTCACAGATTTATGGGGGCAGGAAATAATGGTCCCCTTCAAAGCAGCCCAGGCACCCTGTTACAATTTAAAATTTAAAGTGATGCCCAAGAAAACACTAATTATATAAATTGGACATATAAATAAGCTAGTTTTTCTGAACCAATCAATGTGAAAGTGGGATAGATACGTTCAACTGATTTTGGGAATGGTTAGATTTGATTTATGTCAAATAAATACCTTTTATTTCATGAAATTCCACTATATTAAAAAAAAAACCTCATTGCACATTTTAGGAGTATTTTTCTTTTTGCTGTTCATAAGAGAAGTTATGTTTTTATAATCCAGCCCAATGCTTCCTTAATGCCTGAAAAGAAATTGTACACATTTTCCTATACAAAATGTTCCCTTTGGTTTTATGCCTACAAAAACTTCTGATTAAAGAAAAGGAACAGTGTATGGTTTTTCTGGGTTATCAAAACATTCATTTCAAAACAAAAGAGCAGAAATGAAAGAGGGGAGGGGGCAGGAAGAGAGAATAGCATGAAGAAGTATCATTGTGAAGGTTGCGAAACTCTAATGCATCTTAACAATTTCAGAAGAAATTCTAATAATTTGTGATTTGTAAAATTAAAGTTTAGCTACATTAATAGAGAACTGAAACTTTATATTTTGCATGTCATACTAAACTATGGTTATCACATATTTTATATCCATCTAAGCATCTTGGTCAATTTACAAATAATTGCTCATTTTGATTGCAATTCCCTATATATTTATCAAGTGAATAAATTCTGTAGAATTTCTGAATCAACATGTATAGACTTGTTGATTGAATTGTTATGTACATAATACATAATGTATGTATACATTATGTAATCCTTGTTAAGTTTGGAACATGCCATGATTATTGATTTTTGTTCCTAATGATTTTGAACAACAGAAATTACTAATGGGAAGTTAGAGTTAACCTATGACAAAAGTATGTTGGCTTAAAAGATACAATCAATTAATCAGAATAGAACTGAAGGGAACCTTGGAAATGTTCTAGTTCAACCCCCTCAAGCAGGGGACCCAATACCAGGGCTGTCAAATTCCTGCTCTACAGGCTGGATACATCATGCACTGGCCACACCCATACCCAGTTTAGTGAAAGGGAAAAAAACGTCCTGATACTTCACAGGATGCCACCATGATGATGTGAGTTTGACACCCCTGCCTTATACCATTTCAGACAGTTGGCTGTCCAGTCTTTTTTTTAAAAAATCTTCAGTGATGAAGTAACTACATTTTCTGAAGGAAAACAGAAAATTTCTGTTCCACTGGTCTTCATGGTTTAGGATGTTTAGACATGGACCCTTGGCCATGCCTCCTTCACCCACAACCACCTGCCTCAGCCTATTTACAGCCAGTTTTCATCCTCCACTGACCCTCCCTGGTCATTCTCCACGGCCAATGGGCCGATGGCCCTCTGCCCATACCCTTCAACCCTACCCATTCACCCAAACACCCTTTGATCTGGGACTTTGGCTGCATGGGACAAATAGCCCCCAGTCAATCAGATGGCAGGCAGAAGCAATGGTGCTGAGGAAACAGTCTGCAATGCAAGATATTTTTTTTTAAGTACTGTGGCTGCTCTGCACATTTTGGGACCTTGTAGATCTGTCACCAGGACTGGAGTGAGGGGGAGTAACAACTGCCAGAGCCACTAGGAGACAGAAAGATGAGAATATGTTGGGAGGCACCAGAAATCGAGGGAGGGGCACCTCAAGGGAGGGTTCACAAAGACAGCTTGGTTCACAACTCATTCAGCTACAACAAAAGAGGGAAGGAGGAGAAGGCCGATGCTGTTTCTGCAATGTAGGGGGTTGGGGGATCATGCAGGTGAGTAGCAAGACCAGCCCTGTTTCTGCAATTGCAAGGGGGCTGAGGGGGTCACAGCAGAAGAACAGAGGTTGCACACGCTTGGAGGCAAACCAATTGCCTGTTAGGTATCAGACCAGAGTGGCAATGGCAGGGCACCACAAAGCTGCATACCACCTCTGTTCACCTGCCTGCATGACTGCCTCAGCCCCCCAACAGCCCCCAGAAGCAACCCTATCCAATAAAAACCTAAAAATGTTTTTATTGGATGATTGAGGATGATGGTGAAGTGCCTTTTTATAGCTTTTGTGAGTAGCCCAGTGTTATATTTCTTAAGAAGGCAATCATGTAAGTTATATAAATAAATAAATAATTTTTTTAACTCAGTTTCTAATTGCAGAGAGGATGGTAGACATAGCTTTACAGGGCTTTGGATAATATGAACTCTTTTCAATCCAAGTTATCTGGTTCTTTTTCAATCTGACCTACTTCATCAGACTGGATTAAATTAAAATCAAAAATTCACAGGAAAAAATATCCTGTGATATATTCTTTACATATTTATAGTGGGCAACTAGCTGTACCGGTATTATTTTTCTGCTTGAACTAAACCTTTACACTGAGAAAGGGGCAAGTTTTACAAGAAGCAGTGTATGTTTTCACATAACATACATTTTATGTGTGTCTTTGAAAGCTGTTACCTTACATAGAATGCAACCGTGAGATCAATGCAATGAGTAATTTTATTGCTCAAACATGAGGGAAAAAATGTAGCCTGTTTCTAAGTTTGGATAAAAGAAATGAGTAGCATGTGATCCCAACGACTGTGGGAATAACTTCTTATCCATATTCTTATAAAGACCTTTACTGGGTTATTGTCTTTTATTGGTGGCTGCATAATCACAGCTTCTGCTTGCCCAACATTTTTATTGACTCCTGTGTCCAAAAGGGAAGACAGTGGGAAAACTGCAAACCAAGCCCTTTTCTGTGCTTGGTTTGCAGTCATTTTTTCAAGTGTTGACTTTCATGAGTATCCTTCAGCATACGTTGCAGTTGCTGCAACAACAGATCTGTATTGGAAACCCGAAACTGTGTTTGTCACATGTTTTTAAGTAGGAAAAACTGTCTTGGCTTTGCCACAGTATCATAAGGCTTTCTTTCAACTGGATGCAACTGGCTGAGAGCAGCTTAGCCAGGTATTTTACTGTTATACATTTCTTATGTGTGATTTTTTTTCTCTCCACTCCACTTTATTCAATGGACCATTAATGATTCATTTTAAGTAACTAGCAGAGCAATTGGAGATTGTTAACAGGAAGATAACAGAAGGCCATATGAGACTTTTCAAGAAAAAAAATAAGTCAGACTACACTTAGAAGCTTTTCAATAAGTACTATTCAGAACCAGTTGTTCAATGGGTTTGTTGATTATTTTCTTCAATTTCATCATCATCATCATCATCATGTAAAATCCAATTATTGATCAAGATTTTTTTAAAATATACAGTGCTTGACTGGTTTTAGATCCTTCATACTGATTATTAAAACCAATGAGGTGAAATAACAGAATGATCCAATAGATGAAATATTTTTCCTGCATTCATGCCTTTTAAAAGTGCTACTTTCTTATTTGATTCTTGTCTGTCAGTGTAAATTTTCCTAAAGATGGAAGTTTTAATATATATTAGAGTCAATTAAAAAAAACTGCCTTCAGATTAAAGATTCCTCTCAAAACCCTATTTGTATTTTTTTATTCAGTTTCACATAATTGATAGAGCCAGTCAAAGTCATTGGAAAATGAGGGATGGTGGGAAAGCATCCCTAAAGTGACTGTTCTTATTCTGAAGAGAAAAAAATTACTTCTGAGTCTAATTTAGACAACTATAATATCAGATCCACACACTTCATTTTCTGTACCATTCCTACAGCTAGTATAAACCTGTAATTTAAAAATATTTTATAATGTCTGATCCGGTAATCACACAAATAATTTTAGTGGACAGATTTCCTTGAATTCTTTGTTCCTTTTTGTTCCTTTCTGACTGGCATTAGTGTACGATACCACATATCTCAAGCTTCTAAATGTTTTCAACCACTAGTTTTATGTAAATGTTAAAAATGAGCAGTGAGAGACACCTAGGGTTGGACCTCTTCCACTCACCGACACCTCTGAAACTGTCCACAGAAGGAGGGGAAGCACTTCAAAACAATTCCAGAAAGATATCATGGGCAATGGTATACAAAGACACCTAAAACTGTCTGTGAACTGTCCTTAAATACCTCAATCCGCTTCTTATTATGCTATCGAGCCCCTGACTGTGATATAATTCATGCAAACAAGCTAACTTCACCACTGACATGGGCTGCCTCTTGCCCACACCCTCTTATTTTTCTTGGTGACCTCAACTTACCTCTTATAAATTGGACACTAAATGAATGTACATCTCAACCTATTCATGCAACCCTGTACAATGCCATTACCACACTGGGACTGGATCAATTAGTATATAACAACACTAGACTAAACAAATGCGTTGTCCTCATTTTCTGCAACAGCTCAAACTCAATTTATGATCTAGAAATACAGGAACCATTTTCAAACTGACTATAACATGATTGACTTTTGTCTAAATTTACACCATCTCAAAAAGGATCATAATGATGGATCCCCAAAAAACAATTTTAAAAAAGCCAATTATGTACTCATAGCTGCCAACTTATCATTTCTTGATTGGCACATTTTGTTCGCAAAACAAAACTAAATAAGTAGCTAACTTTAAAAACCGATACACCACCTTATGCCGACAGATAAAGGCAGAATGCACGAATTACCACTGCAAGCAAGCGGAAAACTTTCTACACACAAAATCCACCCACACCTTCTATAACTTTGTAAACACCAAACTTAAAGACTCAAAAACCATCCCACCCCTAAAAGGACCTAATGAGAAAGACTATAGTGATGAAGCTGTTAAGGCAAACCTCTTCAACACATTCTTCAGTTCAGTCTTTGTAAACAGTAATAGCTCATGTCCCACATTTCCTAATCATATCACAACTAACTGCAATGATCTACTACATATTAACTTTACTGAAGATAATGCAGAAAATGTACTATGTCACTCAAAACCATCCTTATCTTTTGGCCCAGATGGCTTATATGCATCCTTCTTAAAAAAGCTCTCCACTGCCATAGCATACCCCTAAGCATAATATATGAGATATCATTCAGAACCAGCTCCTTTCCAAACCTATGGTCTTTAGCAATGGTAATCTCTATTTTCAAAAAAGGTCACCCCTGCCTGGTTGAAAACTACAAACTAATCTCATTTGTTGTGTCAGGTGCAAGGTTATGGAATCAATCATTAATCAATGCATTATCTTCCACCTACAGTCAAACAATCTACTCTCCAGTAAACAATTTCGTTTCAGAAAAAAGAATGTCCTGCAATTTGCAACTTCTACATTGCAAAAACATATGGACTACACTACTTCACCAGGGTAAAGCAATTGATGTAATTTACACAGACTTCTGCAAAGCCTTTGACTCAGTTGTATATGATAAACTACTATTAAAATTAAAATCTTATGGCATTTCTGGATCCCTTCACAAGTGGATTACTGCCTTCCTGTCAAACAGGCAACAAATAGTACAACTAGGAAATGCCCTATCAAATCCTGCATCAGTTAACACAGGTGTCCCCCAAGGGAATGTTCTAGGACCCACACTCTTTACACTCTATATAAATGACCTTTGTGATCACCTTATAAGAAATTGCGTCTTCTTTGTTGATGATGTAAAACTATTCAGCACCACCAATAATGCTACCATCCTTCAAAGCGACCTTGATTATGCGTCTGAATGGTCAAACCGTTGGCAACTCCAAATTTCGACCAACAAATGCTCTGTCCTACACATTGGTATAAAAAATCAATACACCAAATACAAGCTAGGTGGATATGACCTCGTTGATGACCCTCATTCTGTCAAGGACAATAGAGTTCTCATATTGAATTACCTAAGTACTAGAGTTCTCTGCAACAGCATTGCCAAAAAGGCATTAAGAGTTGTAAATCTAATCTTATGAAGCTTCTCCTCTGGTAATACTGATTTACAAATTAGGGCATACATAACCTTTGCTAGACCAATATTTGAATACAGTTCCACTGTCTGGAATCCACACTGTATATCAGACATTAATACAATTGAGCAAGTCCAGAAGTATTTTACAAGAGTACAACACTCCTCTGTTTGCAACAGAATACCCGAAACCAACAGACTTGAGATTCTAGGCTTAGATAACCTTAAACTATGCCGGCTAAGATTGGACTTAAGCATAATACATAAAATCATACCTTACCATATCTTACCAGTTAATGAATATTTCAACTTTAACACAACAACACAAGAGCACACAACAGTTATAAACTTAATGTAAACCACTCCAAACTTGATTGCAGGAAGTATGATTTCAGCAACAGAGTGGTCAATGTCTAGAACTCACTAACTGATTCTGTTGTCACATGCTCAAACCCCCATGCCTTTACCCTCAAACTAACCTCTATTGACATCACCCCATTCCTAAGAAGTCTGTAAGGGGCATGAAAAGCATACAATCATGCCTACTGTCCCTGTCCTATCGTTTCCAATTATTAGTTCCTATGTCATATATTTAAACTTATGTTTATTCTTATTTCTATTATATTCTAAGCATTTGACAAAATAAATAAATAAAAATAAATAGATAGAGATCCAAGAGGCCAGGATGATTGAACTACCACAACCTGAGTCATCCAGAGATCACCCACAAGCACAATCAACTGAAGTTGAAGATCTTGTTCTTTTATATTTTCTGACTTTTTTAAAACTAAATTTGGGCTGTTGTTAATGATTTATTCACATTGCACTTGTGTTGGAATGATCAAAGTGCCTCCAGGTTAAAAGGATTAGCTGGGGACATCACTGCTGCCTGGGAGATGTCAATTTGGGGGCTCCTGGAATGAAGGGCAGGAGCCAACCCTGCCCCAGAGCATCAATTGGGTCTCAAACCCTTGGAACAAAATAAGAAATTGGAATTTTCATGAAAGCAATTTCCTGTTTGTTGGTTTTTTTTTATTTTACATGCATGACCCATAAGATTGAAGTTATTTAATTGAGCTTTTCAATTTAGTTTATAACTTGACTGTTAAAGCTGACAAATATGTTTAGAATTGTGCTGAAGTATAAATATATGTTGGGAAGAAATGGGATTACTTGTACATGGTAAAAAGTTGATTGAATTGGATGCAACTGGTTTTTTTAATTGCTTTTGTGCAGCATTTAGTTCAAATATAAATACAATTATGTAATATGATGTATGATAATATTATATGATATATGATATGATATACGATGGCATAAATCCTCCCAAGTTAAATGATGATTGCTCTGAGAAAATTGGATAGATGATTGCAACTTGGATGGACTTCTTTATAAGGTTTCCATCATAATATTTTATGCCTGTCTCAGATGACCTTTCTCATAAATATTTATTCTAAGATTGAAAAAAGGGCTCAACTGGTGCTCTTTAAATATTTATTGCTTAGTTTTGCTCACACTTACAATATGACATTTCCCACCCAGTCTAAAATAAATAATTATGTTCCTCACAACTAATGGTTTTGAACTAGTGACTTACTGAAATCAATTCTAGTAAAATAAATAGAAATGGGTGTGGTACAAAAAGACACCAAAACGGAGAAAATAGATTTGTATCAAACCAATTGATTCTTTAATAATCTTTTAGGCTAGTTTTAAAAATGTAAAGCCATTTTTGTCTATAAAATATGACTTTGTAGTTTTTAAATATGCTTTTATTCTATTTTTACTGGAATGCCTTAACTGCAACACTTCAAATGCAAAGTGGCCTGAATTGGTTACATAAGCAAACTGTGGTTCATCTTATTTTTTAAGAAACCAGAGCTTGGTTGAGTTTAGTTGAATAAATGAATCAATATTTGAGCCAAGTACATTTTTTTTTTAATCCTGCATCAATGAAGTCCTTTGCAACTGTGCTTTTTATGAATATAGTAGTCCCAGTTATCTTGGATCTAATCCATGCTGAAAACTTTGCCAAATCAGCATTAAAATATTGGCAGTGCAGAGCATCCATTCCATGTAAACATTTTTGTCTCTTCCTTATCACGGCATTCATCTTTCCTTATGATCTGCATAGTCTGTTACCATCTGACCCTTACATATAGACTGCCAGCCAGACATTCTACATCCCTTTCAAGGTTGTTCTAAAGTTACTCTGGAGGTCATGGAAACTGCTTTTTTATGTATCTTGTGGCTTTTGTTAGGTCACAGTTTGAGGAAACCACATTGCAACATTATAGCCTTCCGTTAAAACTGCTTATTATTACAACTTTTACAAAAAAACATCCACATTCTTTTTAAAGGCCCAGTTATTTACATTTACATCGTTCTCTTAATCATGTTCATTTATTAGTTTGTTTGAAACTCATCATCTCCTTACTTACCTTGCAATAAATAGGGATTGAAACATTGTTTGACTCAGTGCTGTTTACTTCTCCGTTATACATACTATGATAAGACTCATATGACCTATCTATCTGTTAGTAGGCATTGTTTTCTGTTACAAGTCTTATTATGGTGCCTCATTGTGAGCGATGTGAATGTGTAATTGTTCTTGAGATATCAGTGAAGAATGCTGGGAATACATGCTTGGCATTGGATCACCCAAGTGTGAAGTTTAGCCCAGTTGTTGCTAAAGCAACTAACACCTACAGTATACTGGGGAGCAGCGATATAAGACTATGCTTGAAGATCACTTTAGGAACAACAGCAAAGGCATTGTTGTGTACTGTACAATAGAAAGCAATGGTGAAACATGCCTGTGTTTTATCAGGAAAACTACCTGGATAAACAAGATTAAATGACTGAAATATGGCGTTCAATATGCTACCTAGGAAAAGCTGTGGATTTTTAAAGAATACGATTGGTGTTTATGATGCAACTATTTTAAAATCTTTGGGAAATTTAGTTGCCAATGTTGCAATGTAGAAAAAAGAAATCCAAAGCTATAAGCATATACGTAGTTACAATGGTAACATGGAATATAGGAAACATGAACATGGGAAAATTTAACACAGTAGTAGATTAAATAAATTGGCTACCCATTGACATTTCAGGCATCAGCAAAATTTCATATACTACAAAAATAATGCTTAGGATCAACCCACACAGATTACATTTCTGTGTGGAAAAAAAGATGCCAGATGTTCCAGTCAGGTTTAGAAAAGGCCAAGGAACAAGAGAAATTTATTGTAAGGAATTTTAAAAAATCAATATCAAACTGATCCCTGAACAAACAAGGATATAAATAATTGCCAAGAGTAGTTGAGGTCAAACTAGCCTTTACCATGGGGTCAAAAAAGAATTTCCCAAATGAACCTAACAGAAGCTAAATTCTGAATTTTCTCATGTTATAACCAAGGATAGGTTTGGCTGGATGTTTTAAAAAGAGTTTAGACCAGGGGAGAGTTTCACATTGTCACGACATCATCACATGACATATCGGGACTTTTTTCCACTTCACTAAACTGGGCATGGGCATGGCCAGTATGTGACACATCTGGCCTGTGGGTCAAGACAGTCACTTATCTGAAATGGTATAGGTATAGGTTCTCCTACTTAGGCAGAGAGGTGAACTAGAACACCTCCAAGGGCCTTTCTAGCTCTTCCTATTCCTATTCCCATTTCCTGTCCTGTCCTGTCCTGTCATCTCCTCCTCTCCTCTCCTCTCCTCTCCTCCCCTCTCCTCCCCTCCCCTCCCCTCTCCTCTGCTATGCTATGCTATGCTATGCTATCCTATCCCATTCCATTCCATTCCAAACATTACAATTGTTATTTGATAAAGTACTTGCCCTCAGTCTCACATGTAATCTGCACCAGCATAATCACTCAGCTTCCTCACCCCCTTCCTTTTCCCAGTTTAAATCCTACACAAATTTAGTTAACCCACCAATCTGACAAAATGAGCTGTAGTTCATCAAAGCATGTCTTTTAGTTAAATGTATTAGTCTGAAAATGTGCTATCCAGTGATGGGATTCAACAATTTTTACTACTGATTCTGTGGGCGTGGCTTGGTGGGTGTAGCATGGATTGGTGGGCATGGCAGAGCAAGGATACTGCAAAATCCCATTCCCTCCCCACCCCACTAACCTGCTTTCCAGCTCCATTCTCTTGTGCAGGGCAACAAAAGAAGACCCAGCTGTTCAGCTGGAACTCAGGAGGCAGAGAAAAGATGGGGGCGGGCCAGTCAGAGGTGGCATTTGCCTGTTTTCTGAACTATTCAAAATATCCACTACCAACTCTCCAGAACTGGTCAGTACCTGCTGAATACCACCTCTGGTGCTATCTTTTTCCTTCTGATTTTGGGCTCAAGTAAAGAAAATGTGTTGAAGATATTTTATCTTGGCATGGCTCTTTAAAAAACATTGTCAGGTTGTCTGCATGCTTTGGGGCATATGTATGTTTCAGCTGGGATTTCATGGGTGAGAATAACCAGATAAAAGCCTTTAAGCAACTGTTCTGATCCTTCTGGAGAATGCACCAACAGTTTAAAAAGTGGTGCTTCCTTTATGTGATTGAGCTTAGAATTGGTCTGAAAGCTGAAATCTCTTCTGTCATGCTACAAATCATTTCAGAATTTACTTAAATGCAGCATAGTTAAATTTTTTTAGTTGTCACACACATGGATTAGTTGTATTCTAACTATAGGAGGTTACAGTAGACCGCAACATAAACAGATATGAATGTTAAATGAACCCTGGTGTCATAGTGGTTAAAGTGAAGTATTGCAGGAAAACTCTGTCCCCAAAGCTCAAGATTGACTCAGCCTTCCAGCTTTCCAAGCTCAGTAAAATGCCCTTGTTGGGGACAATATGCAAATAAGGCTTACAATGTAAACTGCCCAGAGAATGCTATAAATTATGTGGTGCTATATAAGTCTAAATGCTATTGCTAAATTATTATTTAAATTCCTAGAACTCAGCTTCAAACCCACTTTTTAGAATTATTTCTACTTTTTTGCCCTTAGCCCACTTTTCTCCTGGAATCTTAAAATACTGTAAGAAAATACAGTCTCTATGAGACTGTACAGAAACTAACTTTTTAATCTTAATTAGTTAAGTCTCTTAATCTTAATGACAGGACAGATACCATCAATGGCTGCACACGTCACAAAATCATTAAAAGACCCCAAATAAAACATTTTTATTCTAGTAGTCTAACTTTCCTTAAAATTAAAGGTGGCAAAGGGGATAGAGCCATAATGACAATAGAACAGCAACTTTAGGCAATGAATACCATTAAAAACATCAATACATTAAATGTATTAAGTATAAAATGATAATAGACAATCTAGAAATAATAACAATGTGCAGAAGTAATCCAATAACATTGTTGTGGGATGAAAAAGTTGCCTGTTCTGCAACCTCAACATGGGCTTCCCAGATCCAGACCCCATGCCCAATGACACACAAGATGTGCCCTACTTCATCGTGGGGGATGATGCCTTCTCCCTCAGAACCGACCTCATGAAGCCCTACAGTTCCAGATACCTCGCCCGTGAAGAGAGGATCTTCAACTACAGGCTGTCCAGGGCAAGACAGCCCTGGAGAACGCCTTTGGTGGAGACAGGTGGAGAACGCCTTTGGCATCCTGGCCAACAGGTTCCAGGTACTTCTCACCACCATGCAGCATCGCCCACAGACCGTGAGGAGGATCGTGGAAGCTTGCTGCATCCTGCACAATCTCATGTGCACCTGCTACCCACTGTTGCAGACCAGGCTCGTGGACCTCCAACAAGGCAATGGGGACATGGAGCCTGGTGAATGGAGGCAAGGGCGAAACCTGATAGACACTGTGAATGTGCAAGGCCCCAACAGAGCTTCATATGAAGGGAAGAAGCAGCGCAACCTCCTGAAACACTGGTGCAACTCCCCAGCTAGAGCAGTGGAGTGGCAAGACAGGATGGTAGATGCTTAATTGATGCTTCCTTCAGCCTGTCTCATCACAACGATGAGATTGGGCCATGTATGTTGAGTGGCCCTACAATGAACAGGGCATTTAATAAAAAGTTGTGTTTATGTTGAAATGTGTGGATCAATGATTACATTGTTATTGAAAATAAAGAGCCAAAGGTGTGGCACCTGGGAGGGTGGATGATACAGTCCCATGATGCTTGCACTGGAGGTTTATCTATCCCACATCTATTACACATCCCACAGGTATCCTAACCCATACCACATCTATTACACATCCCACAGGTATCCTAACCCATCCCACAACTATTACCCATCCCACAGGTATCCTAACCCATCCCACAGCTATTACTCATCCCACAGGTATCCCTGCCCATCCCATAGCTATTACCCATCCCAAAGGTATGCAAACATTGCCCATCCCACAAGCATGCAAAGGCTTAAACCATTTCTAAAAGTTTCCACCAAGACTTTATTGACTAAAAGAACTGAAGCAAGTGTGTGAAGCAAAGATAATATTTATTCATAACAAACTGTAAAAGCAACATGACCCAAATGTCCCAAGCAAAGATAAAGTCATCAGGTAGCAACCCAGTCTCTGGCACTCTTCTCAGTCACTCTGAGGCATGCCCATTGTCTCAGGGGTGAAGGGTCCAGGTGCTGTGGAGGTGGCTGCTGCTGGAGTGCTGGTCTGAGGCACCATTGGGGTGCCTGGACCCGAGAGGACAACAGGGGATGGTGTGTGGAGGAAGCTCTCAGAGAGCTGGGTCAGTCCTGTGATGTTGAGAGCCCCTTCCTCCAGGACATGGGGTGTCAGTCCCAAGACCGATAATAGATGTTCTGAGGCCAGGCTTGGCTGTGGGGTGGAGGAAGGAGGAATGTAGTGGGGATGTCTGGTCTGCAGGTGAGCGAGGTGAGGCGTGGGTGGCATCTGTGGCGTGGGTGGCATCTGTGGCGTGGGTGGCATCTGTGGCATGGGTGGCGTTGGGGGTATCGGTGGCATCGGTAGCATCAGTGGTACCGGTGGCGTTCGATGTACCTGTGCCTGGACTAGGAAGGGTTGCCTGTGCTGCTGGAGCTCCTGGTAGCCATAGCCTTGGTAGGTGAGGGCCTGTGGAAAGCCTTGGAAGGGCTGTGACATCACCTGGGGTGGAGGAGCACACCTGGACTGGGTCGGAGCAGGTTCAGCTGGGTCTGGAGAGTTGTAAAGAAGACTGGTGATCCTGTCCTTTGTCACCTATAACTGTGATTCGGACATGTCCATGAGGGTCTGGTTGACGTAGGTGAGGAAGGGCTTGCAGTTGGAGGATGGTATGTCGGTGTGTACCAGCTGAGAGAGGAGTTCTACGCTGCTTCTGATGGTGTCCCTGATCTCCAGTAGGACAGTGTGGCTCTGCCCCTCCGGACTGGCTCTCTGCCTGCTTTCTGTGGAGGGGAAGCTGGGGGTGGATGTGGGTTGGTCTCTGGTGGAAGTGCCCCCTCCTTGCTCCCACTGCATCAGGGGGTCCTCCATGCACTCCACCACGGGGGGTGTCGGGGGGGTCTCCGTCGTGACTCTTGGCCAGAAGAGGACTGGCTCTCTGCGGGCTGCCTGAGAGAGAGGGCTGTCAGAGGGGCTGCTCCTCCGTCAGCTTGACCGTGGCCTGGCCAGATTTCTTCAGGTGCAGCTTCCCATACCAGGGGTGCATGTGCTTCCACCAGCCGAGGAGCACCTCCGAAGTGTTTGCCCAGGCTCTCCGCCTTCTCTCTCCAAGAAGCTTGCTTCCTTTTGGTGATAGAGCCTGTGTCCCTTCTGCCATAGATACTCATTCTCCCTCAGCCATTCGAGCACCTCATCCTCATGTTCCTCTTCAATGGAGTATTGCCTCCTTTCCCGTTCTCACGTATGCCTCTTCCTCCCTCTGGCAGGGCCATCTGGGCCCTCATCAGAGGGGCTTCGAAGTTGTAGGGGCTGCTCCACCACACCACTACCAGCAGCAGCAGCAGCAGCAGCAACAACAGTAGCAGCAAAAGCAGGAGCAGCAGGAGCAGCAGCACCAGGAGCACCAGGAGCACCAGAAGCACCAACAGGACCAGGACCAGGAGCAGCAGAGTAAGCACCAGCAGGACCAGCAGGACCAGGAGCACCAGCAGAACCAGGAGCACCAGCAGGACCAGCAGGACCAGGAGCAGTGCCAGCAGAGTAAGCACCAGCAGAAGCACCAGCACCAGGAGCAGCACCAGCAGAGTAAGCACCAGCAGAAGCACCAGCACCAGGAGCAGCGCC
>BLBF01000022.1:20048446-20093667 GCA_015471245.1 Laticauda colubrina | reverse complement strand
GAGTAAGCACCAGCAGAAGCACCAGCACCAGGAGCAGCGCCAGCAGAAGCTCCAGCACCAGAAGAGTCAGCCCAAGCAGCAGAAGCCCCAGCACAGCAGAGTCAGGGCCAGGGGGTGGGATGGTGGCCCTGTCCTTCTTGCCAGGGCTGGCAACAGATGGCAGAGGCTTCCTCTTTTTCCCCATGGTTGTTGGCTGGCTGGAGCTGTGTCTGGCAGCAGGTCTTTCCTCTGAATGGTGACCTGCTTGCAAGCTGCTTCCCTTTATATCCGTGGGGCTGACGCAATGCATCCTCCCCGCATGCGCAGTGAATGCTTTGCATCCACTAGGCATCCGCTAGGCATTCGCTAGGCGTCTGCTCTGCATCCGCTTCATCCGCTCGGCATCCGCTTGGCATCCGTTCCTTCTGTTGCGCGTCCGCTTCGCTGTGCTCCCCCGGAAGCCCTGCGGATGTGCCATCTGCTTCCATCTGCTTCTATCCGCTAGGCTTCTGTGGAGCATCCGCTTTCCATCCTCGCTACATCCTCTCCCCATCCGTTTCTTTCCGGTGTTGTCTGCTCTGCTTATGCAAATTCGGGGCACTTTTGAGAGCGGATAACAACGAATGGAACATTTTCTCGTCTGCTGTGTCCTTTTTACATACGTTTTGCATCCGTCGGCCTATGTGACAGGCTCTTTATATCTTCTTCTGATACCACCATAATAGCAGGTACATAATTATAACCAATTTAACAAATTGTAGCCCTTGAGAATAATGTTAAAGTACGATATTTACTATATTGATTAGGAGTCAATAACCAGACATTTCTTGTCAGTATTTCTTTAATTATACTTTAACATGTCACATTCCTTTCTTGGCTATTTGTATAACCTAAAACCACCATTGATTTCTAACTGTCCAATTGTCCTTATTGCTATGATCGTATATTTCTTGTTCATGATAGACCTGCTCTCATGAGTCTTTACTGAGACAAGGAAAAGATGCTTTATTTATATTTTCAAGCCAACTTATCTGTACCTTGAAAATACAAATAAAGTGAATAATCATAATCATAAAAATTTAAAATTTTAAAAATGTATGCAAAAGCCCCACTGAACTTGAATCAATATTCAGCACAGTTAAATTGTTTAGCAACATCAGAATGAACTTTGCACTTGAAAAATGTGCTATATTATCCATGCAGTGAGGAAAAATGCAAAAAATAGAAGGAATAGAACTGGGAAATGGAAGCATAGTGGAAGCATTAGCAAAGGATGATGGTTACAAACATCTAGGCATATTGGAAGCAGATAACATCTTGAATGGAAAAGTCAAAGAGTAAATGCAAAAGGAATACATCAGGAGGGTCTGCAAAATATTAAAATCAAAACTGAATGCTGAAAACATAATTAAAACTATTAAAACACGGGCAATTCCAATGAAATGTTTCCTAGCTGGAATCATCAACTGGACTGTAGCTAAACTGGAAAACTTGGACTGGAAAACACACAAACTTTTGAATATGTACCATGCTTTACATCCACAAAGTGACATCAACAGGTCGTACCTGCCAAGAAGAATATGGGGCAGAGGGCTATTGCAAATTCATCAAACTATAGAAGAAGAAAAATGAAGTTTGAATGACTATGTGAACCAAAGTATAGAAAAACTGCTGCAGGGTGTGAAAATGGAGATTATAAAAACAACAGAAACAAAGGCAGAGTGAAAGAAAAAGACAGCTGGATGACAGATTAAATGGAGGGAAAACCAAAGCTTTGCATGGACAGCACTTGAAAAACGTTGAAGGGGCTTCTGGTTTTGAGCTTCCCCGAAGACAGACCTCTGACCGTGACTGTGTGTGGCTTTGGTCCGTACTTTGGTGTTGGAGAGCCCTGATCGACCAGATTTGGGGCAGAAGCCACCTTATAGAGGTGACGCAGGAAGGAGAGACCATCAGCTAGGTAGAGGGGAGTCGCAAATCCCCTCCCTGGCTTGGCAATTGCTCCCTCCCAAAGATGCCTGAAGTGGTGGTCTAAAATGACCACCCTGAAAGTGATGATTAGACTGGAATAAAGTGAATAGCAGGAGGAATGGGACAGTATAATTAAATGTAAGATACCCCCAGGATTAACATTTCAAAGAATTTTCAAGAAAGAACTTAAAGCGGTGAATAGAAAGAGGAAAAAAAGGTGAATTGCTTTTAACAGCAGTGAGGCTGTGAACTGAGAAAGGTAGAAGCTGGAGAAAGAATCATCTAATCAATTTGGATAAGTATATATTGATTCTATGTAGGCACTAATAAAGCTGAACTATAGATTGTTAAACAGAAAATTTAACATCAGTTGGATTTGACCTTCTTGGAAGATTGTGGTTTAAAAAGCTCTGAATAATTGGGAAGAAAAAAGAAAAGAAGGGGTGTGGACTTGTCAGAGCAAAGAGTGCCATCTGAGTTAAATCTAACTTGTTTTTCCTTCAAAAGACTGTTTCTTAAAACTGTAAGGAAAATTGACACAATAAAACAAGAACTTTGAAAAATTGAAACATCGAAATAAAGAAAGAAACAGGAAGATTCTGCCCTTGGATTAATTGTTGATTCTGATATGGAATTGGCATTGGATTAGCTGAGGATTAAAACTTGAGGGGAAAAAATAAAAGCTGACTGTTGGAAATTAACTTTAAAGATACTATTTGGACTAAAGGCCCTGTCACACTGCCCAACAGATGCAAAACGGACACAACGGACGAGCAAAATGTTCCATCCGTTGTTATCCGCTCTCAAAAGGGGTAAAAATTTGCATAACTGGAGCGGATAACACGGACGGGGGGAGGATGCAGGGCGGATGGAAAGCGGATGCGGAACGGAAGCCCAGCGGATGGAAGCAGATAGGAGCGGATGGCACATCCGCTAGGCTTCCGGGGGGCCTCAGCAAAGCGGACGTGGAATGGATACAGCGGATGCATAGCGGATGAAGCGGATGCACAGCGGAAGCCTAGCGGATGCACAGCGGAAGCCTAGCGGATGCACAGCGTTAATTGCGCATGTGGGGAGGATGCATTGCGTAAGCCCCACGGATATAAAGGGAAGCAGCTCGGAAGCAGGTTACCATTCAGAGGAAAGAGCTGCTGCCAGACGGATTGACAGCCTTGCCTGCCCTGCCTGCATGCCTGCCTGCAAGCCTTGCTGCCAGCCTTGGTGCAAGCCTTGCTGCCAGCCTCCCTGCCAGCCTTGCTGGATGCCTGCCTGCCAGCCTTGCTGCCAGCCAGTCTGCCTGCCAGCCTTGTGGCCTGCCTTCCTGCCAGCCTTGCGGCCTGCCTCCCTGCCAGCCTTTCTGCAAGCCTTGGTGCCTGCCTCCCTGCCATCCTTCCTGCCATCCTTGGTTCCTGCCAGCCTCCCTGCCAGCCAGCAACCCCACAACCATGCGGCAGCACAGCAAGCCTCAGCCATCTGCTGCCAGCCCTTGCAAGAGGGACAGGGCTACCATCCCGCCCCCTGGCCCTCACTCTGGTTCTGCTGGGGCTTCTGCAGCACGGGCTCGCTCTTCTGGGGTTGGGGCTTCTGCTGCTTCTGCTTCTGGAGGAGCTGATGACAAGCACTCCAGCACCAGCCACCTCCACAGCACCTGCACCCTTCACCCCTGAGACTGAGTGACCAAGAGAAGTGCCAGAGACTCATTTTTGTCTTATAGCTTGTTGTTATTAAAGTCTAGTTTTGATTCACACACTTGCTTCATTTCTTTTTTTTTAATAAAGTCTTGCTGGAAACTTTTAGAAATGGTTTAAGCCTTTGCATGCTTGTGGGATGGGTTAAGATAGCAGTGGGATGGGTTGAGATAGCAGTGGGATGGGCAGGGATACCTTTGGGATGGGTAATAGCTGTGGGTTAGATAAACCTCCAGTGCAAGCATAGTGGGACGGGATGATCCACCCTCCCAGGTGCCACACCTATGGCCCTTTATTATCAATAATAATGTAATAATCATCAACACATGTCAACACAAACACAACTCTTTATTAAATGCCCTGATCATTGTAGGGCCACTCAACATACATGGCCCAATCTCATCAGTGTGATGAGACAGGCTGAAGGAAGCATCCATTAAGCATCTACCATCCTGTCTTGCCACTCCATCACTCCAGCTGGGGAGTTGCACCAGTGTTTCAGGAGGTTGTGCTGCTTCTTCCCTTCATGTGAGGCTCTGTTGGGGCCTTGTACATCCTCAGTGCCTATCAGGTTTCGCCCTTGCCTCCATTCCCCAGGCTCCATGTCTCCATTGCCTTGCTGGAGGTCCACGAGCCTGTTCTGCAAGACTGGGTAGCGGGTGCGCATGAGATTGTGCAGGATGCAGCAAGCTTCCATGATCTTGACAGATGAAGGCTGCAGAGGTCTGCTCTGCAGGGCTGCTGTTCTGAAAGTGAGATCCAGATGAGTTGCTCCCCCTTTTTATAGGCAGTATAGGTGTCCCTTTGCATCTTCTAGGCATCCTCTAGGCATCCTCTAGACATCCTTAATATCTGAGATAGGTCCCCTCTGCGAACGTATTTTCCGTTTTACATGCTTTGTTTCCGTGCTGCATCTGCTAGGCATCCGTTCTGCATCCGTTCCGCTTCCTCCCTGCGTCCGTTTACCACTGGAGCAGATGGAGTTGTGCGGGTGCACAGCGGATGCCTAGCGGATATAGCAGATGCATAACGGATGCAGAACGGATGCATTGGATACATTTTCCGCTCAAAAGTTTTGAGCAGCTCAAAACTTTCTGAGCGGATGAAACATCAATAAACGGATGCTGGACAGAACTTAATATGGGAACCATCAAGAAAGAAATGGAAGGTTTAATACTTGCTGCTCAAGAACAAGCACTACAAACTGATGCCATGAAAGCAAAGATACAGAAATCCACTGACAATCCAAACTGTCAACTTTGCAATGACAAAGTTGAAACTGTTTCATATTTAATATGTGAATGCAGCAAAATTCCACAAACTGATTACAAAACTAGACACAACTGAGTTGCTAAATTAATCTACTGGTCATTATGTAAAAAATACCACTTATCTGTATCTGAAGGGTCATGGGAACATAAAGTGGAAAAGGTTGTTGAGAATGAAATGGTGAAGATCTTGTGAGACTTTCGAATACTGATGGATCACCACTTGGAACACAACACACAGATATCACAGTTGTAGAAATCTACAATTTATTGATTTCATGGTACCAGGAAACGCAGAGTCAAAGAAAAAGAACTGGAAAAAGTAACAAAGTATCACGACCTGGTCATTGAAACTATGCAATTATGGATGAAACATGTAACAGTGATACCCATTGTCATTGGGGCACTTGGTACCACGTCCAAGAATTTTATAAAATACATCAAGAAATTGCAGCTTCCTGCAATAACACCGGCAGAGCTGCAAAAAACTGCACTACTCGGAACATCGTACATCTTAAGAAGGTACTTGGTTGATATTTGGAACACTGGCAGCAACCCATATCAATCATCAGTCAATGGTATTTGTGATACACTTTTGATTGTTCAGTTAACTGAGTTTCATGTTTAATGAATAAAGTATATAATAACTGGAAAAAGAAGCCTATACACAGTCAATACCTGAAGGTCATTGAAGGAAAGGTAGATACAAAGCTAATACAGAACCAGCTGAGATCAGGGGTGCTGAAGAAAGAAACTGAAGGTTTCATTTTGGCTGCCCAAGAACAAGCCCTGCAGACCAATTCCATGAAAGCAAAAATTCAACATGTCAGTCACAACCGCAAATGTATTTATGCAATGAGAAAGATGAAACAATGGATCACTTTATCAATGGTTGCAGCAACATCTCATAGACTGATTATCTACAACACGGGTGTCAAACTCATAGCATCACGTTGCTGCACATGACATTTCACAATGTTTTTTCCCATTCAGATCTAGGTTGGGTGTGCCCTGCACATGATGCATCTGGCCCACAGGCTACCAGTTTGACACCCCTGATCGACAATATTAAATTGAATTGCCAAAATCAGACATTAGAAGCTTTGCCAGAAGTTTGGGTTTGAATGCAGCAAAAATGGGAACACCAAGTTAACAAAGTTCTTGAAAATGAACAGGTCAAGATTCTGTGGAACTTTTGGATTCAAACAGACAGAAATCTGGCCCACAACATGCCTGACATTGTTACTGTGTAAAAGAAAAAAAATCTGGTTCATTGATATTGCAATACCAGATGCATGAATTGAAGAGAAACAGCTAGGAAAAATAATGAAATATCATGATTTACAAATTGAAATTGAGCAATTGCAGAGAAAGAAATCAATGGTTGTACCAATTGTAATAGAAGTCCTTGGAGCAATACCAAAATGGTTTAGATACATGGAAATTTTGAACTTGTTCGATCTGAATATTCTGACTTTGCAAAAAACCACTCTACTTGAAACTGCCTATATACTTAGATGTTATCTCAGCAAGACTTAAATCCTTGATTAGGACCTGAACAGTTAAGTTTCCAGACTTTAAATCAAATTGAATGATAATAATAACATTTAATATCAAATAATATACAGTTTAATCAAACACTTCCATACTTAACATAATACTTATGTGCAGATTTTTGCCTTGATCAATCAACCACTTTTTTACTGGAGAGAGAGTTTTAAAAGACTTTCCTAAAAACTTATTTCAAAACAATAGTTTTTTTTTTTAAAAAATAACCACTTTAAAAAAAGTTTAGCAATTGAGAATAGAATATTAAAGAACAATATAATTAGTAGGGCACAAAGGTATGATACATTAAACATAATAAACAATACTTACATGGTTTATTTAAAGTTTATCTTAAAAAAAAAACCCAGCAAAATCCACTGATGATCTTTTTCTTCCTTGCTTGAAATCTACCTTACCACCAATTAGCCAAATAAATTCACAAAGACAAATTTGGCAATACATGGAGCTCTAACTGAAAAGGCCAGTCAGGATGATGGTTTTTTTTTCTTTTCTGATTTATAATGTATTATACAAATTTTAAGTGAAGTCATCCACATTTACTGGAAGACAGTTTTATTGATCTAAATGTTTTCATTCAGGAAGCAAATTATGTATATATTTGAGGCAAAAGATAGAGAAAGGAGAGGGGAGAGAGATAGATCATAGATTTATTTCCATGCTAATTATGTTTAATATTGTAGCTATACAGTATGCACAGTTAAGGAACAAGATTGGTAGAATACATGTGTCAAAAAATAAGACAAGTTGAATTGACTGTATATTTAGTGAGAAACACAATGAACTAAATTCTGCTCTATTATATAGGCAGTCCTCGAGTTACAAATGTAATGGAGCCTGCCAGGAGTGTCTGTAATGGGAGTGAATCTCGTATTTTGAACAGGATCACTCCCGCCTTTCACCCATGCATTCACTAATCAAACATGAGGCTCGTTAAGTGCACATGAGGTATTTCAGGGTGGGGAAGGCCATGGAGGGGCCTACTAATAGAAAAGGCCACCTACTTAAGACCACACAAGACCTCCCTGACCCACTGAAATATCTTATGCTCCCCACAGTTGTTTTCTCCCTCCAACCTGCTACACCAGGTCACTTAGCTTGTGAAAATCTAGCAAGCAGTCTCCTTTCCAGTGTCTCAGCTGCGTATGACCCTCTGGAGTTATGTTCGAGCCTCTGTAGGCCTCCCCCACTGCAGGCCAAAATGGAGCTTCTGGGGGATGGATTCAGCCCTCTGATGCTATGTTTGGGTCTCCCCTGGCCTGTTGCAGGCCAAAATGGAATTTCCAGGGCACGGATCCAGCCCTCTGATGCTTTGTTGCTGTCTCCACAGGCTTTCCCTGGCCATTGCAGGCCAGAATGGGAACTTCTGGGGAGGTGGATCCAGCCCTCTGATGCTCTGTTTGGGCTGCCCCATGCCTCTCCTGGCCCATTGCAGGCCAAAATGGAGCTTCTGGGGGTCGGATCCAACCCTCTGCAGGCCTCCCCCAGTCCTCAGAAGCTCCATTTTGGCTGGCAACTTGCTGCATAAGGCCTGCAGATGCCCAAACAGAACTACAGAGGGACGCACATGGTTGAGAGGCTGAAAAGGAGACTGCTTCCATGATCTTCACAAGGACCTGGCATTTCAGGTTGAGTGGGGAGAAGCAATTATGGGGAGCATGAGGCCCAAATAGAGTTTCTGAGAGGCAGATCTGCCCTGAGAAGTTCCATATAGGTCTGCAACATGCCAGGCAAGGCCTCTGGGGGCCCGAACTTAGCTTCTGAGGGCTGGATTGAGAATTGGCCATTTTGGCCAACAATTTTTCAGGACAAAATTGCAGAGTTCTGCAGTTGTTCATAAGGGTGAATAACTTGTTGTAGTACAGCAAGATTCATAGTTTCAGGATTTGTTTGCAAATGCTAGGGGGTGCTTATCGTGTAACTTCAAACATTTGCTAAGGGAACATTTTTAACCTGGGGATGACCTGTACAGTGTGCTGACTGGCAATGAATTTCTATCAGGAAAAATAATGCAAATTCACATTCAATTACTATGACATACAACTTAGTATATGATTGATTACAATGGCCAAATTAATATATTAGCACTATGCCATGATTTAAAGCTAAGCTGTAAGCCATGATTTATAAATCTAACTAGTACAATGTCGGAATTTAAGCCAATTAATTTAGTCAGAGGAAGAAAATCCTTCACTGGGTTCAATAAGATTAACTTCCTGGAAGAGGACTGTAACCTAAGGTACTTAAGTGTCTTCTCATTTAAGACTCATTTTCACGCATATTTTATTAAGTCTTTTCCTTCTGTCAATATTGTATACTATCTAGAGCAGTGGTGGGATTCAATTTTTTTGACTACTAGTTCTGTCAGCTTGGCTTGGTGGGCATGGCATGGCTTGGTGGGTGTGGCAGAGGAAGGATACTGTAAAATCTCTATTCCCTCCCCACCCGACTAACCTGCTTTCCAGTTCTGTTCTCCTGTGTAGGACAACAAAAGAAAACCCAGCCAATCAGCTGGGACTCAGGAGGCAGAGAATAGGAGGGGGTGAGGCCAGTCAGATGTGGTATTTGCTGGTTCTCCAAACTACTCAAAATTTCTGCTACCAGTTCTCCAAACTACTCAAAATTTCCACTCCCATTTCTCCAGAACTGGTCAAAACATGCTGAATACCACCTCTGATTTGGAGGTGTATAAATAAATAAATCACTCAAATAAAGATATAATAGTTTTCACTGTTCATCAAATGACTTTAAAAATACTATTATTCAGTTACTGTGAACGTCTATTCCTACTAGTACTGTTTGTAGAACTGCATATGTTCAAGTAATGCCTCCTTCTAAGGAATTAATTTTCTTTTGAGGAACATGTTATAACATTAAAATACTTGGCTTTCCCAGAAATGTCCTCAATTGAAAATTGTTCTAAATGAAGATATTACCCTCTACAAATTTTGTTGGGTCAAGTGATGAACAAGTGATCTTGTTCATCACTTGATCTTATTTTCTAATTTGTCTATCACTAGACTCATACAAAATAATCTGATTTCCTATTTATTTGTACTCAATAATTCTTGGACAATATTAGTAAACTAAAACAATAAGGTCAATTCCAGTTCTATCATATAATAACCCTTCTCCTGTTTGTTGTTTTCTGCATGCTATGTTCCCTATAAAACACTTTTCAGTAATCATAAAAGCAAATAGAATATTGAATATACTAAATTGAAACTCAATATATATCTTGCATTACATACTATGGATTGGAAATTTTTCAAGGTCCAAGGTACCATAGCATGGTCTAAAGCAAAATCCTTGTGGCCTTTCTTATAGCTGGAAATATGATTGAATTTAACTTCACTAGATTTGTGCAGTCTCATGCAAATAGGGTGAAATTTTCATGTCACACAAGAAAGTTTGTATGTTTGTATGTTTGTTTGTTTGTAGAAAATTAATAAAAACTTTAATAAAAAAAAAAAAAAAAAAAAAAGAAAGCCAGAGTTTCATGAGATTATCAAATATTATGAAAATCAGGACATTTAAAAAACATTTTAATTTTGTATGGCTGGAAGTATCATTTTTGAGGGTGGCAGATATTGTTGCTCAGTGTTGGCAAAGCTGTTTTACTTAGGCTAGTAAATAACAGAAAAATAACAAATCAGAACTATCAGATGTAGGTCCACCGAACATCCAGATCCACAAAACTCAACATCTTCTGCAAGCTTCCCAGCAGTCATTCTCAGCAGTCATTTGATCATCCACTTGAAATTATCATACTATTCTTATTCTAAAGCAATATTTATCAACCTTGGCAAATCTAAGATGTATGGAATTTAACTCCCACAATTCCCCAACCAGCATGCTGCCCTAAAGCAATAATTATCTCCAAAAAACATATGTGAGTTTCTCTCAAATCAGTTCAAAACAATGGTACTATTTCTGTCCACTTATAAGTCAATTTCTATAGAATTCCTCAGTTCCAATGCTTTGATTATTGCCTCAGTACTTCAGTTAAATTAAACCACCATCCAGAAACCAGACCACGGCTGCTTTGCCAGCTGTCACATCCCCCGACCCCAAAACCAAACAAGCTGACACATGCCAAGAACACAGACCCAGACCCCAAACTCGAAGTCAGACTAAAACCCAGAATGCTACATCATGGCCACCCGTTCAGGATATCACATCAGAAAACTCAGAAAATTACACAACAAGAACTCAAGAAGTTGCAACACAGCAAATGACCCAGGATATCACAGCACAAGACCAAGTATACTACAACAATAAGGTCATCACACAACCCATTACCCAAGCCGTTACTACACAGGACGCTAATGGAAAAGAGATCAAAACACAAAAGACCCAGGAGATTACAATGCAGGACCCAGGATACCACAACAAAAGAACTCACAAGCCCATCACACAACCCATTACCCAAGCTGTTAAAACACAAGAGGCTAATGGAAAAAAGATCACTATAAAACAAATGACCCAGAAGATTACAGCACAAAATCCAGGATATCTCCACAACAAAACTCACAAGGCGATCACACAGCCCATTATATCAACATCAATTCCATCAACCAATCAAAAGGTAGCAGCGCAGCCAACCAGCCCAGCACACTAGCCACCACCACCAGTATTTATAGAGAGATGGCAGCTCCGATCACACACTGCTTGCACTGGCACAAAGCTGAGAGCACCAGCCTGAGGATGGTGAGTGGGACCTCGCCAAAACGTCGCCAAGATACTCTTAATCTTACATGGGAAAAGACCCGAACACACCGAGACCTATATACCTGTACCCATGAAAATCTACGAAAACATATATATATATAATTTACATACATATACTATATTATATACATACATATACTATATTATACACACACACACACACACACACACACACACACACACACACATACACTTCTCAAAAAAATAAAGGGAACACTTAAACAACACAATGTAAATCCAGGTCAATCACACTTCTGTGAAATCAAACTGTCCACTTAAGTAGCAACACTGATTGACAATCAATTTCACATGCTGTTGTGCAAATGGAATAGACAACAATATTTCTCCCTGAATTTCAACTCCACTACTTAAATTAAGCCCTTATGTAATTCACAAAACAAACAATTAATTAATAATTTTGTGAAATAAGAAAAAGAATAGCCTAATTTCAGGAATCAAGAATTAAGCAAATCCCCTGATTAACTGGTCTATTTGGCAATTCATTTGTCAAATGTGTGAAGTAACCTAAACCCTTGATGAGTTTTACTGACATTTCATAATTGTAGCAAATAACATTTCATTAATTACTCAAAGGTATTGTAGTGTGATGAAAGAGATAGAGGATCATAACTTTATATTTTCTTTTCTTTTAAGAATTCATGAAAATGGTTGGTTTTTTTTTCTTTAGACAGAGGTTTCATTTAATTGATAAACCTAGCAAACATTCAGAAGATAATCTTCACTGACAAATGAAACTACTTCACAGACAATATCTAAAAGTAACAAACAAAAACAACAAAAAAGAAAATTGGAAAGAAACAATTCTTTCTTGACTGGGTCTTTCATTTGCTCAATGAAATTGTGCAAAATGCATTAAACTATCATGACTGATTTCAACTAAATTCATAATGAATGAAATAGAAGAGGATTAAATCTGATTTAAAATATTTAAAACTGTACATGTGCAACTTAAACATCAGCAAGAAAAAAGTCACAAAAACATCCACTGCTCATTTCATTTAATGTTTAATTAAATTAATTAATTAATTAAGAACAGTTAATGTTTAACTGTTCTTTTCATTTAAATGATTCTGCAAGAAAAACAAGAAAAGAAAGTGATAGATTACCTGAGAGAAGATTCCTGTCTAAATGAAACAATTAACTCTTGTGGCTATGGAGTTTCCACAGTTTGAGTATTTAAACTCATCACCCTGATTGGTTAGCATTTGTTTATTTGCATGAATTCCAAATAGGCCATTAGGATTTTTCTTAGTCAAATATTTAAATGTTACTTCACAAATGTACTGATTATTTATATATATAAAAAATCAGAATGAACTTTCTTGTTAAAAATTCAAATATTTGAACTTTTCAGCATTTGTTAAAAAGCATTTTATTCCATACATTTAAGTATGGTGATTTAAGTTCTAGAGTAATTTTGTGACAGAAAGTTACAAAATTGCATGTACCTATTTCTAACCCAAATTTAATATTGCTGCAGAGAGGTACAAAACAGTATACAGTGGAAACTATTTTCTTACATACATTATTTCCAGTTTATTGTCTGAACCTAAGAGCTAAAGGCTACTTAATTCAGTAGACCAGTGGTCCCCAAACTTTTTTGTACCAGGGACCAGTTTCATGCAGAAACACTTTTTCAAGGACCAGCAAATCAATTCTTCCCCAATAGTAAAGGGCTTCTTTACTATTTCTTTACTGAAAACATATTTTTATATATATTTTAATCATAATTATTCATTCTTTGCGGCCCAGTACAAAATGATCCATGGACTGGTACTGGTCCAGGGCCCGGTGGTTGGGGACCCCTGCTGTAGATAACCATTTGTGTGATGTAGCTAAGGCAAATAACTTTAGCCTAAACAGGACTAGTTAGTTTAAGGCTAATTCTAATTCTTGCTTGGTCAATTATCCCCATTTCCTTTTTATATTGTAAATTAAGTCCCAACATGCATATCTATGAAATAGGTCAATATAAATCTTGCCTTGAACTGGGACAGTAATGAAAATACTCAGGATCTAGAAAACATACGATGCCAATTCAAAATGTGCTAGAACTGATGATGTTACATAGTTTGGATAATACAATATCTGCAGGAAAACAACCAAGTTCATTAATTGGACCCTAAATGAATGTACAACTGAACTATACATTTAATCCTGTACAATACAGTTACTACTCTGGGACTGGACCAATTAGTAACAAACAACAGTAGACTCAACAACTGCCTTGATCTCATCTTCTGTAACAGTTTAAACACAATTTATGGACTACAAATAAAAGAACCTTTTTTTAACAGTGACCACAGCATGATCGACTTTTGATTCAGTTTATGTCCCTGCAAAGAAGGTCATAACAACAGGACTCCAAAGTATAACTTTAAAAAAGCCAGCTATGATCTCATAGCTGCCAACCTCTCATCTCTTGATTGGTATATATATTTTTTTTTTGAATAATTTTATTCTAGAAAAAACATTTATTTGACATACATTGAAAACAGACAAATCAACACACACACACACACACATACATATACATACATATACATATACACATTTTACAGCAAAAATTGAGCAATGGTTTTTTTTTTTATCTTTATCATTGATGTGATCTGCCTTGTTACAATAACTCCTTCATTCTTTTAATATTTTAATTTCTCTATATAGTTTATGATTAAATGCACATCTTCTGTCATTTCCATAACTTATCCAAATATCAAAAAATGTATTTTGGGAAAAAAACAAAACTGGCTAAGTAGCTTACTTTAAAAGCCACTACAAAACCCCATGCTGTCAGAGAAAGGCAGAATGCACCCATTGCTACTGCAAACAAGAGGAAAAACTATTACACACAAAATCCAAAATCCACCCACACCTTCTATTATTTTGTAAACACCAAACTTAAAGATTTGAAAACCATGCCACCCTTAAAAGGGTCTAATGGGAAAAACTGTAATGTTGAAGCCATTAAGGCCAATATTTTCAACACATTATTCAGTTCAGTCTTTGTCAACAGCAATGGCTCATGCCCCACATTTCCTACTCGTACCAAAACTACTACATATTGATTTTACAGAAGATAACATTGAAAAGGCACTATGCAAACTAAAACCATTTCTATCTATTGGCCCTGATGGATTATGTGTCTGCTTCTTTAAAAAGCTTTCCACTGCCATAGTCAACCCACGAAGCACAATTTACAAGGTATCTTTTAGATCCACCACTTTGCCTGACCTATGGTCATTAGCCATGGTCATTCCTATCTTCAAAGAGGAAGACCTCAGCCTAGTTGAAAATTACAGACCAATCTCATAATGTTGTGTTGCCTGCAAAGTCATGGAATCAATCATCAACCAATCCATTACCCTCCACTTAGAGACAACCTATTCTTTAACAATTTGGTTTCAGGAAAAAATGTTCTGTAATCTACAACTCCTACACTGCAAAAACATTTGGACTACACAACTCGAGCAGGATAAAATAATAGATGCAATTTACATAGACTTCTGCAAAGCCTTTGATTCAGTGGTACATGACAAACTACTGTTAAAACTATGCTCCTATGGCATTTCTGGATCACTGCACAAATGGATAGCTGCATTCCTGTCAAACAGGCAACAAGTAGTCAAAATAAGGAGTGCTCTATCAAACCCTGCACCAATTAACAGCAGTGTCCCCCAAGGCAGTATTCTGGGAGCTACTCTCTTTCTAATTTACATAAATGTAATTTACATAAATATTAAAAGTAACTACATCTTCTTCACTGATGACATAAAACTAATTAACACCACTGACAATACTGCTCTACAAAGCAACCTTGTCTATGTGTCAGAATGATCGGAACATTGGCAACTTTAAATTGGCAACTTCAAATCTTAACCAACAAATGCTCTGTCTTACACATTGGCAACAAAAATCAGAACACTAAATACAAATTGGGTGGATACAATCTTGTAGATGACCCACACTCTGTCCAGGATCTAGGAGTATTCATTTCAAAAGTTCTAAGCCCCAGAGCTCACTTTAACAGCATTTCCAAAAAGGCATTAAGAGTTGTTAACCTAATTTTGTGATGCTTCTTTTCTGGTAACATTGAACTGCAAACCAAGGCATACAAAAACTTTGCCAGACCAATTCTCAAATACAGTCATCTGCCTGGAATTCACCCTGTATAACAGACATTAATACAATTGAACGAGTCCAGAGGCATTTCACAAGTAGAGTACTCTACTCCTCAACTTGCAATAGAATACCATATGCCATCAGGCTTGAAATTTTGGACCTAGACAACTTAGAACTATGCCACTTATGGTCTGACCTAAGCTTACTACACAAAATTGTTTGCTACAAAATCCTACCTGTCAATGACTACTTCAGCTTCAACCACAAGAGCACAAGAGCACAAGAGCACAAGAGCACACAACAGATATAAACTTAATGTAAATCATTCCAAACTTGATTGCAGGAAGTATGATTTCAGCAACAGAGTGGTCAGTGCCTAGAACTCACTACCTGACTCTGTTGTTATATCCTTGAACCCCCAAAACTTTAACCTTAAACTATCTAACGTGGACTTCACTCTATTCCTAAGAGGTCTGTAAGGGGATATGCATAAGTGCACCAGCGTGCCTACCATCCCTGTCCTACTATTCCCATTTATTCGTACTCATTTATTATGTATATGCTTATACAAATTTATATTTATATGTTTATATGTTATGTTCATACTTTATCATCCATGCTTGACAAACTAAACTAAATAAATTAAATAAAATAAGGATCCTCATTTCAACCCTGAGCTACAAAACATTATCCTTCATTGGAATAATGTGGGTATTTAGTTTTGTTTAGGGCATTGTGTGAACCTAAGTACTGAAAGTTCATAATGAAACTTCATGGGTTCATATTTTATATAACTTTTTGGTACTATACTGCAAAGACAAATTGTAGTACATTGTAGCCCGATGTGTGAAATCAACCTATGTGTCCTACACATTTTTGTGATATGCTTTGTATCACTTGGCAATCTTAGCATAGAAGCAATAGTGAGAAAGACATTATAATGTGTGAAGCAAAGTGTGGTGGGGGATGCTTTTAGTAAGGATGAGAAATGTATAGCATTCAAATTTCAAGTTCTTTACAAAATGTTCAAACAAACATATTGCATGGTTTTCTGGCTAGGATAAATCACTGTGAGAAGTTTGATAGTAACATTACCCTAAATACATATAGATCCTGATAAATTATAGATAAAAATTATCTATATATACTAAAAATAATAGCAGACATTAAATGCAAGGTGTCTAGCAAAAGTAATCAATCAAATCAGTGATAAAGCATGGAAAGCACATTATTGTTTATGCAAATTCAGATTTAACAGAATAACTGAGTTGAAATGAACCTTGGAGTTCTTTTAGTCCAACCCCATACTCAAGCAGGAGACCCTATACCATTTCAGACAAATGATTGTCCAAGTTCTTCTTAAAAACCTCTGGTGATGGAACATCCACAACTTCTGAAGGCAAGCCAGTCCACTAATTGTTCTATAAACATTTCTCCTAATTTGTAGGTTGATTCTCTCCTTGATTTCAACACTTTTTATTTATTTTTTTATCTAGCATAAAGAAAATCACTAACATAAATATTTGTGCCTAATAAGAAAATATAAATGTACGCCACCGTCCTATATTTACATGCCAAGAACTTTAATGGTTTCTAGAGCTCAAAATTAGCTGGATAGAACCATCTTTGAATGACCCACCTTTGACCCACCTTTAAATGACCTACATCACGTAATTCATAATGCAGCTATTAGAACTTTAACTGGGAAACGGAAATGAAATAACTCCTGCATTATTGCTACATCTTGATTCATTACAAATACATTTCCCAATGCAGTTCAAGCTATTTCTGACCTTAGCGTAAACTAGGTTATCTTAATAATCATCTCTTCCTAAATAAGCCTGTTGAACACTCATAACAACACTGAAAGAATGTTCTTTTTCCTCCAGTCAAAGACACAGTGATAAGAGCATGTGATAGGGTTTTCTTTGCTTTGGCTTCAACTTTGCCCAATATGCTCCTAAAGAGGTTCTGACTGGTTGTGAAAGTATTCATATCAACTAGCTTTTTTTTAATAAACTAAATCAGAAATAGTCAAACTGATGTCCTCCAAATGAAAGATAAAAAGACTCTTTTTGCACGTCATTCACTCTCAATGCACATATAATAAACCACTGGAGCTTACAATGTGACAGCACATGTTGTTTTATTCACTTGCTTTCTTCTGAAATCCTTATTGTGGAAATCTAATGGAGCATCTGAAAGCAGAAGGTCAAACCAAAGCTTGCCATAAATGTTTCAGCCTTTGCTGTCTTTGCTAGGGAAAGTACATTATAAGTGTTGTCATTACTGGTAGGTTTCTTGTCCCAACTGATGTTTGTTTTAAAAAAAAACACAGCATTTTAATTTTGCAAAATTAAATGTGAGGTTTTCATGCTACAAAAATACCAATATTTTACTTACAAAAATGGCTACCAATAAACTTATTCTTAGACAACAAAAATGGTAAGTGACTATTGTTTATTTAGAATTTTTCCCATTTTCCAAGAACACAAAGATAGACATAAGAAGCATCTTAAGGGAATGGGTTATCTTTTCATCAATGATCTTTCATGGTCGATTTCACCTAACAATCTATCATGTTACAATTTCGCAAGTCTTCATCATAGAAATTATTACATAGGCTGTCCATATATGGTTGCAAGTCCAAACTGATTGCTTCTCTTCCTTCTAGGCCCTAGACCTTCTAGGAATCCATGTGAGTAATAAACATTTTTTTAAAGAATATAAACTTAAATACATAAAATAACACGCATCATTTCTTTAACTGAATGTTTGAAGGGTACAAAATCAGCAGCAGCCGCCACCACCATGAAGATATCACCAGTAAGATGCAGTTAATAAAAGCCTTAGTGACAATGGAACCAGTAGCAGAATTTCATGAATGTTTTACAATTGGATTTGGGTGAAACCTGAATAGAATTAAAGCTGTTCACAAAACAAAACACAATAAAAATTAGCTGTACCACTCAGAAATTTTGCAATAATTTGTGAGGAAGGAAGGAAGGAAGGAAGGAAGGAAGGAAGGAAGGAAGGAAGGAAGGAAGGAAGGAAGGAAGGAAGGAAGGAAGGAAGGAAGGAAGGAAGGAAGGAATCCACAAAATGCTTTAATGAATTGTGAACACAATTCTAACACAAACAGCTGAAGATTTATTAGCTCAGATACTGAGATGTCAGAACTGAGCAATAAAACCAGACAATTATATCTAAGTGCTTAAAAACATTCTTGAATTTGTTAAGTAAGACAAAGGTCAAACATTGAAGATTGTTCTGTCTTTTAATTGCTGGCTGAATATAAAAACAGTCAGGCAAACTCTACAAAGCTTCCATACAAAGTTTCTTTATTGAGTCAGAAGGCATCCTCGAAGTATAACTCATGGCTATGTCAAGATGAATCCAATGTCCAATTCTTTACAGTTATCTTCATCCCATGGTGATGGAGCAAAGGTTGAGACACCCGCACAATGCTGGGGTCCTATCAAGAGTAAAGGAAACTTCCCCAACACAACCAAGGGTCAGTTCAAAGACCAATCAGGATTATAGATGTGGCCACATGACAGGAACTACATTTCCCATGATTGCATTAACTACATTTACCATGAGGCATTCCCTTAAGGGGACAGCTCCCAATTCCAACTAACTATTCCAATTAATTATATACTGTCTGGACAGCACAAACATTAAGAATATTTTATTTTCTGCAGTTACATAATCATAAAGAAAACTTCTTTAGAAATACCCTGTGTAATAATATTATAAAATTTCAAGTTAAAGAAAAAGAAAAACAAGCATAGAAATAATATTGGAAGTAACAGTAAGATCAACCCATCTGTCCTACAAAACCAAAACAAACCTCCCCATCATTATATGGCAGCAAAGTGGTGGACACAGCTCATTAAGATGTTGTTGTCATCAAATGGTCATCTGGATTTTCGCAGAAGTTTTTGGTAGCTCTAAAAATAGCACAGAACTCATAGGAACTTATATAATCAGTTCATTCCTCAAAAGTCAATTTTGAATATCTACCTAGAATTCGTCTCTACTTTGATAAACAGGTAACTTTAAGAAGAAGAAGAACTTTATTGTCATTGTACAAGTAGAACGAAACTGGAGATGCACTCCAGCAACTGTTTGCAATACAATAAAGCCAGAGCACTTAAAAATGAAGATAAGAAAAATAGAATACCCATGTCTCTATTTGCAATTAGAGAGTACAATATCTATGAATATACACAAAATATACATCCAACACTGATTGACGCTTTGCCGAGTATAATACACAAGAGATGGATTATATTGTAATATGTTATTATACATCTGAATGAGGTATTGAGATTTCACATCTTTTCACATCTTAATAAGGAAGTGACTTTGTGTTTATTTGCGGTTTGGATGACCCAGGGAAAGAAACTATTTGTTAGTCTAGTGGTATGGAATTTTATTGACCTAAAGCGCCATCCAGATGGCAGCAGGTCAAAAAGATAATTGCCAGGGTGTGAGAGGTCTCTTATGATGGCCTTGATTCTGCTTTGGCAGTAAGACCTGGCTAAGTCTTCTAGGAAGGGCAGAGGGCAACCAATGATCTTTTGAATTGTATTTATCACCCTCTGTATAATTTTCCTGTTATTCCAATTCATTGCTGCTGGGTTTAGCAAGATTCTGGAAATTATCTAAAGCAATACATAAAACCCTAACACTAGGGGTGGGATTCTGCTGGTTCAGACCAGTTTGGATGAATCAGATGTTAAATTTTCATCTGGTTCGCTGAACTGGTATTTGAACCAACCGGGTGGCCATTTGCTTTCTCCCTACTGCCTGTTACTTCCTTGCCATCCTCTCTCTTAAGTGGACCTGTTGTTTCCTTGACTTTTTTCTTGTTATTTGTATGTTGAAAGAAACTTTTTAAATTATCTGTGACTTTTGTTGCAAGTCTTTGTTCATTCTGAGAGTTAGCTTTCCTGATTTTATCTTTGCGGATTTTTGCAGATTCGGGCTCTATGCTAGTATTCAGCCTTAGTTATGTGTCCCTCTTTCCATTTCTTGTTCTTGTTCTTTTCATTTTTCAGTTTATCAAAGACATTTTTATGCAACCATGATGGTTTCTTCTCAGATTCCTTTTTTTAAAGCAATATTGTGCTGGACTGGGCTTTTATGATCATATTTTTCAGAGTTTCCCACATTTCTTGAGTTGTTTTTCCCTTTAGGGTTTTCATTCATGGAATTTTTCACTCTGGGTTTATTAAAATCAGCTCTTTTAAGATACTGGTTGTATTATGTTCTATTGCTTGTGTTTACACTGTCCAAACTTGATTATCTGCAGGTCTAAATCCTGCCAGCTAGTGGTTCAGGCTACAAACAAATGAATGGCATTTGGTTTAAACATAGCTTTTAGTTATCTTTTTTAGAATGAAAATGGTTTAGTTTTGCTCAACAAGAAATGGTCAAGAACAGAATGAGAAACAAAAATGAAGTTTGAAAATGAAGGAGGCCATGGAATCTCTATGTATTTCTAATTAAATCTTCTACAGTACTGAAGAAGCTTTGCTTGATCCTTTATGTATTCTATCTGAAATGGCAGAGAGCAGGTGTTGCCACAAACTTCAAAATGGGGACAATGATTAAATTCAAACCATTCACTATGACATCAAGAGTAGAAAGGACCTGCAAGGTCTAGCGCAAAAAGGAACACAAGCATGACTATACCCATAAACTAGATGAAGATCACTGGAGGTGTCAGAAATGACTATACAGGCCACAAGGAAATGTTAAAATTGCTGTCCTGTTGTCCCAGTCCATGGCCGCTCCTCTGCCCTCACTGCCAGCAGACCAACAGCTCTACTTTGCTGTCATCCAGCATCTTGGAGTTGGCAGAAAGCTATTGCTTGTGTTTGCATTATATTGAATTCCAATATGACATGGTCACCCTTGCCCAAAATTCTGGCAATTTCAATTTCCCCTATTACTTCTTATCTATTAGTAAGAATTAAGTCTAATATAGCTTTTCTTCTAATTCCCTCCTCTATCTTTTAGATGACAAAGGATGATTTCATCCTTGGTTTTTGTGGATTTCGATAGAGATGTAGTGATCTTTATATATAATGCAACTCCACCTCCTCTTTTGTATCCTTCCATCAATACTTTCCAGTCATGAGTTTCATCCTACCAAGTTTCAGTAATGGCAGCTATATAATATTTACCTTCATGTACTAGTATTTCAAGTTCACCATTTGTTTCCTAAACTTTGAGCATTTGTGTACAGGCATTTGAGTATTTTATGGTCTTATGTATGTTTCTTATATCTCCTATGTTGTATCTGGGTTTTCTGTCCTTTCCATCACTCTCTACTTCACTGTATTTTTCATTTTTGTCTTCTTTTTCTTTACTCTCTACCTCCTTATATGACTCATTATCTAGTGCTTTTTGTTTGGAATCGCGTTCCCAAGGTCTTGAAGATTGCCTCCCCTTCCCCCCTCAATTTTAAAGTCCTTCTAGTTAGTAAGATGAGCCAGTCATTTTCCAAATATATTGTTTCCCATTTTTGTGAGGTTCACTCCATCTCTTGCCAGGAGACCTTCATGTAGGTGATGCAGACCGTGGCCTAGGAAACCTTTGCTCCCTCATTTGATGTTGGCCTTTTATGGGAAATATAGATGAAAACACCACTTGAGCTCCAAATTCTTTAACTTTCTTTCCTAGCTGTTCATAAACTCTTGCTACTGTTTTACATTCATTTGGTGTCATGGATTCCCACATGTAGGAGAAGAAAGGGGTAATCATGAGGTTGATTATTTTAGTAAGTTTCTCAGTTACATCTTTAATTTTTGCTACAAGGAGACAACTTACCTGCCTAGATTAAGTCTTCAGACTATAGTTTCTATTTCCCAAAGAATTGAATCTCCTACTACCAATTTGCCTTTTCCTTCCTAGGAAAGTCTGGGATACTATCCTTCCTGTCACAGTTGTGTCTTACTTAGTTATTTTAAAAAGATGCTGTACATATTCTATGGCACCACTTGCAACTCATTTATTTATATACCCACTCATTTAGATTGCTTATATACATACATCATTTTAGATTGGCACATGTTTTATAATAAACTATGCATAAATGAGTATATATTTCCTCTTTCATATTTATTTCATTATTGCGAGAATAAAAGTAATAATTTACAGAGGTCATTTAAATGTCACTTTATAGTTACTGGGTGTTTTCATGTAAAATAAATACTTCATTAGTCTATATTAGTGAATTAATTTATGTTTCTGTTACTGTCACTGGTAACCCGATATGTTGCTGTATTTCCATTATAGACAATAAATGTGAAATTAATTTGAAGTTACATGCCAAGAAATAGAAAGGCAAACATGCAATTAGATTACTAATGGAGCAAAAAGGAAATTTGATGATTGTTTAATTTAATGTGTAGAAATATATACTGGCAGACACTAGATGACATTGAGTATTACTGTGTCAGGCTGCATATCTGAACAAGTTCCACATAACCTGACATGCTGATAAGCTTATTCATGAAACAAGAGAAGTGTATTTTGGCCTATGTCACCAGCTGGAATGAGTTGTTATTTAGGTGCTTGAGAGAGGACAAATGATGTGGCTAAAAATGTAAAAACATTGAAAAAGATAATGAATGATGCCAATGTGAAATATAAGGACTTTGATTGCATTATACTTTGTCCTTTTCGCTATCTACACATTACACATTAGAGGCTGAGTGTCAAGGACAAATTTCTTAGATATCCCAATATGCGAAATATTCAGATAAGTTACAATGTCTTCAAGCTTTGCAATTCTGTTCCCGAAACATAATTCATATAATGAATTTTCTTGAGTGGCATCATAGGAATAGATTAGAAATATACATTTGAATGGTTTTACCAAAAGCAGATTTTACCCTGATAAATAAGAAAGATTTTGTACCAAACCAGAGTACCTATAAACCATTATTTTTCTTGAAACCAATTGGTGACTTGAAAAACAAATAGATAATTCATCAACTGCAGTGCAAAGCATTAAATTTAGCCATTTGGAAGAGTGCTCCTTCCACTATTTCCTTTGCAAAAATCAGCTTCTTTAAAGAGAAGGAAATATTTGATTGTGGATAGAATCAGAAACAAGTGCTAGAGGTAAGCTGAACAATAACATTGAATTGTTCGGATGTGCCTTTTATAGCAGAATAACAAAGTTGGAAAGGACCTTGGTCTTTGGTCTTCCAGTCATGAGGCATTTACAATTTGTATTCTTGAGTAATGGGTTAACATTATAGGTACTTGTAAGCAATCACAGAGTCTTAATTTGTTTTATTATTTGCAGCTATAAAAATAAATTCACAGGCTGATAAAATATTTACTCTTTATCTCCTTTCTGAACAGTTCTGTTTTCCATACATTTTTCAATAGTTTGATTTTTCCAAGTAAATACAAGCACTCGGTGCTTCTTCTAGGACATGAGTACTTTCCTGCACCCTTCTTCCACTGACACAGACAGCTAGCAATCCATATTCAAAAAATATTATCATTTCTGATAGATGAAATAGTCTTTTAATTTTTTTCTTATAACTATATACTTCTTCCCAATTAATCTAGAACTCAGGTTGCACATGAAATAAGTACCTGCAAAATTTAATGAGGAGACATACATAGTTAAAGTGGTATTTAAAACTACCCCTTTCTAGAAATTATGTCAGTAGCTTTTTGCTCATAGGAATGTGGGATTATTGCATGGAATCAAACGTTTTTCCATAAATTTACTTATTAAGCATGGCAAAATTAGAGATTCAGAAGAGCTTCTGCATTTAATATTTGGGAAATATGAAAGAAGTTTCTCATTTTTTCTATTTCCCAGTATAATATCTAATTTAATACTGAATATAATGTAGATGTCAGCTTTGGAAACCATATTAGCACCAGAAGCTTCCATGCTGCCACTTTCTAGAGCATGGGAAGATGAGAGGGGGATTTTATGGAACATATGTGGTTAGGCATGATAGCATTCTTCTTTAAAGTCAAGGTCATGTTATTCCTGCATCTGGCTGAGGAGTGGTGAAGAGGATGTCTCAAGTTGGGAAAGATGGTGATTGGGGCATGTGATGGAATGATGGGTGCAGGAGGTGGATTTGTAATTTTTTACTTATTGGAGGGAAACCCGGAACTTTCAGATTTGGGATTTCCCAGATGTGTCACTATACCTACTCTAATAAAAGGAAACTGAGAAAATGTCTGTCTTGGAGACAATTGGAGTTGGGTTTTTCTAGAACCCTGACAGTAGAAGTATATAATTAAAGTGTAAATTACTCCAATAAGATTTGAAATAGCTTGAAAAAAACCCACTATAGTAAAATGCTATTCTCAATAGCATATTCTCAAAGACCATCACGGAATCATGTTCAACCTTTATAACTTTATAGTTTACTATAGTTTGTCTTGAGCAGCAACACTTGCATATGGACAAGCCAACTGAATAAAATTTTCTATTCAGTTCTAACTGAATTTTAATAAAAGGTTATAATAGACTTCAGATACACTATCTCTGTTCTCTTGCAGTTAGCTGGCACTGCAGGCTTTCACTGACATTTCCTGACAGTTTCACTAAATAATCTATTCTAGTCTGGAAAAGACAACCAATGCAAAGATTGTTAGGCACAAGAAAAGAGCCCTGAAAAGGTCAGAATCTAATTGCTGATTTACTTCCCATATTGATCAATTTGAAAGTAGTTACTTTCATGGAACTGCAGATATAGACAAATACCTACCTGACTGCCAATGTTTTTTGTTAATCCATCAAAACATGAGGATACTTATATGAGCAAGGTCAAACCCTTTTTGAGTACTGACCCAACCAAAACATTCTCAATCCCAAAATAATCTGATTATACATTATTTATATTATATACACATCAGGATAATTGTAATACTTTCCTAAAGCATGGCTTAACAGCATTTAAGTTAACAGCCTTAAGTAAAACCAAATAACCTGAAATTTCTCCCAGAATGGTTTTCATTCCCAGCAATTCATGAATTTATCCCTTTGTTTCAATTTATCAAAATCCTTAATAGTCACTGAGTCTCTTGTTCTAAAGTCTGTAAGAGATTCAGTGACTATAAAGACTTTGATAATGCCCCCAACAATCAGGTTTCTCATTTTACTGACCTCAGGAAGGATGGAAGGCTAAGTCAACCTTGAACTGCTCAGGATAGAACTTCTGTCAGTCAGCAGAATTAGCCTACAATGCTGCATGCTAACTACCGCATCACCATGGCTCTATGCATCATGATAAATTTAGATATTTGACCTGAAGCATTTAGTAAGTATGTACGGGACAAGATCAAGGAAGCAGCAGCTACATAGATATCAGTAAGATATCTTTAATGTTGGCCAATCCTCATTCATAGTAAGTTCATTGAGATGGATTTTCTTCAAATGATGTAAAATATTTCTTCCCAGGTTTCTTGCCATTTCATAAATTGCCAATTGATTTGCCTTCTATCACTTGATTATTGTGTCAACTTTATTCTATTCTTTTTTCAGACTTTTTCTTTCCTGACTAGGAAAGCAGGTAAGTAGAACATCTCATGGTACCCTTAACTTGTAAAGTGTCAATGAAGACAGTCGTCCAGGCCAAGGGTATCTAAAAAAATTTGAATCATAGCAACTGGACCAAAATTTATTAAACTGAGGCATTTAGCTTCCCCATCCAGGAAGCTTCATCAGTTAAAATAAAAAATTATTTAGGCAGAGAATCAGAGAGTTATTGGAATGTACCAACCCTTGCCAGATCAGTTTCAGGGGTTCTCCTCAAAAATTTAACAAATATTGGTCCAATTGCTATGACCTTTCAGATACCTTTGGTCTGAATGATTGAGTCTTCATTGACATAATACGTTTTAGGGAGAAACCCCTGAACTTGGTGTGGCAATAATTGGTACATTCCAATGACTCTCTGACTTTTTGCCTTTTTTTTTTTTGACTAATGAAGCTTCCTGAATGGGAAGTGAAACCTTTCAGTTTAACAAATTTTGGTCCAGTTGCTATGATTCAAATTTTTGATACTTAATTTGTAAAGTTTTACTGGGATTCACAAAACTAACTACATATTTACACATGTTAATAACATGGTAACAGTAACATACAACACGAAGAATTTAGCAAATGGTATGGTAATACTATTAGGTCAAAAGTATTTAAAAATGGAAAAAGTTAAAGTTTTAAAGGAGCAGGTTTGGTGGAAATGGGAAGATAAGTTCTGGAAAGCTATATGTCAATGAAAGCTGAATGCTATATGTCAATGTGATGAAATATAATGGACAAAGTAGAAATGCTCATTTAAAAATAGAAATATGAAAAATTATTGAACAATTATAACTATTAAGCAATATGCAAGAAAATACAGTCCCTAGTTAATCAAAAATATTTGGTGGGACTTAGAGAGCAATTGCTGTTCCATTTGCCAACACTTGAATTTGTACTTAGAATCCATATTCACACAAACTAGGAACTATTGGACATTATGTCGTGCTGAAAGGTTGTATATGTCAAAGTTAATTGGAATCTTGGACTTCTGACATGAAGGACTAGTAGGCAGGCTGTAGGAATTGGGGTTTGGATCATATCTATTTACTATACAGAGTTTCTACTTAGTTTGATTATTCTAAAATAAACAAAAGTAGATGTGAAGCTTGTTTAGAATAAATTATTGACCAATTAGTTGCACTGATTAATGTAACCTTTTAATGGTAGTAACTAACAATGTCCTAAGTGCACTTCACCATTAAATAAAGAACTGGTAACTCATATAGAGGATGCAGGCCACTGAGAAACAAAAATGATGCAAGGAACTTATAAATGAACCTGTTTAATTATTGGAACAATCCCTTGAAGAAACATCATGAATAGGAGTAGTTTTATCTCTGGCGTGGCAAGATGTGGTATTAAAATACTTCAGGATACCAAATGTAGGATTAAAATACTTCAAGAAAGGAAAGGGAGACTTATATTAAAGATTTGGTCTAAGAATTCACCAAAATGAATTATGCATGTGCAATTTGAAGTGCTCATGGAGTGGGAGCTTTCATTAAAAATATCTGTATCATGCAATATGGCTGGGCTTTGCTTGAAATTTAAGTAAAATACAAATGTTGCCGATTTCTTCTTTCATTGCTATTTTAAACACAGGTTTGATGGTTGTGAGGTAGCTTACGCCATCATAAATGGGTCACAAAAAATGTCATAAAAATATACCAGAGTGTTCCCTGTTAGTAACATACACAGGAACAAATACTCATCCTTCTTCCTCATACACACACAGAGAAATTCCAAAAACAGGACAATTCACTTTTCTGACAGCTCCAGCAAATTTTACCTAAAAAGTAGTACTTCAAACAATTTCCCCATGGAAGGGTAGCATTGAAAAGCCTTCTATTAGCGGGCCTTGATGTCCTTGATGACCACATGCCCTTGATGTCCCTTGGCTGACAGCGATCCCAGCTGTTCAGCGGCCCTCCACGTGGCCTCAGATCGCTTCCAAACGAGCAAGAACCAACCGGTGACGGCAAGTCAACCAAGCCCTCGTCTCATAGCATCCCTCCCTCACTGATGGATCAAGACAGTGCCCTTCCATTGGGCAGCCTCCACGCGTTTCCCATTGGCCAAGTCCGAGGTGGAGCCTGAAAAGAAGAACGGCCCGATCGTGGTCCAAATCATACGTTTGCAGCGAGATTCTGCCACCCACCCGCTTTGGGACGTGATAGGAATAAAACAAAGCAAAACCAAACGGGTTCAATACATATCGGCCAGGACAGAAATATACACCTCCCCGCCCATCTCGGTTAACCGGTTACTCTCGGAATTGAAGAGGAGGGGGCCGGACTTTCTAATGAACTGGATACGGAGAAAGGACGCGTGATGCTGCGACTCTTCCTGTCCCCGCCTTAATCCCCGCCTTAGTCCTGATCCTGCGGCAGCGAACAATTAACGGACTGGTCCCAAAGGTATACCCAACGGTGTGCGCCGGCCTTGTCACCCTCCTCCAAACAACATGCGGTGCTTATCCCAGTAGATTGAAGTCCCATTTAGAACTGCTTTCAAGATGGCTGCTTTTAGGTCCCGGGTGGAGGGAAACTAATTGCAATGCTAGAGGCTGTGGCCTCTTATAGAGGTAAAACTGGTTTTGTTAGTTTCCGAGTACAGGGGATTTGAGTGTAAAATGTTGCGGCGTCGGAAGTGGGAATATGTTAATCTGGCATTTGGCGTGAAAAAAAGAAAGGTCCATGGCTAAACTCCCGTATCGCCCCATAGCGTGATGTCTAGGGTGGGGGGAAAAAAGATTAACGTGCGTAAGTGTTTCCTCATGCATCCTCGTGTATGCGGCCTGAGGTGTATCTTTTTGTCTACAGGGGCGATTGTTAGTTTTACAAGTCACTGAGGCATCTCTGGCCATCTATCAAATGGGTGGAGATAAAAGGCGGAGTTAGTGCGGTTACCTCCCCTGTCCAAGGGCAAGCAATTCTGCAAGTGCCGGAGAAGGTGGTAAGATTTGAAGGTTGGTTTGTTCATTCAACTTTGCGGCAGCCTTAGGCCTTCGGCTTCAGTAGAACCTTTCCCACGCATCTCCCGCTTTCACCCATACGTATGCTTAACAAAGCGGCCCGTGAGGGAGACATTCACATGGTGAACGGAGGGTTTGCCCACCAATCCAAAGCAACGCGCTCCAACCACAACAACAGCAGCGAGGTGGCAAAAAGGACACTCTTCTCTGCCTTCCGTGCCTGGGGTGGGAAACGGTGGCCAGACGGGTTATAACGTTCCTTTACAGTGGAGGTCAGAAGCGTTTTATGAGCAGGGCAGAAACACGAAGCACATGGCTAGAAATAAACAGATCGGAAGCTGCTGCTACCGCCCCTTGCTTCCACCCCAGCCGCCTTTCCCAAGTTGCGCCAAGCGGGACAGGTTTTGCCTTAAAAGAACCCATTGCATGGATCTCTTTTACGTTACCTGGCTTCGTCTCTCTCTTTCTGTAGCTTGGGCTGGGTTGGCTCTAAGCTTGCCGCCGCCGTGCCGGTTCCTGCTCCCTGTCACTGGGTGAATGGGATTATTTATTTATTTCCCGTGACGTGATCCGCAGAGGGAGGAGGAGGAGGCTGCTGAGGGGCCTTTTGTGCAGCTGGTCCGAGGCTGCTTTCAACCGGAGGAGGAGGAGGAGGAGGAGGAGCGGGAAGCAGTTCGCGGTCACCCGACCTGTCCTCGCCTGCTTTTGTTGTTGCGGCTGCTGTTGCTCCCGCGGCGAAGGATTGGTGTCAAGGGCAGTCAGGAGCCCGAGTAGCATCCCCCGCCTAGGCGAAGTAGGGCGGAGGTTGCTTGTGGAGGGAGGTGGAGGCGCCTGCTGCTGAACTCCAGTCTCTAGGCCGGCAGCTCTCTCTTCCGTTGGGCGGCCAAAGAAAAAGTGAAAAACGACAGTTTGGCAGGGTGCGGCGAAGGAATTGCGAAGGGACTCAGAAGAGCCCTGCAAGATTCCCGTTGCCAGTGTGGCTGTAACCCAATTGCGCTAATACAGTTCTAGGTGTCGCTTTCCTAAACGCTTTTCCTTTGTTAGGAGGGTGAAGCTGCGCGATTGCTGCAAAGGTAATCCTGTCGTTACTGCGAGTACCCCCGCTCGCTTTCGTGCTCGATCGGTCTACTTCGGAGCAAAGACAGTACCACCACACTTTGCTCGCATATCCGCGTTTTCCTCCGATGATGTGGATGGACCCTGAGATCCCGGAGAACAGTTCTCCGCATTTCCCTGCTCAGTCAGGATAAATAGGAGTGCTTTTCACTTTTTCAGCTTCAATCTTAAATTGTAAAGAAGTAAAATTCACGAGGTCCGCTCTTTGGCGACGTGTGAGAGGGTACCGGCTTCACTTGAGAGGCAGCAAGAGGGCAGACTTATTGCCAAATTTATATTGAATCTGCAACTGTAAGTTCCTCATAATCTTTCCCCGACTGATTCATAGCAATGTTTTTAAATCCTGCCTTATTGGGGGCTTGGAGAGTAAGCTGCCTCTTGCTAGAATCCTCTTTCAAAGTGACTGGGGAGAGTCTCTTGCTTCTTATTCTACTTGTCCCAGAGATTCTGGAGGGGAGAAAAGGAAAATGGAAGCTGCCTCAATACTTGATCTTTTCTCCCAAGTTTTAAAGGGCCACTTCAAATCAGTAGAGGAAAAATTACTAATAAATATCTTTTTAGAGGATGCTTTGTAGAAAATATTTCTACAGTTCTGCTCTCAGCTCTGGTTCCCAATCCCCCCAAAGCTGTTTGAATTGATCAGCTGTTGTTTTTATTGCCAACAATCCTAGGATGCAGCAGGATTGCCCTTTTGGTTAATTTTGTGCAGCAGTTTGGGAGATTGGGTACACAAATGCTTTTCACTTTTTCCAGTTGCATCCTAGGTTATAAAATGTTTTACAGTTCCTATCCCCCAATCCACCTCCTTATTTCACTTTAAGTTTTTTGACTGGCAGTCTGCGCCAGTTTCTGGGAGCAGGAAGAGTCAACCCAGCTCTGCTCTTTGAAAGACCTTTTAGCATGTCTGCAGCCAAACTTCCAGGAGACAAGAATTTCCAGGCATGAAGAAATTGCTTCTGTGCAAGCTCCTCAGAAGGGCATCATATCAAGCAATTAAACTAGCCTCACATTGGTTTCAAGGATAAAGCAGCTGAGCCAAAAAGAAATTGGTTCAGCTGCTAAAGGATGGATGTGGGAGTAATCCTAATGTGTTACACCATTAAGCTGTCTTTTGTTCACAGCAAAAGACAAGCTTTTTTCCTTACTATCTTTACTTTGTATCAAATTTATTCTCCCATGAATAGAATTCCCATGAATTAAAAAATAATTGATTCAAATTTAGGTTTCTTCTGTTTGGATTGAGATCTAAATATTACAAGACGTTTTTCGATAGATTAATCTTACTGACTGTATGTAAAGATTATTCCAGGCATATTTTACTATTAGCAACACCCGATATAAAAGAAACTCTCCATCCTATAGGTTTTGTGTATTGTTTTAATTCCTATTTTGGAAGTACACTTTCCATTTGGGATTTTTACAGAGCCATTATTATACTGGTAGCATTAAGTAGATATATTTATTTAGACTAAAATTTAACACTGCCAAGTCACTTGGCAAATTTTTATTCTTGCTATTCCAGAGGCTCAAACTCTTTTGGTGTGCAGATTTAAGCAATCAAAAGGGATGGGGCTGAATATCAACAGACAAGTTCCACTCTTTCTACTCACATACAATAAATTGCTAATGGATGCCCCTGAACAGTAGCGTCAAGGTGGAAGCGGATGACCAAATGTATTCAAGGATTCTTTTTAAAGCCCTGCACCAACAGATGGAAAGAGGATGTAAAACAGAGAAAAACACTTGCCATCCGTTGGTTAACGTGATGCTTCCGTTCTGTACTCATTGCCTCCGTTTTGCTTCCTCTCTGTCCGTCCAGCATCCATCTATTGACATTTCATCCTCTCAAAAGGTTTTGAGCTACTCAAAACTTTCTGAGCGGAAAATGTATCCAACACATCCATTCTGCATCCGTCGGCATCCGTTACGCGTCCGCTACATCCGCTAGGCATCCGTTGCGCATCCGCACAACTCGCATCCGCTCCAGCAGAAAGCGGACACAGGGAGGAAGCGGAACGGACACAGAACGGACGCGCAGCATTAGTAGCTCGGACGGAGAAAGGATGAAAGCGGATGCAGCATGCAAAGAAAGCATTTAAAATGGAAAAAACGTTTGCAGAGGGGACCTATCTCGGATATTAAGGATAATATCCTTAAGGATAATATCCATATTAAGGATGCCTAGAGGATGCCTAGAGGATGCAAAGGGACACCTAGTGGAAAAACCTATATTGCCTATAAAAAGGGGGAGCAACTCACCTGGATCTCACTTTCAGTCCAGCAGCCCTGCTGTGCAGACCTCTGCAGCCTTCATCTGCCTCTTGCTCTTCCACAGCATCCAGTCATGTCCACCTTGGATCGTAACAAACTCCTTTTGGTAGCCACCATCCTTCTGCAACAGTACAAAGCCATCTACAGGCTCTGTGAACTCTACTACGGGAAAAGGAGGCGGCCAAGAAGCGTCTGGTTCCAAAGATGGATCGGGAGAAGAGCAGAGTACGGACTGTACAACAAACTGATGGTGGAGCTGAGGAACAAAGACCCTCGTGCATTCCACAACTTCATGAGGATGCCTCCAGCCATGTTTGACGAAGTTGTGCAGCGGCTGACACCCAGGTTGACCAAGCAGAGCACCAACTTCTGCCCCAGCCTGGACCCTGGACTCAAGGTGGCACTGACTCTGCGCCACCTGGCCTCAGGGACCACCTACAGGAGCATGCAGTACGGCTGGAGGGTGCCACACAACACCATCAGCATTGTGGTCAGAGAAGTGGTGTAGGCTATCATCGAAGAATACCTGGAGGAGCTCCTCCAGTGCCCCTCCACTGAAGAAGGATGGAAGAAAGTTGCAGAGCAGTGGTATCAGAGGTGGAACTTCCCACACACCGTTGTTGCCATAGATGGCAAGCACGTGGCCTGCAAAGCGCCAGCCAAGTCAGGGTCCACTTATTTCAACTACAAGGGCTTCTTCAGCATCGTCCTCTTCGCCATGGTCGATGCTGACTACAAGTTCATGTACTTCGATGTACATTGATGCTTCAGGCAACGGGTCATGTTCAGATGCCCAGGTATACAATGCAAGTGATCTCAAGGGTAGGCTGGAACGCAATCTCATCATGGGCTTCCCAGATCCAGAACCCCTACCCAACGACACGCAAGATGTGCCCTACTTCATCGTGGGGGATGACGCCTTCTCCCTCAGAACCTACCTCATGAAGCCCTACACCTCCAGATGCCTCACCCGTGAAGAGAGGATCTTCAACTACAGGCTGTCCAGGGCAAGGCGGGTGGTGGAGAACGCCTTTGGCATCCTGGCCAACAGGTTCCAGGTACTTCTCACCACCATGCAACATCACCCAGAAACCATGAGGAGGATCGTGGAAGCTTGCTGCATCCTGCACAATCTCATGCGCACCCGCTACGCAGTCTTGCAGAACAGGCTCGTGGACCTCCAACAAGGCAATGGGGACATGTAGCCTGGGAAATGGAGGCAAGGGTGAAACCTGATAGACACTGAGGATGTGCAAGGCCCCAACAGAGCCTCACATGAAGGGAAGAAGCAGCGCAACCTCCTGAAACACTGGTGCAACTCCCCAGCTGGAGCAGTGGAGTGGTAAGACAGGATGGTAGATGATTAATGGATGCTTCCTTCAGCCTGTCTCATCACACTGATGAGATTGGGCCATGTATGTTGGATGGGCCTTCAATGAACAGGGCATTTGAAAAAGAGTTGTGTTTATGTTGACATATGTGGATCAATGATTACATTAGTATTGATAATGAAGGGCCATAGGTGTGGCACCTGGGAGGGTGGACCATACAGTTCCACTATGCTTGCACTGGAGGTTTATCTATCCCCACAGCTATCTCAACCCATCCCACACTATCTCAACCCATCCCACAGCTATCTTTACCCATCCCACAGGTATCCCTGCCCATCCCACAGGTATCCGAACCCATCCCACAGGTATCCCTGCCCATCCCACAGCTATTACCCATCCCAAAGATATCCCTGCCCACCCCACTGCTATCCTTACCCATCCCACAAGCATGCAAAGGCTTAAACCATTTCTAAAAGTTTCCACCAAGACATTATTTAATAAAATAAATGAGGCAAGTGTGTGAAGCAAAGATAATCTTTATTAATAACAAGCTGTAACAGAAAAATGACCCAAGTCAAGTGTCCAAATAAAGTCTACAGTCTTCTCAGTCACTCTGAGGCATGCCCATTGTCTCAGGGGTGAAGGGTCCAGGTGCTATGGAGGTGGCTGCTTCTGGAGTGAAGCCCCACTGGGGTGCCTGGCCCCGAGTGGACAACAGGTGACAGTGTGTTGAGGAAGCTCTCAGACAGCTGGCTCATCACCGTGATGTTGAGAGCTCCTTCCTCCATGCCATGAGGTGTCAGTCCCAATACCGATGACAGATGTACTGAGGCCGGGCTTGGCTGTGGGGTGGAGAAAGGAGCAGTGTAGTGGGGCTGTCTGCTCTGCAGCTGGGTGAGGACTGGCATGGGTGGCGTTGGTGGCATCGGTGTCATCGGCATCAGTGGCGTGGGTGGCATTGGTGGCGTTCAATGAGCCTGTGCCTGGACTGGGAAGGGCTGCTGCCTGTGCTGCAGGACCTCCTGGTCGCCGTAGCCCAGGTAGATGGGGCCTGTGGAAAGCCTTGGAATGGGAGTGACATCACCTGGGGTGGAGGAGCAGACCTGGACTGGGTGGGAGCAGGTTTCTCTGGATCTGGATGGTTGTGAAGCAGCTCAGTGATCCGGTCTTTCACCTGGTACTGGGGTTCCGCCATGTACGTGAGGGTCTGGTTGACATAGGTGAGGAAGGGCTTGCAGTTGGAGGATGAGGAGTCAGTGTGTACCAGTTGAGAAAGGAAATCTATGCTGCTCTGGATGGTGTCCCTGATCTCCAGCAGGACAGTGTGGCTCTGCCCCTCCTGCTGTCTGGCTCTCTGCCTTTCTGTGGAGGTGGAGCTGGGTGGTGGATGCGGGTAGGACTGTGGTGGAAGTGCCGTCTCCTTTCTCCCACTGTGCCAGGGAGTCCTCCATGCGCTCCACCATGGTTAAAACAACTGTCCGTGGGTTCTCCGCCATGGGACGCTCCACAGAAACCTGCCTGGAGACAGGAGCTGACTCTCGGCCAGAAGAGGACTAGTTCTCAGCAGGCTGCCGGAGAAAGAGGGTTGTGAGAGGGGCTGCTCCTGGGTGGCGGATCTCACCCTCCAGGAAGCTGCACCTGGCCATGACGTAGGTCTCTCTGTCAGCTTGACCATGGCCTGGCCAGATTTCTTGAGGTGCAGCTTCCTGTACCAGGTGTACATGTGCTTCCACCAGCCGAGGAGCACCTCCGAAGTGTAGCCCAGGCTCTCCGCCTTCTCTCTCCAAGCAGCCTGCTTCCTTTTGGTGTCTCTGTAGAGCCTGTGTCCCTTCCGCCATAGATAGTCATTCTACCACAGCCACTCCAGCACCTCATTCTCGTGTTCCTCCTCAATGGAGTATTGCCTCCTCTCCCATTCTGGCATATGCCTCTTCCTCCCTTTGGCAGGACCAGATGGGCCCTCATCAGAGGGGCTTCCAGGTTGTAGGGGCTGCTCCTCCACACCACCACCACCAGCAGGATCATCATCAGCACCAGCAGCACCAGCAGCACCAGCAGGACCAGGATCAGCAGCAGCAGAGTAAGCACCAGCAGCGCCAGCAGGACCAGGAGCACCAGCTGGACCAGGAGCACCAGCAGGACCAGCAGGACGAGCAAGACCAGGAGCATGAGCAGGACCAGCAGGACGAGCAAGACCAGGAGCACCAGCAGGACCAGCAGGACCAGCAGGACCAGCAGGACGAGGAGCAGCTACAGCAGAGTAAGCACCAGCAGAAGCACCACCACCAGAAGCAGCATCAGCAGAAGCCCCAGCACCAGTAGCAATGCAAGCAGAGTAAGCACCAGCAGAAGCACCACCGCCATAAGCATCATCATCAGCTCCTCCAGAAGCAGAAGCAGCAGAAACCCCAGCCCCAGAAGAGCGAGCCCGTGCTGCAGAAGCCCCAGCAGAAGAGCCCGTGCTGCAGAAGCCCCAGTGAGGGCCAGGGGGCGGGAGGATGGCCCTGTCCCTCTTGCCAGGGCTGACAGCATATGGCTGAGGCTTTCTCTTCTTCTCCATGGTTGTGGGGTTGCTGGCTGGCAGCAAGGCAGGCAGGCAGGCTGGCAGCAAGGCAGGCAGGCTGGCAGGGAGGCTGGCAGGATGGCAGGGAGGCTGGCAGGATGGCAGGCAGCAAGGCTGGCAGGCAGGCATGCAGGGCAGGCTGGCATGCAGGGCAGGCTGGCAAGGCACTTGATGTGTCTGGAAGCAGGTCTTTCCTCTGAATGGTGACCTGCTTGGGAGCTGCCTCCCTTTATATCCGTGGGGCTGACGCAATGCATGCTCCCCACATGCGCAGTGAATGCTAGGCATCCACTAGGCTTCCGCTTGGCTTCCGCTAGGCTTCCGCTGTGCATCCGCTTCATCCGCTTGGCATCCACTGTGCATCCACTTCATCTGCTTGGCGTCCGTTCTGCATCCGCTGTATCCGTTCCGCGTCCGCTTTGCTGTGCCCCCCCGGAAGCCTAATGGATGTCCCATCTGCTTCCATCTGCCAGGTTTCCATGGAGCATCCGCTTTCCATCCGCCCTGCATCCTCCCCCCGTCCGTTCCTTTCCGTGTTATCTGCTCTGGTTATGCAAATTTTTGCCCCTTTTGAGAGCGGATAACAACGGATGGAACATTTTTCTCGTCCGCTGTGTCCTTTTTACTAATGTTTTGCATCCATCAGCCAGTGTGACAGGGCCTTAACCCATTAGTATTTCCTTCCCCCCCCCCTAATCCTCCATTGGGTGAAAAATTTTAATCTCAGCAAGGACTGAAAAAAGGGGAAAATGCTTCTGTATAGGACAAGACTGACTTGTGGCCCAGATGCTGGCTATGCCCACACCCAGTTTAACGAAGGGGGAGAAAGTTACAATACGTCACATGATGCCGCTGTGATGACATGAATTTGGAACCCCTGGTATAAGGAAATAAAGTTTAGTTCTTTACAGGGTTTCTTTCCCCATTAGTCCCAGGGAATCTATCCCAAACCAGTTTGGTCTAGTGATTAAGGACTGGACTAAGAAAGCAGGAGACTGTGAGTTCAAGTCCCATCTTGACCATGAAAATCAACTTGGTGACCTTGGGCCAGTGTCTCTCTCAGCCTACGTCACTGGTTATTGTGGGGAAAATCGGAAATATTGCATATGTTTACTGCCTTCAGTTTTTTGTAAAAATAATAAAGGCACGATATAAATTAATAGTTCCCATGGATCCTTATGGGTCTTTGGAATACAATCTGCAAAAGACAAACATAACAGATGATGATTTAATTTATAAGTTATTTATATTATGTTTATATATTTATATAGGCACTAAAGCTATGAAAGCTATTAAAACAAAATGTAATATATACAGATTATCCTTTACTTATGACCCAATTGAGACCAGAATTTCAATTGCTAAGCAAGGCAGTCACACCTAATTTTACAACCTTTTTGCCATCGTCTTAAAGCCACTCATTGCAGCTAAGTGAATCATGAGGTCATTAAATGAATCTGGCTTCTGCCTTTGACTTGCTTGACAGAAGCCAGCTGGGAAGGTCACAAATGGTGATCATATGACCCTAGGATACAGCAACCATCATAAATACATGCCATTTGCTAAGAGCCTGTATTTTATCACATGGCAGTGGAGGTGCTCTAATGGTCATAAGTGTAAAGACAAATCATAAGTCACTTTTTTCAGGGCCATTGTAACTTTGAACAGTTGCTAAATGAATGATTGTAAATTTAGAACTACCTGTACATAAAAAAAAAACATTAAAGTCTAAATTAAAATTAAAAGCAAACAATATGTTTGAAGACACATCCAGGCCAAAGGTATCTAAAAGGTTGACTCATGGCAACTGGACCAAAATTTGTTAAGATGTTTTGCTTCCCATCTCAGAAGCTTCATCAGTGAAAATAAAAAAAATAGTTAGGCAGAGAGTCAGAAAGTCTTAGGAATATACCAACTACTGCCACAGCAACTTCAGGGGTTTCTCCCCCTAAATGTATTGCAACGTGTTAATGAAAATCATCTAAGCCAGTGGTCACCAAATGGTGGGCTGTGGAAAAATTTTGGTGGGCCCCAGAAGAAATGGCCCCCCAAAGCAATTAAACTTCACCAATAACAGTTTTAGACCAAAACTCAGAAAGGGTATGTAAACTCACATTTATATGTCAATCTTTCTATCTAGCCAAGAAGCCATGCTGAATGTCACTCATCTTGATTACTTGTCATTAAAAGCTTCTTTCCAGCAGCTCTGCTTCTTTATTCAATTATTTCTTCAAGATGTTGATCATTGCATATTGGCTGGAAATATTTCCAGGGGAGTATTTCCTCCCAACAGCAGTGTAAAAAGCTTAAAACAAATCTTCCCCTTTAAGAAAGTCAAGCAAAGTAACAGCAAAGGAGAAAAAAAAAAAAACCTCCAGAGAAGCTCCAGAGACAGGAAGTCTAGGCGTACTGCCAAGAATGTAATAAGGGTTAACAGAGAGGCAATTTCTGTAAGCAACCAGAATGTTTCCTTCCTGCCTTCCTTACAGGATTAGGCCAGTGATTTCTTCAAACAACTGATTCTCCAAACTGCTTAAAAAGTTAACAAGTTCTAGCGAATAGGTGAGAACTGGTAGAATCCCAACCCTGCACTAGTCCATAAAACACACCTCAGTTTAAAGGAGGAAAACAATAAAAATATTTTTTGCCTCCACGGGTCCTATTTTTGCCCTCCCTTACATCCAGAATCACTCTGCAGCCCAAAAACATGCCCATTTTTGCCTACCCTGGCAAAAATGGTTTGGGAGGCCCAAAACAGGCCCATATTTGCTCTGTAAGATGCACAGACATTTCCACCCACTTTTTGGGGGAGGTGTGTGTCTTATAGTCCGAAAAATATGGTAATTATGTTTCTGGTTGTGAAAAAGTATAAGTAGTGCAGAACATGTATATGTTTCTATTCAATTTTCTGGTCAGGCAGGTGTGCTTCTAGAGTCCATTTGAATTGTACATTTTGGTCCATATGTCAAATTACTATTGGCACATAATGCTACTTCTTTGTTTCCCAAGTTATCTTAACAATTGGTCCTTTTAATACTAGCATGAAGCGTGCAAAATTATCTTCGATATGATTATACAGTAAGTATATATTTTGTGCATAATATTACCCATAGTTTTTGAGTATAATCTTTTTATGCTGATCAACTCAGATTAATTCTGTACTGGTTTATCATGCAGGACTAAATTGATAAATCAGGAAGTAGGGATCTAAATCTTTGAAATCTTGGTGGAATCTTTGTGTGCAAACTGATACTTTATGTTTTTATAATTTGGGGTAAGAAAACCTTTCAGATTTTCATGTTTTACCTTTTCTGGATGTCTGCTTATCTTTTCTGTGAAATTCATTTCCTACTAAGTTATAGAAATTTAAGAATCAACAAATCACACACTATTTAATGCCTTTTTCATTTATTTCGTAGCTCTGTCATCCACTATGGGAGGTGTCTGTGTGAAATAATAACCCCTTTGGTTTAGTCAATTCTAACAAACAACTTGTTCAATTGTATAAACATTTTATTAAATTAGCAATCCTATCCTATTGAAATATATATTAAATTTCCTCATCCTAATGAAGTTCTTATTGCAATGACTCAAAACAAATTATATACACTGATAAAAAACATTCTGGAGATCTCTGTAAAAAATAATTGATGCTCATCAGTCTGGAAAATACGTCTGCTTCAGAACATCCTTGTTCCGTCCGGAAAAACGCGAGGTAGACCGGGTTCCAACAACAAGTCTTTATTTATAGTACAGTTGCAAAACGGAACATTGGCTCAAGCCGCGACAGCCCTTTTATACTTTTCTGACTGCCGGCTTGTAGCCAATGACATTCATTTGAATTTGCCGCCTTTGTGCGGCTTTGGGGATTGGTTCTTTTTGAACATATCCCCATTAGTTTTTAGTGACCAATCAGAATGGGTTATTTGGATTCTACTATTTATATACAGAACACCCCTCCCCTCTTAGTTCAGTCCTACGTGGTGACATCGCGCAAGTAGGTGGGGCTTCTCTTGACTCAACTGGACTTGCACGGTTCATTATTGTTGGAGACTTCGACCGGTTCGGATGGGGTTGCTGTGTCTTCCGTCCTTCTTCATGGAACCGTCTGGAAGGGTGAGTCAGCCATTTTACTGCCGCATGAGTTTCTTAGGCCAGCGGTTTTGCCGCTCCCGTTTCCTCCGGGCAGGTCGAGCTGGCCTGGCTGGCCCCTTCGGATGGACTCTTCTTGCAACTTTCTTCAAACAGTGAGTCTTTTATTTGCTCTTTTTGATTGTTATTGTTTTCGGAGTTTAATTTAAACGGTTCTTTATTGATTTCTCGCATTTCCCCCCCCTCTTTGGTTTGAATTTCGTCGTGTTTTTCTATGTGTGGTTGTGTGTTTGCATTTCGTTCTATGTTTCAGGAGCGAAGCTGGTCTATGTGCCGCTTCCATTCCCTGCCGTCGTCTACCGTTAGTCGGTCGGATTTGGGGCCTGTTATTTGTGTAATTTGTCCGGGTAGCCATAATGGGTCCCCAGTAAAATTTTTAGCATAAACTAAGTCACCTATTGCAAAGGTCCTGCATCAGGGGGGTTTTCTGGTGTGAAATTTGGGTGCAATCTATCTAGATGCGACCTTAGTTTCCTTCCCATCAGTAATTCTGCTGGGGTTTTGTTGGTTGTAGTACTGGGTGTGATATGTTGGAGGGTGAGTAATCGATTTATTTTATTTTGGACATCCCCAGTGTCTATTTTTTCTAAATCCTCCTTGGTAAACCTGACCATTCTTTCTGCCCTACCGTTTGCAGCCGGGTGGGCCGGCGCTGTTAGGGCATGTCTTATACCTAGGGAGGCTAGGTATTGCTTGAATTGGAGACTGGTTAATTGTGGCCCGTTGTCGGACACTAGGACGTCCGGTAGGCCATGGGTTGCAAACAGTTTGTCAAGTTGTTTTATAACGGTTTCTGTTGTCGTAGATGGCATAATTTTTACATCCAGCCAATTAGAGCATGCATCCATGACAATCAGAAATGTATGCCCCTTGGTAGGACCTGCAAAATCAATGTGGATTCGTGACCAGGGGCCTCTTGGGGTTTCCCAGTCTCTTAAGGGTGCTTTTGGCGGGGACGGCCTGATTCTTTGGCATTTATTGCACAAGTTTACCCAGTATTCAATGTCTCTATCTATACCCGGCCACCAAACATAGCTTCTTGCAAGGCTTTTCATTTTAACTATCCCTGGGTGGCCTTCGTGAAGCATACCCAGTACTTTGGTTTGTAATTTGTTAGGAATAATTACCCGATTACCCCACAATAAACAACCTTTTTTGATTGAGAGTTCAGTTTGTCTGGTCCGGAAAGGTTTAAAGTTCTCAGTTTTTTGGTTTTCCGGCCAGCCTTTACCTACCCAGTTAAGTACGTGGGCAGTCAATGGATCTTTTGCGGTGGTTCTGGTGACATCATTCACAGATATGGGTAGATCGGGGCAAGTCTCTATTTGTAATGCTGTCATCGTTGGTGCTGGGCCTTCCTCTGTTGATGGCAATGGTGCTCTGCTCAAAGCGTCTGCTTGGGAAATTTGTTTCCCTGGGCGATGTGTCAGAGTATAGGAATAGGCTGCCAGGAACTCTGACCATCTAGTCATTCATGGGGACAGAATATTCGGTGTAGGTTTGTTTCCCACCAAAATTCCTAGTAGCGGTTTGTGATCTGTTACGATTTGAAAAGTTCTTCCATATAGGTACTCGTGGAAGCATTTCACTCCGGCGACAATTGCTAGAGCTTCTCTGTCCAACTGGCTGTAATTATGCTTGGCTTTGGACAGGGTCTTAGAATAGTATGCGACGGGTGCCTCTCTCCCATCAGGCAATTGGTGGCTCAGGATGGCACCGACTCCGAATGGCGAGGCATCGCAGGTCACCGTCAATGGCAGTGTGTTGCTAAACTGGATAAGAACGGCGTTTGATGTTAATAAGTCTTTTATTCCTTGGAAAGCTTTTTTTTCTCTAAGCCCCCATGTCCAAATTGTTTTCTTGTCCAGTAATCGATGCAATGGTTCCGCTATTGTGACTTTTTGGGGTAGATACACATTATAAAAGTTTATCAGTCCCAAAAATGCCTGCAGCTTAGTTTTATTCTTTTATTCTTTGGTTCTGGTGCATCTTTTATAGCTCTTACTTTTTTTTCGGTGGGATGTATGCCCTCTCCATCGATTAAATATCCTAAGAACTCGACACGATCAGTCATTAGGCAGCACTTTTCTTTCTTTACTTTAAGGCAAGATTCTCTAAATTTATTTAGGACCTCTTTAAGTCTTTTCTTTAGTTGTGTTGCATCTTTGGCTGAAATTAGGACGTTGTCAAAGTATGGAACGACCCCTCTTATGCCATTTAACAGGCGTTCCATGAGGCTCTGGAAAATGCCTGGGGCTACGCTTACTCTAAATTGGAGCCTGTTATATTTGAATGCCCCTTTGTGAGTCACTATTGTTTGTGTCTACTGGGAGCTGTTGGTATGCCTGTGCCAGGTCTAGTTTGGCGAATACCTTTCCTCCCCCAAGAGAGTGCAGTAGGTGTTGCACAACTGGCACCGAGTATGCGCTCTGTTGCAACGCGTGGTTCAGGGTAGCCTTGAAGTCGCCACAGATTCGAACCGACCCGTCTGGCTTAACTGGTGTCACAATTGGTGTTTCCCATTTAGCGTGGTCGACCGGTTCTAAAACCCCTTGATCTATCAATTTATTTAGTTGTTCATCTATTTTTTCTTTTAAAGCAAAAGGCACCCGTCTGGCCTTTAATCTTTTAGGGGTTATCTGTGGGTCTAAACTAAACGAAATGGGGGTTCCCCGATACCTGCCTAGGGAGCCGTCAAAGACGTCCTGGAATTCTCGGATCAGGTCTTCTTCCCAGTCAGTGGCGGCCACCTGGTCTACTCCGGTCATCCTGATGCCCAATGGTGCAAACCATTCGATTCCCAGGAGGCTTGGTCGATCTCGGTCGACTATTGTTAGTGGTAGTACTGCAACATGTTGCCTGTAAGCGATTCGAAAATGTCCCAGGCTGATTACAGGAATTCGGTTTCCCTGATAATCTTTGAAGGTTAGTTTTTTTTCCTGGAGTTCCTTAATTCTGATGTCAGGAATTAGTTTTTTAAGGGTATCCCACGACACCATGGATAGGAACGATCCAGAATCAACTTCCATCTCGCAGGGGCTTCTTCGATTTTTACAACTATTTTTACTTTCTTCCCGCTTTCCGTCTGAGCGCTTCCGATAGTGAAAGTTTGGTATGCTTTCTCCCGGTTAGTGGCTTACCTGTTTCGCTGCCACTTTCTCTCGGAGAGTCTTGGCTCAGGCTTTGCTGGGGAGTCGTTTCGTCTCTTTGGGCTGTAATTCTTTTTGTTTCTGCAGACTTTCTCGATATGCTCCCTTTTCTTGCATGCTCTGCAAATGGCATCAAGGAATCTGCAATCGGCTCGGGGATGGTTTCCCCCGCAGCCAGCACATTCCCGCCGATTTCTATTTTCGCGCCCTTTCTTGTTAGTGTATAGGTGGTGGATTTCATCGTCTTCCTCCCCGGATTCTGATGTCTCTTTGAGTTCTTCGTAATGAGTGGTTGTGGGAGGTTGTTTTTTTCCTCTGGCCGGGCTTTTTTCATCGTTACTTGCATTCATTTGTTTCATCTTATCTGCCGATTTTTTGGCGGCTTCAGCAGCTGAGGCTTCTGCAATAGCTTCAGCTACTGATATGTTGGGTTTGTTCAGTAGCTTGCTCTGTATGGTTGAGTCTCTTAACCCCAATATCACTCGATCCCGCATCGCTTCATCTAAGTTAAGAAACTCGCACGCTCCCCCTATTTGGCGTAGTGCGGCTACAAAATCAGCGATGGTTTCGCCTTCTTTCTGGTCTCTCCGATAAAACTCGTGCCGTTTTGTCAAGTTTGACACTACTGGTGCATAGTGGGCCTTTAATGTTCTTTGGAGCTCGGTCCACGTCAGTTGTTTGACATCTCGGGGCTTTGCCAAAGCCTTGGCCATTTTAAAAATCTTTTTCGTTGGTCTGAGATTTCCTCCATCTCATTGCTCTCTAGGTACATCTGGAAACGGTCTACGTAAGATTCCCAATCTTTTTCATTGGGGTTGAAGGGTGTGGGCGGCGCATTGTTTCCGGCCATTTCTCTTTGTCTGGCTTGTCTGTCACCACGTGCTCCGTCTCACGTTTAGGACGATCCCACCTTCGTCGCCAGTGTTCCGTCCAGAAAAATGCGAGGTAGACCGGGTTCCAACAACAAGTCTTTATTTATAGTACAGTTGCAAAACAGAACATTGGCTCAAGCCGCAACAGCCCTTTATACTTTTCTGTCTGCCGGCTTGTAGCCAATGACATTCATTTGATTTTGCCGCCTTTGTGCAGCTTTGGGAATTGGTTCTTTTTGAACCTATCCCCATTAGTTTTTAGTGACCAATCAGAATGGGTTATTTGGATTCTACTATTTATATACAGAACTGTATATAAGCCTGGGTTCCCCAACCAGGGTTAGGTAGACAAGCTAAACAGAATGTGCAGCGTTAGTCAGATAGGCACACAGATAAATGAGTGAGCTAAGCTTGTATGTTTATTAGCATACAGTAAAAATAACAGATACGCTTGTGCTATCAAGAATATATTTTATTCCAGTATAAGTTATAGCATAGTCAAAAACAGTCCAATATTCATTTACCATGTAGTCAGTCCATTCAGGGATATTCAGTTAGCAAAGTCCATGTAGAATATCCTAGTTGTCAGTTCACATAAATCAGTCCGTTGTTGTCTCTCCCGTTCGAGCAATGCAGTCTTGCTTCCAAGCAGTAATCAGGGATCATCAAAGCCAGAGAGAGAGAGAGCAAGCTGTAGCCTTGCTACTTTTATATGGTTTTCATAACCACACCCACAGTTGCTATTTTACAGTTAAAGCTGCAGACACTAACTATGATTCATAGTTATGATTTCACCTAAAACAGTTAGGGTGAACAATGTTATCCCTAACATTCTCCCCATTTAGGTTACAATAATAACTATGAA
>BLBF01000022.1:19979265-20034111 GCA_015471245.1 Laticauda colubrina | reverse complement strand
TTATCCCACGTCATTGTAGTTCTGTTAAAGTTGTAGCAACGTTTCAGCAGAATCTCATCTGCCATCATCAGGCTTCTGTATGGATGTGGGTCTTACAGCTCCTGGTTTTTAAATTTGAGGCTGGTTCATTCTGATTGGCTGGGAGCCTGGACCTATTTCATTGGACTTGGAGTTTGATTGATTGGTGTTCCTGGTTTCTTCTGTCTGTTTTGTGGCTTTGATTGGCTGGCAACAGTCTGTTCTTGTGTTGCAGGCTTTCAGTGCAGCTTGGCTGCGTGTGAAGGGACGGCTGCTCTTTATTAGCAAGCTGGGTTTCACCTGGGTGCATGGTGGGGGGGTTAGGTTGGAGCTTTCAGAGAGAGTCTGTTTTTGCCCAGGTGTTTGCCTGGCTTGTGGCATGGAGATCTTTCTATTTGAGAGTGCAGGCTTCCAAATGATTGACAGTCTGGTGGAATCATCTCTTCTATTCATGCTGTCAGGTCTTTTTTCAATCTCTATGGCTTTTCTGATGATTCTGTGGCTGGGGTTTTCTATAGTGGCCAGGATTTTAGTGCCATTGAAGTTGATGTTGTGACCTGTAGTTATATATATATAACTTATATATAAAGTTTTTGCGGGTACTTACATGTGTGCTGTTCAGCTTCCTTCGGGTATTATCCCATGTCTTTAAAAGCACTACAATGACGTGGGATAATACCCGAAGGAAGCTGAACAGCACACACACACACACACACACATATATGTGTGTGTGTGTGTGTAAATAAAACACACATTCCATTCCAATTCAATTCTATCATTAATATGCATTAAAATCTTAATATCTTTAACATTTCTTTTCAGTTGAATATCATACTTCCTTGGGAACAACTTATAAACTTTCCACGGTTAATTCTTTTTTCCCCCTATTTCTTACTTATATTTTTATAAATCATTACAAATAATTAAAATGTTTCTTTTTAATTCTCTCAATCATTTTAATTCATTTATTTATGAACAAACATCTCACTACATTACAATAAATATTTTATCCATCATCATATTTTCTGAAATTATTTCTATTTGTAATATAACAATGCTATCTTATTACCTTTGCAGAATCCCCTTTACAATTAAATTTTCACCCATTATCTCGAAACAAACTGATGGTTACAATCCTTGTATCCTTTCCCTATTTCTCCATTTCTTGTTTCTGTCTTTCACAACTTTTTTTCCTTGCCTTCTTCCCCCTCTTCTTCTCTCTCTCCTTCTCCCTCCCCTTTTTACCCCTTGTCTCTTTACTTCTACTTCTCTACTCTCTCATCTGTAATCCCCTCTTCTGTTGCTTTCTAATATACTTACCCTTCAAATTGTCCTTCTGTTTGGTTGTTGTTTTTTAGTCTTAAACCTTTCACTCTCTTTCCCCCCTTTTCTTTTTCCCCCCACTTAAAATTATTTGATCATTAAAGATGGCTTCTTCTTTGTCCCAATCTTCTTGTTCTGCAAGCATTTCTTGTTGCTTCTCATAGTTCCAGATCTCCATTTCTAAGAATTGAAACACGAAGCCAAAATAACTTCTCCCTTCTTGTGCATCTTCTTTCCATTTTTAAAGTTCTGTTTTCAGTTCTTCTAAGAGTGATACCATTTTAAAAAATTTTAAACAACCACCCAGTTAATTTTAGTCATCCAGATGCAAAAACCAAAAATCACCAAGTAATCCAAATAATCCAAGGCTGTTTCTATTTGCTTTTTTCCCCCACTTTCTCTTCCTAGGGTTCCATTATTTTGTTTCCAAGTTTCCATTAAAATGTATCTGAGGAATTTTGTTAGAATTTCACTGTGAGTTCCTTTTAATTACAATTCCATTCCTTAATTCCAGGCAGTGTCCTCCATTTTTCCAGATATGCCCTTCTATTCTTTTTTTCTCCTTTCCAGCTTTTAAAAACTTAAATGTCCAGAAATCTTTATTATCCCTTTGACTTTTATTTTCAGCTTAGATGCCTATTAACGTCAAAGTGGATTTTCTTTTTCAATTTCTTGCTTAAGTCGCTTAACTGTCAATACAAGGAAGGGAAGAAAAAAACCTAATCCTTTCCCTTCTATCTCTCCTTCGCAGCTTCAAAATCTTCTTTGGGGACAATGTTGTTTAGCTTAAATTCCAGGGTACCTTATTTGTTGCTTTTGCTGTTTGACCCGGTCAACCAGAACTTTCTCTTCTTATCTTCCTCCTGCACATTCTTTCCTGGTCGAGTTCTTTGTGGTGGCCATTTCTGACCACCGCTGCAACCGCCTTTGAGAAAGGGAGTAATGGCCAGCTGGGGAGAAGAGATGCAGCTCTCCTCAACCCTGCAGGCAATCTTCCCCCTCTTCACCACTTCTATGGGGTGACTTAGCCCCAAAACCAGCCGGCTCGGGGCGCTCCAGTGGCAAGCATGGATCAAAGCCTTGGAGAGATGAGGTTTCAGTCTGTCACCAAAGAAGCTCAAACCGGAAGTCCAATTAACACCTTTAAATGGTGGTTTTGGGTGCTCTTTCTGGCATTTCCTGGCTACCTCTCCCTGGCATTTGCTGACTCTCATATTTCTTGTTGGGAGAGGGAGCTGATGAAGAAATTACACCTGCTAGGTTTTCCGGGGGATGCCCTGGGAGATTATGGCCTTAAGGATGCCCAATTTAGGGTAGTCCAACAGCTTGTGGACATTGACTTGCAATATCTATGAGCCAGAGCAAACAAAACTTGCTCCCCTCTGATCTTCAGCTAATTTAATACTTACGGACTGAGGATGGCTTTCTATTTTTACACTCTAACCATTTCCAAGTATAAAAGAGCTTTCTCCCTCGCTCACTTTAATATTTTGCCCTCAGCACTACTGGATGGGTGATTTAAGAGGCTCCTGATTAACGAGCGGCTATGCCCCTGTGACAGAGCTGAGGTTGAAACTGTGCAGCTTGTCCTTTTATATTGCCCTATGTATAATGCAGGCAGGTCTAAGTTACTGTCTCTTCTTGAAACAGACCCTTCTAGACCCAATGTTAGTAATTTGTTCTTATATTGTCTTGAGGATGGCTGTTCATATATCACTTCTTTGGTTTCCAATTTTTTTAAAGAGCTGTAACCATCAGAGGAGAATGCTGTAATTCCCCTTAGTCAAGTTTTTGGTGACCAATTATTCATGATTAATTTTCCCATGTTCTTTTGTTGTACTTGTGTTTTGGTCTGTGACCACAAATAAAGTATTATCATTATTATAGAACTGGTAGTAAAAAATTTTGAATTCAAGCACTGCCTCAAACCAAAACAACAAAAATGATCAAACCACTTCCAAGATGTTTGCTGTTGCACTGAGACCATGCTGTTGAACATTTTGCTTGAAACTTTAATATTGAAGTGGTAGTTGGCAAAATCTTCTGAATCCAAGTATAACTTCTTCAGCAAATCCATTATGTTTTTAGCCAGTCCTCTTACCCAGTCTATCTCACAGGGTTGTACAGCTAAAATGAAATATTTTTCTGAAAGTTTCCTTGAGCTCATGTCAGAAATATCTAGCAAAAGGGAATTGTCTTAACATGAAAACAGACATGCCACTGCCTTTCCGCATTGCTTAGCAACAAAGTCTGAGAAATGAGAAAAGAAAGACTAACACTTTTATATATAAGGGGAAGAAGGCATATGGAGAGAACATGCAAGATTTGAAGTAGGATTGGATATAAATGCTGTCTACTGAGAGACTGTTAACTATCTTTTACAGCTATAATTCTAGATCACAAGAAACATTTCACTCCAAGTCTCTGGACATTTATAGCTAGTTTGTGCTAATGTTAGGAAGCCTGACCACAGCTGGAGAAAAAGCAACTTACACATCTGAATAAATAATAAATAATGCAAAGAGGTGTTCCCCAATCCCCGCCTACCCCACTAACTAACTCAAATAAACCAAAGATGGACAGCATCAAGAAAGTCAAGAAAGCATGAAAGAGGATGAAGCTGAATCTACAACTCATATATAAAGTTATTATTACCTTTATTGTCAGAGTACAGCATGTATACAATGAGATTAGCTGAGCCTCCCTTCATGCACCCCCCTCACAACTCAACAGTGAGGGTAGAAGTCCCCAACCCAGTCCCAATCTTAATACTCTATGTGACCTTGTTGCACAATGTGCTGTTTCCGCAAGTCTGTCATACTATATTTAAAAAGTGTACTGGATGTTTTACACATACTATGTCAAAAGTAATGTCCAAGACAGCATAAAGGCAAGTAATTTTATCTTCACAATTTTTTTTGTGGTGTTCACTGCCATGCAATATACATAGCTACATGCATTAATGGGATTTCATCATCAGCTCTTTGGAAAATTTTACATCATCCTAGCTACCTCTTGAACTTTTTATGTTCTGCGGCTTCACAAAAAAGCAGGAAAAAGTGTAAACCTTAAAAGTTAATTTGCAAGAAATTATGTTAATGACCAGTTCTATTTGTCCATTCAATAAGAATTTTCACACAACTATCAGCTGTGGCTTCCAAAAATTTCTCAGATCATTCAAGAATCTACTAACTAGATCCCAGAAATGTGACCTGACAGAATTTCCGGTTGCAGCGCTGCGGCGGGATGGGGAGAGAAGAGCAAGTTCTGCTCTCTCATCCCCTATCTGCACATTTGGAGGCCCCAGTGAGAGGCACATAGACCCTGGAGGGGAAAACGAAGGTGTGAGGAAGCCCGAGGAGAAGTTTGACAGCGGCAGCTGTTGACAGCTTCGAGAGAGGCCTCATTTGCTCCGACGTATGAGTGATTGACCATCTCGATGGCAGACCGAAGTCGCAGCACTTTAGCGCAATGAGAAAGATACCAGAGCACGAACAGCATTTTTGGCATCAATTGATGGATTGAACTTGGAGTGAAGGAGGCGGAAAGTGGAAGTCAAGGAGAGAAACGGCAGAGAGAGATGGCAGAACTGTGAGTCTTAAATAAGAGGACGGAGTCCAAAGGGAAATGGCAATCTGGCGGTGAAAGCAAGGAACTCTTAAGACAGAGATAAAAGCCGATTTAGTTGATTAAATATTGACTGGTGTCTTGGACCTGTTCTGAAAAATTTGGAGTTGATTTAGACTGATTATCTAGGAATTTGGAGTTTAACCTGTTGGATCTGTGACATGTAAAAGAAGAAGAACAGTGGAGAAAAAGTAAGAGATAGGACTAAACCCAAGAACGGAAGTGATATTTTGAGATTATACAGAGAGAAGAGAAGCTGGTGTAACAGATTGTGATTAAATAAAACATGAACGGACAAGGAAAGGAAAGTGATTGAATATTACTGGGCTTCTTTTCATATAATATAATTAATGAAATAACATTTTGATTAAGGTTTGATTGAATTTATTAAGAAGTTAAAAGTTTAAATGATATGAAACTGTGAAAACTGGTGAAATACTATTTTGATGATTATTGATTGATTACTAACAACTAATGAAATAAGGAAGGTCATATATATAAGAAGTGGAATATAGAATTGTTTAAAGGAAACCAAACTTTACAGTTAAAGAACACAGTTGATATACCATAATATAATAATATAAAATAGTTGTATAAGAACAATTTACAGCAAGTATATTTTAGGATATTATATTACACTCTTTCTCTCTTTTTTCCCTCATTTCGATATAATCCTTCCTGTCAACCCTTTAACTCTCTCCCTTCTTTATCTTCTTTAATTTTGGTGATTCAGTTAGTTTCAGATTCTATAAAAGATTGAATCAAATCTGAATAATTTAGAATATCGTAAGTGGGAAAAGGTATTTATATTCTAAGGGAAACTACTGAATAGAACTAATAACAAAAGAAAAATTAAACAGTGAATGGTAAAGTGGGAAGATATCTACAATAAATTTAGGAATATGACCAGTACTATACCAGCAAACCTGAAAGGGAAAAAAACGATGTCTGGTTCATCAATGTCTATTGCATCTCCAGCGGGCCAAAAAACAACAAAAGGAATGTTGAATATGGAAAAGATGAGCAACACGGCCAACATGCAGACAATGCAAGCAATATTAACAGCTATTCAGGAAACAATACTTAAAATGCAGGAGACAATGGTTAATAATAAACATACAGATACGAAGACGGAAATGGAAGAAATGAAGGGTAAGATTCAAAATTTAGAGGAGAAGGTGGGAACGATCCAACAGACACTGGAGAAGAATGAACAAAGAATAAAGAATATAGAAACTAAAGCCAAAAAAACAGATAAGATATTGGAAGGGATGGATAGGAAAGTAATAGAGATGAACAGAGACTTAGAAGATTTGATTATCTATCTTGAAATGGAACGTGCAGCATTCTATTTGAGGTTCCAAAATGTATTGAAGAGAAGACTTGGGAGACATAATGTCCTACTTAATAGCAAAGGGATCAGCAGGAAATAGTAAAAGAATTAGATGAGGTCTACCGAATCCATACAAACTACGCCAGATGAAACAAGCTGCCTAGAGAGGTCCACATCAGGTTTGCCAGAAAAAATGTAAGAGACATTGTATATAGAATCATAAAGGATGAGCCGATGATTATGACCTTGAAACAAATTCCAAGGTGGGTAAGAGAGTTGAGGAAGGACTACAGATCTCTGGCGATACTACTGAATAAACATTTGATTGTGATGGCTGGTCCCTGAAGGAATGCTGGTGACATGGCAAGAAAGAAGAGTAAAAATTGATAGTATTGAAAAGGCTCAAGAACTTTACAATCAGTTAATGGAAACAGAAGAAGAGGGGAACCGTAAAGTAGAGTCAGAAAGCAAAAGTCAAGAGGACTAACAAGAAGATCAGCAACAGAGAATACAGGAAATGGACCAAGAAGAGAGAGGTAAAGAAAAGAGAGAATACCCAAGGAGAGAAGGACTAAGAACAAGACCCCAAAGAGAAGCAAAAATGAACAGAAGATTTAGGTAGACTCAGAATTAACAATGGAAGAAAAGATTAAATTACTCTCAATAAACACCAATGGATTAAACTCCCAGATCAAGAGGAAACAAATATAACCAGATTAACTAAACAAAACATTGAAATTATATGCCTACAGGAGGTACGTATCCAAAAACAGCATTAAAAAGTATCCAGAATATGCCAAGTTGGGTGTATTATTTACAGCATTGGCAGATCAAAAGAAAAGGGGGATAGCAATTTACATAAAAAGGGATAAATGCAAAAAAAATCTATGCAGATGGACAAGGCAGAATTTTAATGATACAAATTAATTTACATCAAAAACAATTACTATTAGTGGGGATAACAAGAAGAAGTTTTATAAGGGACTGTATGATCAAATAATTAATGTAGGTGAAGAAAATATTTGCTTGATAGGGGACTTTAATGCCATTGTTGATATTAAAAAAGACTATATTAGAATGGAAGGGATTAGGAAGGGAAAAAAAAGGATTTTACGAAAAAAAAAATTTTTGATTTAACACATGAGACCAATTTGGAAGATATATGGAGGAAGAGGAATCCAAATGAGAAGAAATATACATTTTATTCTAGTCCACAAAAATCATGGTCCAGAATCAATATGGTATGGGTTAATGGGGCAATTGAGAAAATTAGTGAAGTAGAGATAATGCCGAATGTATGGGGCTGACCATAGCCCAGTTAAAATTACATGGAAAGGACATAGTAAAAGGAAAAAGAGATGGATATTAAATTCACAAATAACAAAGGAAAAAGAATATATCTCAAGAATGAAACATGAGTTAGAAACATTATTTAAGGTTAATCTAAAACAACATACTAGTTTACAAAATTTATGGGACACTACAAAGGCCTTCGTGAGAGGTATATCAATAGCCTATATAGCTAAGAAAAATAAAGAAAAATGGAGAAACAGAACAAATTACAAGAAAAGATTCAAAAAATTGAATATGATCTCCAAAAAAGACCCAAAGAATATGAAAGTTAAGAAAGAAATAGGGATGATAAGACATGAACTAAATTTGATAGATATTGAGGAAAATGCACAGAACTTAAAAACACTTAAACATAATTTCTTTGATTCAGCAAATAAACCAGGAAGGTGGTTGTCCCATAAATTAAAAATAGAGAAAGAGAAAAGACTAATTCAGCAATTCAAGGATGAAGAAGGGACAGTGTATTATCAGATGGAGGAGAAAAAGAGAATTGCACAAAGGTATTTTGGCGAACTTTATAAGCAAGAAGATGTTCGGGAAAAAAATATTAGATACTACTTGGAGGGAAATGGTTTGAGCCCAATCTCAGAAGAAAACAGAGAAGTACTTCATAAAGAAATAATATTAACAGAGTTACAAAATGCGATACAAAAACAAAAAAAGAATAAAATACCAGGCCCGGATGGTCTACAAGGTGAACTATATAAAAATTTATCTGAAATATTTGAACCAATATTACTAGAACTATATAATGAGGCATTAATGCAAGCTAGACTTCCGAGGTCCTGGTCCGAGGCATACATCTCCTTAATTGCAAAAGATGGCACTGATCAACAACTAATTGCAAACTATAGGCCAATCTCGCTGTTAAATACAGATTATAAGATATTTATGACAATATTAGCAGAAAGAATGAAGCCAATTTTGAGTAAACTTATATACAGAGACCAGAATGGTTTCCTGACAAATAGACAAATTAAAAACAATATTAGGACAGTACTAAATTTGAATACTATGAAGCTCACCTAGAAAAACAGGCAGTTTTAATTTTTTTAGATGCACAAAAAGCATTCAACAATCTTAGTTGGAAATTCATGCTATATCAAATTAAAAAGCTGAATTTTGGCACTAATATAGAAAAAACACAACAAGAAATATACTCAAATCAAAAAGCAAGTGTATTATTAAATGGAGATCGTACTGAAGATTTTGAAATTGCAAAAGGAGTGAGACAAGAGTGTCCATTATTGCCTCTGTTATTTATCTTGTCTTTAGAAGTGTTGCTAGCTGCAACCAGACAAAACCCAGAGATTTGTGGAATTAAGATTAGAAATGAGGAATATAAAGTTCAGGCATTTGCTGATGATTTGGTATTTATAGTGGAAGATCCAATGCATTCGGGACCAATATTGTTGCAACAAATAGAAAAATTTGGGGAAGCAGCAGGATTTAAAATAAATAAAAATAAAACGAAGATGATAGTCAAAAACTGTACAACTAAACAGAAAGTAGAATTAGAAAATACAATAGGACTGCAAATAGTAAAAAGTGAAATATGTGGGAATTTGGATATCACCCAGATGTTCATCATTAAAAGAGGACAATTATGTCAAACTGATTAAGCAAATCAGAAAAGAATTGGTATTATGGGCCAAATGGAAACTGTCTATATTAGGAAGAATAGCAACATTGAAAATGAATACCTTACCAAAACTGATATATCTATTCCAAATGATTCCAAGTAAATTAGGGAAATCTTTTGTTATAGAACTAAATAAAATGACATCCAAGTTTGTCTGGTTATGCAAGTGGCCACATATTAAAATGAAACTATTACAAGATAATAGGAGCAGAGGCGGTCTCAGACTGCCTGAATGGAAGCTTTATTATCAGGCAGCGGTGTAGAGTTGGATTAAGGATTGGATTAAATTAAAAGACAAGAGAATCTTAACATTAGAAGGACATGACCTTTTGATAGGTTGGCATGCATTTTTGTGGGAAAATAAAAGTAATATACTATTTCAATCAACATTTAATAAGAGATTCATTGATTACAATTTGGAAAAAAATAAAAAAAAAATCACAATTCCAAAATCCTACGATGGCTGTCAGTCATGGAAGCCATAATACATCCAAGTAGATTAGACCTATGGAAAATGGTAAGCTAACTATGGAATTATTAGATAGTCAAGGGAAATTAAAATCAAACCAAGAACTGAAAGAAAATGGGATTTTAATCGATTGGTGGCCATATTTGCAAATTCAAAATAAATATAAAAAAGACTCAAAAGAGTTTGGATTTGACAAAGAACAGAACCAACTAGATAAAATATTAATGGGACTGGAACAAAAACTTATAACTAAAATATATAAATATTTATTAGATTTTAAAATGGAAGAGGAAATAGTCAAAAGTACAATGATTGTATGGGCACAGAATTTTGGATACACTATAGAATTAGAGGAATGGGAAAAATATGGAATATAAAGTATAAATTAATGGTATCTGCCGCATACAAAGAAAACATATAAAATGTTTTATAGATGGTATTTAGCTCCAACAAGATTGGCAAAAATCTACTCCAATATGAGTCCTAAATGTTGGAAGTGCAAAAAAGTTGATGGTACATTTTATCATGTGGTGGATGTGCCCCGAGGCCAGGACATACTGGATTCAAATTAAAAATTGGTTAAAAGAAATCATTGGCTATCAGATTGAGCTCAGACCGGAATCCTTCCTGTTAGGAATCATTAAAGAAAGACTACCGAAAGAAGTAAAATACCTAGTGTTACATATTATAACAGCTGCCAGAATAGCCTTTGTGCAGGTATGGAAAACACCAAATACCCCGAATGAAGAACTAATAATACACAAAGTAACAGAAAGTGCTGAGATGAATATGCTAACAATGAAATTAAAAGAAAAAGACGACTCTGAATTCTTTACAATTTGGAACAATTGGTATAAATGGCTAACAAACAGAACCAAGAAGTGAGACAAAAATGTTAATTGAAACAACCATTAAGGAAGTAAAATAAAATTTTGTAAACTATATAAAGATATAATAATAGTAATTACAGCTAAAGGTGTTATTTAATAGTAGATAAATGCAATATAATGTATTATGACATTTAAATCAAAATCTTATATCGATGCCAAGAAAGTTGTTGATACCATGATGTTTTACAATGTAAAAAAAAAAGAAAATTAATAAAAAAAAATTAAAAAAATGTGACCTGACAACAGGCTATATAATGGATGTCCAACATCCAAAGATAAGGAATAATACAATGACCAAAGTTTACCATACATCTTATCATGATAGGAGAAATTACAAGCTGTCCAATATTCAGATCCTTTTTTTCTTAGTTGAGAAGATTGAGCCTACAGCCTGCACATGGATTTTCCTGATGACAGTCTGAGACAGACTAAGACTCTTACAGAGCTTTGAAATTCTAGACTGACTTTTTAAAGGTGACATCTGGAATACTTTCCTAATTCAAATAGTACATTTGAAACTATTTCAGTTATCTTGATCAGGAGACCATGAGAAGCAAAGAGGCCAATATACCACGACAATTCTTCCATCCAGTTGGTTGACACCCATCTGGAAAAAGGCCCACCCAGTTCTGAGGAGCAAGCTAGCACTATGACAATTTTTCTTGAGGCATGAAAAAGAAGATGCCTCATTATTTGCCAGCTGATGAATATGCCCTAAGAATACTTACCATTTGACCATTGGCTGACTCTAGAATTCTAGGCGCCTAGAATTTATTTATTAAAATTTGTATGGGCATCCATCTTACATGTATGGGTCAAAATATAATAATGACAACAATGACAACAACAATAACCTTTAATTACAGAATAAGAGCAAACTATACAATAGCCAAGCCAACATAACAAACATACAATCCAACTACACCTTTATTGGAATAAACTAACACCCCCTCCCATTTAAATTAGGCTGATATAGGTAGTGAAAAGATATGAACTTCAAGCATTTATGTGGCTATGAATCTAAGAAATTTAACTTCTAGGGCGATTTAGTGTAAAACGTATGAAGGATTCAAGTAAGAGATAGGAGTTTTCAAATATAGGATTAGAATTGAGTCCATTTTGGTGGCTCTTGGGGATCAGTGACCTAGGTGGTTGCTTGAACTCTGCATAAAACTGATGAATAGCCTAGATATGTTCACTACTCTTTCCTTGCCTCCTTCTGTGAGTTAAATAATCCAGAGGTTGGAAAATTTATGAAAAGAATTTCATCTTTCTCTGATATAAAAACAACTGACATGTTTTTGAAGTACAAGGTAAAGACAGACTGAACTGCAGACAAGATAGCTTAAAACTTCTTAAATCATATTGATACACAAAAAATAGTACACTTATTGAAGTTGTTTCATTGGTTCTGTGTCTCCCATAGATATAAATGGAGGAAAGGAATAATGAGATATAGTCAGGGCTGGGAATACTGGGAAATTGGAGTTGATGTGTAGTGGTGTTGTAGTGGTCTGTTTCGAGCCAGTTTCTAAATGAAAAATGAACTTAACTAACTAACCTTTTCCATCACTTCTAATCTTTCCAGAGTTACTTTGATGAAATAGTAGAAATCCATATTTTTTTCAGATTGCCAATATCTGTACTTTGCAACATATTGTTACATCAGCATTAGGAAAAATTATAATCAGTGAGGCGCATATTGGTCTTATGGCACTGTGTAGGATCTGCTTACTACTATGTCTGCCATTAGTCTTTCCGACAAAAGGTTCATAACGCTTCCCACAAAGTGTTTCATGAAGAATGTGATGAAAAAATGATACCTGAATGTTCTGCTGTGTTTCCATAGTAAAACATTTGGAGTAAATCTGATACTAAAGTTATTAGTGGTCATATATTTTTTAACTGCTAAAATCAATAGGCCATTCCTTCATGTTGAAACAATGCCATCCCACTGATGTCAATCGGACAGCAGTTACAACTAAGAATGGAACCTGGCACAAACCTTTTTGCTGAGCTGCTGCTTATGTCCCAAAGTCACACTACACAGATGGTATGACAAGCATTGGCAGCTGTTTTCCATTGTATAACTAGATGGACAGAATGTATCTGTGAAGGAAATTAGGAATAGCACAGTACTGCAGATCGTTCCTGGAAAATAGAAAAGTTGATCCACAGAGTTGTAGTTGAGGGTGAAGACATAAAAAGAGGAAGTGAATACAATATGAGTGTAAATATTAAAAGAATGCATTTCTGTTCTGGAAATACTTTATGTTAATGTTATATTAAATTTCCGAGAAAAAAATGGAAATTATAGTCATATTTCAGTCTACTGGGACTGGTAGCCTATCAATAAGAACGTTGTCCTTTCTGCTAATGACAGTGTTACTTTATGAAAGTTTCCAACTATGAAGCAATAACATAAGTGTTCAAAATTGTTCTATAATTCTTTAAACATTTGACACAATCTGTTTGAATAGTAATAATTAACATTCATGGGTATCAAGAACTAGTCTTTTCCTAATCTGATGTCCTTAAACCTGTTACAGCATTCGGTCTATAACAGGGGTGTCAAACTCACATCGTCACAGCAGCATCACATGATGTATCAATACTATTTTCCCCTTTGTGAAACCAGATGTGGGCATGGCCAGCACTTGACACATCCAGCTTGTGGACCAGGAGTTTGACAGCCCTGGTCGATAGTATTTGCAGCAGCCTGAAAACTCTTAGAGAATTTTTGGGTCAAAGCAAAGAACACTATTTTTTGTTGTGGTGGTGGTGGTTTGTTTTGAATGCACAGAAATATTCCTTTAATCTTTTTTTTGTAAAATTTTATTTTTGAAAACATACATCAATATCATTTCATGAACAGTGTGGTATCTGAGTGTCATCATTTTAATACAAAAACAATAATGCAAAGAACATTTCTAAATTAGTCCAGCTTAAATAATCTAATGTTGTTATACATAACTATATCAGTATTTAGTCATTCATTTTTCAATATTAATATTTTCTGTATATTCCTAATTATAACAGTTTTTACTTTTGAACATATCTAGTGACATCCTTCTTCAAATTCTGATCTTAACCCTTAATGTTCAGTTTATATGTATTGAACGAAAGTATGTATAACAATGTTCCCCCATTTCTAAATTTTTATATCTATTCTAAATTTTAATATGGCCACAAAAGTTGCTACATTGATCTATTGTTGTCATACATAACTAGGTCAACATATAATCCTTCATTTTTCCATTGTTCAATATTTGCTATCTCCTTCTAACAGTAATTGCACTGTTTTTGAGCATACGTAATGATATCTTTTTTCACACTCTAATCTCATTCTCTAATATTCACTTTAAATATTGTATTAGTTAAAAGATGTATAACAATATTCCTCCTATTTCTAAAGTTTATATCTATTTTAATTCTAGGCTGAATTCATTTTTTCTTATTAATGAAAAATCCTTCCAATCCATTGTCTCTAATCCTTTTAGAAGTTACACTTCCCTTTTTAGCTTGCCTCCCAGACTCCTCCCTTGGGTCCTTGTCTATATTCTTCATATCCAACCAAATCTTTATGTCCCTCCCCAATAGTTTTTGTTGCCAGTCAACTCTTAGGTCTGCCAAATCCTCTATCTTTTTTCCAAAAAGATCTTTTGATTTATTCAATTCCATTTTTCTATTTCTTTGTATATATTCTCCCAATTTTATTTCACCCAGCTTTATAATCTTCCCCTTTTCTCCTTGTTGCTGTGTCTCTGTTCTGTCTCATCCTCTGAACTTGCTATTGTCTCTCTTATTTCCTGGTTTTTATTGTCTTGCTTCATTTGTCCTTGTTGCACATTTTCAGTCTTTCCAGTTATATCATGTAACAAATCTTTTATATCCTTAGTATTCCCATTATCATGTCGTAAATGTTTTGAAGTAGCCTCATAATTTCTTTTTGTATCTCCAGTTCTTTCTGATGAGCCATCTTGCCTTATTTTGAAAAATCCAAGTAATATTCAATATTTTGTCAGTAATCTGCACTTTCCATTGGTCTTATCTCTCTGCTCCTTAGGCCCCCTCCTCAGGAATTTCTCCTTGTGGCTTCTAAAATGGCGCTTGTTCTCTTCAGCAATCAACCAAACCTTTAAAGCCTCCAAATGCAACTCCTGCTCTGGTTTGCATTCAAATACTGCAGAAACTTTGTCCCATGTTTCATCTAGACTATTTTAACATCAATAGCACTTTCTGAGATTCAGGAATCTACATCACATTCTGTTCTAACTCAACAAATAAAGTTTGGATTTGTGTGAATGCTGCTCCACAGATTCTCTTGGTTACAGACTGGCTCTATAACTTTCTTGATAATTGTACAATATTGCATGCAAACACACTTTACGTGCACACTTCTCAACTTCAGCCAGACTTCCTTTGCAGTCTTTAAATCAGCTACATTCATCTTCTAAACTCAAGATGATGTAAGCCATTGTTTTATTATGCTGCCTCTGATCTGCAGCTACTAATGGTGCCTGGAGTGGAATTACAACAATATCCCATAGCTCCTTAGTCTTTAGGAAACATTCCATCTTTGCAGCCCAAGTTATATAGTTCTTCTGATCCAAATGAGGCATAGAGCTTTCCTTAATTTCAACAGTAGCCATCCTGAAGCCTTCTCTGCCTGGTTCTCTTTTACTATAATACAGGCAGTCCTTCAATTTAATTACAATTCATTCTTTTTTTAAAATAAATTTTATTGATTACATATTAAAATATTGGACACAGTGCGGCCGTCCTGGCATTATCTCGACCATACACATTTAGGTATGAAATGAATAATATATATACTCATCACGTATTGCCAATTTTATACAATTATTCTATCCATCTTTTCATTTATATTTACAGCATAAAACATCATACATTGCTAATTTTATACAATTGTTCTGTCCACTATACCCATTTATATTTATATATATATAAAACATCAAATTTCAGTTTTGTAAATCCTAATTATTTTCTGTTCTGACTTCCACATCTCTCTTCCAACCATTGGTAAAATCTATTCCAAATCTCATGAAATTCTGTCTCTCCTTTATTTTTTAGTTCTAATGTCAGCCTATCCATTTCTGCACAAACCAATATTTTCTGTATTATCTCTCTTTCTAAAGGAATGTCTCCGTTTTCCATTGTTGGGTATATACCATTCTCGCTGCTGTTATGACGTGCAGTATTAAATATATCGATCCTTTACTATATCTCTCTTTAATAATTCCTAACAGGAATAGCTCTAATTTGAATTCTAAATTTTGTCCAACCATTTCTTCCAACCACATCTGTATCCATTGCCAAAATTCCTTTGCTTTTTTGCATGACCAATGCATGTAATAATACATGCCTGATACATGATTACCTTTGCAACATCTCGGTAAGCTATTTACTTGACATTTTTTGCCAATCATGCCAGAGGAAGATGCCACTTGTACAACATTCTCTTTATATGATGTGGCCAACATTAATTTCCTATTTATTTTCCACAATTTCTACCATGTTTCAAATTCAATATTATACCCAAAACTTTTAGCCCAAACTACCATTGTTTCTTTGACTTGTTTTTCCTCCATTTTGTAATCTAATAGGTGTTTATACATTACCCATATCAAATTCTCTTCCATCCCCAATAAAAGTTTATCTAGTGTTGTTCATTCTCTATTAATACCCCACTCTTTTACATCCTTCACATAGTGTAATTGAATTTGTAGATATGACCATCACTCCAATTCTACCCCTTGTTCTCATTTAGTTTTCAATTTCCCTTTTTTGTTTAGTATATCCTTATACTAAACTTATGAGACAGTTTTTCCCAGATTGATAAGATTTGGATAGGGTGGAAAGCCAGATGGGTGTTTCCGTATAGTTCTGTTGTTTAGCTTTGTTCCATGCCACCAATAGAGCATGTCTTATGAAGTGCCTTTGGAAATATTGGTGTGGCTAAAATGAATATACTACCAAGAATATTATACTTATTTCAGACAATTCCAATAAAGTTGAGGAAAGAATATTTTGAGGATTTGAAATAAAATGATATTGAAATATATATGGCAGGGGAAAAAAAATAAGAATTAAATTAAAATTGTTACCAGATGTGAGAATGAGGGGAGGTTTTGGACTACCCAATTGGGAATAATACTATCAGGCTATAGTATTGATGTAGATGAAAGAATAGTGGTAATAAAAATGAATATTTTAAAAAAAATACTTTTTCTATTTCAAAACATACCTATAAAATTAGAGAAAAAATATTTCGAAAATTTGAACCAAATAATACTGAAATTTACATGGCAAGGGTCATGTTGAAATCAAGAATCAAATTGAAATTACTGCAAGAGTCAAAAGAAACAGGAGGGTTTGATTTGCTGGATTGGGAATTGTACTATCAAGTTGCAACACTTACCTGGATGAAAAAGTGGATAAGTTTAAGGAATAAGAGGCTATTAACATTGGAGGGCCATCATATGCAACTAGGCTGGCATGCATTTCTGTGGTATGGTAGACAGAATAATAATATATATACTCATCACATGAGTATTTCTTCTTTTTTAAAAAGGTTTCTTTAATAACAAAAACAACAAATAAAACCTTCTTTCAATTGTACAGTGTGTCAGTTGGATACATATATCTTGTGCAAATAATATTTATATACATTTCTTATTGAGTTTACATTCATATTATGTTCTAATCAACTATTATGTATCATATTATATCATTAGAAGGAGCCTTGGGGGTGCAGTGATTAGAGTGCAGTACTGCAAGCTACTTCTACAGCCAGATGCCTACAATTTGGCAGTTCAAATCCTACCAGGTTCCAGGTTGACTCAGCCTTCCATCCTTCCAAGGTGGGTAAAATGAGGATAGGTAAAATGTGACAGACCCAAATTCTCTTTATAGGTTGTTGACATTGTTGCTTTATAATTTCTAGTCCATAATTTCTACCATTTATCCAAGTCTATCCGATATCCAAAAATTTTCCCCCAAGCAATCATTGTTTCCTTGTTTTAGTTTCACTCCTAATAAATAACCATACAGTTTTTAAATCATCTTCTCTTCAGAACCTATTAAGATTTTATCTAATTCAGTCAATTCTTTATAAAACTGACTTAACATCTTTCTAACATCTAGAATGTATTTGCATATATAAATACCAATTCATGTTCATCCCTTGTTCAACTAATTCTTGTTTTGTTTTGAGTTTGCCCTTTTCATTTAAAACATCATTATATCTAACAATATGTTCCATTTTTAAAAACATTTGGATACACAAATGCCTTCATTGTTGATAACCAGATTGGTATTTTCAGGTAATGTTGTTCCCTTATTTAGTTTAGTTTACTTTATTTAGTTTAGTTTACTTTATTGTCATTGCACTTGTACAACAAAATCAAACACCATCTTCAGTGCACATCATGACCATGACCATGAAAATAAACACACACATCCTTCACCGTCCACACATTGAACCGAAAACCCACGATACTGTACCAATACTGCACGATACAGCAGAATTCAAAAGAGCTACTGCCCTAAGATAGAAGCTGTTTTTCAGCATATTTGTCCTTGTTTTTATTATTCTTTACCGTCTGCCAGATGGTAATAGTTCAAAAAAAAGGGTGCCTAGGATGAGATGGATCTTTGAGAATGTTTTGAACTTTCTTAAGGCAGTGGGAGCTATAAAGCTCTTCCAAAGAGGGGAAAGAGCAACCAATGAACTTCTGGGCAATGACGTTAACCCTCTGGAGTGCTTTCCTAAACTGCCACTATTTTCTCCCATGTTGACAATAAAGCATCTCGTACATAATGTTTCCAAAAGTCACCATGTGCCTTGCTTTCCTTATACCATAAAAATGCATGCCACCCCAATTGTAGGTCGTGTCCTTCAAGTATTAACAGCCTAGTATTTCTTAAGACAATCCATTTTACCTATAAAGAAGAGTTACAAGTTCTTCCATCTTTTCAGCTCTACCTTGATTTGATTTTGATTTGGTCAGAATGAATAAAAATTTTTAAATATTTTTTGAGTCTCTCTGCCAATATTGAAGCGAAGATTTTATAATCTGCATTTAATAAAGAAATGGGTCTATAATTCTTAATTTGTAATGGATCAGTCTCTTCTTTTGGAATAAGTGTAATATAGGCTTCTAACCATGTTTTAGGTATCTTCTTCTTTAGCATAACTTTATTCATGACTTCTAGCAATGGAAGGTTCAGCGATTCTTGTAATGTTTTATAGAATTCTGTCAGAAGTCCATCTGGGCCTGGTGCCTTCCCATTAATTTGTTTCTTAAGTGCTTCAGTTAACTCCATCATGATAATTCATAATATTATAATGTATATAATATTGTTCTCATGTTGTTTTTATTTGCCTTTTGGGCAAAAAGCCATTTTGATCAACAGGTATAAACTAATTCAAAAGACTTTTCAATCGTTTGACTATTATTGATGTAAATATTTTGTAGTCCGTATTTAGCAGAGATATAGTTCTGTAGTTTTTAATTAATGTTAAGTCAGAATCCTCTGCTGATATCAGTGCAATATTAGCTTCCACCCATAATGGTGGTATCTTCGCTTTTCTTCAAACTGCATTGTATACTTGTATTAATTTAATATACAAATATATTCGAATATTAAAAAAGTAATATTTTTCCTGGAGTATCTTGTAATTCTTTGTAAATTTCTGTTGGTAACCCATCAGGGCCCGGTGTTTTATTATTCTTTTGTTTTTTTAATTGCCTCTATTAACTCTGGTATCTTTATTTCTTCATTTAACATACTTTTTATTTCTTCTGGTACTTTCAGCAAATCAGCTTTCTCTAAACACTATAACACTTTTTCTTCTATATAGCAATCTTTGTTGTTATATAATTTCTTGGAAAGTCCTGCATTATGTTCTCCTTCTCCTCACTTTGATGGCATATACTTCCCTCTTCATTTAGCAGTTTACTAATCCACCTTTTCTCCTTTTGTTTTTTCAATTTATAAATTAACCACCTCCCTAGTTTATTTGATTAGTCCTCTTCATGTACTGTGCCAAGTCCTCTTTTTCAAGAATGTTCAATTTATATTTGATTAAATTCATTTGCTGTTTTAGATCTCTTTTTTGAGGCTCCTTTTGTAGCTCTACCTCTAAACTTCTATATTCTTCTTCTAAGCATTTCTATCGTCGCTTCTTTCTTTTGTTTTCTTTTGCCATATAAGCTCGAGCAACTCTCCTCACATATGACTTTGCAGTGTCCCATAAGTTTTGTAAGGATGTGTCTTCTTTCTGATTTTCTTTCAAGAAAAAGCAGTATTATCAAATTATGCATGAGCAAAATTTAACTGTAATGTATTTGTCACATGAATCCGATAGAAGTATGGAGCCTGTGAAATGGTTATACCTTATAAGTTTTGGGATGTACCTTTCTGTTGTAGGAATACACACCCCCAATTAAAATATTCTTAATATTAAAATTTTAATAAGTTTAATATTAAAAAGAGGCAGAAAATTATATTTCCCCAGAAGAAAAATGGAGAAAAATCTTAACAGAAAGCAGTCCCTGTCTTCCTGCCATAGGAAAACAAATTCAAACTAAGAAATTTGAAAAGGCTGGCCTTTAGGAATGCAGATTTTGTATCTATTCAGTAAGACTGGGCCAATCTATTCACAAACAAAATGCATTCTGCCTTCCATCTACCCTCACTGAAGAGATAGCAGAAAACAGATCTCCAAACCCCAAGCCCTGATTGTGACTCACAAATGATGCTGCCCTGTAAGGCAGAATATATTGCACTAGTGGTCTTATTAGTGGAAATCACAGAGTATACAATTTCAGAAATATTAATAGTCTGGACTTGCACACTGGCAACCTCAATTTGACATCACAAACCATGGATGCACTAATTAAGAGCTAAGGCAGGTTCAGGAAGCAACTCTTGAAAATGGGCAGCCATTAAAGCACAATCATGTCTGCAAAGAATTTTGGGACATGTGCTTGCTTCAACCTGATTGAAAGCTCACAGAAAGTGACATCAAACACCTAAAAAGAATTGGCACAGAAAATTGGATATTATAAATTTCTTTTCTACTTAACAGAAATTTTGCCCTGGCTGCTTTCATTAGTTGAAAGCTAACTTTTTGAGACCCACTGCAGGGACCCTTTTCTGCTGCCTCTATCAATGCCTTTCCCTTTGTATCAACAAGCTAAGAATTTGCTTCCTCAAATTCTGGAACCCCTCCCCTTATAAAAGCGCCCATCAAATCTCCCAGATCAGATTGATTCTTAATCTTGTGCCAATAAAAATGTGTATGTTACCCACACTTATATGGCACAAAGGGGGAATTGTAGGAAGCTCCCCTCCCCAGATTAAAACATTCTTTATTCTTGATATTAAAAAGAGGCAGAACATTATATTTCTCCAAAGGAGAAATGGAAAAAAATATTAACAAAGGCAGAAAGTAACGCCTGTCTTCATCTCATAGGAAAACAGCTTCAAACTTAGAAACTTGAAGAGACTGGCCTTTAGGAATGCAGATTTTGTATCCATTCAGATTGAACTGGGCCAATCTATTCACATATAAAATGCCTTCATCCACAGCTCCCCCAGGCTGGAGCTGATGATATTAAGAATTTACATTCCCCCATACAAATTTTAAGGACAGGACATGACCTTTAGGACATACGTAATAGGATTAACCCACCACCAGTGGTGGGATTCAATTTTTTTTACTACCAGTTCTGTGGGTGTGACTTGATGGGCACGGCAGGGTAAGGATACTATAAAATCTCCAGTCAGGGGTGATTTTTGCCAGTTCTCTGAACTACTCAAAATTTCCGCTAACGGTTGAACTGGTCAGAACCTGCTGGACACCACCTCTGCTCACCACCATTGGAATAGAAAAAGACACAAGACTCACTGCATTGCACAACCCCACGACGCATCTCAATAACCAAACTCCAGAATCCATCCATTCATTCAGCCATTTTGTCAGCCAACCCAGAAATAGGCTGCTGTCATTGAAGTTTCTGGAAACCAAATAAATAGAGACCTTCTTTCATTGTAGCCAGCCTCCATTTTATTTCCAGCATCTTTCTCCTTGGAACCAGACTGAGTTTTTCTCCCCACATTGTGTTTGTTGTTTTATTTATAGTGTTTAAACTATTTAATTGAACTTAACAGTTTTGCTTTTTAATTGTTTTGTTTTTGTTATTTTAATTGTGTGTACTGTCCACATTTGTGAATTGGGTGGTTGTATAAATTCAATAAATAAACAAGGTTCTAGTAAAGGGATGTACAGATGCCAACTTGGTTTTTTCTCACAAATGTATGAATGTTTATTCATGAGAATTTAACTGATATAAAGAAAAATAAATTATATTTTTATTTACTTCTAAGATATATATTAGCCTGTGATTAGTATTAAAAGCAATAATTTTAATACTAGTCTAAAGCAATAATTACTGGATTCCCATTTGTCAGATCCTTTCTATGCTAGCAAAATAATTCTGCTGTGTACGAACTCCAATTGGTTCTTGCTTTAAAAATTTGTAAAGTACTTAATTGCTGTTCTGTATTCAGAGAGTTGAAAAGAGGTAAGAGAAGCCATGAAAAAAGTTAATACATAGTGTAAGTTACTACCCTGGGCCTGTATTGTGATTCAGTTCATGATGACAATGGATTAAAACTCAGAGGTCAATGAATGAAAAGGGTGAACTTAAATCTATATAAAAACTAGAGGAACAAGGTATAAAGATGAATTGGTTTTCATACGTGCAAATACATTCAAGGTATGATAAAGATTCCAAAACAGAAAGTTTCGATGATAAACTGACTGACAGATAAGATTTTGACAGGTACTGATGAAAATGTGATTACAAAATTGTATGGATATTTATCAGAAATTAAACTAGAAGAAGAATAAGTTAAAGAAACTATGATTGCTTGGGGGAAGAATTTTGGATATGGGATTGACCTCGAGAAATGGCAAAAATTGTGGTCTCAAAATTATAAAATGACAATGTCAACAGCATTTAAAGAAAATCTGTATAAGAAGTTTTACAGGTGGCATTTTCCCCCCGAAAAGAATAACAAGAATGTTCAAGAATAAATCCGAAAAATGTTGGAAATGTCATCAGACACCTGGCTCATATTACCATATGTGGTGGACTTGTGTGGATGCTAAAAAATACTGGACTAAAATCCACACGTGGTTGGAAAAAATGACAAAAAATATATAGATTTGAAATCAGAGATATTTTTATTGGGAATTTTACTTGAAATATATAGTAAAGACTTGAAATATCTGATTGTAAATTGTAAATGTATTAATAGCGGTTAGGATTGTATTTGCTAAAAACTGGGCAAATGAGAAAATACCATCACAGGAGGAAATCATTAAGAAAATATTGGAATGGGCTGAAATGAGTACATTGACATTTGAAATTAGAGAACAAGATGATAAACAATTTTATAAAATTTGGGATCTATTCTATCAATAGTTAGACAATAAAATATAGTCACGAAATATGTAGACTTTTTGAAAATACTAAATATATAAAGATGTATTTTTTTCCTTATTATATCTACAAAATGATCTTAGGATAAATTTGGGATGATATTATGAACTGTCACAAAACAAATTAAGTAAAATATGATCATTTTGTAAAACATGAATGAATAAAAGTATGGTCAAATGATTGATTAATAATGATATTAATGTATTTAATATTGGATTGAAAATACGAGATCATATACAATGTAATTGTAATTGAAGACTATGAAATGGAAGCACAAAACAATTTGTAAACCAACCAGCACACTGTATGTACACATATGGAAGATGGCCCGATGTTTTTATGTTTTGTTTGTTTATGTTTGTTTTAAAAACCAATAAAAAAAAAAAACTCAGAGGTTAATGAGGAAAGAAACATTTTCCATGTTTCAGTAATACAATACAATGCCCAGTTAGCCAATAATCATCAGGACATACACTCAGATCTTTTTTTAGTATCATTCTTAATCTACAAAAACTGGAGAGAAGTAATAGAGTATATTGCTATCTCCCATTAGGGTGCCGATGTCCACATGAGATGATACAATTTCAAGAAAAGCGTAAATCTTAATAGAAATCTCTAATGAATGAAGGCAAATATATGTGTCCCAGGATAATGTTGCAGGATCTAATCTGGGTTGGTCACTGGGACCAGAGAGTTTTGTCTTCCAAACATTTGGACCAGTGGTGGGATTCAAAAAGTTTTACCACTGGTTTGGTGGGGATGGCTTAGTGGGTGCACTTTGCGTGTGTGCATGCACCAAATGTGCACTTTGCACAGACACAGAGGCATTCCAACTCATCTCCTGTAAGCCTGCACTCTCCAGGTTGCTTCAGCAGTTGCCGTGCAGCACTCTGCAGTGCCATGCAAAGCAGCTGTGCTTCAAAACCAGAGGATAAAGGTGAGTATGGGAGCCCGGGTGGGCAGGTGGGCCCAACAGCAGAGTGATGGAGAGAACGGGTTTGGTCTCCACTGCTCATTACTGCTACCGGCTTGGCAGAACTGGAGTGAACTGGTAGAATACCACCACTGTTTTGGACTCATCTGGACTGGAGCCCCTCCTCAGGGAACTGAGGATCTTACAGAAATCTCTGTTGCACAATCTGGTGCAATTATAATATCATCCTTTGATCATATTATTCACTACTTCTACAAATGGCATCCAGGAAGATATACAAGTATTTGGTGCTATGCTTCATAGCACAGTGTTGTAAACTTAATTGATAACAGATGGGGAGATATTAAGGTAATTAACATCTGCAAATTCTGTTGCAAATAGACAAGTATTTAAATTGGGATACTTTGAAATCAAGTAATATTTTAGGAATGTACATTTATGTGGTAGTAATGCAGAGACAAAAAATTGAGACATGGAGATTACTTGGAGAACCTGAAGGATGAAAGTATTTTGTGTTCATGTTTTGACTAATTTTATGCCAGATAGCAAATAAGCTGTAAATTCAGTGAAAAAGTTAATTACTACTATGCCATATGCTATAAGCCTTTCTTTAGAGCAATGTGTTAGGGACAACATTGTTTACCCTAACTGGTTTAGGTGAAATAATAACTATGAATCATAGTTAGTGTATGTTAAAGTGTCTGCAGCTTTAACTGTGAAATAGCAATTAAGGGAGTGGTTATGAAAACAATATAAAAGTAGCAAGTCTACAGCTTGCTTACTCTGGCTTTGATGATCCCTAATTACTGCTTGGAATCAAGACTGCATTGCTCGAACGGGAGAGTCAACAAAGGACTGATTTGTAAGTGAACTGACATAGGATATTCTACATGGACTTTGCTAACTGAATATCCCTGAATGGACTGACTACTTGATAAATGACTATTGGACTGTTATTTGACTATGCCATAAACTTATACTGGAATAAACTATATTCTTGATAGCACAAGCGTATCTGTTATTTTTACTGTATGTTAATAAACATACAAGCTTAGCTCACTCATTTATCTGTGTGCCTATCTGACTAACGCTGCACATTCTGTTTAGCTTGTCTACCTAACCCTGGTTGGGGAACCCAGGCTTAACACAATGTTTCTCAAATGTGGCAACTTGGCAAGCTGTGCAGATTTCAACAGTTCCCTAGTCACAATGCTGTTGGAGAATTATGGGAATTGAAGTCCATACATCTTAAATTTGCTAAGATTGAGAAACATTGCTTTAGAATTAAAGGTATTATGGCCTACCAGTGAGGTAGGATGGGCTAAAAATAATCCAATGTATCACAGGATTTTAAGACTGGATACAGGTAGTCTGTTCAATGGTCATTCAAAGTTACAAAGTGTTTGATATATTACTGCTCATTGAAGTTGCAACCACTGCATCATGTGATCAAAATTTTGTGGTTTGGCAGCTGGTCTGCTTTTATGACCATCATAGCATCCAGCCATCATATTCTCTGCCCTATGCAAACAGTTTCCACTTCAAATCCCTGCAACTGAAATTATCTGAGACTGCCAGAGCTGCTGTTTCTAAGTAGAGTGCTGATGTGATGCTTCACTTAACAGCCACTCTTTGCTTAATGATGGAAAATCCAGTCCCAATTAGGGTTGCATCAGAGTTGGTATTCAGCAGGTTCTGAACAGTTCTAGAGAACCAGTAATGGAAATTTTGAGTAGTTTGGAAAACCGGCAAATCCCACCTCTGACTGGAGATTTTACAGTGTCCTTCCCCTGACATGCCCACCAAGCCATGCCAACAGAACCGGTAGCAAAAAATTTTGAATCCCATCATTGGCTTGTACCCTGAGGACAATCTGTAATTCAACCTTGAGGGAGGGGACAGTTTATTTCAGAGGGCAGTAGTAATTATAGCATATCTGTTCTGAAGGACTCGGGAGTTTTTGCTTTGAGCCATTTTGGTAAGACACATCTTCACCAAATAAATTAGTAAAGTGAAAGTAAAGATGACATTTGTTTCATAAAAAAATGAGAGGGTCTTAATTTGAACATAATATAATTTGGTTTTCAGGAACATAAACCAAAATCAATGAGTTAGCACTGTCCAAAAATGGTGAACCTAGTAGTAATGCCTCACCAGTCAAGATTAATAATATCAAGACGAATGAAATTATTTTGGCATCAAAAGAAGAATGTCTACAGAGCTGTTTTCTTCATGACTGTAATACATCAATAAAATTAATGACACTTTCAAAATCAGCTGCTTGAGATATTTACCTTACTCACCTAGTGGTTGACTCACATTCATTAACATCACAACTTGTACAATCTGGTCCATATTATTCCCTAAATTCTGGTTCACTGGATTGTTTTACTAAGTAAAAAAATACCTGTACAACATCTATATTCATTTATAATTACTTGTTACCTGGATTTTTCTATAAATTCCACAATGTAATAAACCCTAATGTCTTCATTTTATTTGTCCTTGCTTTATTGAATTTTTTTCTGTCATATATGCACACTTCCCTGTGAGCCTGTAATAAGTAAGAACTTGTCTGACAAGAAATATTTAAAAATCAGTCTGGCTTTTTTTTGTGGGGTGGGGGAAGAGACAAATTTTAAAGCAAATACATAACACTTAATTTGAAAAATCATATAATTTTTATACTATATAAGTCCTGCTACAGAATCCCCATTTCAGTCTTTGTGCTGGTTCAAATCTTTGCTCTTGTCATGTAGCTGCCAAAAGACATACAGTAACAAAATGCTAACACATTATGTAGCCAGTAGCTATATGGAACTATGACCATAGAAGAAGTGATGCTATACTACTAGAGTTCTTCAAACCAGCTGTTATGTAGTGATTCTTTTCCATTATTTCTAAAAGTACATTACAATTACTCAAAATATGACCTCATCACAGGACTTGCTCCAATTTATATCACTAACTAAATGATTAAAGCATCCTGCTAGAAACCAGGACACTGTGAGTTCCAGTTTTGCCTTCAGCACAAAAGCCACCTGGTTGACTTGGCCAGTCTCTCTCAGCCCAACCTACTTCACAGAGATATTGCTGTGGGGAAAATAGGGAGGAGAAAGAAGTATTAGGTATAACAATTGCACTTATATAGCACTTCATAGCGCTTCACAGCCCTCTCTAAGTGGTTTACAGAATCAGGGTCCTCATTTTACTGACCATGGAAAGATGGAAGGCTGAGTCAACCTTGAGCTGGTCAGCACTGAGGGATTTGAACTACTGGCAAATGTGAGCAGAATGTCAGGATTCCAGCAGTGGCCTGCAATACTGCATTCTAACCACTATAGCTGAGTGTCATGACCCTTGTAGAGACTGACTCTGAGGGAAACTGAGACTGACTCTGAGACTGACTCTGACAAGGAGTGAAAGTGTGGCTCCAGAGGTTGTGGAGGAGGCTGGGGAAGGGCAGAGGAATCAAAGGAGGACCCAGGCCCATCCCATCTCCATCCTAGGACACACAGGAGGAGAGGATAAGGAAGAGACGTGGTCTTCTTGGGAGGAGAGGACCTTGATCGTCTTCATGGGCCACAGCTGTGACAACTGAATAAGAGGTCAGACATGCATACGGGCAAAAGCTGGAAACAAAGCATGGAAATATCTCCATGGTTCCTCTCTGAGTTTGGCATCCTTCCCAGTGTGTGTTATCTGTAGATATCCTCCAGCCCTTATCTTGCCTGGTTTGTGTTGTTTTTTTCCTTCTTCTTGTAACTATTTGTGTGGGAGTTTTTTTGTCTTCCATCAAGAATATTTGGAGCTTGGAAGCAAAGTGAAGGAATAAAAGGGGCTTCACCTGTTTTCTGTGATTGTGTTTATTTTGTATCCCACCCTGGGTCATCACAGCTAAGTCAACCTTGAGTCAGTAAGAATTAAATTGCTGGCAGTCAACAAAATTGACCTGCATTTTAACCATTGTGCCACCACGCAGGTTGTATGTTTACAACCTTGAATTATTAGTAAAAAAAATAAAGGTGGGATTAAAAAACAATAAATGTACAAATAAATAATACTCTTCTGTATAGATTGCCTGTGGTGTTTGTGTGTCATAACAAACATGCCCTACAAAAAAACACTTCAGAATTAACAGCTATACTGTATGTTAGGCATACATTTCACATTAGGAAAAATTTAATAACTCTCTTATCAAATGATAAGAGAGCTACTAAATTTTTCCTATTGTAAAATGTATGCCTACCTGTCCAAGTGCCAATCACATATGGAACAACTGTAGTAAAGGAAAAATGGGAGACAAATTTAACTAAAAAGAATTCAAGTAGGCTAATAGAACCAATTAAGTAATGCAAAATTGATAATGTATTACAATTTAAATGTAAAGTTTTATAGTTGGAACAAAGCATGAAATAAATTAACTAGAGACTAGATTGTTACATTCTGGCTCATATTAACATAATAAATTATGTTTCATTTTAAGGTTACTCTGAGCTCAAGGTGGGAATGGTTACTTGCATGCATACAGAACTATATTATTTCTGGCGTACCACTCCTGCATTTTTAACTATGTATTATAGAACCATAAGCAAAAATGGCAAGGTATATTTCGCTCTTCTAGGGTGCTACACATGAATGCATTTGATCATTTTCTTTTATGTGAGAAGACTCCATTATATAAAACCATGGAATTTTGACTAAATTGTTATGCCTCAAGGTCTATGCAACTCTGTATGCAACCTGTTCACAAAATCATAATATTGCCTCAAGTGTCAAAGCACATCATAATACAATGAACGATTGTACATGGAACATGGAAAACAAGCCCTATTAATAATTTTAAATAAAAATGTAAGAAGTTATATAGCACAGCACAATTTCACCTTTTAGTAGGAAATTCTGGTATGCTTCAGTTGGGTAAAAAACTTTGAAGAAGAATCAAGGCTGAAAGTTTCAGAACTAGATTCAAAACAAAACAACAGCAGGTCCTGATCTATAAGCAGTGAAATCCATAACTACAATATGTGTTCATTACAGTTTGTTTAATATAGGTATACATTGCTATATATAAACACAGAATGTTAATGGATATCAGAGGTGGTATTCAGCAGGTTCTGACCGGTTCTGAAGAACTGGTAGCGGAAATTTTGAGTAGTTCAGAGAACCAGGAAATACCACATCTGATTGGCCTAGTTCCATCTATTCTCTGCCTCCCGAGTCCCAGCTGATCAGCTGGGTCTTCTTTTGTTGCCCTGCAAAGAAGAATGGAGCTGGAAAGCAGGTTAGTGGGGTGGGAAGCCCACCAAGCCATGCCCACCAAGCCGGTAGTAAAAAAAATTGAATCCTGCCACTGATTGATTGCTCTGGTAAAATGAAGAATGAATGAATGTGTTCCTGCACAGAATAAAGAAGATGACCTTGACAGAGATAGGCCAGATCATTACCAAAGGAGGAAAAGATGCCTTATGTTCAAAACAAAGTATGGGCCAGAAGTTCCAAAAGTATTCTCATCTAAAGATGTTCACAGCATCTTTACTAGCTCTGTATATTTTTCTAAATATCTCAAAGCCAAAACTGAGAATTACTTTGTGCTAGTAGTTTGCATTATGTTTCATAGATGTCAAATATGTTGTCCTCAAAAGTTTAAAATAATCCATAGTCACCCTATGGGTTTGCTGCCACATCCTGGAATACAGTGGCACACCATTTGGGAAATACAGATTTAGATTAAAATAGGAACTCTCACTATTTATACCTCTACTAAAAATTAGACAAAGAGATGAAAATAATACAAAAATTTTAACAGGAGAAATAATTTCCAATGTGCTAAATTGTTGATAAATCAATGTTTCAAAGGACTTAATGCAAATCCGAATGTGTGCTGAGATAACTTTTTACGATCACCAGTAGTAATCTTCAAAAAGTTCATGAGTAGTCAGGAAAAGTAGAGCTATAATACTTTCTGCTAGATTGGAATAACTGAATAATTGATATATGTACAACAAGAAACAGGAAAGCTTTTAAGACTATACAGTATTCATTTGTGTATCTCAGTCTTTCCTATTGAATTAAAATAAGATACTGTAGCTCTGAATAATAATCAAAAAAAGAGGGATGCTAATGTTCTGCTTTGTATATTTGACAATTTCATGTGCTTTGGGAGTTATCTGCTCTTTGATATTGACATTCTACTCCAGTTTTGTTTTTTGCCAGAAATTCATGTCCTGCTTTGCTAAATAAATCTTATCTTAATAAATCCTTATTTGCCCTTGGGTTATTTGAAATGCACACATTTAAAATGCACATAAGTGTGCATGACCTTAAACAAATACTTTGTTAAAGCAGGTTTTGATTTTATGATAGCATTCAGTCTTTTGGGGTAGGATTCTATCAACATATCACATCTTGCCTTGGGAATATTTGCTCACTCTTTCTTGCAAAAGCACTCTAAAATTGTCAGATTGCAAGGAGCATCTATGCATAGCTTGTGCATAGCCTTCTTCAGATCACCCCACAGATTTTTAATTGGATTTATATCTGAGCTCTGCGCCATTTCTAACCTTTGACATTTTTCTGATAAAGCCATTGTTTTGTTGATTTGAAGATATGTTTTCCTGAAAGGTGAAAAATCACCTTGGGCGGTCCCAATTAAGCGGTGCCAAAAATGGCCTCCAAAATTTGGAGATGAATTGGACCCCCCCTCTGTCAGAGCTGATCCTTTGTGGAACTCCATGAAGACAATAAAAGTGTATTAGGAATAAGTTGGCTAGACTTTTGGCAGTTGGGATCTTTTGGCAAGGTATAAAATGTGCTTGTTTTGAAAACAGGCCCATCACAACCCAAATAACACTATTCTCCACACTTTCTGGTAGTTCTACAATAAAGTCCATAGAAATCTCTCTCCAGGGTGCTGAAGGTTCGGCTACCTTCTGCATGAGTACTGGGGTTTTCCCATGATGTCTTCTTGCTGCTGCACAAATGGGACAGCTAGCTACATAGCTCTCTATGCCTTTTTTAGTGGTGGCCACCAAAATTGTCTTTTAATTTGGTGTATAGTTTTCACAAATCCAAAGTGTCCAGCTAATTTGGAGTTATGGCACCTTGTCATTAAGTGCAGTCTTTGGCTAGCTGAAACATACAACTTCCCTCCCACCAAGCTAAGTCATCTTTCATCAAACTGGATTTGTGGCTCAAAAACCATTCATTGGTGGCCAATGCTTGTTTAAAAATTTGAGTTGTGTCACTGTCCATCAACGTTTCCTGTTTTGCTTGGGATCTGGTGATTACTTTAGCAGCCAGTTGATTGTTTTGTATTATGGGCTTAATTTTGCACTATTGTATTGTGGCTTTCTGGATACTACATCTGCCAGAAACAAATGTCCCCAGGGAGATATTTGAGAGTAAAATCAAATTGTTAAAAATACTGAGCCCATCATACTTGTTCTGGGGAGAGTTTCCTTGGGGTCTTGAGGATTTTATATTTTTGTGATCAGTCCAGAGTTCGAAAGGGACTTTATTCCCTTCTAGGAAATGCTTCCAAGTTAAAAGTGCCCACTGAACTGCATAAGCCTCTTTCTCCCAAATGGCCCACCCCTGCTCACTCTCAACCTTTTGGATGTGTAAGCACATGGTTGTAGTTGGTCTTGCTCATTTTTCTGAAGCAGAACCACTCCTACCGCCACATTGCTGACATCTAGTTGTATGATGAATGGTTTCTCTGTGTCCTGATGCTTTAGAATTGGCTCTACTGAGAACAGCCATTTCAAATTTTTCAAATGCAGCTTGGCATTCCATTGTCCAGTTCAAAGGCTGCTTTGGTTTTGGGTTGCCCTCCATTTTTAAGAGGTTGGTAATGGGGAGGACAATCTGAGCAAAAGTGAGGATAAACTGTTGGTAAAAATTGGCGAATCCTAGAAAGCTTTGCAACTGCTTATGCACATGGGGTGGTTCCCAATCAAGTACAGTCTGCACTTTTTGAGGGTCCATTTCTATGCCCTGGTGTGAAATGTGGTACCTCAAATAATCAATTTTTTCTTGGTGGAATTCACATTTAGAGAGTTCAGCACAAACTCTTCTGCTTTAGTCTTGGTACGTATTAAAATGTTGTTGTTGTAAACCAGGACTCCCTTATACAAATGGTCATGTAGCACTTCATTTATTAATTGCATAAACATTGTGGGGGTGCCTTGTAACTCAAATAGGAGCACTTTGAATTGGTAGCACCCAAAAGGGGTGTTAAATGCCATTTTCCACTCATCCCCCTCCCTAATTCTGATTTGGGAGTAAGCCTCCCTTAAGTACAGTTTTGAGAAAATTTTCCCTTTAGCGGGGTGTGCTAGCATTTCTTTCATAAGGGGTAGAGGGTACATGTTTTCCACACTGATTGTATTTAATGTGACCATATTTTCTAAAATCCACGCAGAGACATTTTGAGCTATCTTTTTTTCCTCTTAATAATACTGGGGTTGCAATTTTTGGTCAGGTTGGCTCAATGAAACCCTTGCTAGGTTTTTCTCAATGAATGCCCTCAGTTCATCCAGCTCCCTTGGGGTTGATTTCTTTGTGGCTCCTGATGACTATTTGTAGAGGCTTGGTGGCAAAAGATGCTGTCTCCCTCCCTGCTACTGACCATCTAGTTGGCAAAAAGTGATGGATTTTTTCAGCTTTCTTAAGTTAATCCTAAATTTTCTTAACAGGGTTGGGCTGATTAAATAGCGGGTGCACCCTGAGTCCAATAAAGTGGGGATTTTTATCTCCACATCTTAGTTGAGGATAAATCATCTTAAGGGGAGGATAAGCGGTTCAATTGGTTTGCTTACCAGTGGCTCATCCTTCAGATGGCTCCCGAATGAATTTGGTTCCTCCTGTTGAGATGCCAGAGTTTCCTCCTCAAAAAGGGGAGGGGATGGAAACTCTACAGTTTCTCTGCTCCTCAGAGTGGTTTCCTTTCCATGCTGGCCGGGTTTCACATGTTTCCCCCGACAGGCGTTCTGGTTTCCAGGCAGGTGTTTTAGACTGACATTCTGTAACTTGGTGCCCCTCCTTTCCACACTTGAAACAGGCTGAGAGTTTCAGCAGAAATGCAGTTTGTGGTTTGTAGGGCTCCTGTTTCCATTGGGGTGGGGATTTTTTCCATACTCATTCCATTCAGTACTGGTTTCTGGCCATATTGATCTCAACTTCTTCGGTAACATACCACTCATCTAGGTGATTTGTTGCACCTCAGGCCACACAGGCATTGTAGAGGTCATCACTTAACCCATCCTTGAGACAGCTTACCAGAAAATCCACGAAATCTCAGAACTCTTCAGTATACTCTGCCACTGGCCACCGTCCCTGTTTCACAACTTTAATGCAGTTGCATGCTTTGTGATCTGTGAGGGGTTCCTCGAATCACCGTTACAGGGCCATCATGAAACAGTCAAAGTTTCCCAGTTCTGGTACATCAGCATGATATAGAATCAACATCCATCTGGCAGTGGCTCCCTCCAAGGCTAGGGTAACAATTTGTACTCGGGATCCTTAGGTCTGAAAATCATGCCCATAAACCTGCATATATGTGAGCACGTGTGCCACAAAGAATCCTAATTGTTGTGGATCCCCATCAAATTTCACTACAAGGGAGGGAGTTTTTCTTTCCAGTTGTGAGGCTCGGGGTTGATCGGGAATGGGGCCTAGGCTGTGTGCTGCCCAGGGGGTTGTGGGCACTCGGCTGATGCTGCTGTACCATCCACTTGATTGGTGGTTCCTGGAAGGGGGGGTGACCCCCCCCGACATAATCCATGGCTGCTATCATTTCAGCGCCCCTCTGATGCCATTCTGGCTTCGAATGTTGAGATTTTCCAGTCTCCATCACCAACTGGGTTAGATGTCTCTTCAGACAATCCTCCCTCAGTATGCCTCAGTTAGTTTCTCCTGGTCAGAGAGGGCTTCTAGCTCCAATTTCTACCCTGGTTTTCAGTTACCATGGGTGAGCATGACTCCTATGGTTCTCCCATGCCAATTATCTTTCTTCCTGATGCCAATCAACCACCTCATCCTCTCCGATGGGGTACAGGAAGCAGGCATCCGGCTGGGTGGTGGTTGATTTCTCCCCCCCACCATTTGAATTCTCACTACTCACTCTTTGCTTGGACATGGGTTTCAGGTCCACTTGGTAGAGCAAAATTTGCTTCTCCAGGTTGACCATTTTGCAGACATTGCTTTCTGTAAGGATGTTTCTCCTCCTAACTTAAGAAAGTGAAGACTCTTGAAATGAAATTTTTGAAAAGGAATCTTTTATTAAGCAGAAGTGAAAGCAATACATTCAAAGCAATGTCTGAATACCCTTAGGCAAGACAGGCAGAATTAAAGCATTAGAAACCCCTCCCTTTAGCCAGATGCAGATTCAGCCAATCCATAGGTGTGAAGATGTTATTGTTGTGGCCACTCTGCGAAAGAGATAACTATATGTTCCCATGACCATCTTCCTCTGGCTTTCAAAGTGAAACAAGCCACATGGCCCTTCCCCCTACCACATTCCCCAAGAGGTAAGAATATATCAGGGTGCTTCGGCACCAGGATACAAATTATAAAATACCAGTTGTCACAGGCAATAATAATGAATCAAATTCAAGGCCCCCCTTCTCCCAATTGAATGGCAGCATCCCTTTTAGGGATCTGACAATTAGATAAGTTCTCCACCTTGATTTCCTTATAAAGTAATAAAGACAGAATAAACATCTAACAAAATAAATTAATTAATTGTGAAAATGGTGTTCTTCTAAAGGTGCTGACTGCTGTGTCATATGCCTTACACGACTGCATTTATTTCATTTTTATTCAGTCAGAGCTAAAGAAACTTCTTGGATGAGAAGCAAAACATCTTCAAAGGAAAACAAGAAAGTCCAGTTGCCTCTTGAAAAAGTACCTTTGGGACAACAATAACCTGGAAGACTGAGAATCTTTATAGAATTTAACTTCTTTGTCTTTTCTTTGAGTTAAGTGAAAATTACTAATCATTTTCCTTAATAATGTTATGTAGCAGTCCTGGCATTGCAGTGTAAATTTCACTAATAGTTTGGGAAACAACTATATCTTCCTGACATCTGCCAAGCCTCTTCACTTAGCAGCAGGTGATCATTCAATGAAAGTTTATTAACATATTTCCTCTTCAGACTGCATCATGTAAAGTTCCTCATTAGAGTGGGAATCTGCCTTTCATCAGTAATATGAAAAGCATTTATAGAGATACATTCTGCTAATGGAACAGAATTATCTGAACAAATCCTACTAGAAGGTTTTGAGTTATATTCTTTGTAGTATTTTGATAGAAGTTGTTTTATTGTGATCACTATGGATTTTAGTGTCAGTAGCATTAAAGATATAAGCTGGGTTGAGAATTCCCAGTATAATAAGTGAAATGTATCTTAACAGAGGACAGTAGTTGACTAACTAGATTGACTGGGCTCAAAAATTACCGTATATACTCGCATATAAGCTGACTCTAAAACTCAAATTTTTTTTTATCAAATTAGGGGGTCAGCTTATACGCGCATAAATCACACAAACGAACTGACATGATGCCACTTCTCAGATCACGCAATATCATCGACATTACCATTCAGTCATACATACAGCCATAAAAATTGAGACTGCACTAAATGAAGTTAATTCCGACAAACTACAACTCAATTTCAATATTAGTTTTAACTGTACCTCAAATAAAATGCAACATAATTACGTCTAATTAAGCACATTTTTTTTTACTCTGGGTGCCTCCATTTTGCTTTTTCTATCACCGAATCATAACACGCTGTGATTGGTTAGTCATTCACGTGACCGCTTTCGTGTTTGCGATCGTCACATACAACATCAGAGTCTTTACATACCGGGTAATTAACTTAATATTGTTTCCTACACAAATGCTTTGATAATGAACCTTCATCAGTGCATTGCATATTGATACTCTTTTGTTATTAGCCCAAACAACACACTTTGGTATTTGGGGGTCGGCTTATATGTGAGTTTTTGCAAAATTCCTCATTTTGGGGCAGTTTTTTTAAGGGTCGGCTTATACGCGAGATCGGCTTATATGCAAGTATATACGGTAAGTAAAGTTGAGCCTTATTAGGACTTGGATTGAAAATCTCCCTGAAGTATCAGAACTGTAAATTATATGGAGTTTTTTAAAAATTCAAAGGAAAGATCCCAGACAAATTATTTATTGCTACTAAAAATAATCTAAGACTATATTCATGAAATCACCAGCATTACTTCAACTTTTAAGTGCTACTTGGTAGATAGCCATGATGGTGAACCTATGGCACACGTGCTGAATGTGGCATGCAGAGCCATTTCTCCAGGCACACCAACTGTCGCCTGTTGCTTTTCCAGTTTCTGGTGCTCCCATGCACATAAGCACACATGCCAGGGAGCTGCTCTTCTAGTTTTTGGTGCTCCCCCATGTGCGCACGTACACTCCTGTTTTAGTACTCGGTGCTGAAAAGGTCCACGAACACTGGTAAAATAGCACTTCATTTTTAAATCAGAGGCACTTGGCAAAATCAGGAAGGTTAATTGGATTCTTAGTGGCCACAATATATGACTGAGTTGTATTTGACTTGGAATATGTCAATTTAGTACAAGCTTGATAGATGCCCAGATCATACATCTTCTTATGAAGTAACACTGCATATCTTCAGATGCCTTCAGAAATAGTCAAGTGCAAATATTTCTATTAAAATTCATACCACTGTGACTGAGATTTTTTTAATTATGATTCAGATTTTGGAAATTCTCCCTTTCTCTCTCTACACAGACAGAGAGAGGGGGGGAAGAAGGGAGGGAGGGAGGGAAGGAGGGAGAGGATTTCCAAAATTGGGTCTGTCTATTTCGATCTATCTAGAGAGGAAAAGGTATATACTGTGTACACACACACACACATATACATCCATCCATCCATCCATACATACATATATACATACACACACACACACACACAAAACCTTTCTCTGTCTCTGTGTGAGACAGAGAATATTTAATCTGAAGACATTTTTACTCCAAAAATGTGAGTCCCTCCACTGTTACATGACAAGGTTAACATATTGTCAGAAATCAAGCTTTAAGAAAGGTTGTGTTAGAGAAAAGCTAATCCATCTCAACCCTTGAAGTTCAAAGGAGATTGCAAGAAATGAAGCAAAGATTACAACCAAAGAATGAGTAGAAACCAGAAGGACAAGAAAATCCATGGTATTAGTTTAAAGTTAGCACAAGAGCAGAGAAGGAAACAAAAGTTTTCACTTGCAATAATCCCAAAACCCTGGATGCTTAAATAACAAGGAAGCAAGGTATCTTTTGTACCTGTTAAGAATTCGTTCTTCAGCAATTTTTCCCATCAGCTGTTTGGCCAAACAGCAAGATGATATTATCTGGATATTGAATATGTGCTCATTTGTTTCTTCATAATTAAAATGCAGGAGAGGGGAGTGAAGTTATTAAATAGCTGTCTTGAAATTGATAACTGTTGGAGTGGTACCCTTTATACATTTTAATGATTCCTAACTTGCTAAATTCACAACTAATTTATTTTTTTCTTAGCATTGCCTGAGGTTGGCTCAAAAGCAGTAAACCAAGCTTTCTGCTTTCAATTATCTTAGACCTTTGTATTATTTGATGACTCCCATCTGTTGATTCAATTGTGCAAGTATCAGTTGTGGATAGAAGACCAGCAGAGGGTGCTATTGCTACCCTAAGAAGGAAAGAAAATGCTGAATTGAACACTTTTGGAATGGGAAAACTGCATTGTGAACTTTAACAAAGATAATTATGTTTTCTCACATATTCTTTTTTAAAAGTTTTTTATTTTTAACAACAAACATTGACAAACACAAGCATAAAACTTCAAATAAAACCATCTTTCCATTGTACAGTGTGTCAGTTGGTACGTATCTTTTGTGCACAATATCAATATTCTGGGCCAGGGACCACTAGTGATCTGCAAGAAAATTTTGGTGATCCACAGAGAAATGTCACTCCCAAGCACACACACCCCAAGCAATTAATGTGTAATGTGAAGGATGTATGTTGATGTTTATTTTCATGGTCATGATATGCATTGAAGATGGTATTTGATTTTGTTGTACGATGTGCAGTGACGATAATGTAAACTAACTAATGAACCCAGGCTGTGCAGGAACACAAGGCTGCGCTGCCCACATGGCCCGCTGGAACACAAGGTTTGCATCACTTGCATTGAAAACACCAGGTAGTGTTCTGACCCAGGCTTAATAAAACACAAACTGAATTTTAAAATAAAACCTTTTTTAATGTGACACTGGAAATTATTTGGCATTCTCAGCCAAAACTCATTATACATAGTTCCTCCAGATAAGAGCACTTTTTTCAGTGCTGTCGAATGCTGCCAAGAAACAGAGGTCCAATTAAGGCTAACAAAAAACAACCCAAAAACCTAGAAAAAACCGACCAGAGTACAGAGCTTCATGAAGGACTCAAAGATTTCTGAACTGCTTTGCTTCCTGCAAAGCCCTTCATCATTGAGGACTGACTTTCATTCCTTATGGACTGACTTTCATTCCTTCCTCCCAGCCTTACTCCTCAATCATCCCTTCTGCTTCAGCTGTTTTCTTCTTCTTGCAGCTCTGCGCACATGCACACTGTGAACAGGCTCTCAGGGTCCTCTGCTTTGCTGCTGCCAGACTCCAAAAGCTCCAAAGACAGCACCCCACTCTCAGATGGTCCTGGCCCTATCCCTGCATCGGATGCAGGGCCCTCATCCAAGTTCTCACCAGACTTCCTGACTGGTTCACTTTCACCCTCACCATCCTATACCTCTGTCATCCACACTGGCTGCCATAAAACCACAAAAGGTAGTGAAGGGAGGAGGAAAAGGTGGGGGGAGGAACTTGCCCCACTCACCCCATGTGCCTATCCTGGCCACCAGGCTGCTTCTTTCCACTTCTTTCTTCTTCTGTTTTTGGCTGTACTCAAGGAAAGCAGCAAATTCTTTCTTTCTCTACCCCAAACTTTGCCAGTAATGAGTCTTTGGGACCCTGCAAGGCATCCTGCTCCAAGAGGCTGCACAGGTGTGACAAGTCTCACAAAGACTCATTTCTGGTGGAATTTTGGGAAGAGAAAGAAAGATTCTGCTGCTTTCCTTGCATGAAGCCAAAAGTCTCAGTCTCAGTCTCTCTCTCCCTCTTTCTCCCTCTCTCCCTCCCTTAGAACGGAGCTGGAGATGGTATCCTGTGATCCCCAATAAAGAACGATCGATTGGTCCTCGAGTTTAAAATTATGAGCTTGCTGTTCTCTGCAGTTCAAAAGGTTGGCGACCCCTGCTTTGGAAAATAATTTGACCCCCTGTTCTTTGTAACAGCCCCTCAGATACTGGAATACCGCTATCATGTCATTCCCTAAATCTTCTTTTCTCCTGACTAGCCAAACCCAAGAAGGAGAAATGACCAAGAATCAAAGCTTTATGTGCTTACAAAGGGGACAGTTTGAAATAGAGTGATAAGCTCAATTTCAAAGCATCCCCTTTACAAGCAGACAAAGTTTCATCTTCAATTTGGCAAAAAGTGTGCAGCAGAGTGGAGGCAGAAGCAATCCCAATGCACCGCACACACTCTCCTACTGTATCTTGGCTTGTCTATAGCCATGCTGAGCAAGCACCCAAGCAGGACATTGGGATTGCCTGCTTCCCCCATCCCCCATGCCTCTGCCTGCTGGTGGTGGCACCAGGCAAGCCTCCTGTGAGCCTCCTGTGAATCAGGCAGCTCTGCAGCATGTCTGGATCACCTGTCTTTTCTCCCTGCCTCTGCCTCCATGCTCAGACTTATTGGTGTTTGCACTGCACCAAAGGGGCAGCGGGCTATGGCTGTTATGGGACATCATCACCTCCTGCATACTAGCTGCATCTGGTGCTGGTTATACCCATCCCCTGGGCTTATTTTTTCGGGTAGGTCTTATTTGGGGGAAAACTTGGTAATACTTCATGTGATCTAGATTATATACCTCTGTTTATACAACCCATGATTCTTATTAGCTTTTTTGGTGGCGGCTGCACACAGTAGCTCATATTAAAGTGATCATCCCTCTCACATCCCTCTGTTTTTGAGCCAAATCTCATCTGTACTTGTACCCTTGTTTTTTTTTCTGCCTGGGGTAAAACCTTGCTTTTCTCCACATTAAATTTAATGTTCTTGGATAGGGCCCATTGTTCAAGTCTGTTGAGATCTTTTTGACTCCTGAGCTTGTCTTCTGGGTTGGCTATTCCTGCCAGCTCATCTAATTTGATGAGTTTGCCTTCTACTCCCTCATTTAACTCATTTATGAAGATATTGAAGAGTACTGGGCCTAAGATGGAACCTTGTGATACCCCACTGCTTACTTCCCTTCATGTGGATTTAGAACCATTAAGGACTACTTATTGATTACAGTTTGTCAGCCAGATACAAATCCATCTGGTTATGATGTTGTCTATTTCACATTTTTCTAGCTTACCAAGAAGTAGATTGTGGTCTACTTTGTCAAATGCCTTGCTGAAGTCTAAATATACTATGTCCACAGCATTTTACTCCTCTGCTAATTTAGTCACTTTATCAAAGAATGAAATAAGATTGGCTTGGCACAACAAACCAGTGGTGGCTACTAGTTACTTTATTTGTTTCTAGTTGTTTGCAGATCTGTTTTTTCAGGCTATTCAGGATCTTCCCAGGTATTGATGTTGGACTGATTGGTCTGTAGTTTCCCGAGTATGTTTCCCCACACCTTTCTTGAAGATGGGAACCACATCAACCCTTTTCCAATCCTTAGGCACTTCTCCAGTGCTTTATAATTTTTGAAAGATATGATACAATGATTCTGAGATAACATCTGCCAGCTCCTTCAGAACTCTGGGATGCAATCTGTCATGTCCCAGTGATTTATATTTTTCAAGGTCAGATAGATGTTCTCTTACCATTTTCTTGCTGATTTTAATTTTTATTTCTAGTTTGTCTTTTACAGTGGTTTTTTGGTAATTAATTCTATTTGATTACATAACAGAATACAAAGTAACAATTACTGAATTGAGTAAATTTTCCTAAAATGAAACTTTATGAGCCCTTTAAATTAAAAGTCTTCAAAATATTAATATAATCTAACTATTTTAATCTTCAGTTTTGAGAGATGTGATAATTAGTGGATGTATGACATTGTGCAGATGTAACAACTGAGAAGACTGTGAAGTTCAAAGAGAAAGAGAGAAAGAAAAGGAGAGTGTCAACTCACAAAGCTTTCCTGACCTGCTCCCAAGCTGGCAGGGGATGGGAATCATGTAGCTACACCAAGGAATTCACACCTCTTTCAAAACAAGACAGAGCCTAGCCAGCTGAAGCCAAGGCCATCTCCACAACAGGTGTGAATTGGGTGAAACCAGAGCTGGCTTCACTTAGATACTGCCTACATGGTGCTCCTAATAAACAGTTGGATTATTTCTTGCTAAATGGCTTGAGACTCTTAATTTATTAGGACATTGGTTGGAACCCTGACAGAGAGAATATTATTTTTAAATGGAAGGTATTCCAAAGCTGTGCATTTTGCTTGATGTTGATTAAATATTCTAAAATGAACAGGTTTCATATATCAACTAGTAACATCAGTCCTCCCCTAAAATATGAACTATGTGTATCCATTTTTGGATTCCTTTTCAATACTTTTATCGTTGATTTTTGCTAATGAATTCAGATCAAAGTTGAAACTTCACATTATGTAATCATTATAGTTATACTGTGCAATAGCTATTTTATAATTATATTTATATTATATATAATCTAGTTTAGGTTTGAATTGGGGTTTTATATGTAAGACAACTCCATTAATCTTTTTTACACAAGCATATATAAATTCATCCCCTAGTTGTTTATTCATCAAATATTTCTTATCTTGTTTCTTAATATGTGTTTCTTGGAGACAGACTATATCAATATTAAGTTTTCTCAAGTAATGAATAATTTTTTATGCTTAGATGGAGCATTTGCCCCATTAATATTCCAATAATAGACTTAATCTCCATTTTTAAGCAAAGATTCCTGTATAACTATCTATTATATCTATCTATTATATAACTGTATAATAGATTCCTGTATAACTATCTTGGCCATGTCTTCTTTTTCAATGCCACCTTTTTGAGCTTGCTACACCACTAGCTTATTTTCTGTATTCATTCTTCCCCTGGGTCTGAAATTAATTTATGTCTAATAAAAAAAAATCCTTAGCCTTATATAGTCCAGCCTAAAGCTTTGTTCATGGTAGGTAAGTATCACCCCTTCAATTTATCTTCCAAATATTATCTCCAATATTTGTTCAGAAGATATTAAAACAAAGTAATGTAATCTTTTTGGTAATTTAATAAAAGAACAATTATTACGTTAATTGCCAATGAACTATAAATATACAACAGAAATAATCAAACTTATGATCAGACTTCCCTTGAGAATAAAATTGCCAAAGTTAAGGCTTATCAGCAAGATCTGACAGATGCAACTGAAGAGAATTATCTAAACAAAATAAAAGAATTGTGGTATATTATTACTGCAACAAGAAAAAGCAGATTAAAAGAGAGTGCAGAATTTATAGAACTAAAACCTATACAAGAGAAAAATAATGAGATTAAGCATCCTAAAACAAAAGTAAAACCTGCATAGAGTCTGTGAAAACAAGAAGTTTTAAAAGTTTTTTTAAAACAAGTTTAAAAGTAACTTCTTGTTTAAAAGCTTAAAGCAAGTTTAAAAGTTGGCAGCAGCCCTCTCCTACTCACCCATCAGTCCTGGATAACATGGCTGCTATGCCTGCAATGGAGCTTCTTGACAAGCTGGCAGCAGCCCCTCCCTACTCACCCACTGGCCCTGGATCACATGGCTGTGAAAATCATAACGAAAGACCATTTTAAAGCATTTTTTAAAGACTTTTAAAGCAAGTTTACAAACTGGTAGCAGTCCCTCCCCTACTCCTTGGATCATATGGCTCCACCAGCGTTATCATTCCTCAGTCAGCTGACCCTCCTCCACACCCTAAAGCCCATGTCACACTGCACCAACGGATGGAAAGAGGATGTAAAAAGGAGAGAAACACTTGCCATCCGTTGGTTAATGCGATGCATCCGTTCTGTACTCACTGTGTCCATTTTTCTTCCTCTCTATCCGTCCAGCATCCGTCGACTGAGGTTCCATCCGATCAAAAAGTTTTGAGCTGCTGAAAACTCTTTGAGCGGAAAATGTATCCAACGCGTCTGTTCTGAATCCACAACTCATACCGGGAACATCCGTTCTACATCCGTCGTCATCCATTACACGTCCGCTATATCCCCTAGGCATCTGCTACACATCTGCGCAACTCAAATCCGCTCCAGCGGAAAACAGACAATGTGAGGAAGCGAAATGGACGCGGAATGGACACAAAGCATTAGTAGCACGGACAGAGAAAGGATGAAAGCGGATGCAGCTCGCAAAGAAAGCATTTAAAACGGAAAAAACGTTCGCAGAGGGGACCTATCTCAGATATTAAGGATGTCTAGAGGATGCCTAGAGGATGCAAAAGGACACATAGTGCAAAACCTATATTGCCTATAAAAAGGGGGAGGAACTCACCTGGATCTCACTTTCAGACCAGCAGCCCAGCTGTGCAGACCTCTGCACCTTCATCTGCCTCTTGCTCTTCCACAGCATCCAGTCATGTCCACCATGGATCGTAACACAGTCCTTTTGGTAGCCACCATCGTTCTGCAACAGTGCGAAGCCATCTACAGGCTCTTTCAACTATTCTACGGGAAGAAAAGGAGGCGGCCAATAAGCGTCTGGGTCTGAAGATGGATCGGAAGAAGAGCAGAGTACGGACTGCACAACAAACTGATGGTGGAGCTGAGGAACGAAGACCCTCGTGCATTCCAGAACTTCATGAGGATGCCTCCAGCCATGTTTGACGAAGTTGTGGAGCGGCTGACACACAGGTTGACCAAGTAGAGCACCAACTTCTGCCCTAGCCTGGACCCCGGGCTCAAGGTGGCACTGACTCTGCGCCACCTGGCCTCAGGGACCACCTACAGGAGCATGCAGTACGGCTGGAGGGTGCCATCCAACACCATCAGCATTGTGGTCAGAGAAGTGGTGCAGGCCATCATCGAAGAATACCTGGAGGAGCTCCTCCAGTGCCCCTCCACTGAAGAAGGCTGGAAGAAAGTTGCAGAGCAGTGGTATCAGAGGTGGAACTTCCCACACACCGTTGAAGCCATAGATGGCAAGCACATGGCCTGCAAAGCACCAGCCAAGTCGGGGTCCACTTATAAGAACTACAAGGGTTTCTTCAGCATCATCCTCTTTGCCATGGTCGATGCTGACTACAAGTTCATGTACATCGATGCTTCAGGCAACGGGTCAGCTTCAGATGCCCAGGTATACAATGCCAGTGACCTCAAGGAGGGGCTGGAACGCAACCTCATCATGGGCTTCCCAGATCCAGACCCCCTGCCCAACAACACGCAAGATGTGCCCTACTTCATCATGGGGGATGACGCCTTCTCCCTCAGAACTTAGCTCATGAAGCCCTACACCTTCAGATGCCTCACCCGTGAAGAGAGGATCTTCAACTACAGGCTGTCCAGGGCAAGGCGGGTGGTGGAGAACGCCTTTGGCATCCTGGCCAACAGGTTCCAGGTACTTCTCTCCACCATGCAGCATTGCCCAGAGACCATGAGGATAGTGGAAGCTTGCTGCATCCTGCACAATCTCATGTGCATCCACTACCCAGTCTTGCAGAACAGGCTCGTGGACCTCCAACAAGGCAATGGGGACATGGAGCCTGGGGAATGGAGGCAAGGGCGAAACCTGATAGACACAGAGGATGTGCAAGGCCCCAACAGAGCCTCACATGAAGGGAAGAAGCAGCACAACCTCCTGAAACACTGGTGCAACTCCCCAGCTAGAGCAGTGGAGTGGCAAGATAGGATGATAGATGATTAATGGATGCTTCCTTCAGCCTGTCTCATCACACTGATGAGATTAGGCCATGTATGTTGGGTGGGCCTACAATGAACAGGGCATTTAATAAAGAGTTATGTTTATGTTCAAATGTGTGGATCAATGCTTACATTGTTACTGATAATGAAGGGCCATATGTGTGGCAGCTGGGAGGGTGGACCATACAGTCCCACTATGCTTGCACTGGAGGTTTATTAATCCCACAGCTATCTTAACCCATCCCAAAGGTTTCCCTGCCCATCCCACAGCTATCTTAACCCATCCCAAAGGTATCCCTGCCCATCCCACAGCTATCTTAACCCATCCCAAAGGTATCCCTGCCCATCCCACAGCTATTACCCATCCCACAGGGATCCCTGCCCATCCCACAGGTATCCTAACCCATCCCAAAGGTATCCCTGCCCATCCCACAGCTATTACCCATCCCAAAGATATCCCTGCCCATCCCACTGCTATCCTTACTCATCCCACAAGCATGCAAAGGCTTAAACCATTTCTAAAAGTTTCCACCGAGACTTTATTTACAAAAATAAATGAAGCAAGTGTGTGAAGCAAAGATAATCTTTATTAATAACAAGCTGTTAAAGAAAAATGACCCAAGTCAAGTGTCCAAATAAAGTCTACAGGTAGCCGCCCAGTCTCTGGCACTCTTCTCTGTCACTCAGAGGTGTACCCAGTCTCAGGGGTGAAGGGTCCAGGTGCTGTGGAGGTGGGTGCTGCTGAAGTGCTGGTCTGAAGCGCCACTGGGGCATCTGGCCCCGAGAGGACAACAGGGGACGGTGTTGAGGAAGCTCTCAGATAGCTGGCTCAGCCCCGTGATGTTGAGAGCTCCTTCCTCCATGCCATGGGGAGTCAGCCCCAGTACCGACGACAGATTTACTGAGGCCGGGCTTGGCTGTGGGGTGGAGGAAGGAGCAGTGTAGTGGGGCTGTCTGGTCTGCAGCTGGGTGAGGACTGGCGTTGGTGGCATCAGTGGCATTGGTGGCAGCAGTGGAACCGGTGGCAAAGATGGTGTCTGATTAACCTGTGCCTGGACTGGGAAGGGCTGCTGTCTGTGCTGCTGGACCTCCTGGTAGCCATAGCCCTGGTCGGTGAGGGCCTGTGGAAAGCCTTGGAATGGGAGGGACATCCCCTGGGGTGGAGGAGCAGACCTGGACTGGGTGGGAGCAGGTTCATCTGGATCTGGAGGGTTGTGAAGCAGATCGGTGATCCTGTCCTTCACCACCTGGTACTGGGGTTCCGCCATGTCCATGACAGTCTGGTTGACATAGGTGAGGAAAGGCTTGCTGTTGGAGGATGAGGAGTCAGTGTGTACCAGCTGAGAGAGGATATCTATGCTGCTCGTGATGGTGTCTCTTATCTCCAGCAGGACAGTGTGGCTCTGTCCCTCCTGTCTGGCTCTCTGCCTTTCTGTGGAGGTAGAGCTGTGGGTGGATGCGGATTGGACTGTGGTGGAAGTGCCGTCTCCTTTCTCCCACTGCGCCAGGGAGTCCTCCACGCGCTCTGCCATGGTTAGAACAGCTGTCGGCGGGTTCTCCGTCGTGGCACGCTCCACAGATACCTGCCTGGACACAGGAGCTGACTCTCTGCTGGAAGAGGACTGGCTCTCAGCAGGCTGCCTGAGAGAGAAGGTTGTGAGAGGGGCTGCTCCTCGGTGGCGGATCTCACCCTCCAGGAAGCTGCACTTGGCCATGACATAGTTCTCTCTGTCCGTCAGCTTGACCGTGGCCTGGCCAGATTTCTTGAGGTGCAGCTTCCCGTACCAGGTGTGCATGTGCTTCCACCAGCTGAGGAGCATCTCCGAAATGTAGCCCAGGCTCTCCGCCTTCTCTCTCCAAGCAGCTTGCTTCCTTTTGGTGTCCCTATAGAGCCTGTGTCCCTTCTGCCATAGATACTCATTCTCTCTCAGCCACTCCAGTACCTCATCCTCATGTTCCTCCTCGATGTTGTATTGCCTCCTCTCCCGTTCTCGCGTATGCCTCTTCCTCCCTTTGGCAGGACCACATGGGCCCTCATCAGAGGGGCTTCCAGGTTGTAAGGGCTGCTCCTCCACACCACCAGCAGCAGGAGCACCAGTAGGACCAGCAGCAGCAGCAAAAGCAGGACCAGGATCATCATCAGCAGAGTAAGCACCAGCAGCACCAGCAGGATCAGGATCAGCAGTAGCAGAGTAAGCACCAGCAGCACCAACAGCACCAGCAGCATCAGGATCATCATCAGCAGAGTAAGCACCACCAGCACCAGCAGCACCACCAGTGCCAGCAGGACCAGGAGCACGAGCAGGACCAGCAGGACCAGGAGCATCAGCAGGACCAGGAGCACCAGCAGGACCAGCAGGACGAGGAGCAGCTTCAGCAGAGTAAGCACCAGCAGAAGCACCACCGCCAGAAGCAGCTTCAGCAGAGTAAGCACCAGCAGAAGTACCAGCGCCAGAAGCAGCTTCAAGCGAGTAAGCACCAGTAGAAGCACCACTGCCAGAAGCAGCATCAGCAGAGTAAGCACCAGCAGAAGCACCACCGCCAGAAGCAGCATCAGCAGAGTAAGCACCAGCAGAAGCACCACTGCCATAAGCAGCAGCAGCAGCTCCTCCAGAAGCAGAAGCAGCAGAAGCCCCAGCCCCAGAAGAGTGAGCCCGTGCTGCAGAAGCCCCAGCAGGAGCAGAGTGAGGGCCAGGGGGCGGGAGGGTGTCCCTGTCCCTCTTGCCAGGGCTGGCAGCTGATGGCTGAGGCTTTTTCTTCTTCCCCATGGTTGTGGGGTTGCTGGCTGGCAGGCAGGCAGGCAGGTAGGCAGGCAGGCAGGCAGGCAGGCAGGCAGGCAGGCTGGCTGGAAGTACGGCTGGCAGGCAGCCAGGCAGGCTGGCAAGCAGTCGATGTGTCTGGAAGCAGGTCTTTTCTGTGAATGTTGACCTGCTTGGGAGCTGCTTCCCTTTATATCCGCGGGGCTGACGCAATGCATCCTCCCCTCATGCGCAGTGAACGCTAGGCATCTGCTAGGCATCTGCTAGGCTTCCGCTCTGCATCCGCTTCATCCGCTAGGCTTCTGCTATGCCTCTGCTTCATCCGCTCTTTCCATTCTGGGTCTGCTTTGCTGCGCTCCCCCGGAAGCCTTGCGGATGTGCCATCCGCTCTCATCCACTTCCATCTGCTAGGCTTCCGTGGAGCATCCGCTTTCCATCCGCCCTGCATCCTCCCCCCATCCATTCCTTTCTGTGTTGTCCGCTCTGGTTATGCAAATTCGGGGCATTTTTGAGAGCAGATAACAATGGATGGAACATTTTTCTCGTCTGCTGTGTCCTTTTTACAAACGTTTTGCATCCGTCGGCCAGTGTGACAGGGCCTTTAGGCTTTACCTTTATCAGCAGTGGTGTGATCAGAAGTGCAGCTCAACCAGTGAAATAACCAGAAGTGTGGCTGGAGTGGATGCTCGCTGGAAGATAAGGCTGAAGGCGAGGTTTGGGCTGAATCCCACCATTCCTCAGGCTGGATACTTTGCATTGGCAGGGCGCATCCATCCTGCGGGCCATAGTTTGAGGATCGATTCTTTAGCCACTCAACATCTATTGTGTCACACTGCTGCTTCTCTACTAAGTCTGGCTGGCAATTGTTTTTTCTTCATTGTTTCAAATCTTCTTTCTATAGATGCATATCTCAAACTTAGTAACTTGGTCTATGGAGATGCTCAGTCATCCAGGTCATCATGGTTGTCACAAATGTGCTTTTTCAAGAGGCAACATCTTGTTTCTTGTTTTTCTTTGAAGACATTTTGCTTCTTATCTAAGAAGCTTCTTCAACTCTGATGGTGGGGAATTGAAGAGTTTATATTCCTTGCAGATGGCTGGTCATTTGCATTTTTGTAGAGAGTCATTGAGGCAACTTGGAGGTTTATCTGTGACCTCAGGATCACCTGAATAGTGAAAATGGATGTGGAACCTGTCTTAGCATTACAGCTTTATCTAGACAGCTGAGTCTTCACATAATATATACAAAGTAGGATAATTTGAGCCAAGTCATTTGTGCCTCATTAATCAATTAATCAATGCCTCATTAATGTCAAGGGTGGCCTAGAGGTAGATCTCTCACCTTACAATCAGGAGGTTGTGAATATGATCCCAAGTAGAGGCTAATATTTGGAATAGACTCTCCTGCTTGAGCAGGAGGTTGGCATTCTATACAAATGCTTTATTAGCTCTGAAGGTCCTCCATGGTCCCTTCCAACTCTGTTATTCTATGTCTAAGTGACAATTCTGACTTGATTGTTCAATCATACTCATATCAGAAATACTGAGGCACTTCCAGGTTGAAAGAAGTAGCTGGTGATATCATGGTTGCTTCTTTCATGTCTCTGGCAGAAGCTGGAGTAAAGGATGGTGGCTCACCCCGACCCATCATGGCAGCATTCAGGTCTTGAACAGGGGCTTTCTAGCCTCCTACCCAATGTCCTAATCATGGGAGCCATTGTACTCCTATTTGTTCAATGATCCATTATTTTTTCTTGCTGTCCATGACATTCTCAAAAATCTCCAACAAAGGTTGATCAATATTCTTCCTCTCTTTAAAATCAAAATTTTGCTTCTATAAAGTGTCACAGGTATTACCATGGTTTGCATGATCTTGATCTTTGTAGGTATAGACACACCACAGCATTTGAAATAAAAATAAACAGAACTGAGCAAACTAAATACTTCCAGACTTTATGAATACCTTTCATTCATAATTCAAGCATGAAAGCACCACAATATTTGTGTTTTTCAGGTTGTGAAGGATAGTGTATGTAGCATATATATACGAACTGGCATACTATTTCTTTTATTTTAAAAAAATCTGCATTGAAATACCAGAGCTAATAAAGCATTTGTATAGAATGCCAACAAAACAACAGATCAGGTAAAATGATTGAATAGTTGGGTATCTCAATTGATTTGCTTCACAGCAGTTGCATATCCCTGGAGCACAAAGTTAGCATGAATGTTTCACCTGAATGCATAAAAGAATGAGCCAAAATCCCTTTCTGACAAAAACAAATGCAAGGAACAAATATTTGCTCTTAAATTGTACTACCCAATGACAATTTGACCTAAAGTTTTTTCAATTATTCTTAATATTATAATGTATACAGTGCATAAATATACAATTATTCACAATGATCTGTTCATTTTAATAATACCCAAACATTAAATATTCAATAATGGGTATCCTTAATTGGAATAAATATATAAGCAAGCAATCTTGTTAGAAGAATATTCTACATATAATGAATGTTCTTTATTAGAGCTAGTAATGTATAGTGGTAATTTCATTAGCACAATTCACATACACATTGAAACAATTTATCCAGTGAAATTTTATATTGGACCTTCACACTAAGAAAGACAGTAAAAGGTCATCAGAAGTAATATTGTGTTTGGAATCAGAACTGTCTCTGCCAATGTTCTTGATAATATATAAAAAGCCACTGGTTGTAATGTGTTTATTGGCAATTTCTTCCTTCCTTCTTTGTCTGTGTGTATGTTTATGTAGGGGAGTGCTTCACCTTGAATGCTTTGGTAAGGTCAACTCTTATGAGTACATTTTTATATCTTGCCACAACAGCTTAAAATTCTTCCTTGAATCCCAAAGCTGCATACAAAACAGTTGTACACTAACAATTGTATATAACACTCTTACAAAGACATGTTCAGCTTCACTCACTGACACTCGTGGCAAGCTGAAATCAAATATTTTTGTAATGTGATGTTTCTTTCTTCTTGGTCCTCAGCTTGTGGTCTCTGTCATTCATTCTTCCAAAAACAGTATTCCGTTTAAACTAATCTTTCTAACCAGCTCCCTAATGCTTACCAACTCCCAACCAGTCAGTAGTCGCTATTGGTTTCTAAACATAATGACTCAATTTAATAACATGAACATCATGGCATTACAACATCAGCTATTTCATTTTATATTTGTGTTCTATATGTAAAGTGGGTGACTCCAAATCTGCAAACCTGATTGGTCAAATAAAATAAGCATTGGATTGGTTCACTAGGAACCAATCCAAAGAGCTGCTAAAAGGCGGCAAATTTAAACAACTGCCATTGGCTGCAAGCAGGCAAGCCAGCCTGTATAAAAGGCTGGCCTCGGCTTCAGCCAAGTGTTCCTATTTACTAACTAGTTGAAGAATAAAGTATTTGTTGTTGGAACCCGGTCTACCTCGTGTGTTTTCCGAACAAAACAATTTGTATTACAACACTGCATGCAAGTATGTAAAAGGCTTTGTTTGTATCGCAGTGTCATGCCAGCTGTCTGCTCACTTGCTGTTCCCTCCTGCAATCTTGCCATTCTGCACTTTCTGAAGATGGCTGATGCAGGCAACAAATTCTGATAGTTGCAATACTATCACAAGGCATAACAAAGTGAGTGATCTTGATATAGATCATTTCCAGCTTTTGCTCATCATGGTTTTCTGATTTTCTTTGGTTGCACAGACTTTCAAGTGAACCCTTGTCTTCTTGCTTCATCTTGCTAAACTAGTATTACACACACACACACACACACACACACACACAATACTTGTAGGAAGTACTGGAATAATTATTTGGTGCTTCAGGAGACATTGAATATCTCAAAGTTCTTGGAGAAAAGGAAATGTTTCTGGAATAGGAAGAGCCAAAAGGCATTTGGCAGGAAATATGAGGGCTGGTTTTAGGTACCACAAAATAATGCCAACTTAGTGGAAGCAGGAATTTAATTATGATGAGCAAACCTGGAAATTTACAGAGCAGTGAAGATATTGCTATAAGATAGAATTTGCTCTCTTAACTGTCTTCTTTGACTGTGGATAACAGGTAGATTCAAGTGGAGCTTTACATTCAATAAGTGAAATAGAGCTTTCTAAAACCAAGATACAAATTACAGGTTTCAGAGGATGGGTAAACTGTGGTTCAGGAATACTTGTTGAAGGATGGCTTAGGAAAACTGTTGCAGGGCATAGAAGAAGCTAGACCAGGAACACAATAGGCCATTTAGAGATCAGCTACTATCAAAATGACATCTGCTATAACAGAAAACTACCTAAGTAATAGAGAGAGAAATGGATAGTTTTTCTTTTTTTCTTTGATAGTTCTATCACTGACTGGCAATTATCAATGCTCATTATTTACCTTGGAAATTTTGGGGAATAATTTTCATGCCTTCCATTGTTATCTTTAATCTCCACTGATATATATGCCATTGTAATTATTCCAGGCTATACATTTATATTTATAGATGCAATTGATCAAAAAGCTGCCCCCTATCAGGAATATTTCTATGTCCCAGCAGTGTAACTTGCTAGGTCACAACACTGTCCTATAAGTAGCATATTTATTAAGTTAGGAACATGACCCAAATATTGCTATTTTATTCTGCTAATGCTAATTTCCCACAGTTTATATTATGTATTATATTGAATCCTGCTCAGGGGTAGCTAATTTTAACATTTTTAAATACCAGTTTGGCAAACTGGTAAATCCCACCCCTGGCTAGCCCTGTCCACCCTGCTCTTCCCCACACAGCCCATTTTGGATCCCAGATAAGTGCAGGGCCTGTGCGGGTGCTCAGGGAGGGTGAAAAATGGGCCTCCTAGAGGCTCCGGAAAACTGGAAATGGGTCCATTTATGTTTTTACTGCCTTTTATTTCCAAACTTTATGTTAAGCTAAGTATAAATATAGTAAATTAAATCAGATCAGATCAAATAAATTTTCACTTACTGAGCAAATTAGGAGCTGCTGAGAAGGATATAGTACAGGAATTTTTGCACAGCTTGTCTGAACCACAGGAGGACAGTATCATGCATTTTAGGAATGAATAAATGAATAATTTCATATTCAGTTGCAGGCAGATATTGCACATTTTTTATTTTATATTATTTTAGTACATTTCTCATGACAAAGAAATAAAGATTGGGATATGAATTGCCAGTGAGGTTTTTCTTTTTTTGGGGGGTGGGGGTGGGGGGGAGATTGTTGGCTTGCTAAAGATGAAATCAATTTTGAAGAACATCCCTGATTTCATAGTATCTGAGAGACTCTATTCTATAGACTACCAAACATTCAGCTGTTAGTGAATTATTTCTGCTTTTCATATTCTCTTTACATAACCAATGCTAAACACATTTCTCTCTTGACTATTATAAATTAAAAATGTTCTTTTATTGCCTTGTGACTAAGGGACCTTAAATTTGTTTGCACATTTAGTAAGATTTTAATCTATTCAGGGAATAGCTTTAAACATTGTTAGCAATACAAAGAATTGTAATATTTCTGGCCATATGCTACCTTACTTTTTAGTTTCACATACAATTCAAAGCATGCAAATTAGACTTCCATTTGGTAAATTTTTAAAGAAATGGTACCTGATTGTTAATATTACATGACAGTTTTGCTGCACCCTGTAGCATTCCCATACAGTTAAATCAGAGAAAGATATAAAAAGCGAGAAGGATTGGGCTGATGCGTAAGTCAATTATTTCCTCCTTTTTTACTACAAAATTACTGCACACCCTGATTATGTCAGTTTTTACAAGGTAGAAAGAGCCATTCAATATTTAAAAAAGAAATTACAAAGCAAAAGGCAGTATTTCAAATATTGTGTGGGTATTTCAATAGATGGTGGTTTTTTTTCTTCCCACCATACATTTTATAGTTTTGATGCCCCAGTTGGTATAAGAGGCCAAAACATTCATTAGCATTTCAAAAGGACTTATTGTATGGTATGAAACTCTTTGTAGGAATGTAATACAGCTTTTATGTGGGACTTCATTCCTTTTTTCTAGGCATAACCCTTTATCACTGGTTGGTTTAAAAAAACATAGTCTTTTCTGGAAGCAATACAATAATTTTGTCTTATTTTGATAATGTACCAGTTTGATATATTTTTTCCCAAATAAGTCTGTTAACTTTTCCACTTATCTCCACCCACATGATCTTATTATTTTTAACTTTATCCTTTAGGTTCAATTTGTCCCATACAATACAGTTGTCAGGTTCCTCCTATCTGGAGGCAGACTCATTGAAAGTAAAAACGAGCATTTGAAATGATCACATGAATTCATATTTGTTATTGTTAACCTCACTGTTTCTAGTGCTCACCCTCTGCCCATATCTTTCCATTGGAGTAATATCTAATTTTGATCTCCTGATTTGAGTATTCCTGGATCCAATTTGTTAGCTTGACCATTATTCTATCTATTGCATTGACTTCAGTGAATGTCCAAAGCAGATTAGGAAAAAAAGCTATTTTGAACCTTGGTTGCTTAATAAAGTTTCTCCTACTTTGCTATTTCGAGCATTTCTGCACAAGCCTAACATTTATATTAACTTGAGATGGCAGACAAGAATTCTCTTTAAAACAGGAATATTAAAGTTTCTAAGATTGCGCTCTCTCTCTCTCTCTCTCTCTCTCTCTCTCTCTCTCTCTCTCTCTCTGTATATATATTTGTTTTCTGAGGTTTTCACGGGTATTTGTATGTGGATCTTTGGTTATTCGGGTTTTCTCCCGCGTAGAATTTGAAGTATCTAGGCAACGTTTCGATGAAGTCTCTTCAGGCTTGTTTCTTCAGCTCTGTGCTTCTCAGAGTAATGTGAGCTTGCAGCTGCTTCTTCCTTTTAACTGCTAGTGGGTGTGTGACTTGATTGGGTGGGGGTTTGGCTGTGTTCTGATTGGTAGGGGGGTTGGCTGTGTTCTGATTG
>BLBF01000022.1:19930707-19966870 GCA_015471245.1 Laticauda colubrina | reverse complement strand
TTTGGGTGCTATGGCATAATTGAATCCTTTGGATAGGACATCTGTTTCTGTTTTGTTGAGTTCTCTGTTGGAAACGTTGTATACTAGTTGTTTCAGGTGTTGTTGTGGGTTATTGGGAATTTTCTTGTCATTTTCTAATTTTTTCAGGTTTTTTGAGAGTTTATCATTTTTGTAAGTATTTTCAGTTTCAGCTCTCCAAGTTGTAAGTTGTTTGATCTTATCCCAAAGTAGAGGGTGGATTTTGCTGCTCAATTCCAGGTGTAGTGCTAGCAAATCTTTGTTTAACTGATCTAATTGGAATCTTTTACTGTGAACTTCATTTCTGAGTAGAGATTTCTCTGTCCTTTTCAGGATACGTTTGGTAGCTGCTGTGTTCTTATGAAATGTTAATTTGAAGCAGGTTGGTGTTACATTGTTGTCTGGAAAACCAAGGCATATACGAAATTCCCTGTACATCATGCCCGGCCACATACATTGGACAGACCAATAGAAGAATAAGTACCCGCCTAGAGGAATACAAAAATGCAGTAAAAAAGCTGGAACACACCTCCTCACTAGTCCAACACATGAAAACCACAGGTCACAACATCAACTTCAATGGCACTAAAACCCTGGCCACTATAGAAAACCCCAGCCACAGAATCATCAGAGAAGCCATAGAGATTGAAAAAAGACCTGACAGCATGAATAGAAGAGATGATTCCACCAGACTGTCAATCATTTGGAAGCCTGCACTCTCAGATAGAAAGATCTCCATGCCACAAGCCAGGCAAACACCTGGGCAAAAACAGACTCCCTCTGATAGCTCCAACCTAACCCCCCCACCAGGCACCCAGGTGAAACCCAGCTTGCTAATGAAGAGCAGCCGTCCCTTCACACGGAGCCAAGCTGCACTAAAAGCCTCCAACACAAGAACAGACTGTTGCCAGCCAATCAAAGCCACAAAACAGACAGAAGAAACCAGGAACACTAATCAATCAAACTCCAAGTCCAATGAAACAGGTCCAGGCTCCCAGCCAATCAGAATGAACCAGCCTCAAATTTAAAACCAGGAGCTGTAAGACCCATATCCATACAGAAGCCTGATGATGGCAGATGAGATTCTGCTGAAACGTTGCTACAACTTTAACAGAACTACAATGACGTGGGATAATACCCGAAGGAAGCTGAACAGCATATATATATATATATATATATATATATATATATATATATATATATATATATATATATATATATATATATATATCATATAATCTATTAATTTTAGTTATGACATGTTATATGTACAGAATTTTATTAGTGATTCTTATGTCTTATTTTGCAGAAATAAAAATGTTAGTACATTGGAGCACCAACAAGAAACAATATATGACCCCAGTACTTTAGACTTTTTCCATATGGAACACTGCAGAATTTATATCCTTAAGACTATTAAGGCTTTTCCCAGGAATATTCCCATTCATGAAATGATGATAATTTTCAATTCACCCATGAGCAAAAAATCAAGACTGGCAGAGCTGTTTGGGATAATAATGGCAATCAGCCCTTATTTCTTGTAGCTAAAGCATCAAGGCAAATTACTGCTAGATTTTTTTTCCCTACAACCAATAGAAGATAAATTAAGCAGGGCAAATCTAACACCATTTATTACTGAATTACTGAATTACTGAATATTACTGAAATCCCAATGATTTCAGTACAATGGCATCAAAAATAGAATTTTGCATGAAAAATGCCTACTTTGGGGCCATGTTTTTGGCCTTGTGTATGCAATTCCCCATAATAGTGCACTTGTTAGATACAGAAAAGATGGCAAGGGAAAAATATTCCACACAGAAACAGACAAACACAGATACACTTAAAATGAGAGAAAATCATTAATCTGAAACATCTTTCACCATAACTCCATAGGAAAAAAAAAGCAGGAAAATGAACCATCAGGGGATGTTGTTATAAAAAATATATTTAGACTGTGCAGAGGTGGAGACAAAGAAGAGTTGATATATTATAATGTCTGGGATGCCTGGTATGAATTGTTTAAGAATAAAAAGAAATCAAAATGACTATTAGGTAAAAAATAAGAAACTATGTAAATACTCATATCTATATTCATATATATCTATATTTATTTATATATTAAATTGAATAATGTATAATGGAAGACATGTGTATGTAGAAAGATGATAAGGAAATGTAAATGATGTCTTGACATTGATATAATGATATATAACATTTTATTTTATGTTTTTAAATTTTGAAAACTAAATAAAATTTAATAACATTTAAAAAGTTTAGTTTAGTTTAGTTTATTGTCATTGTACCTCATACAATGAAATCAAACATCATATTCAGTGCACAACATGACCATGATCATGAAAACAACACAAACCCCCGACACCACACCAACACTGCACTAAATAGCAGCATTCAAAAGAGCAACCGCCATGGGATAGAAGCTATTTTTCAACCTATTTGTCCTTGTTTTTATTATTCTGTACCATCTGCCAGATGGTAATAGTTCAAAAAAAGGGTTCCCAAGATGAGATGGATCTTTGAGAATATTTTGAGCTTTCTTAAGGCAGCGGGAGATATAAAGCTCTTCCAAAAAGGGGAGAGGGCAACCAATGATATTCTGGGCAATGACATTAACCTTCTGGAGTGCTTTCCTATCTGCCACTGTGCAATTGGCAAACCATACAGAGGTGCAATATGTTAAAATGTTCTCAATGGTGCAGCGGTAGAAGGTCACCAGCAATTTTCCATTCAGTTGTTGTTTTCTGAGAAATCTCAGGTAGTATAATCTCTGCTGGGCCCTTTTGACCAGGGCTGCAATGTAGACACCCCATGTCTACTCCTTTTTTAGGGTAACACCCAGAAACTTAAAACTGGCCACTTGCTCCACTCGGTCTCCATTGATAAGCAAGAGCTGGATGTCTGATCTATTTCTTCTATAATCCACTATAAGCTCTTTGGTCTTACTGGTGTTGAGGAGCAACTTATTGTCTCCACACCATGAAAGCAACTGGTCCACCTCATCTCAGTAGGCAGGCTCATCCCCCTGGAGATAAGTCCCACAACTGTTGTATCATCTGCAAATTTAGCAATAGTATTACTAGCATGAGTGGGAATGCAGTCATGCATGTAAAGAGTATAGAGTAAGGAACTCAACATGCAACCTTGTGGTGTATCAGTGTTAAGAATAAGGGTTGAAGAGGTATGATTACCTAATCTGACCTCTGTGAGTGGCCAGGCAGGAAATCCATAATCCAAAGGCAGATTGAATAAGAAAGCCCAACATCCAGAAGTTTAGACACTAGTCTCTGTGGAAGAATTGTGTTAAACACAGAACTAAAATCTACAAAAAGCATCCTCACATAGCCCCCCCCCCCCGTTCTAGATGAGTCAGAGCAGTGTGAAGAGTGATGACTATAGCATCCTCTGTAGATCTATTTTTTTCTGTATGCAAACTGGTGTTTGTCAAACGTATGTGGAAGACCAGAAATGGTGTGTTGGCAGACCAATTTCTCAAAGCACTTCATGATGATAGAAGTGAGTTCCACTGGTCTGTAATCATTGAGGTTATTGATAGGGAACTTCTTGGCAGTAGAACAATGGTGGAAACCTTCAAAGAAGATGGAATAGTGGACTGGGATAAAGACTGATTGAAGATCCTGGAAAAGACTCCAGCCAACTGATCAGTACAGTCTTTAAGCACTCAGCCAGAGATATCAGCAGGACCGGCAGCCTTTCTAGAGTCCACAGCCCACAGAATGCTTCCCACCTCCTGTTCCTCCACAATGAGGTGGGGGCTACAATTGGCTGGTAGTTGTATTTTATTTGTCTCTGATGTTTCCATTTCAAAGTGAGCACAGAAATGATTCAGTTCCTCTGTCAAAGAAGCATCCCCATCAGCAGGGATGGCATTGGTCAGTTGATGGTTTGTAATTTATTGAATCCCTCACCACACCTGCCTTGCCTGCTGGCTTTTCTGGACAATGTGGGACCAGGTGTGAACGGACAATTATGCCTGGTTCCCTGGGACTCTGGGAGACTTGTCAAAAGTGATGCTGCTGGGTGACTACCTTATTGGAAGAGTATGTGTGTGTGTTTGTCTGTGTGTGCATTTGTGTGTTTCAGGTGGGTCTCCTAGCTTAGGAGAGAGTGAAGGACGAAGGGTAGGGATAGAAAGAGGGAAAGAGAGGGAAAGAGAAAGAAAAAAAGAGAGAGAGAAAGAGACAAGAAAGAGAGAGAGGAAAAGCCAAGGAAGTAAAGAAAGAAAAGAGAAAGAAAGAAAAAGGGAGAGGGAAAGAAGAGAAAGGAAGAAAAGGGATAGACAAAGAAAGGAGGGGGTTGAAAGGAAGGGACAGAAAGAAAGAAAGGGAAAGAGGGAGGTGAAAGTGAATGAGATATCTAGTCCAACCAACTGCTCCAGCAGGGTTAGAAGGGTGTGTGTGTGTGTGTGTGTGTGTGTGTGTGCATGGCTGTCAAAACCCCCAAAACAGGTCAAGTAGCTCTGGGGAGGTCAGTCCTAAATTAGAACACTTGCTAAGCAACTAGCCATTAAGTGAAGAACACTTGTGTTTGGTTTGCCAGTCACATGGCCCCCTTGCCACCCTCATCCAGCAAACTACGCCCAGCCAACAAGCCACGTCCACCCAGTCACATGACCATGAAGCCACACCCACAAATTAGGACACGCCCACAGAACCAGTTGTTAAGACATTTGAATCCCACCCCCTGGGTGGGGGGCACTAAGGATGAGTTTGTAGCAAGGGAGCAGTGAACTGAAAAAGTTTGGGAACCACTGGATTAGAGCCTTTTGAGCTAAGAAGACTATTTCCCAAAACAAAGAGATTGCATTGAATTGGTGGATACCAGACAACGGGCGGCCTTGGGGAGAAAGGGGGGATTTTAACTATGAAGTTTTTCACATCAGAACTGGCTTTGTTTCTACCTAAATGAATTCATCAGTAAAGTTATACTCTTGGTAAAACAATGTCCCAGTGTCTTTTTTTGCTGCATATGCCAATGGGATGGTTGACAGATTAGAAGATATGGATTGCCATTCTATTTCATTAAATGGATGGAAATTTATTAGCAACAACAATGTCCTACCATATGTTAGACCATCTGGGTTTGAATGTGCTGCTAGCAGTTGTTACATTTGTGTTATTAAGTTTTCATATGCTTCTGTTGTTTTTTTTAGCCAGTAGGCATGGATCAAAGTCAGGATACTGTCCATCTCTTCGTTTTCTTGGATGTCTGCAACTGTGATGGTGACTGGTTCTTGTTTTGGGAGATTACTGTGGTCTACTCTCAGATCCTGCAACCATTTTGTACTAGTGTTATGTGTAAAATCAATGAATAAATACAGGAGGAAATGAATATGTGATTTATTTAAAAATTTTTAGCCTGAATTCAGAGAATAATAATTCCATCTTAGTAAGATTGCATTTTATGGCACCTAGGAAGGGCATAATTCAGCACCTACATCTTGGGAGCAAGAATGTGAGTGAAGACTTCATCTTTCATGCCAGGAGGTAAATATTGATTTGACATTCCATCTAGAAACTTGCATACTCAATTAAAACACATATGGTCCATGAACACAATGAATTCCTCTTTGCCAGTTTCTGTTCCTCCTGCACTTCTAAATTATTATTGGGTTGCAGAAAATATGTTTTACCTGTCTTTTCCTTTCATTTTTTCAAATACCATCAGCTCAATAAATTGTTATCCTAGCTATAAAATAATGCCAGGATCATTGTCAAAAATAAACATCCTTGAGAATTCTGTGAATATGTTTTTTTTCCTGTTGAGTTCTCTTTGTTTACTTTTGAGTTCTGTTTTGATCTTTTAGCAAACAGGTATGTAGATATTTACTCTTAATTCTAGTAGAATTAATCTTTGCACTATTTCCTGAAGCAGCTGCTCTCTTTTTCAAAAGAATAAGCATACGGTTTTATCATATTTCATTGATTTGATTCCCTTCAGCTGAATAAATAAATAGGATAAATAAGTAAATAGGGTTTCAGCAGAATACAAACAAATTTATAGAATTTCTATATAGTTTTACTTCAGTTAAAAACAACAAGAAAAAATATCATTCAGCCATAATACTGTTCATAAAACTAAAACAAATAAAAAACATGTCTCCCAAAATGGCATTTATGCTTCAGAACAGGAACTGTTTCGAAGATCATGATCTGAAAACCTGAAAAGACAGAATAACAGCAGGAATGATCTAATATCAAGATACTAATATGAAGTATTTGTGAAGTTGTTCCTTTTCAATTAAAATTATTATTTCTAAACAAAATTTATATTAGTAAAATATGAAACTGAAATATTTTCAGAAGCTTATATTGAATTACATGCAATGCAACATGTAATTTCAAAAGTAGTTTTTCAAAAGGCAAGAGGACTTTTGTTTTGTTTTGTTTTTTTTAAAAAGACCAGTTGCCTTTTGAAAAAGCACCTTTGGGACAATCTTGACCTGGATAACTGAGAATCTCCTTTGACATAACATGTAATATTTTTAACTAGTAGTTTGTTCTTCACCACTTGGAACTGAACCCAGAAGGCTATTTCTTCCGAATTGTCTTTTCTGGGTAATCTGGTCAAATATGAAAAAAAGCCTTTCCTGTTCCAGATATGTAATCATTTTATGTACATGCATAGTGTGTGTGTGTGTGTGTGTGTGTGTGTGTGTGTGTAAGAGAGAGAGAGAGAGAGAGAGAGAGGGAGGGAGGGAGGGAGGGAGAGAGGGAGGGAGGGAGGGAGAAGAAAAAACATTGCTGTTTTGATTTTTTAATCAATCTAATGAAATATTTTGACTTTTTTTTCAGTGAGGCAAAGAAGGTGGGCCAGATAATTGGTTTTCCCCTAGTTATAACCTGGCACAAATATGAATTTTATGTTTAATTGATAGTAAAATAATTGGTCTATCTCAGCAGGTAGTTAAGATAAATTGAGAATTAGAGAATTAAGAATTAGAACAGCAAGATATGAACAGAAACAAGATATAAACCAATGATATATTATGCCTTATTCATAATTTTATGTATGTTCCAAACCTATTGATAGGATGTATTGCTTTTAATAAATTATCAGATTACTCAATTTGTATAAATTAGAGTTTTACTTGTTATTTGGATTTTAAATATTTGGGAACAATTATTTCAAAGATATGTTTTTCTTTTGTGGATGCATGCAAAGATCAACATTAAAAAAAATTGGGTAAAATTGCACAATCAACACTATTGCAAACTGAGAGGTAGTCTAAAAGAGTGAGTAATAAAATTTTGGCAAGTTGGAAAATATGTTTCAAGATAGCATGAAAGAAATTATTTAGTTGACTGAGCACTTCAACTACATCACACTCATCTGGAAATGATTCTACAATTGGTTCCCAGATCAATTGGGCAAATATTTACTGTTTTACAATAAATATTGGCAAATATTTATTGTTGGATATAGTTTGATACCTTTTGATGGCTTAAAGTTTGTTTAAAATTTAATTAGTGGTCGACATCTACAATGGCTATTATGGTATTGCAAAGTTGGGAGAAGTATCATTTTCTTTTTCTTTCTTTCCCTTTCTCTCTCTTTTGTCATGGCGTTACTTAGGGAAATTTTAGGCTTTTCTCTGAAGCTTCCCTGAGATGTTTAATTTGAATTAGAGTTTAATTACAGTTTACAAAATTTCTCACTCTGCACGCTTTAAGACACTTACAACATTTAATTGAATCACCTTTGAAGAAACTTACAATGTTTCTTGATTCATAAATCTGTCTGCCTAGGGCACACTTTGAAATCTAAGCCTCTGGAGAGCTGTCTGTATTGAAAATTGGCAAATTGGCATCCTTCCGTCTCAAGAGAGTAGGTATCATGCTCTGAAAAGAGGTCCTAAAACAGCATCTAGTGTGGCTAAAAAAGGCCAATTCGAGAGTCGCAATCCCTTCCACACTGAGGACAGATACATTCTGTCTTCTGTCCAACCCCTGGATTTCACTGGTTCCGGGACTGCCTCTTTGTCTCAGCCTGCCGAACAAGTGTCTCTTTGAACTAAAGAAGGCCATGCTGCATCTTTAGCCTCCAAGCTGAACGATCAAAGGTCAAGGTTTCCCAGCTGTTGATGTCCATTCCCAAGACCTTTAGATCTCTCTTGCAGATATCCTTATATTGCAGCTGTGGTCTCCCTCTAGGATGCTTTCCCTGCACTAATTCTCCCTACAGGAGATCTTTCGGAATCCGACCATCAGCCATCCTCATGGCATGCCCAAGCCAGCATAAAAACGTTGCTGTTTCAATAGTATATACATGCTAGAAATTAGAGCACATTCCAAGATTGTGCTGTTTGGAACTTGGTCATGCCAGGTGATGCCAAGAATATGTCAGAGACAGCGCATATGAAATGTTTTCAGCTTCCTCTCCTGCCATGCATAAAGGGTCCAAGGCTTGCTTTGACTGTATTGAAAGTGGATGTAGGATACTTTGGGACTCAGGACTGTATCCATGTAACCTGTAAACACCCTCTTTTATGTGTGTGACCCACAGAGCATCTATTAGTAGAAACTGTTGCCATCATTTTAGTGTTTCCTGAAGTGGGATATATCCACAGTAAGAGCTTGTTAAGTTCTTTGCAGATTGGGTGTTAAATTAGCTGAAAATATCTTTAGTATGCAAATGTATTGCATAATTTTGCTGGAGACTAACCTATTTCATTTACTGTTATAAAAGAAATTAATCATTTTCCATCCTTTAAACATGTATTAAAAACATGAAAATCAGTGCAGTTGTAAGTATCAAGACTTATACTAATGGGACAAGATTTTCCCCAGATACTCTAATAAACTGCAATTTCCCCCCTCATTTTCTGACATGCACATCCAGGAAGATGGATAATTGCAGCACCTCTGCTTTTGTTACATAATCCATATATTATTTATTTTTGTTGTTCCACTAATCCTGGAAGATAGATGCTGTTCAGAACCAAAAATGTTTCCTTTGATGTGAGAAATAGTCCTTCAACTACCAGGCACACTAATTAATGCTGAATAATTGAACAAAGAATGATACTTTTTTTACTTTAAACCCATTCCATCACATTCTCTATATGACAGTAGTATAATAAATAGCATGTAATAAGCATACAGATATGTCAAATAAAATATATGCATACACTATGCTTCCAATAAAAGAGAATTTTTAATACGATGAAATATAAAGTGAAATGTATCATAGACAACAGACAACTAACATTTTGTTTTCACATTTCATTGTCAATGACAAAAAAAAATCCACAACAATTTTGTTTATGACACTTTTAAAAGCAAGACTATTTTCAGGAGCATTTTGAGAGCCAAAATACATGTGACACAGATGTGTGAACCATCTTTCATTGGTTCTTTTCCTCTCCTTTCTAATGAACAGATGCTGTGGGAGGTTGCCAATCTGATTGTAACATCTGCTAGAAGGTACAGTGACATCATTGCACAAATTATGCAAATTATATCATTTGCACAATGTGTCTGATGATAATAATGTTCACATGATGTTATTTACACACGTACACACAATGAATGTGACCATTATCACTTTCCTTTATATGGGTAAAATTGTCTCAATGAAGCTATTTTCCACCATTTTGGAAAGAAAACATAAAATACTTCTATCCTGTCTATTAAAGTAATAAAACAACCCGAGGAAGACAATTCTGTTGGCATTTTTTAAAAAGGAGAAATAATGGCATTACTAAACATTATCTGCAATGCTCATGAGTTCAAATTGACAGCTTCCTATTACTGCTATTCATCTTCTAATAAATCGAGAAGATTAGACTCTCAATTCAGCCGTCAGCATTCTAGCAAATCTCCATTCCAATCAGTAACTCCCAAACAAGCATAATCTCAAAAATACCTTTATTAGAATAACACCTGGCACATCTATGGAATCTCAAAATTAAAAGTTTCCTGGACTTCCCACAATGTCCCAAACTACAATCCATCCCCTTTTCTCCCATCATCACATGACATGGACCAATCACAATCTGTCCCAGTGTAACATCCTTTTTCTCTGCTGTGCCACACTTAATAGCCTTGAACTAAGAAAAGAATTTTATTTTGTCTATTTAGAACTGCTCAATTGAAATCACCCCCCTCCCACATGCTGACTGGGGAATTCTGGAAGTTGAAGTCCATGCATTTAAAGTTGAGAAATACTGTCCTAGATCTCATGAGCCAATTTATCAATAAGAGGAATATATAATACACTGCAACCACAAATGTAAAAGCAAACACAATTTCATTGAAGCTATTGCCACTGGATTTTCCCAGCATGTGGGAAAGAAAATCCACTAGATTTTCCCAGAAGTTTTCCCAGAAAACTTACCAGCTTCAGTAACAGCAATGAAAATACAGTATGTTACAAATTAAATAAATAGGAATTGTTAAATTAATTGTATATATCAGCAAATTGTGACCACAAAGAACTATTGGAGATCCAGTAAATATTATGTAATATTTTTGTTTTATTATTGGAAATATATTTTGTAATATATAGAGAATTGATAATCAATAATGGTAATAGATGATAATTATTAGTAATAAATGGTTATGAGAAAGAATTTATAAAAACATAAATTTGCAGTGGCAAATACCTAAAGTGAATATCATAGCAGAGATTTTTAAAGTTTTCTGTTCTCTTACTATTTAAATACCCTTAAATAGTAAATAAACTAGTATTGTGATAGAATATGCAGCTGGAGAAGGAGTTGAAAAATCTTGGCAAAATATAGTTTCCTACAGAGGAAATAGCATATTCCTGAGATAAGCCCCAAATAAGAGACTGAAATCCTGAACTGGATGGGACAAGGAGGAAAAGGTTCAGGGTAATGACATCCTAGAATTTCCCAGAGTATATCTGTTAGGTTAGAAGGTTATAGCTTTAATCTGGCAAGATTCTGACTATTAGGTGCAAGCAAATAAAGAATTGGATTCAATTGGATATCTCTATGTTGTCTTTGGGTTGGTCCTGACAATATGAAACTGCACAAATTAATCTAATAGTTGTATGAAAATTGGAGAAGAAATAATTCTTATCCTTTCTTTTCTTTTCATCATGTATTCATTCATTCATTCATTCCTTTATTTCCTTCCCCTTTGAATTTTTAGTTTAGTTTGCATTAATTTGTTATTATTATGTTTAAAATCTTCAGTCAAAGGTCTATAGAAAAGATAGATATATCCTGCAGGTCTTTCATTTGTATCAACCCAAAGGGAGGTCTTTTCTGTCTAATGTAGATTCCCTCTGCCAAAATATAAAGAATGCAGAAACTTTGTTGCAATTTTGCTGCATCTGAAAATGCAGCCCTCAGCATTTGAAAATTTATTACAGAGCTGTTCTACTAATTAAGATCTCCATTATATTACTCCGTGTAACATTGTATTTATGTGTTCTTATTTAATTGTATTTTAAATTCACTTTATTAGAATTACATTTTAAAAGTTATATTTTTTGCCTAGGGATTCTTTCACGACAGGTGATACATCACTATTCTAGATAATAAAGAAATAAATGGTGTTCATGCAGGAATAGAATCAAATGTAATTGAACAATTCATATATCTGATGGAGTTAACTGAATATTGGTGTTCTTTTGCTCCTTTCCAAAATTACATTTGAGATTTTAAGCCCATGTCCCACTGCTCCAATGGATGCAAAGAGGATGTAAAACGTTAAAAAAAGCTTGCCATCCGTTGGAAAACGTGATGCATCCGTTGTGTACTCACTGCATACGTGTTTCATATGCTCTATCCCTCCAGCATCCGTCCACTGAGATTTCATCCACCCAAGAAATTTGAGCTGCACAAAACTTTGTGAATGGATGAACTTTCTGCTGTGTATGATGTAAATCCGTGACATCCGAGCAACAAACGTTCTATGTCCGTTTATCATCCGTTAAACGTTCGCTGTATCCTCTCTGCATCCTCTGGGCATCCTCGCAACTCACATCCGTTGCAGCTGAAAACGGAAAGAGGGAGGGAAAAAAAGGTACACGGAACATCTACATAGCATTAGTAGCACGGAAATAGAAAGGATGTGCAGTGAACGGTTTGCATCCGATATACATCCACTAGGCTTCTTATGAACATCCGTTTAACATCCCCGCTACATACTACCCACGTCCGTTCTTTTCCTTTCTTTTCCTTTCTTTTCCGTTCTGTTTATGCAAATTTTCACCACTTTTTGGAGTGTATGACAATGGATGGAGCCACCCCTGAAATTTTGCTCATCCGCTGTGTCCTTTATGCATACGTTTTGCATCCGTCAGCCAGTGGGATAGGGCCTTAAGCTGTTATAATTAATCTTGGTTCTAAAACCAGTTTGCCTAAATAAGAATGCATTCTTCATTCATTTCATATATAGCCTTAAAATGTTATAATATTTACTTTCAGAAATCACAATATCTTGTTAAAATTCATGGGCTCCACTTATTTTTATTGATATATCTTTTGAAATCCACATGGTTCATTTTATTTCAAAATTAACTTAATATGAAGTAGAAGTGTTCTGTATTTATATCCTATGCTTTTGTTATAACATGGTATGTGAAAGTAAGATTGTTCACAAGCAATTTTCTTTTCTGATTATTGGAAGCTGCTTTTTTTCATGAAGGACAATCTATGGATGATTATTGTCTCCAATAATTCCTTTAAGAATGATTTAGTTTTAAGGAATCATTATAACCTCTGGCCACTGCTGGACAGATGATCTAATTTGTTTGTCACGTCTGTGTCTCTGCCATTCTTTGATTGAAGAAAAGGAAGGGAATTGGACTTGATACATTTAATTCTTTTCCTCTCTATGTATCCTAAGTATCCTATTTCTTACATTGTCTTTTGTGTAAATTTTTACATGATTTTATAACCGTTGCCTGGCACCCTTGATGCCTGGAAAATTCTCACCTATTGGGGAGATGTAAGGGGAGAAGGGGCCATGTGGATTGCAGCACTGGAAGATAGCTCTAGGAAACTTTCCTTATCTGCTTTCTCAGAAACGCTGGTATAACAACATCTTTACACTTGTGGATTAGTGGAATCCACATCAGACTGTTGGGAGGGGTTTCTAATTCCCTTTATCCTACTTGCATGCCCTGAGGGATCTCAGATCCTGCTTTGAAGTTTGATTTACTTTTACATCCTTCAATAAAAATATTCCTTTTGAAATACAACTTTTTCAAGAGTCTATATTTATTTTTGAAGACTGGAAAGGCTGGTTCTTACACAAAGACCTGTGAGACCATGCATCCCTGGACCACCCAAGATCAAACACAACTCTGATGTGGCCCTCAATGAAATCATGTTTGACACCTCTGCCCTATATGGTGTTCTCTGTAAATACTGTCAGCATGTCTCTTCTAACAAAAATCCCTCTGTTTCTTTCTTTCTAAGCAGTATCTGAGATTCAGCTGTTGAAAATCCTGCTCAGTTTCATTCTTTTCTATACAGATAGAGTAGAGTAGAGTAGAGTAGAGTAGAGTAGAGTAGAGTAGAGTAGAGTTCTTTATTGGACACACAAGGAATTTGTCTTGGTGCAAATGCTCTAGTGTACACAAAAGAAAAGATACATTCATCAAGAGTCAAGAATCATAAGGTACAACACCTAATAATAGTCATAGGGTACAATAAACAATCAAATCATATGAGGAAACAGTCAATATAACTCATTAGGATATAAGTGACAAAGTTACAGTCATACAGTCTCAAGTGGGAGGGGATGGGTGATAAGGAGTGATGAGAAGATTAATAGTAATAGTAGTGCAGACTTTGTAAATAGTTGGATAGTGTTTAGATAATTATTTGTTTTGCAGAGTGATGGCTTTCGGGAAAAAAAATGTTCTTTGTTGAAACAGTTTATGTCCAGGATGTGAGCAGTCTGTAAATATTTTCACAGCCCTCTTTTTGAATCGTGCAGTAAACAGGTCCTCAATGGAAGGCAGGTTGGTAGTAATTGTTTTTTCTGCAGTCCTAATGACTCTCTGAAGTTTGTGTCTGTCTGTCTTAGGTTGCAGAACCAAACCAGACAGTTATAGAGGTGCAGATGACAGACTCAATAATTCCTCTGGAGAACTGAATCAGCAGCTCTTTGGGCAGTTTGAGCTTTCTGAGTTGGCGCAGAAAGAACATTCTTTGTTGTGCTGTTTTGATGACACTTTTGATGTTAGGTGTCCATTTTAGGTCTTGTGATATGATAGAACCTATAAATTTGAAGGTCTCTACTGTTGATACTGTATTGTCTAGGATTGTAAGAGGTGGTAGTATAGGTGGGTTTCTCATAAAGTCTACCACCATTTCTATGGTCTTGAGTGTGTTCAGTTCCAGATTGTTCTGGTTACACCATGAGACAAGTTGTACAACCTCCTGTCTGTATGAGGATTTATCATTGTCTTGAATGAGACCAATCACAGTTGTATCATCTGCAAACCTCAGTATTTTAACAAATGGATTGTTTGAGATGCAGTCATTGGTATATATGGAGAAGAGAAGTGGAGAAAGCACACAGCCTTGGGTGGGATTTGTGCTAATTGTACAGGTATCAGATGTGATTCTGTCTAGGTTCACCTGCTGCTTCCTGTCAGTTAGGAAGCTTATGATCCACTTACAAGTATGTTCACATACCACTAGCTGGTTTAGTTTAGTTAGAAGAATGTCTGGAATGATGGTATTGAATGCTGAACTGAAGCCTACAAAGAGGATCCTTGTGTGGGTATTTGGAGGTTCACGGTGTTGTAGGATGTAGTGCAGAGCCACATTAACAGCATCATCTGTCAATCTATTTGCTTGGTAGTGCAAACTGTATGGGATCTAACAGTGGATCTGTGATGCTTTTTAAATGGGACAACACTCGCCATTCAAAGGTTTTCATAACTACAGATGTTAGAGCAAGTTGTCTGTAGTCATTCATCGATTCAGTTCCCTTATGGAGCCTTTCTTTGGCACTGGGAAGATAGTAGAGTATTTGAAGCAAGAAGGAACATAGAACATCTATAGTGATTTATTGAAGATTCAGTTGAAGATGGTGGCCAATTAGTCACCAGACTTTTAATCAAGAAGGAGTTATCTTGTCTGACCTGGTGCTTTTTGTGGCTTTTGTCTGTGAAATAGATCTTGCACTTATTTTTCTGTGATCACCAGAGGTTGTGAACCCAATGGGTTGGGGTCAGTTGTAGGAGGCTTGGCTGTTGTTGGTGTGTTTGATATGGGGGTTGTGGAGATAAGTGGCTGTAGTTTCCTTTCAAATCTGCAGTAAAACACATTCAGATCTTGTGCTAGTTATTGATTTCCTTCTGCCTGGGAAAGAGGTTTGCTGTAGCCAGTGATGTTTTTAAGAGTTTTCCACATGTTTGCTGCTTCATTTGTTGAGAACTGATTCCTTAACTTTTCAGAGTAGTTTCTTTTTGCTGCTCTTATCTCTGTTGTTAATATGTTTCTGGGCTGATTGTATTGCATTCTGTCACCTTTTCTGTAGGCTTCCACTTTGGAACGACGTAGCTGCTTAAGTTTAGCTGTGAACCAAGGTTTATTGTTACTATAATCCCCACTCAAATCTCATCCATTCCAAACTCCCAAGTAGATGATTGGAGAGTTCATTCAAATCTTCTCCATTCAAATCTATCAAGCAGCTGATTGGAAGATCTCCATGATCTAATAATACGTAACTGATTAAAGAGTCTTCCATGGAAAACTGACAAAGCTTCTTCAAGCAATGCTTCCTCTTTAAAAACAAAAACAAAACAAAACAAAAACCAAACAACATGACTTGAAGGAAAAACAAAGGAACTTTTCACTATTGAACTCTAATACTTCACAATCTCCACTATTTCATTATCTCAAGACCAATTATTGATAGATAATGCTTTGTCTAAAATAAATGATTTATCACTTAATAGTATAATAAATAATTGTTAAATGACCACTAATTTACTGATTAATTGATTGATAGAGATTTAATACTGTATCATTGCTTATCTAGTTGATTGATTGATTTTTTTTAGTAATAAGTATTTTTGATTTGTTCTGTAACTTATCAATTAGCATTTATTAATTATCAACATTCATAAAGTAACTGTCTACCTATCACATTAATTAGCTATTGTAATTGTTTAGTGTACTATTGTCTTTGACCATGCCAGCCAAAAGCTCCAAACCCTCTACTACCAAACACCAACAAAAGAATATATCTACCAATGGCCTCCCAGACTCCTGCACATGCTTCAAATGTCTTGAAACCATCAATGATAGCAAAAACAACATTAAATGCCACCTATGTGACAATCAAGCCCACCTCACCTGCTTAAACTTAACCAAAAGCCTAGCTGATCTCCTAAAAACATCAGATACATTTCCTTGTCTAGATCCATTATGTTTACCTAAGCTAAACAAACTAAGTACCCTGTCTGACAGAGTTGAAAGCATAGAATCATTCCTTCACTCAATAGAAGAATGCTTAGGAAGACGTTTTGAAACAACTATACAAGCAAGCCTAATCTCTCTCAGAAAAAAAAATACAGCACAGAGAGGCGAAAACCAATCAGCTCAAAATCAAATCCCAACTCAACTACCACAACTACTACCTCAACTACAATCACAACTACAACCAAAAATAACTATCAAACCACAGCCACAAATAATCACTATCCCATCAAATAATACCACAAATACCCTTATTCATCAGACACATCATGGAACATGATCAGAAATTTCCAAATGCCATGTTATTTGATCTTGAAGACACCAATGAATCTAATGAGATCACCAAAGTTTTTCAATATCATAAGCAACTCCAGTATAACAAACATCTCTCCTGAAGATATCATTGAAATAACCAGACATGGCCCTGAGTTTAAATATAATCATGGCTCGGTGGTCCCAAGATTTTGTAGAGTTGTTTGCAAAAATGAGTCCAGCAAACAGATATTCATTCATGCAATAAATGCCATTGCTAAAACCAATCCCATCCATAACAAACTTTGTTCATGACCAGACTTATCCATACTACAAAGAATCCCCTTCCTTGAACTCCTCACAGAACTCAAAAAATGTTTAGACTCTAGACAATGGAGAGAAGGACCTGTACATTGACTACCATGCTGATTGTATCAAAAGTAAGTCACACAACACACAGCTCAGCATCCAACCCTACTTCCAACAATCTACCATCACCCAAAACTAGGCACGCATGCCTCTAATTACCTCAATTCCAACTACAACTGGCCTTAAATGCAAGCTACTCAATGCAAGAAGCCTTGTAAATAAAATACTTGAATTTCTCCTCTTACTAAATATGGCTAAATTTGACATCATATTAGTCTGTGAAACATGGCTCAATGCATCCCTCCATTACCACAGTAAGAGACTATCATGTTTACCGATCAGATTGTGAAATCCATAGAGGAGGTGGTATTGCTATCTTCTATAAAAAGTCCCTACATCTAAAAAAACCATCCAAATTCCCCAGGAGCTTGCTCTTCCAGAGACCATTGTCTGTGAACTGTCCTTTAAAAACCCATTTTGATTCTTACTATGTTACAGAGCCCCTGATTATGACATCGAACATGTAAGCAATTTAAATTCACAACTAACATGAGCAACCTCCTACTCGCACGTTTTTATCTTTCTTGGTGACTTCAATCTACCTCATATTAATTGGACCCTAAACGAATGCACAACCGAACCCATACATGCAACTTTCTGCAATGCTGTAACAAATCTGGGACTGGAACAACGAGTAGCCAACAACACTAGACTTAACAACTGCCTCGATCTCATCTTCTGCAACAGATTGAATTCTATTTACAAACTACAAATTAATGAAACCTTTTCCAACAGTGACCACAGCATGATTGATTTTTGTCTCAACATACATCCTTACCATAATGACAGGATCCCCAATTATAATTTCAAAAAAGGCAGCTATGATCTTATAAACAATAATCTCTCATCTCTTGACTGGCAAATTCTATTCACTGGATGCAATGCTGTTGAAGACCACTACAACATATTTTTCTTGAAGTCAAAAGAGTCATCAAATTATATGTACCAATAACAACTCCCAAAACCAGGAAAAACAAACTACCCATAACAATAAGGAAGTTCCAATCCAAAAAGAAATCCTTTTGGTTGCCAACTTTAAAAGCCAACACAAAAATTTATGCCACCAGATAAAGATTGAATGCACCAATTATCACATTAAACAAGAGGAAAAGCTTCTATGCACCAATTCCACCCACACTTTCTACAATTTTGTAAACAACAAACTAAAAGACTCAAGATCTATCCCACCCCTGAAAGTACCTAATGGTAAAGACTGCAACAATGATACCATTAAAGCCAACCTTTTTCATACATTCTTTGGCTCAGTATTTGTACACAACAATGGATCATGCCCAATATTTCCTAGTCAAGCCACAGACAACTACAATGATATCTAGTACATATCGATTTTACAGAAGACAGTGTTGAAAAAGCACTACACAATCTAAAACCATCTCTATCGATTGGACCGGACAGAATATGTGTCTACTTCTTTAAAAAGCTATCCACTGCCATAGCCGAACCTCGAAGCATAATCTTTGAAAAATCTTTCAGGACCAGATCCTTGCCAAAACTATGGTCACTAGCCACGGTCATCCCCTTCTTCAAAAAGGGAGAGCCCAGCCTAGTTGAAAATTACAAACCAATCTCTTTATGCTGTGTCACTTGTAAAGTCATGGAATCAATTATTAACCAATCCATTATCCTCCACTTAGAGATAAACAACCTACTATCTAACAAACAATTTGGATCCAGAAAAAAAACTATCCAGTAATCTGCAACTCTTACACTACAAAAACATATGGACGACACAACTTGATCAGGGCAAAGCAATTGACACCATTTACATAGACTTCTGTAAAGCCTTTAATTTAGTGGTACATGACAAACTACTCCTAAAATTAAAATCTTATGGTACCTCTGGACACCTGCATAACTGGATGGAAGCATTCCTGTCAAACAGACAACAAATAGTCAAAATTGGGAGCATCCTATCAAATCCTGTACCTGTCAACAGTAATGTCCCCTATGGTAGTGTTCTAGGACCAATTCTCTTCATATTCTACATAAATGATCTCTGTGATCATATTAAGAGCAACTGCATTCTCTTAGCTGATGATGTAAAGCTATTCAACACCACAGACAATACTGCTACCCTTCAAAAAGATCTTGATTATATATCAGAATAGTCAAACAAATGGAAACTTCAAATCTCAACAAATAAATGCTCTATCTTACATATTGGCAAAAAAAAATAATAATCAGAAAATAAAATACAAGCTGAATAGTCAAGACCTTGTGCATGATCCAAACTCTGTCAAGGACCTTGGAGTACTCATCTCAAATGATCTAAGTGCTAGAGCCCACTGTAACTACATAGCCAAAAAGGCATTAAGAGTTGTAAACCTAATCCTACATAGATTTTTCTCTGGTAATATCACTCTACTAACTAAATCATACAAAACATTTGCTAGACCAATACTTGAATACAGTTCATCAGTCTGGAACCTGCATTACATATCTGATATTAATACAATTGAGAAAATCCAGAAATATTTCACAAGAAGAGTTTTCCACTCCTCTACTCGTAGCAGAATACCTTATGCCACCAGACTTGAAATTTTAGGCCTAGACAACCTAGAACTATGCCACTTTCGGTTTGATATAAGTATCGTACATAAAATTATATATTGCAGTGTCCTACCTGTCAATGAATACTTCAGCTTCAACCACAATACAAGAGCACACGAGAGATACAAAGTCAAGGTAAACCACACCAAACTTGATTGCAGTACTTCAGCAACAGAGTAGTCAATGTGTGGAATACTCTACCTGTCTCTGTGGTTTCTTCCCCAAACCCCAAAAACTTTAACCTTAGACTGTCTTCTAATGACCTCACCCCTTTCCTAAGAGGTCTGTAGGGGGCGTGCATAAGCGCACCAATGTGCCTACCACCCTTGTCCTGTTGTTTCCTTTTTGTTATTCGTATCCATTTCATGTATTCATAACCATGTTTATACTTATACCTGTTATCTAATAATTGCTTGATAAAACAAACAAACAAACAAACAAATAAATAAATAAATAAATATTCATATGCTCTTTGTTGGTACATATAGGTCTTCGCAGAAGCTGACATATGATGTTACAGTATCTGTGAGCTCATCTAGGTCTGCAGATGTATCTTCAAAAACATTCCAGTCTTCAATCAAAGCAAGCCTGAAGCTTCAGCTTTGCCTCATCAGTCCAAGTCCTCACTGATTTAATTGTTGGTTTCATGGTTTTAAGTCTTTGACTTTAGGCAGGTACAAGATGAATCATGAATCATCAGAGTGTCCCACAGCTGCTTGTGGTAAAGACTTACAAGCATCTTTTACTGTTGTGTAGCTGTGGTCTAAAGTATTTTTGCCTCTGGTGGGACAATTGACATGCTGGAAATATTTTGGGAACTTTTTCTTTAAATTTGCATGATTGAAATCTCTTAAAATGATGGGAAGGGAATCTGGGTGTTTGGCTTCAGCACATTCAGTAGAGATACACCTTCCTTTTTTGTATTGCTTCAGCACCATTTTAAGCCCATGTCACACTGAACCAACAGATGCAAAGAGGATGTAAAATGGACAAAAACCCTTGCCATCCATTCGAAAACACGATGTACTTACTGCCTCCGTTTGGCTTCCTCTCTATCCGTCCACCCCATCCGTTTATGGACGTTTCATCTGCTCCAAAAGTTTTGGGCTGCCCAAAACTTTTGCGTGGAAAATGTATCCAGTTCGTCCGTTCTGCATCCGCTAGGTATCCGCTAGGCATCCGCTAGGAATCCATTACGCATCTGTTACGCATCCGCTATATCCGCTATATCCGCTAGGCATCCGCTGCACATCCGCACAACTCGCATCCGCCCGGACGCAGGGAGGAAGCAGAACGGACGCGGAACGGATGCAGAACAGATGCCTAGCGGATGCAGAACGGAAACAAAGCGTTTAAAACAGAAAAAACATTCACAGAGGGGACCTATCTCGGATATTAAGGATGTCTAGAGGATGCCTAGAGAATGCCTGGAGGATGCCTAGTGGAAAACCTATACTGCCTATAAAAAGGGGGAGCAACTCGCCTGCATCTCACTTTCTCTGCAGCCTTCATCTGGCTCTTCCTCTTCCACAGCATCCAGTCATGTCCACCGTGGATTGTAACAAAGTCCTTTCGGCAGCCACCATCGTTCTGCAACACTGCGAAGCCATCTGCAGGCTCTGTGAACTCTACTGCGAGAAGAAAAGGAGCCACCCAAAAAGAGTCTTGATCCGAAGATGGTTCGCCAGAAGAACAGAGGACGGACTGTACAACAAGCTGATGGTGGAGCTCAGGAGCGAAGACACTCAGGCGTTCCAGAACTTCATGAGGATGCCTCCAGCCAGGTTGGACGAAGTTGTGCAGCACCTGACACCCAGGTTGACCAAGGCAAACACCAGCTTCCGGCCCAGCCTGGAACCTGGGCTCAAGGTGGCACTCACTCTGCGCCACCTGGCCTCAGGGACCTCCTACAGGAGCATGCAGTACGGCTGGAGGGTGCCATCCAACACCATCAGCATTGTGGTCAGAGAAGTGGTGCAGGCCATCATCGAAGAATACAAGGAGGAGCTCCTCCAGTACCCCTCCACTGAAGAAGGATGGAAGAAAGTTGCAGAGCAGTGGTATCAGAAGTGGAACTTACCACACACCGTTGGAGCCATAGATGGCAAGCACGTGGCCTGCAAAGCTCCAGCCAAGTCGGGGTCCACTTATTTCAACTCCAAGGGCTTCTTCAGCATCATCCTGTTCACCATGGTCGATGCTGACTACAAGTTCATGTACATCGATGCTTCAGGCAACGGCTTCCTTCAGCCTGTCTCATCATATGGATGAGATTGGGCCATGTATGTTGGGTTGGCCTACAATGAACAGGGCGTTTAATAAAGAGTTGTGTTTGTGTTGACATGTGTGGATAATTATTACATTATTATTGATAATAAAGGGCCGTAGATGGGAGAGTGGACCATACAGTCCCACTATGCTTGCACTGGAGGTTTATCTATCCCACAGCTATTACCCATACCACAGGTATCCCTGCCCATCCCACAGCTATCTCAACCCATCCCACAGCTATCTTAACCCATCCCACAAGCATGCAAAGGCTTAAACCATTCCTAAAAGTTTCCAGCAAGACTTTATTAAAAAAAAGAAATGAAGCAAGTGTGTGAATCAAAACTAGACTTTATTAACAACAAGCTATAAGACAAAAATGAGTCTCTGGCACTCCTCTTGGTTGCTCAGTCTCAGGGGTGAAGGTGCTGTGGAGTTGGCTGGTGCTGGAGTGCTTGTCATCAGCTCCTCCAGAAGCAGAAGCAGCAGAAGCGCCAGCCCCAGAAGAGCGAGCCCGTGCTGCAGAAGCCCCAGTAGAAGCAGAGTGAGGGCCAGGGGGCGGGATGGTAGTCCTGTCCCTCTTGCCAGGGCTGGCAGCAGATGGCTGAGGCTTGCTGTGCTTCTGCATGGTTGTGGGTTTGCTGGCTGGCAGGGAGGCTGGCAGGAACCAAGGCTGGCAGGGAGGCTGGCACCAAGGCAGGCAGGAAGGCTGGCAGGCAGGCAGGCACTAAGGCTGGCAGGAAGGCTGGCAGGGAGGTAGGCACCAAGGCTGGCAGGAAGGCTGGCACCAAGGCAGGTAGGGAGGCACCAAGGCTGGCAGGAAGGCTGGCAGGGAGGCAGGCACCAAGGGTGGCAGGAAGGCTGGCTGACAGGCAGGAAGGCAGGCAGGCACCAAGGCTGGCAGGAAGGCTGGCACCAAGGCAGGCACCAAGGCTGGCACCAAGGCAGGCACCAAGGCTGGCAGGAAGGCTGGCAGGCAGGCAGGCACCAAGGCTGGCAGGCAGACATGAACCAAGGCTGGCAGGAAGGCAGGCAGCAAGGCTGGCAGCCAGACTGGCTGGCAGCAAGGCTTGCAGCAAAGCTGGCAGCAAGGCTTGCAGGCAGACATGCAGGCAGGGCAGGCAAGGCAGCCAATCCGTCCGGCAGAAGGTCTTTCCTCTGAATGGCGACCTGCTTCCGAGCTGCTTCCGTTATATCCGCGGGGCTGACACAATGCATCCTCCCCACATGCGCAATTAACGCCAGGCATCTATTAGGCTTCCGCTGTGCATCTGCTGTGCATCCGCTTCATCCGTTCGGCATCCACTGTGCATCCGCTGTATCCATTCTGCGTCTGCTTTGCTGAGGCCCCCCGGAAGCCTAGCAGACGTGCCATCCGCTCCCATCTGCTTCCATCCGCTGGGCTTCCGTTCCGCATCCGCTTTGCATCTGCCCTGCGTCCTCCCCGCATCCATGTTATCCGCTCCAGTTATGCAAATTTTTGCCCCTTTTGAGAGCAGATAATCACGGATGGAACATTTTGCTCGTCTGCTGTGTCCTTTTTGCATCCGTTGGGCAGTGTGACATGGGCTTTACTTAGATGTGTCTCTAAGACTTTATTTTTCTAAGGATAATAATGCTCCTGTACAAATATTACTCTTGATTAATCTCAGCCACATATTCTTGTACAATCAAATACTTTAACAGCACTTTTATTTGTAATTCCAACTCCTAATTAGAGAAAGCAAGGAGAGGCATTATGCCCTCCCCAATTCTCTTTCGGTTCATGGGAATAGAAATTAACTACCTTGTTCAGCATCAGAGCTCTCCTAATACCCCAACATTTAACTATTAGAGATGGGCTGTAAATATCCAGGTGCCCACTAGATGAGAGCAAATAATTTTCTGTATTACTCTGCTGCTACCTATTGCTAATCCAGCAATGGCATGGATTTCTGCAGGACAGATCAATTAAGTTGTTAGATCAGTTTTAAATTATACACTTTTGAAGAAAAAAGAAAATGGGTCTGGAAATAAATTAATACAATTGCTACAATACACATCACTTTCAGTTAATCTAACAACCTTTGTGTGGACCATCTGAACTACTTAACAGTCTAAAAATAACAGTTTCTTATTCCTAAAAGTAGTCTGATATCTATCAAATTTCAATAATCTAAATGAGTTATTACAAAAAATAGGCATTTGTAGCTGTTACTTCAGTGGATTAAAACATGATAGTTATTGGATCATCAGTAATTCTGCTGTTTCATTAATAAGATCTAATCCAAATCTTTAGTCAGCCACAGATCAACAGGAAAAATACAGAAATTATAGTTAGTTAAAACAGAACACAAGAGAATGTTTGTGTGTGTGTGTGCGCACGCGCATGTGTGTGCATGCATACATGTATACATATATACAAACATGCATACACATATGTAAAATATGTCTAAATACCTAAAAGGTGTTAGAATGAATCCTATGGGATACAGAGCAAATGACTGAGCTGTGGACAAGAGAGATGGAGTCAAACTGATTTGATAATAGCTTTTTAAGATAAAATAAATTAGAATGACCATGTTATTTTACAAGAAGTTTTAATAATAGCTTCCAGCATGCTCCTGCATAAAGGAAACAATAGAGTATATGCTTCAATTATTCCATCACCTCATGCACACAGTCTTTGTTTGAAGGAATATTTTTGTATCTTCCTTCAGTAATGGTTGCTGGAAGGGCATTGAATCTGATTAAAGAAAGGTCCGCTCTGAATTTTGGGACCGTTACATGGGACTGATATCTGGCTGATTGGAGAGGATATGCAAAGTGGCTCAAGAGGGTGTTTTGGGTAGGGCTGAGAAATCAGCTTGCAGTGATATATCAATGGCTCCTGGGGTGGGCTTCAAAAAATGTAGCAATTGGTTCTCTGCCTGGTTGCTAGGTGGGCATGGCTGTGGTGGGCGTGGCCTAGTCAGCCTCCTGCACCATGGCTGGGGGACCATTTTCACCCTCCTTGGGCTCAAGAGGCTTTTCTTGAGCCTCTGGGAGGGCAAAAATGGCCTCCCTGGGTTCCAGAGCATATCTAGGAAATTCTTCAGTTTTTTAAAGGTGAATTGTCACTTCTATTTCAATGTTGTTGTCTCAGTTTCCAAATATGGAAAATACAGTATTTGCACACCATATCAATTCAGAAGTTCAAAGAATCTATAGGAAAAAGTTAATGAAGTATGGAGGTATTATTTGTTTGTTTATCTGAAAACTCAGCTAACTCCATTTTTTTCTCCACAAATATAACTTGAGAAAGAGTTAGGCTGAAAGAGATTAGGCTGAAAGAGAAAGTTAGCAAAAAGTGAATTTACCCAGTGAGTTTTAGATAAGATGATGGGCTTTAACCTGGCTTTTTGCATTGTTAATGCCACCTTATTGCCAATAAAATTAAATGAATATATCCATTTAGTCATATAAAATCATGATTAACAGGAGGAAGTATTTTCTGTTTAATATTAGATTATAAAATTATGATTGAATTATTCTATAATTCATTGTATAATAATATTTCTAATTTCACATGGCATTTATCTCTAAATGAAACAAATTAATGGAGAGGATGGTTGGCAAAAAAACCCCTTTGTGGCTTCACTATACTACTTAATCTATACAGAAACTCACATTCAGCAAATTCTATAGCAGTTCTTTCTGAATTTGTTTAATCTATTATTTCAGTACCACTCTCATATTTACTACAGTGAATAACAGATGATAGATTTGTGGAACCTCATGCTGACTGGAGAATTCTGGGAGTTGATTCTACACATTTTGAAGTTACCAAGTTTGGAAAAAACTGATCCACAGTGTTGACAGAGGACTGGAAAAAGTGTGATTCTTTCAAGGTCTTGTATATTTTAGTATTATTTTGATTATAGTGATCCCTCTGTATTCAAAATTAGCATGTAGAAGAGTCCAAATACTATTCCCAACACCTTTGGTTTTGTGGTTTGCTCTGGGAATTACTCACTTAAGTATTTAATATTCTGATTAGCTATTGTCAGCATTAAGCAGCTAATTATCCATGACAGAATGAACAGTAGATTAATATTTTTACAGTTAAAAGAGTATCCAGTACTAATTGGATGATTAGCAACGAGAGAATTAAATAGTAATGTAGTATTAATTGTAAGTTGCTTACAAGGATTGTAAGTGTGAACTCAGCAAAATTTTGTGTATAATATTGTATCATCAGATGGATTTGTAACTGGCTGACAAATTGTACTAAACAAGTAGTCCTTAAATGTACCACATCTACATGGAGGGAAGTAAGCAACTGGGATCCACAAGGTGCTGTCCTAGGCCCAGTATTCTTCAATATCTTCATAAATGGCTTAGATGAGGGAATAGAAGGCGAACTTGCAAAATTTGCAGATGATATCAAGCTGGCAGGAACAGCCATTACCCAGATGATAGGTCAAGATTCAGATGGATCTTGACAGACTTGAAAACTGGGCCCTATTTAATAAAATGAAATTCAATGTAAAGAAAAGTCAAGTCTTGCACTTAGGCGATGAAAACCAAAAGTACACATATAGACTGGGTGAAACCAGGCTTAATAGCAGTAACTGTGTGAGGGATCTTGGAGTTAGTGGACAATCAATTACATATAAGGCAATAGTGTGTAGCAGCAGCCAAAAAAGCCAGTTGTATTAACAGAGGGATACAATCAAGATCAAGTGAGGTACTATAACCACTCTATAAAGCTTTAGTAAGACCACACCTAGAGTACTGCATCCAGTTTTGGTCACCACACGATAAAAAAGATGTTGAGACTCTAGAAAAAGTACAGAGAAGAGCAACCAGGATGATTAGGGGACTGGAGACTAAAACATATGAAGAACGGTTTCAGGAACTGGGCATGGCTAGTCTAGTGAAGAGAAGAGAAGGACCAAGGGAGACATGATAGCAGTGTTCCAATATTTGAGAGGCTGCCACAGAGAGAAAGGAGTCAACTATTTTCCAAAGCACCTGAAAGCCAGACAAAGAATAATGCATGGAAACTGATGAAGGAGAGATTCAACCTGGAGATAAGGAGAAATTTTCTGACAGTGAGAACAATCAACCAATGCAACAGCTTACCTTCGGAAGTTGTGGGACCTTCATCACTGGAAGCTTTCAAGAAGAGACTGGACTGCTATCTTTCAGAAATGGTGCAGGGTCTGCTTGGGTGGGGGGGTTGGACTAGATGACCTACAAGGTCCCTTTTAACTCTGTTAATATGTATAATTTGTATGTAGCCAACTCATATCTGATATAAAAGCCAAATACAGCAATTAGACAGTTATAATATGTTTCAATAATGTATATTAGCTTGGCCAACTAAATGTTTATGTAAAACTTTAGTTGTTAACAATTGATAAGAGGTAAAACAATTATATTTTAAAGCACTTTTGAATGAATAGAAAAACTAAAATGCATTTTTTTTGTAAAATCAGCTGTCTACCTAATTAAACGTGTAAATAAGCAAGAATACAGAGACTGAGAGATGCTTTTTCAGAAGGGAAATTGACTTAATTTTTCCTAAAATTTTATACAAAAGCACCTTTGGGACAACCATGATATGAGAATCTCCATATCCATGGAGGATGATGATGGCCTGCACCACTTCTCTGACCACAATGCTGATGGTGTTGTGTGGCACCCTCCAGCCATACTGCATGCTCCTATACGTGGTCCCTGAGGCCAGGTGGAACAGAGTGAGTGCCACCTTGAGCCCAGGGTCCAGGCTGGGCCAGAAGTTGGTGTTTGCTTTGGTCAACCTGGATCTCAGCTGCTCCACAGCTTCGTCAAACATGGCTGGTGGCATCCTCATGAAGTTCTGGAATGCACAAGAGTCTTCGTTCCTCAGGTCCACCATCAGCTTGTTATACAGTCCGTACTCGGCTCTTTTTCCAATCCATCTTCGGACCCAGACACTTCTTGGACGCCTCCTTTTCTTCCCGTAGAACAGTTGAAAGAGCCTGTAGAGGGTTTCGCACTGTTGTAGAATGATGGCGGCTACCAAAAGGAGTGTGTGATGATCCATGGTGGAGATGACTGGATGCTATGGAAGAGGAAGAGGCAGATGAAGGCTGCAGAGGTCTGCACCGCAGGGCTGCTGGACTGAAAGTGATATCCAGGTGATTTCTCCCCCTTTTTATAGGAAATATAGGTTTTCCGCTAGGTGTACTTTTGCATCCTCTAGGCATATTGCAGACATCCTAAATATCCGAGATACATCCCCTATATGAACGTTTTTTCCGTTTTAATGCTTTGTATGCGAGCTGCATCTGCTTTCATCCTTTCTACGTCCGTGCTACTCATGCTGCGTGTCCGTTCCGCATCTGTTTCGCTTCGTCCCTGTGTCCGTTTTCCACTGGAGCGGATGCGAGTTGCGCAGATGCACAGCGGATGCCTAGCGGATGTAGCGGATGTGCAACGGATGAAGACTGACATATAACGGATGTTCCCCGTATGCGTAGCGGATGTAGAAAGGACACGTTGGATACATTTTCTGCTTTTTGAGCGGATGAAATGTCAGTAGACGGATTCTGGATGGATAGAGAGTATGAAAAACGGACGCAGTGAGTACAGAACGGATGCATCGCGTTAACCAACAGATGGCAAGTGTTTCTCTCCGTTTTACATCCTCTTTCTATCCGTTGGTGCTGTGTGACAGGGGCTTTAGGGACTCATCACCCATCCAACCTCATGACTTAGCAGCATAGCTATATTTTCAGGTTGGGAGCTATATAAATCTCTGAAAACTGCTCTTCCAGGTGATAGGCACTATGATAGACAGGAAACATTTCCTTGGTCCTGAAATATGACAAATTTGAATAAATGATACCTGGAGCATACCTGCTTTGTTGAAATATACTGGATAGTCAGGGACATTTAGAGAAAACTAGTTCCTCAGATAATAACCAGCATCTTGAGTTGCATGTATAACTCAATTGTTGTTGTTTTGTTTTTACAATTTTTATTTTTTTATTTCTACAAACAAATCATTGTGTGAACAGTGTGGTTTCAGGGTTTTTTACATTTTAAATCAAACATGACAATAATTTCATACTGACATTGTTAACCTTCTTATATAATTTAGTATTAATACAATTTATCATTCTTAATTATTCAATATTCCCATCTGCTATTTTCATGCTAAACTCCATATTCTTAAGATCACTTCATTTTATAAATGTTATATTGCTAGTCATATTTGCCATGTTTAACCAATTATCTACTTCTAATAACCATTCATAAATATGTATTAATTTGCATTTTCCATTATTTATCCCTTTCTTAATTCTTAGTTGTGCCACTATTGTGTTTAAAACAAAATTCTTCCCATCATTGTAATACAAAGTAATATTCATGTTTATATTTAACAAGTTGTATGATTCTAGTAATAATATAATCACTTTTATCTAATACCATATTTCACTATATTATTTTTATATCTATCAGACTCCACATGTCATTTCTTTTCCTCTAATACAATATTAATTTTCATACTTATTACAGTTAACAATTGTATATCTTTAACATAATTCTGTAATAGAAATATTAATTTCATGTTTATTACAATTGATTTCCATTTTTATTGTCATTAGCAATTATCTATCTTTTATAATAATTCTATGCTTAGATACTTAGATTTTGTGTTTATAACAATTAATAACTATGCATCTTGAATAATAACACGCACATTCATGTGGAATCCTTATCAGCCATCGTCTCTTACTCTCATTAAAGCATTAATTGCTTCCTAGCTTGTCTCCCATATTCTATCATTTTTTGACTCTTCCTCTTAATCATTCCTCCCTTTTCTATTATGTTCCATTGTCTCTTTTTCAGTTATCTAATTTTACCCCTATCCTCTCAAAATATTATCTCTGTAATTCCATTCCCCCTTAGAATATTCTCCCCTTGGTTTATTGCATCAATCATCATCTTTTTAAATTTTATTTCCTTTTTATTCTTTCTTTTTATTTATTGCTCCATCTGTTCTATTTTTCTGGTTGTTTTTTTCAGTTAGCTCCTCCTCTTCCTGTATCTCTTGTTTTCTTGTTGCTTGCATCTCCATTTTGAGATCTTCTGCCATGCTCTGTATTTTATTCAAAATGTCCTCAAATCCTCTTTTCATAGTATCTTTCATAGCCTGTAGTTCCAACACAATTTCTTTACCTGTTCCAATCATCTTTGTTTTTATTCAGTCAATTTCTTCTATTTACTTGTCCAACAGTCTTTTATTCAGACCAGCATCACTTTTCAAACCATAAATCCAACATCTATCCCACAGTTGATCAGTCTAACTTTTGAATAATCCCAGTGTGATATCTTTGTAGATTTCTCCACCAGTTAGGTTTTATATTATGACTTTCTAGGGTCTTTTATTAGTATAAATCCTTTAATTCTTTCTTTCAATTCTTCTAAAAATCATGCCTTTTCAAAACTTTTGGGATCTACAGTATTTATTTATTTTTGACAGGAGGTGGCACTCTTAAATCAGTTTCCAATTTCCACCTTTTTTCCACATCTCTTTAAGCCCATGTCACACTGCACCAACGGATGGAAAGAGGATGTAAAATGGAGAGAAACACTTGCCATCCATTGGTTAACGTGATGCATCCGTTCTGTACTCACTGCGTCCGTTTTTCTTCCTCTCTATCCGTCCAGCATCCGTCGACTGAGGTTCCATCCGCTCAAAAAGTTTTGAGCTGTTCAAAACTTTTTGAGCGGAAAATGTATCCAACGCGTCCGTTCTGCATCCGCAACGCATACGGGAAACATCCGTCCTGCATCCGTCGTCATCCGTTACTCGTCCACTACATCTGCTAGTCATCTGCTGCGCATCCGTGCAACTCAAATCTGCTCCAGCGGAAAACGGACACAGGGAGGAAGTGAAACGGACGCAGAACGGACACGCAGCATTCGTAGCACGGACGGAGAAAGGATGAAAGTGGATGCAGCTCGCATACAAAGCATTTAAAATGGAAAAAGCTTTCGCAGAGGGGACCTATCTTGGATATTAAGGATGTCTAGAGGATGCCAAGAGGATGCAAAAGGACACATAGTGGAAAACCTATATTGCCAATAAAAAAGGGGAGCAACTCACCTGGATCTCACTTTCAGTCCAGCAGCCCTGCTGTGCAGACCTCTGCAGCCTTCATCTGGCTCTTGCTCTTCCACAGCATCCAGTCATGTCCACCATGGATAGGAACACAGTCCTTTTGGTAGCCACCATCGTTCTGAAACAGTGCGAAGCCATCTACAGGCTCTTTCAACTGTTCTACGGGAAGAAAAGGAGGCGGCCAAGAAGCATCTGGGTCTGAAGATGGATTGGGAGAAGAGCAGAGTACGGACTGTACAACAAGCTGATGGTGGAGCTGAGGAACGAAGACACTTGTGCATCCCAGAACTTCATGAGGATGCTTCCAGCCATGGTTGACGAAGTTGTGGAGCGGCTGACACCCAGGTTGACCAAGCAGAGCACCAACTTCTGGCCCAGCCTGGACCCTGGGCTCAAGATGGCACTCACTCTGCACCACGGGGCCTCAGGGACCATCTACAGGAGCATGCAGTACGGCTGGAGGGTGCCACACAACACCATCAGCATTGTGGTCAGAGAAGTGGTGCAGGCCATCATCGAAGAATACCTGGAGGAGCTCCTCCAGTGCCCCTCCACTGAAGAAGGATGGAAGAAAGTTGCAGAGCAGTGGTATCAGAAGTGGAACTTCCCCCACACCATTGGAGCAATAGATGGCAAGCACGTGGCCTGAAAAGCTCCAGCCAAGTCGGAGTCCACTTATTTCAACTACAAGGGCTTCTTCAGCATCATCCTCTTTGCCATGCTCGATGCTGACTACAAGTTATTGTACATCGATTCTTCAGGCAACGGGTCAGCTTCAGATGCCCAGGTATACAATGCCAGTGACCTTAAGGAGGGGCTGGAACGCAACCTCATCATGGGCTTCCCAGATCCAGAGCCCCTGCCCAACGACACGCAAGATGTACCCTACTTCATCATGGAGGATGACGCACTACGCCTCCAAATGCCTCACCCGTGAAGAGTGGATCTTCAACTACAGGCTGTCCAGGGCAAGGTGGGTGATGGAGAACACCTTTGGCATCCTGGCCAACAGGTTCCAGGTACTTCTCACCACCATGAAGCATCGCCCAGAGACCGTGAGGAGAATCGTGGAAGCTTGCTGCATCCTGCACAATCTCATGTGCACCCGCTACCCAGTCTTGCAGAACAGGCTCGTGGACCTCCAGCAAGGCAATGGGGACATGGAGCCTGGGGAATGGAGGCAAGGGCGAAACCTGATAGACACTGAGGATGTGCAAGGCCCCAACAGAGCCTCACGTGAAGGGAAGAAGCAGCGCAACCTCTTTAGACTCTGGTGCAACTCCCCAGCTGGAGCAGTGGAGTGGCAAGACAGGATGATAGATGATTAATGGATGCTTCCTTCAGCCTGTCTCATCACACTGATGAGATTGGGCCATGTATGTTGGGTGGGCCTACAATGAACAGGGCATTTAATAAAGAGTTGTGTTTATGTTGACATGTGTGGGTGAATGATTATGTTATTATTGATTATAAAGGGCCAAAGGTGTGGCACCTGTGAGGGTGGGCCATACAGTCCCACTATGCTTGCACTGGAGGTTTATCTCTCCCACAGCTATTACCCATTCCAAAGGTATCCCTGCCCATCCCTCAGCTATTACCCATCCCAAAGGTATCCCTGCCCATCCCACAGGTATCCCTGCCCATCCCTCAGCTATTACCCATCCCAAAGGTATCCCTGCCCATCCTACAGGTATCCCTGCCCATCCCTCAGCTATTACCCATCACAAAGGTATCCCTGCCCATCCCACTGCTATCTTAACCCATCCCACAAGCATGCAAAGGCTTGAACCATTTCTAAAAGTTTCCACCAAGACTTTATTGAAAAGAATAAATGAAGCAAGTGTGTGAAGCAAAGATAATCTTTATTAATAACAAGCTGTAAAAGAGAAATGACCCAAGTCAAGTGTCCAAATAAAGTCAACAGGTAGCCACCCAGTCTCTGGCACTCCTCTTGGTCACTCGGAGGTGTGCCCAATCTCAGGGGTGAAGGGTCCAGGTGCTGTGGAGGTGGCTGCTGCTGGAGTGCTGGTCTGAAGCGCCACTGGGGTGCCTGGCCCCAAGAGGACAACAGGGGACGGTGTGTTGAGGAAGCTCTCAGACAGCTGGCTCAGCCCCGTGATGTTGAGAGCCCCTTCCTCCATGCCATGGGGTGTCAGCCCCAGTACCGATGAGAGATGTACTTAGGCTGGGCTTGGCTGTGGGGTGGAGGAAGGAGCAGTGTAGTGGGGCTGTCTGGTCTGCAGCTGGGTGAGGACTGGCGTTGGTGGCATCAGTGACGTGGGTGGCATTGGTGGCGTCGGTGGTGTCGGTGGCATCAGTGGCGTGGGTGGCATCGGTGGCATCAGTGGAACTGGTGGCAACGGTGGCATCCGATGAACCTGTGCCTGGACTGGGAAGGGCTGCTGCCTGTGCTGCTGGACCTCCTGGTAGCCATAGCCCTGGTAGGTGAGGGCCTGTGGAAAGCCTTGGAATGGGAGGGACATCACCTGGGGTGGAGGAGCAGACCTGGACTTGGTGGGAGCAGGTTCATCTGGGTCTGGAGGGTTGTGAAGCAGATCGGTGATCCTGTCCTTCACCACCTGGTACTGGGGTTCCTCCATGTCCATGAGGGTCTGGTTCACATAGGTGAGGAAGGGCTTGCAGTTGGAGGATGAGGAGTCGGTGTGTACCAGCTGAGAGAGGAGATCTACACTGCTCCTGATGGTGTCTCTTATCTCCAGCAGGACAGTGTGGCTCTGTCCCTCCTGTCTGGCTCTCTGCCTTTCTGTGGAGGTGGAGCTGGGGGTGGATGCGGGTTGGGCTGTGGTGGAAGTGCCATCTCCTTTCTCCCACTGCGCCAGGGGGTCCTCCATGCGCTCCACCACGAGTACTACAGCTGTCGGGGGGTTCTCCATCGTGGCACGCTCCACAGATACCTGTCTGGAGACAGGAGCTTACTCTCTGCCGGAAGAGGACTGGCTCTCAGCAGGCTGCCTGAGAGAGAGGGTTGTGAGAGGGGCTGCTCCTCGGTGGCGGATCTCACCCTCCAGGAACCTTCACTTGGCCATGACGTAGTTCTCTCTGTCCGTCAGCTTGACCATGGCCTGGCCAGATTTCTTCAGGTGCAGCTTCCCGTACCAGGTGTGCATGTGCTTCCACCAGCCGAGGAGCACCTCCGAAGTGTAGCCCAGGCTCTCTGCCTTCTCTCTCCAAGCAGCCTGCTTCCTTTTGGTGTCCCTGTAGAGCCTGTGTCCCTTTTGCCATAGATACTCATTCTCTCTCAGCCACTCCAGCACCTTATCCTCATGTGCCTCTTCGATGTTGTATTGCCTCCTCTTCCATTCTTGCATATTCCTCTTCCTCCCTTTGGCAGGTCCACATGGGACCTCATCAGAGGGGCTTCCAGGTTGTAGGGGTTGCTCCTCCACACCACCACCAGAAGCAGCAGCAACAAAAGCACCAGCAGGACTAGGATCAGCAGCAGCAGCAGCAGAGTAAGCACCAGCAGTGCCAGCAGCGCCAGCAGCGCCAGCAGTGCCAGCAGCACCAGCAGCGCCAGCAGCGCCAGCAGTGCCAGCAGGACCAGGATCACGAACAGGACCAGCAGGACCAGGAGCAGGAGCAGGACCAGGAGTACGAGCAGGATCAGCAGGACCAGGAGCACCAGCAGGACCAGGAGCACCAGCAGGACCAGGAGCACCAGCAGGACCAGCCGGACGAGGAGCAGTGCCAGCAGAGTAAGCACCAGCCAAAGCACCAGCACCAGGAGCAGTGCCAGCAGAGTGAGCACCAGCAGAAGCACTGCCAGAAGCAGCTTCAGCAGAGTAAGCTCCAGCAGAAGCACCACCGCCAGAAGCAGCATAATCAGCTCCTCCAGAAGCAGAAGCAGCAGAAGCCCCAGCCCCAGAAGAGCGAGCCCGTGCTGCAGAAGCCCCAGCAGAAGCAGAGTGAGGGCCAGGGGGTGGGAGGGTGTCCCTGTCCCTCTTGCCAGGGCTGGAGAAGATGGCTGAGGCTTTCTCTTCTTCCCCATGGTTGTGGGGTTGCTGGCTGGCAGGCAGGCTGGCAGGTAGGCAGTCAGGCAGGCTGGCAACAAGGCTGGCAGGCAGGCTTCAGAGCTATGTCTGGAGCAGGTCTTTCCTCTGAATGTTGACCTGCTTGGGAGCTGCTTCCTCTTAATATCCACGGGGCTGATGCAATGCATCCTCCCCGCATGAGCATTGAACGCTAGGCATCCGCTAGACATCCGCTAGGCATCCGCTAGGCTTTCGTTAGGCTTCCGCTCTGCATCCGCTTCATCCGCTTGGCATCAGCTGTTCATCCGCTTCATCCACTCGGTGTCTGCTATGCATCCGCTGTATCCATTCCACATCCGCTTTGCTGCTGTCCCTGGAAGCCTTGCGGATGTGCCATCCACTCTCATCCACTTCCATCTGCTAGGCTTCCGTGGAACATCCGCTTTCCATCCGCCCTACGTCCTCCCCCCGTCCGTCCCTTTCCATGTTGTCCGCTATCGTTATGCAAATTTGAGGCACTTTTGAGAGCGGATAACAACGGATGGAACATTTTTCTCATCCACTGTGTCCTTTTTACAAACGTTTTGCATCCGTCGGCCAGTGTGACAGGGCCTTTAGTCTTTGTTATCAAATTTGCCAACATTTCAAGAAGATATATACAAACATACATATATATATACCTCTCAGACCCATAGTCAGCTCCATAGGAGCACCATTACAAAACCTAGCTAAATACTTAGCAAAACAACAACAGCCCCATGCTGAAACCGCAGCTTCATATGTACAAAAGTCATACCACTTCTTAAAAATGATCAAAGATCTACACGTAGAACAAGAAGATCTGCTTGTAAGTTTCGACGTGGTTTCACTATTTACTCAAGTCCCAATAAAAGAAACTCTTGAAATCATCAAAAATAAATACCAACCAGCTAAAGACCTCATGGAACTAACAGAACACTGCCTAACCAACACATATTTCATATACAAAGGACAAAGATACAAGCAAATTGAAGGAGCCCCTATGGGATCACCACT
>BLBF01000022.1:19898441-19910707 GCA_015471245.1 Laticauda colubrina | reverse complement strand
GCAAATCTCCTTATTAGGGAGGATTGCCACTATAAAAAGGAATATTCCGCCCAAATTTATTTACTTATTCCAAACAACACCAATAAAAATACATAAAAACTACTTCATGGAACTCAACAAGATAATCACCAAATTTATCTGGCAAGGGAAAAAACTGAGGATAAACCTTCAGGCAATGCAAGATATGAAGAGCAGGGGAGGTATGGCACTTCCAAATTTGGAATTATACTATAGTGCAGCCTCCTTACTCTGGATGAAAGATTGGGTAAATCTGTCGAACAAAAGGATCTTATTTTTAGAAGGCCATGATTTACAGAGAGGATGGCATGCATTTTTATGGGACACTGGGAAAATTAAGCAGAAGTACCCTGTTTCTCCAACAATATGTCCTCCCCCAATAGGAAGTCCCAGCATGTTTTATAGGCATGAAATGAAATTAAGCCCCTCTCTCCAAATTAAGGCCTTTATTAAAACATGCAAAATGGGAGGGAATGATGGGGGTCTTGCCATTAGGAAGTACTTTTGTTGCACACCCAGATATGGTGATGCCTGCGTTGACCCCGATACTAAGTGCCTCACCAATGCCAAGGTCAACATCCAAGCCGTTGCCGCCCGCCCGCCCAAAGATACAAGGGGGTGGAATTAAGTCACCCCCAAAAAGACAGCCTAGCCATTTTTTTGGGGCTCAAAAAAAAATAAGACCCGGCCTTATTGTATGAGAAACATGGTATTTCCACAGACATATAATTAGAAATTCCTTATTGGTTAATTGGAACAAAAAAAATTATTTAAAAATCCCAATCTGGATCTCAATGATGGAGGTGATTATACATCCAAATAATCTAGATCTTAATAAAATGATAAAATACAAAGAACTTCTTGATGCGCAAGGAACTTTAAAATCATGGCAAGATCTCCAAGAACAGGGGCTACAAGTAGACCGGTGGGCTTACGTGCAAATACAAAATAAATGCAGCCAGGACAAGAAAAAATTTGGAATTTATACTAAGGCACAACAATTAGATAAAATTTCATCAGGTCCAGTGAAAAAAAATATAACTAAATTTTATAATTATTTACTAGAGATGGAATTAGAAGAGGAAGTATCAAAGGCAACATGATAGCTTGGAGCAGAAACATAGGACATAGCATTACATTATTAGAATGGGAAAAGGTTTGGAGAAGGAATAATAAAATTACAAGATCAGCAGCATATAAAGAAAATCCCTATAAAATGTTTTATAGATGGCATCTTTCACCCTCGAGAATCGCGAAAAATGTCTCCTAACATGAATCCGAATTGCCGGAAATGTAAAAAGAAACAGGGAACATTTTTTCATAAGTGGTAGTCCTGCACTGAAGCCCAAAGATACTGGCACAGAATAAAAAAATGGTTAGAGGAAATAACGGCAGAGCAAACTGAATTAAAACCAGAATTCTTCCTATTGGGGATATTTAATAGACAAATTTCTAAAAATGTCAAATATATAATACTGCATATTCTTACTGCAGCCAGAATAAACTTTGCACAGTGTTGGAAACAAGCAGATATTCCAACAGAGGAAATGGTTATATAGAAGATAACAGCCTGTGCAGAGATGGACAAGTTAACTTTTGCACTTAAGGAAAGGTTAGGGTTTTTTTTTAATCATTTTTCTTTTTCTTTTTATTTCTTTCCTGCTTCTTTTGTGTGTTCTGTTTGTTCGATATTTTGGTTTTGTAATTAATAAAGTTTGTTTTTTTTTAAAAAAAAAGAAGAGATCCCGATAGATGAAAATGAAATTTAAAAATTATAAAGTGTAGAAATGGATAGAGATAAGAGGTAGAAATTAGGTGAAGAATAATCATTGCTATGTATGAATTAAATGCAAAGAGGGTTGATAATTATAAACATGTTGATATAATTAACAGAATTATAAATATGTCAATACAAAGAGAATTTTAGTTAAAATTATTTTGTTACACTACTGTTATTGTTACATGTTGATACCTCTGTTATTCCTTAGCTTTTTCCTATTAGGAAAAAAACATAAGTGTCAACATGTGACAATAACAATAGTGTAACAAAAAATTCATTTATGTATTTATTTATATTTTTAGTATCTGTTCTGTTTTTATGATAATATTAAAATATATTTAAAATAATGTGATAAGGACTGACTGGGCAGGGAGTGGAGAAGTGGGCGAAGAGGGGCAGGGCCAGCCATGGGCCCATTTTACCAGTTCTGTGAACTACCGAGAATCGTAACAATTGGTTCTACCGAAATGATGCAAACTGGTAGAATCCCACCCCTAGGCAAGATACTAATTTTAGAACAGGCTCTCTGGGAGAGTAGACTATCGTTGAAAGGTCTGTATAGATGGAAATGATAAATGTTTTAATGTCAAAAAAGAATCTAGGTCTGTAATTTTGTTAAAATGTCAAAAATCATATAGTTAATGATAATAAGTTAGATATCTTTTCTCTCTGTGTAGATTCTGTTTAAATTATAACATTCTAGTTTTGTCATTTTTCCTAATCACTTGAGACAAAAGTACTTCAATTCATGGAGCCCTGCATTATTTCTTTAAAAATTTTCCAGCTATTGGACTAAGATTTGTGTTGAAGTAAGAAGGAGGTGGACAACATAAGAACTGGGACAAATTGGCACAACTAAATAAAAGGTACCCTGGGATTGATGCTTTAAGAATTTTTAAGAAAGAAAAGAAAGTGGTGGAATTAAAAAGGGAAGGGAAAAAAAGAGAGATATTAACTTTGAGAGCTCTCAAACCAGGAGAGGAAGAAGCTGGAACAAGAAACTTAAATAAACTGAATTGAAATAAATTGGAAATAAACAGGCATAAACTAAAGTATTAAAAAGAAGGGGGAAATATACAAATGGAGACTTGATTGTTTTGGAATATTGAGGCTCGAAAATCCCTAACAATCAAACAGGGAGGAAAAAAGGGTGAGGACTTTGTACAACGGAGAGTGCCATCTTGTGCACAAAAATTTAAACTGGAAAATATAAAGAAAAAAATCTGTTTCTCTATGAACTTGACTTGATACGATAAAAATGAAATATTGAAACAATAATATAAGTATCCCAGAAAGTGAAAGTTGAAGAAAAAATGAACTGCTGGACTTATTTGGTAACTTTGATATAAATTCAGTGTTGGAATAGTTTTGAATTCAGAAAGCCTGAAAAAGAAAAATGAAAATTTTTTTGGAATTTATGGAAAGAATATGCGATGGAATTGCAAACCTGACAGGTAAAAGAATTATAAATTTAAAAGTATGAAGATATATGAGTTATTAGTGACTTAAATGAGAAAAGCGTATTATGGAAAAGGTCATGTTTAAAAGAAGTGTTAATGCTTAAGAAATATTTGAAATAAATTGAAATGAATTGAGAAGATATTTTAAATGAAAGTAATATTAGTGAACAGGATTAATTTGTTTGTCCTTTTTCTTATATAAAAGTTGGAGAATTAAGTTAAAAATGGAATAGATAATTATTGCCATATTTGCATGTAAAAGTGGTGATCCGGAATTATGTTGTACACCGAAAAGAGCTTTCTTATATCTATTTGTTTTGGAAAAATTGAATAAAACTTGTTTAAAAAAAAAAAAGTTCCCAGCTGGGAAAGAAAAGGAAAGTATCAATTAAAAAATATTTCTGTTGGTTTTCAAATCAACTATTTCTTGTATATCAGATAGAACTCCTAGACAATATGTTATTTTGCAGCAGTGATAAAAGAAAGAACTTATTGGTGAGAAAAATGCTTTGCTAGAAAAGGATTTTTAAAAAGCAAAACAAATTTCTGTACTTGCATATATAAACAATGTGATACCTTAATTTTATATAATTTTATGTTGCATACGTGTGTGTGTGTGTGTGTGCGTGTGTATGCGTGCATGTGTGTGTACAGAAATGGTCAGTCACAGGAAGGAAGGCACCAGCTATTGGTGAGAGGATGCAGCCTCTGGGGAACAGACAAGGTGGAATTTACAATCTAGACCAAATACCTTGCAAGGTACTATTAAAGATACTGTTTTGATGTTTTTTGCAACTATCCTCCATAGAAATCCCAAAGGCACTTTTTCAAGAGGCAATTGGACTTTCTGATTTTTCTTTGAAGAAAATGGAAATATTTGGGTTTTTTCTCCTTTTCCAATACTGACAGCTAAGAGACTTAAGCAAAAAATTGGAAAAAAGTCCACTTTGACATCAATAGGTATTTAATGCTGAAAATAAAAAGTCAAAGGGATAATGAAAATTTCTGGATAATTAAAAGCTTTTGAAAACAGAAAAGCAGAGAAAAAGAATAAAAGGGCAGGATCTGGAAGGGAGGAGACTGCCTGGAATTAAAAAAGAACTTACAGCAAAATCTCAACAAGACTTCCAAAAAGATACATTCTAACTAAAATATCACAACAAAAACCCCAGGAAGAGAAAGTCGAAAAAGAAATAAGAAGATATAACTTTTAAAATGGCTCCACTTTTAGAAGAACTGAAAATAGAACTTAAAAAGTACAAAGAAAATGCACAAGAAGGGAGAGGTTCTTTTGGCTTCGTATTTCAGTTTTTAGAAATGGAGATTTGGAATTATGAGAAACAACAAGAATGCCTGCAGAACAAGAAGACTGCAACAAAGAAGAAGCTATCTTTAATGAACAAGTAATCTTAGATGGGGGAAAAAAAGGAAAGGGGGGAATGTAGAAGAGAGAATTAGAACTAGAGAGATAAGGGGGTAAAAAGGGGAGGGAGAAGATGAGAGGGAAGAAAGAAAGGAAAAGAAGTTATAAAGGACAGAAGCAAAATATAGAGAAACAGGACCTATTTAGAGATAATGGGTGAAAACTTAATGGAAAAAGGGATTCTGCAAAGGAACATAAGATAGTATGGTTATATTAGAAACAGAAATAATTTTAGAAAATATGAAACAATGTATGATAAAATGTCTGATAAAATAGCTATTGTAATTCAGTGGAATGCTTGTCAATAAATAAATGTAACAAAAGGTATATTTAATGATTTATAAAACATATGTGAAGAGAAATAAGGGAAAAATTAATTGTGGAGATTGTATGTTTTTAAGGAAGTATGATATTTAATTGAAAAGAAGTGTTCAATATGTTAAGATTTTAATGATTATTAATGGTAGAACTGAACTGGAATGGAATGATTACATATATTTACAATCTTTCTTTCTTTTTTTAAAAGAATATAGTATGTATTACAAGAATGTACCAAGCAGAATTCGATTTGAAGTTATGTATTATGTATTATATTGAAGGTCATAAATTTAAGGTATATATTGAAGTTTAAATAAGAGCTGAATGAATGTAATTAAAAGATATAAAGGTGTCATTCTTCAATTAGTAACTTCAGGAGAAAATTTGTTTAATGAGAAAAGATAATATGAAATTGAAACAGAACAGACAAAAGTCTAAATATAATGATTTGAATTGAGATGAGATAATCAAAATAAAATTGAGAAAATTGAAAGAGGGGAAAAACTATATTGAAAATGTAAAATAGTATAAGATATGGAATAGAATACAAAAAGGAGCATGAAATTGAGTTTTGTGTCTATAAAGAAGTTCAACCTGGAACCATGCTATTTTCAAAAAAGATGTTTATTTGTATTTTGCATATGTGAAAACCCAAGTAAAACTTTATTAAAAAAAAATCAAAGGATTCATTAGAGGCGACATACTGGTACTGCCCTGTATGAAACCAACTCTGGCATACATAATTTACAGTCACCTGTGACCCTGTTTCTCCCTCCCCCCTGGGTGTCTCATAAACCAGATTCTCCAATTGAACACGTTCACAGGCTGGGTGTTGTCATTCACATTCTCCAATTAAATATATTTACAGGCAAAAACTCTGGTATTTTAGTTACACTCTTTTAAAAATCAGAGTTGGAATCTACTTTTGCTTTCAACCGCTCTTCCATAATTCCTTCCTCCCCTCCCTTTTTTTTTTTGTGTGTGGCAACTAATAAAACAGGCATAGGATTGTTTTGAGTTGACACTGGATACATTTTATTTAATGTTTTGCTTTCTTTTTGGAAATACTTGCACTTATTTAATTATTGGATTGCAATTAAAGTAATAAAATCCAAATATGGGCATTTTCTTTAGTAAAGTAAAGCATTCATTTTAATAAAACAATCAAGGTGTAAGAACTTTTCACCTGCCACAAAAATTTAAAACAAATATGGCCTTTCTGTTACTTCGATGTTGACCATTCTTCTTTTCCAATTTGATTCTGAATGGAATGAAAAACTGTAAACTGATCATTTTATTTATTTCTTTATTAAATTTCTACCCACTCCCCCACAATTTTACCACTCAGCAGTTTACAACTATTTATGTTATCTTTGTTCTGTAACACATTTGTCAGTCCAATGTTTGATTCAGTCTTATTTGTGTCTATAAGCCTCTAAGATTTCCTACAACTTGCTGGTGGTCTATCATAGGAACTTGGGAACAAATGGAAGCTGGAAGTTAACTTGGGAAACATTTGCATGCCTTGGATATCTTCTTGATATCATATGTCATGGCTGATCTAACAAATATTTCCATGATTTCTATCAAGTGGGAATTTATTAGAATAACTCCAGGATTTATTCAGATTTCCATCTAGTTTTGGGAAGGGAAGATCTGAAATGTTTAAATTGTTTCATACAGTATCTATCCTTTCCCAAGTCCCTTCTTTTCAGCATTTCCGAAGGTTTTAATACAAAGAACTGGTTGGGAAATCCATGATACAAATCAGATTTCCATTTCTGTGATCAGAAGTTTTTTCCAATTACACTGAATTTCCTATAGGATTTCAGCTTCAATATTTTATTTATAAATTATTCTATCTCCATTTTATTATTACTCATTTTTAGCACTATTTTAATGGAAAGCTGAAAATTATATATTTTGAATAGGTATTATATATTTGAAATCCAAATTCTTATTGTGTTACATCCTAAGTAATCCTAAAACAATATGGGGAAAGTAGTTCTGTGGTTTGTTTCCCCAAACCAGAGAACCACTGACTACTTAAACTATGGATGAAGTAATCATAAAAATGTTATACCTTGTGAAAATCTGGGAAGAAAAAAAATTACTTGTTCGTGGACTCACCATCTATGTAAGTTGGTTCTGTATCATTATGGGATGTAAACTAGTCTATAATTTATATCTACTTGCTTATGTGTAAAATACTTTCATAGGCCAGCTGCTGATTAACCATAAATTCTATGCACAAACAAGAATCAGCAACCTTGTTATATGAAGACTAATGTGTTTAGATGAAGCCTTAATTGCTTGAAATTGTTCTGGATTCCATTTAAAATGAGCTATAATGTCAGCAGCAGTATACTAATAGCTGCCTCCCAGAAACTTCCAGGAAATAAGAACCCTAAATAACATACAACAAAGTACGATTAAGTAGTTTATGAATGGATTATGAATGGTTAATAAAGCATATAGTATTTATTTCATTAGAATAATTTATCTCATGCTACTTATTTGTGTGTGTGACTTTTTCTCTCTCTGTGTGTATTTCTATCACGGTGGGGTCCAGGGGTGAGATTCTATTAGTTCGCACCTATTTGCTACAACCAGTTAACATTCTAAGCAGTTTGGAGAAGCGGTTGTTGGAAGAAATTACTGGCCTCATCCTGTAAGGAAGACAGGAAGGAAACATTCTGGTGTTGTTTACAGAAACTGCCTCTCCGTTAACCCTTATTACATTCTTGGCAGGACTAGACTTCCTATCTCAGGAATTTTTCTGGTGTTTTTTTCCCTTCCTTTACTGGTACTTTGCTTGTGTGGAGTGACCATTCAAAGTTACAATGGCACTGAAAAAAGTGATTTTTGACCATTTTTCATACTTACGACTGTTGTAGTGTCTCAATGTGAGTGATATTGAGTTGGCCACACCCAGCCAATAACATGACCACCAAGCCATGTCCACCACCTAAGCCATGCCCACAGAACCAGATGTTAAAATTTTTGAATCCCACTCCTGGTGGGGTCTGATTTGGAATCAGAAAAGGAGACTAATGATAAGAAGCCAGAGCCAGCTCCAGAAGAGCTGACAAATAATGAGCAGCCAGCTCCAGCACCACCAGACTGGCTGCCAGTGCCATCAGATAGATCAGTAATCAGCAAATACAACAGACATTGTTCTTTGAACATGATCATATAGAATTACTGTTCCCTCTCAATTCAAAAGCTCAGTGCACTACAAAACAGTAGAGCAAGGCACTCCATGATATTACCCACACAGAAGCAGTCCTGTCCCACTAAATGAGCTACACTGAAGCTATTTCTAATAAAATGGATGAGCAAGCACAAACTCTCCATTTAAAAATTCTCTTGTTAACTCCCACTCCATGTGCCTTGACTTAGGAACCTTGAAACAAAGGTTTTAAACCTAGACCAGCTGATTCTGATACAAGCACTAATTTTTGCACTGGAAACATGTGTTGGCATTTCCAACATGCCTTTCTCCGGCGCTCGCCTGCAATTCTTCACATTCCTCCAGGCCTGGCTTGCTGAGGAGGGAGATCAGCCCTGATGTCTCTGTTTCCCACCCCCCACCCAGGAAAAGAAAGCGAGCAGAAACATAGCTCTCACTGGGGTGAAAGAGTGGAGATCAAAAGGCATAGGCAACAGAAAGCTGTGCTTTTCAAAGATGGCAGCTTCTGTCTTCTATTGCCTGTACTTTCCTCGATCTCCACTCTTTCACCCCAGTGAGAGCTATGTTTCTGCTCTCTTTTCCTGTGCTTTCTCCAGGCAGCAATGGCTGGGGCCATGGGGGTTGGGCAGCAGAGCAGAGCACCAAGAAGGATGAGGAAACTAATGCCAATGCCCCATTCTGGACCTCTGAACTGGATAGTGAGAGCAGACTTGTCCCCTCCGCTCCCTCCCACCACCATCAGCTGGTACTTTTCCTGCCCTAGGCTGTCCCTACAGCTTGTGGCCATCGAGAAAGAGCCCAAGCCAGGAGAGACAAGCTGGAAGGTGCGGGACTGCCGTGCAAATGCAAGTAGCATGGTGCTCCTGCACCTTCCAGCCATCTCCATCGCTGTTTCAGCCTACCTGTGCTGCCAGCCCCCTTTTCCTGTAACAGCACCATCACCTTGTCCTGGCTAGTGAGAGTTGCACTGCTTTTTGCAGGTTTGTACTCAGCTAAAGGGTGGGGGCCAGTGGGTGGGTTTCCCGCGCATCCTGGATTAATTGCTTTTGGGTGGACATTTTTCTGTGGCCCATCAAAATTTTCTCACGGACCATCAGTGGGCCGCAGCCCACCAGTTGGCAACCTCTGCTCTAAGCCTTCCTTCCTTTAGCTTGAATATTCCAACTTTTTATTTAAATTTGTCTTCATTCCTATATGTAGACCTCCTCATTCTGTAATATTCATATAGAATTGTGGTGCTCCAGATGTGGTCTCACCAGTGTTGAGCAAAAAGAAATAATGACTTTACATGTCTTTGTTACAATACCCCTTCGAATGCTACCCAGAACAATGTTATTTTTTTCAGTTTGACTATTTTAAATATGATTAGACCTTGACCAAACCAAGGTGCATTTATTTCACTTAATTCAAAATCCGATAAGCCAGCCCTTGAAGATTTGACTGTAGACAAGGATGAAAAACCTTTTTCTGATTTATATAACCCTAATTCATACTTTTTGAACATAATACCAGATTTTCACCCAAGTCATCATATTCTCTGTTTTCCTAATATCATTTAAATAGTCATTAGCATGTTTTAGAAGATGTGTGTATGTGATTTGGTTTGGCTCCAAGTTTGAGGTCTGCATATGTGTTCATGGTGTGTGTCCGTTTGCTTGGAAGACAACTACTGTCCAGAAACCATTTGCTTGAAAGACAACCACCATCCAGAAACCAGACCATAGCTGCATCATCAGCTGCCACACACCTAAACCCCCAAACTAAGCAAACGGACACATGCCATGAACACATGTCCAGGTGTCATACTCGGAGCCAAACCAAAACCCGGAACATCACATCACAGCTACCCGCTCAGGATATGACATCACAGAACTCAGGAGGTTACACCACAAAACCTCAGCCACCAACCCAGAAGATAACAGCACAAGACCCAGGATGTCACAACAATAGAACTCAGAAGGTCATCACACAGCCCATAACCCAGGTCGTTACAACACAGGAGGCTGATAGATACACAGCCAATACCTCAGCCACACATCATGTTCTTACAAAAAAGCCAGCCAATCTTCAAACATCAACTCCATCAACCAATCAAGAAATGACAACACAGCCAATCTCCCCACCAGTATATATAGGGAGACAGCAGCTCTGATCACACTTTGCTCGCACAAGCACAAAGCCGATGGTTTTTCTTACCTGAGTACAAGACTTTACTTTTCTCTACATTTTATTTTGAATTTTATTTTGTTAGATCGGGCAGTGTTCAAGTCTGTCAAGATCCATCTAGATTTTAAGCCTATTATCTAGGGTGTTAGCTATTCCTGCCTGCTTAATATCTTCTACAAATTTGGTAAGTTTCCCTTCTATTCCCTCACCTATTCTATCTTCTCATCTTCTATTTCCTTATTCTATTCCCTCATCCCTAATCCATTTTTACCATGTTTACTGTGAGAGTTTCCCTTGCTGAATAAAATCTGAATAGTAACTACAATCACCTTTGGATGACTGTGGTTAATATCCTCTACATAATCTGAGATCATAATAATAAAAGTTTCCAATCATGTGGGAATATATACTTGTGTTCAGCCAAACATAAGTAAGAATTCTTTTAATGTTCAGATGTGGAGGAGTGAAATCAAAAAACCAATTCTAAACCTGCAATAAATTTGTTTTCTTTTTGTGTTGTACATGTAAGCTTCAAGAAGTGAGGGGAGCTGAATGTCAACTAAAAATGTCAACTTCTTTGGTCTTTTTAGTTGTCAGCAAAAAGGGAGGCGGGGAGCAGTGCATTCCTTAAAGGCTGCAGATAATTCCTTTAGCAACTGAAGTTTCTGGCACACAAAATTATGATTGGAGGACATCACTGATGATGCATGGCTATGGATGTGTCTCATTGAATATACATCCAGGAGGTGGAGGGAAGACCAGGATCAAGAGTGAAATGAATGATGTTTCGGAGCCAGATGCAACCAGGTTACACTGTCATGTCAACACCTAATAAATCAATCTTTTTTACTCAGAGATGTGGCTAGAGAGTTATGACTTGAATGGGGGTGCATGTAGGAGTCCTGACACATGTATTATCATCTCCCATGTTAGGCTAATTACTGTGAGATTAATTCATGAAAATTGAAGGCATTAAGAACAGAAAATCTACTCCTTAGAATCCTCCATACTTTTTCTGTTTCTTATTAAATATACATACACGATGTTGAGCTATTCCAGATAATTAAACATAGCCAGGTTACTTTATAATTGAATTAAAAAGCAAAAGTAGCAGTGTGATACACTTGCTTCAGATAATCATGTTAAAGTACAATTTTCTTATCTTAACATAATCTCAAATGCATTAAATTCACCCTAATAATTCTACTATAAAGTATAGAATACTGTGAAATTAATAATCACAGTGATAAACTGCAATTACCAGTTATAATTACAGTGTATTAAACTTCACTATAAAAAGGAAACTTTCTAACATCTGTTGTTCTGTGCTTCACTCACTTAGATTACTTTCTTATAATCAATAATAATTTCCTTTATACTTAAATATATTGTGTCTTCCAGGAACACGGCAAACTAAACAGATCTTTCAAAAAGCAATTTGTTAGAAATAAATTATATTTTAAAAATTAAGTCTGAGAACATTGAAAAATTGAGTTCTATTTAAACTTGCTAGTTTGTTTACAATTTACAATGGCCATTTGCCATTCTTAACTAAATATAAATACAGTACAAATAAGTTTTACAGCACAGCTGTTTGTAGTTGGATTGCTATTGGATGTCAGTTGCCAATTTATCAAACTGTAATTGCATGCCAACTTTCAATTACTGGCCGTTATTCACTCCATGTAACTGTTGGATCACTTGACTCATGTTTTCAGCTTTCCAAATCTCTCCTTAAAATTCACCCCTTCTATTCTATTAGCTCCTAGTCTGATAAGGATACAGAGATACAGGGATAAAGGAATACAGGGGTAGGGATGGGGTAGGGAGCCAGTTTGGTGTAGTGCAGTGGTGGTATGCTCCTGGTTCAGACTGGTTCACCTGAACCAGTAGTAAAAAAAAAAAAAA
>BLBF01000022.1:19886689-19898431 GCA_015471245.1 Laticauda colubrina | reverse complement strand
TTTTTTTCGGTCGGGTGTATACCCTCTCCGTCTATCAAATAGCCCAAGAATTCGACGCAATCAGTCATTAAACAGCATTTTTCTTTTTTTACTTTAAGGCCAGACTCTCTGAATTTATTTTGTACGTCTTTAAGTCTTTTTTTAAGTTGGGTCGCATCTTTGGCCAAAATTAGGATGTCGTCGAAGTATGGTACGACTCCTTTTATACCATTTAACAGGCGTTCCATGAGGCTCTGGAAAACGCCTGGGGCTACACTCACTCCAAATTGGAGTCTGTTGCATTTGAATGCCCCTTTGTGAGTCACTATTGTTTGTGCTTCAGCCGTTAAAGGGTCTACTGGGAGCTGTTGGTACGCTTGTGCTAGGTCTAGTTTAGCGAAAACTTTTCCTCCCCCAAGGGAGTGTAATAAGTGTTGTACGACTGGCACCGGGTATGCGCTTTGTTGCAACGCGTGATTCAGGGTAACCTTGTAGTTGCCACAGATTCGAACTGACCCGTCTGGTTTAATTGGCGTTACAATTGGTGTTTCCCATTTGGCATGGTCTACAGGCTCTAAGACTCCTTGATTTATCAATTTATCTAGTTGTTCCTCTATTTTTGCTTTTAGAGCAAAAGGAACTCATCTGGCCTTTAGTCTTCTAGGGCTACTTGGGGGTCTAGACTAAAAGAAATTGGCGTCCCCTGATATCTGCCTAGGGAACCATCAAAAATGTCCTGGAATTCTTGGATGAGGTCTTCTTCCCAGTCGGTTGCGGCCACCCGGTTTACTCCGGTCATCCCAATGCCCAATGGTGCGAACCATTCGATGCCCAGGAGGCTTGGTTGTTCTCGGTCGACTATCATCAATGGTAGTACAGCAACATGTTGCTTGTAGGCAACTCGGAAATGTCCCAGGCCTACTACAGGAATTCAGTTTCCTTGGTAGTCCTTGAGGGTTAATTTTTGTCTCTGGAGTTCCTTGATTTTCATGTCTGGAACCAGTTTTTTGATGGTGTCCCATGACACCATTGATAGGAAAGATCCAGAGTCAACCTCCATCTCTCAGGGGTTGTCTTCAATTTTTACAATTATTTTTACCTTCTTCCTGCTTTCCGTCTGAGCGGTTCCGATAGTGAAAGTCTGGTATGCTTTCTCTCGGTTAGTGGCTTGCTTGTTTCGCTGCCACTTTCTCTCGGGTTGTCTTGGCTCAGCTTTTGCTGGGGAGTTGCTGCGTCTTTTTGGGCTGTAATTTTTTTTGTTCCTGCAGACTTTCTCGATATGCCCCCTTTTCTTGCACGCTCTGCAAATGGCATCAAGGAATCTGCAATCGGCTCGAGGATGGTTTCCCCCGCAGCCAGCGCATTCCCGCCGATTTCTGTTTTCGCGTCCTTTCTTGGCGTATAGGCGGTGGACTTCGTCGTCTTTCTCCCCAGATTCTGACATCTCGTCGAATACTTCACAGTGTGTGGTGATGGGAGATTGTTTCTTCCTTTTAGCCGGGCTTGTTTTGTCATTTTTCACGTTCATTTGCTTCATTTTGACTGCTGATTTTTTCACGGCTTCAGCGGCCGTGGCTTCTGCGATAGCTTCGGTGACTGTTATATTGGGTTTATTCAGCAGTTTGCTCTGTATGTTAGAGTCTCTTAAACCCAATATTACTCGATCCCGCATCGCTTCATCTAAGTTCAAAAACTCGCATGCTCCCCCTATTTGTCGGAGGGCTGCCACAAAATCAGCGATGGTTTCGCCTTCTTTCTGGTCTCTCAGATAAAACTCATGCCGCTTGATTAGATTTGACACCACCGGTGCATAGTGGGCCTTTAGTGTTCTTTGGAGCTCTGTCCAAGTCAATTGTTTCACATCTCGGGACTTCACCAAAGCCTTGGCCATTTTGAAGACTGAGGGCCCACAGTGTGTCAAGAAAACAGCTCTCTTACGCTGGTCTGAGATTTCCTCCATTTCATTGCTCTCCAGATACATCTGGAAATGGTCTACATAGGATCCCCAATCTTCTTCATTGGGATTGAAGGGTGCGGGCGGCGCGTTGTTTCCAGCCATTGTTTTTCGTGTGGTTTTTTTTAAATCAGTCGCCGCATGCTCAGTCTCACATTTAGGACGATCCCACCTTCGTCGCCAGTGTTCTGTCTGGAAAAACACGAGGTAGACTGGGTTCCAACAACAAAGTCTTTATTAAGTAACACAGTTGGGAAAATGGAACAATTGGCTCAGGCTGCGGCAGCCTTTTATATGTTTTTCTCTGCCGGCTTTAGCCAATGACAGGTATTTGATATTTGCCGCCTTTTTAGCTGCTATGTGGATTGGTTCCTATTGAACCAATCCCCATTCGAGTTCTTTAGCCAATCAGAATTCAGTCTTTAGGAGTCTACTATTTTTATACAGAACAGTAAGTGAAGAGAAGGCTGTTTGGCCTAGTGAGGTGGGAATCAGGCCTTAAACCTGGTGAGGACCAAGTGGGAATAGGAAAAGTCTATTGAGATCTCAGGTGCAGGAAGTGAGGCATGAGGCATCTCAGGAGGGAGAAGGCCTTGGGGGAGCCAGGGCAGGCCAGCCTAGACTTGTGCTAAGACTCCAATGACTTCCCTTATCCAGGAGACATCCCACACTTCATTTAATGATCTGCATGTTCATTTAACATTTCACTGGGAAGAGCGGGGTTTGTGGTTGTCAGGTGACACATTTCACCTCACGACTGCAGTGACATGTGATCATAATGGACAGGTTCCATTATAGTCATATCTCAAGGTGTACCTGTAGTGCACATTCAAATGGGAATATGTATGTTTGTATGTGAATGAAATGAAGTTTGTATGTGAATGAAATATTCTATCACCATGCTTCTCTAGTACTGTACAATACAAATGCAATTAAATGTAGTTAATGTAAGTGCATGCTGTTGTGTTCTGCTGACCAGTGCTGAGGAAATTTTTAGTGTAATATATGAAAACAAAAACTAATAAATATTCACATTGTACACTGACATTGGGAAGGGGGTATGTGAGCAAATGCGCATGGGATATTGCATGACTGTCCAGATTGCATCTGAAATATATTTTCAGATTAAGTCAGCCTCAGTTTTTTCTTGAGAAAATACAAATTGTCTTGGCCCAATTTCATATAACTGCAATTAAAATAAATAAGATGCTAGTTGTATAGCTTAAAAAGTTCAGTAGGAATTATTTGACCCAATGAAACATCTGAGACTTGAAATCAAAGAGATTAAACTTCATGAATTTCATGATAAAACTATCTTGAATATCTCTGGAAACTAGCCTTCAAAGATCATTTCAGTTAGGATTTATGAGTTGGAAGAAAAGCAAAAGGTGAAGGCAGAAAGATGTCAAAGCATCTGACTTAATATTTTATCATGTAACAAACATGGCATTTAACTGATTTCAAAAATGAGGGATGGAAACTTAACAGATAGAATAATAAATTGTAAAGCCATAAATGTAGGAAGGGCCTAGGATTTGGAGTATAAAATATACATTCAGATGTAGATGTAATCATACAGTAGTGACAATATAATATTATCATTTTGGGGGAGGTCCTTGGTGTTTTCTGAGTTTAGTTGTTTTCTTGCAGCTAAGTAGTGTTGATGTGTTACCTAGCTTGGTAATGAAATGTCAACAAGAAAACAGCCAAGCTCAGAGTGGACCAAGTTCAATCTGAGCTACAAATATTTTCTTCTGCCAATACTATCATTTTTACACTTCTGACAGCAGATCAGGAATGGATGATGGAACAATTGCTGTTGTGAATACTGAAGGCAGCAGCACAATTTTGAGTGTAACTCCAAATCCAGACCTCCAGGGGTTGCTAAATTTGATTTCCATTGATAATTGTTGTGTGATTTTGTTGTCAGCACATTCAACCATGTAATGAACAATGTATTTAATAAGAATATTTCATTCATTCAGATCTAGGATGTCTTATTTTTGTGTTCCCTTTATTTTTTTGAGCAGTGTAAAAAGGGTACATTCACATGTAGCAATTGTGTTATTCTCAGTTTGGTGGGCACCCCTGTAAACTTGTTATATAGCCAATTAAACCTACTACAGCAGAAATGAAAGCGGTTTACCTCAGAAAAGCTGGGGTTTAGGATAAGTGATTTCCAAATCACATGATTCTTGTTTCATCCTGCTTTTCAGTTCTTAAATTTTTCTTTCTCCATCTAGAAAACAAATTGTCACAATTTTATGCTATTCTTTTATTGTTGTCATTTTAATCCACTAGAATATTAGAAAGAAATTGTGTTAAAGGGTTGATGAGATTAAGGCCCTGTCACACTGTCCAACGGATGCAAAACGTTAGTAAAAAGGACACAACGGACAAGAAAAATGTTCCATCCGTTGTTATCCGCTCTCAAAAGGGGCGAAAATTTGCATAACCAGAGCGGAATACACGGAAAGGAACAGACGGGGGGAGGATGCAGGGCGGATGGAAAACAGATGCAGAGTGGAAGCCTAGTGGATGGAAGCGGATGGGAGCGGATGGCACATCTGCTAGCCTTCCGGGGTACCTCAGCAAAGCGGATGCGGAACGGATATAGCGGATGCAGAGCAGACGTGGAACGTATGAAGTGGATGCACAGCGGATGCACAGCGGATGAAGCGGATGCAGAGCGGAAGCCTAATGGATGCCTGGCGTTAATTGCGCATGTGGGGGGGATGCATTGCGTAAGCCCCGCGGATATAAAGGGAAGCAGCTCAGAAGTAGGTCACCATTCGGAGGAAAGACCTGCTGCCGGACGCATTGACTGCCTTGCCTGCCCTGCCTGCATGCCTGCCTGCAAGCCTTGCTACAAGCCTTCCTGCAAGCCTGCCTCCCAGCCTCCTGGCCAGCCTCCCTGCCAGCCTTGCTGCCAGCCTGCCTTCCAGCCTCCCTGCCAGCCAGTCTGCCTGCCAGCCTTGGTGCCTGCCTGCCTGCAAGCCTTGGTGCTTGCCTGCCTGCCAGCCTTCCTGCCAGCCTTGGTGCCTGCCTGCTTGCCAGCCTTCCTGCCAGACTTGGTGCCTGGCTGCCTGCCAGCCTTCCTGCCAGCCTTGGTGCCTGCCAGCCTCCCTGCAAGCCTCCCTGCAAGCCAGCAACCCCACAACCATGGGGAAGAAGAGAAAGCAGCAACATGCCGCCATCCCTGGCAAGAGGGACAGGGCCACCCTCCCGCCCCCTGGACCTCACTCTGCTTCTGCTGGGGCTTCTGCTGGGGCTTCTGCTGGGGCTTCTGCTGGGGCTTCTGCTGGGGCTTCTGCTGATTCTGCTTCTGGAGGAGCTGATGCTGCTGCTTCTGGTGGTGGTGCTTCTGCTGGTGCTTACTCTGCTGATGCTGCTCCTGGCGGTGATGCTGCTCCTGGCGGTGATGCTTCTGCTGGTGGTTACTCTGCTGATGCTGCTCCTGGCAGTGGTGCTTCAGCTGGTGCTTACTCTGCTAAAGCTGCTCCTGGCGGTGGTGCTTCTACTCGTGCTTACTCTGCTGAAGCTGCTCCTGGCGGTGGTGCTTCTGCTGGTGCGTACCCTGCTGAAGCTGCTCCTCCTCCTGCTGGTCCTGCTCATCCTGCTCATACTCCTGGACTTGCTCGTCCTGTTCGTGCTCCTGGTTTTGCTCGTCCTGCTCATCCTGCTCGTGCTCCTGGTCCTACTCATGCTCCTGGTTTTGCTGGCGCTGCTGGTGCTTACTCTGCTGCTACTGATCCTGGTCCTGCTGGTCCTGCTGCTGCTGCTGATGCTGCTGATGCTGATGATGCTGCTGCTGCTGCTGCTGCTGATGATGATGATGATGATTATGACCCTGCTGGTGATGATGATGATGATGATGATGATGATGATGATGATGATGATCCTGCTGGTGCTGCTGCTGTTGGTGGTGTGGAGGAGCAGCCCCTACTACCTGGGAGCCCCTCTGATGAGGGCCCATCTGGTCCTGCCAAAGGGAGGAAGAGGCATATGCAGGGACGGGAGAGGAGGCAATACTCCATTGAGGAGGAACATGAGGATGAGGTGCTGGAGTGGCTGAGAGAGAATGACTATCTGTGGTGGAAGGTACACCGTCTCTACAGGGACACCAAGCAGAAGCATGCTGCTTGGAGAGAGAAGGCGGACAGTCTGGGCTACACTTCGGAGGTACTCCTCGGCTGGTGGAAGCACATGCACACCTGGTACGGGAAGCTGCACCTGAAGAAATCTGGCCAGGCCACGGTTAAGCTGACGGACAGAGAGACCTACATCATGGCCAGGTGCAGCTTCCTGGAGGGTGAGATCTGCCACCGAGGAGCACCAGCAGCCCCTCTCACTACCCTCTCTCTCTGGCAGCTTGCTGAGAGCCAGTCCTCTTCCGGCCGAGAGTCAGCTCCTGTCTCCAGGCAGGTTTCTGTGGAGTGTGCCATGGCGGAGAACCCGTGGACAGATGTTTTAACCATGGTGGAGCACATGGAGGACTCCCTGGTGTGGTGGGAGAAAGGAGACGGCACTTCCACCACAGCCCTACCCGCATCCACCCCCAGCTCCACCTTCACATAAAGGAAGAGAGCCAGACCAGAGGGGCAGAGCCACACTGTCCTGCTGGAGATCAGGGACACCATCTGGAGCAGCATAGATCTCCTCTCTCAGCTGGTCCACACTGACTCCTCATCCTCCGACCGCAAGCCCTTCCTCACCTATGTCAACCAGACCCTCACGGACATGGCGGAACCCCAGTACCAGGGGTTAAGGACCGGATCACTGAGCTGCTTCACAACCCTCCAGACCCAGAGGAACCTGCTCCCACCCAGTCCAGGTCTGCTCTTCCACCCCAGGTGATGTCCCTCCCATTCCAAGGCTTTCCACAGGCCCTCACCTACCAGGGCTACGGCTACCAGGAGATCCAGCAGCACAGGCAGCAGCCCTTCCCAGTCCAGGCACAGAGTCATCGGAACCATTGCCACTGGTTCCACTGATGCAACCGATGCCACCCATGACACTGATGCCACCGACGCCACTGATGCCACCCACGCCACTGATGCCACCAAGGCCAACGATGCCACCCACGACACTGATGCCACCCACACCACCGATGCCACCAACGCCAGTCCTCACCCAGCTGCAGACCAGACAGCCCCACTACATTGCTCCTTCCTCCACCCCACAGCCAAGCCCGGCCTCAGTACATCTGTCGTCGGTACTGGGGCTGACACCCCATGGCATGGAGGAAGGAGCTCTCAACATCATGGATCTGAGCCAGCTGTCTGAGAGCTTTCTCAACACACCGTCACCTGTTGTCCTCTCAGGGTCAGGAACCCCAGTGGGGCTTCAATCCAGCACTCCAGCACCAGCCACCTCCACAGCACCTGGACCCTTCATCCCTGAGACTGGGCACACCTCCGAGTGACCAAGAGGAGTGCCAGAGACTGGCTGGCTGGCTACCTGTGGACTTTATTTGGCACTTGCCTTGGGTCATTTTTCTTTTACAGCTTGTTGTTAATAAAGTCTATCTTTGATTCAAACACTTGCTTCATTTCTTTTTTTTAAATAAAGTATTGGTGGAAACTTTTAGAAATGGTTTAAGCCTTTGCATGCTTGTGGGATGGGTTAAGATAGCAGTGGGGTGGGCAGGGATACCTGTCAGATGGGCAGGGATACCTTTGGGATGGGTTAGGATACCTGTGGGATGGGTTAAGATAGCAGTGGGATGGGCAGGGATACCTGTGGAATGAGCAGGGATACCTTTGGGATGGCTAATAGCTGTGGGAAAGATAAACCTCCAGTGCAAGCATAGTGGGACTGTATGGTCCACCCTCCCAGGTGCCACACCTATGGCCCTTTATTATCAATAATAATGTAATAATCATCCACACATGTCAACATAAACACAACTCTTTATTAAACGCCCTGTTCATTGTAGGCCCACCCAACATACATGGCCCAATATCATCAGTGTGATGAGACAGGCTGAAGGAAGCATCCATTAAGCATCTAGTATCCTGTCTTGCCACTCCACTGCTCCAGCTGGAGAGTTGCACCAGTGTTTCAGGAGGTTGCACTGCTTATTCCCTTCACATGAGGCTCTGTTGGGGCCTTGCACATCCTGAGTGTCTATCAGGTTTTGCCCTTGCCTCCATTCCCCAGGCTCCATGTCCCCATTGCCTTGTTGGAGGTCCATGAGCCTGTTCTGCAAGACAGGGTAGTGGGTGCGCATGAGATTGTGCAGGATGCAGAAAGCAACCAAGTTCGTCCTCACGGTCTGTGGGCGATGCTGCATGGTGGTGAGAAGTACCTGGAACCTGTTGGCCAGGATGCCAAAGGCTTTCTCCACCACCCGCCTTGCCCTGGACAGCCTGTAGTTGAAGATCCTCTCTTCATGGGTGAGGAGTCTGGAGGTGTAGGGCTTCATGAGGTAGGTTCTGAGGGAGAAGGCATCATCCCCCATGATGAAGTAGGGCACATCTTGCGTGTCGTTGGGCAGTGGGTCTGGATCTGGGAAGCCCACGATGAGGTTGCGTTCCAGCCCCTCCTTGAGGTCACTGGCATTGTATACCTGGGCATCTGAAGCTGACCCGTTGCCTGAAGCATCGATGTACATGAACTTGTAGTCAGCATCGACCATGGCGAAGAGGATGATGCTGAAGAAGCCCTTGTAGTTGAAATAAGTGGACCCCGACTTGGCTGGTGCTTTGCAGGCCACGTGCTTCCCATCTATGGCTCCAATGGTGTGTGGTACGTTCCACCTCTGATACCACTGCTCTGCAACATTCTTCCAGCCTTGTTCAGTGGTGGGGCACTGGAGGAGCTCCTCCAGGAATTCTTCGATGATGGACTGCACCACTTCTCTGACCACAATGCTGATGGTGTTGTGTGGCACCCTCCAGCCGTACTGCATGCTCCTGTAGGTGGTCCCTGAGGCCAGGTGGAACAGAGTGAGTGCCACCTTGAGCCCAGGTTCCAGGCTGGGCCGGAAGTTGGTGTTTGCCTTGGTCAACCTGGGTGTCAGCCACTGCACAACTTCGTCAAACATGGCTGGAGGCATCCTCATGAAGTTTTGGAATGCACGAGTGTCTTCGTTCCTGAGCTCCACCATCAGCTTGTTGTACAGTCCGTCCTCTGCTCTTCTGGTGATCCATCTTCGGACCCAGACGCTTCTTGGCCGCCTCCTTTTCTTCCCATAGTAGAGTTCACAGAGCCTGTAGATGGCTTCGCACTGTTGCAGAAAGATGGTGGCTTCCAAAAGGACTTTGTTACGATCCATGGTGGACATGACTGGATGCTGTGGAAGAGGAAGAGTCAGATGAAGGCTGCAGAGGTCTGCACAGCAGGCCTGCTGCTCTGAAAGTGTGATGCAGGTGAGTTGCTCCCCCTTTTTATAGGCAGTATAGGTTTTCCACTATGTGTCCCTTTGCATTATCTAGGCATCCTCTAGACATCCTTAATATCCGAGATAGGTCCCCTCTGCGAACATTTTTTCCATTTTAAATGCTTTCTTTGCGAGCTGCATCCACTTTCATTCTTTCTCCATCTGTTCTGCATCTGTTCCGCGTCCGTTCCGCATCCGTTCCGCTTCCTCCCTGCGTCCGTTTACTGCTGGAGCGGATTGAGTTGCGTGGATGTGTAGCGGATGCCTAGCGGATATAGCAGATGCGTAACGGATGCAGAACAGATGCCTCACGGATGCCTAGCGGATGCCTAGCGGATGCAGAACGGACGCATTGGATACATTTTCCGTGCAAAAGTTTTGAGAAGCTCAAAACCCTCTGAGCGGATGAAACGTCAATAGACGGATGCTGGATGGATAGAGAGGAAGCAAAACGTATGCAGTGAGTACAAAACGGAAGCATTGTGTTAACCAATGGATGGCAAGTGTTTTTCTCTGTTTTACATCCTCTTTCCATCCGTTGGTGCAGTGTGACAGGGGCTTTAATGGTTGTCTAAAAGCTGGAAAGAATTTAACCAGATTTGGTCTGGCAGAAGAAGCTGACATAACAAAAATTATGTTAAAACTGGCCAAGATTCAATAAGGGGCAGAACTAAACACATTTCAGAAAAAAATGACTCCATTTGGTTTGGAATCATTTTTCAACTTCATCATAGATACTTCATCACTATCACAGAGTGAAATAGGAATTCTTGCTTTTGATAATAGAACATTAAAATAGAACTTTGTTGAATATATTTAGCTTAACGAGAACAAAATATATTTAGTGTATAAATTAAAGTGAGAAATTACCACTTTTAGAGGTAATAGAGGATTGTTTAAGCTAACTTATTAATTAATACTAACCAAATAATATAAAGTGCTAAATAATATTGTCATTAACTACAAGTTAATTATATTACATTATTTAAAATGGATATAAGATTGTGATATAATCTAATCAAAGTATAGTATTTAAAGTGGATATAAGACTGTGATATAAACAAACGATACATTGAACAGTTTTGATCATAATACTAAATATTAAAAGTAGGGAATAATTGAAAGATTGGAAAGAGATGTATAAAATATTATTGAGAAGCAGGAGTAATGAGGTGAAAGTTAAGTGGATGGTAGAGTGGACTAAGCTATATAAATTAATAAAAATGACAACAGTTACATGCACGGGAAAGAAAATACCATCAAACCCCTCTTTGGCATCAGCATTACCTTTGGGACAGAGATCAATAGATACGAAGTTGGGAGCTGAAAAAGCAAGTAACCCAGCCAATACACAAATGATACAGACGACACTTTTGACAATCCAAGAAACAATGCTTAAGATGCAAGAGACTATCAATAAAAGCCATGAAGTAATGAGAAACAACATGTACAAATTAGAGAACAAAATAGGTGAAGTTCAACAAATAATAGAAAAAAATGAACAAAGAATTACAGTGGTTGGAACTAGAATGGAGCAGACTGAAAAAAATGGAAGTAGTAGACTACTTGGAGTGAGTAACATCATTATCCTTGAAGAAATAGGAACAAGGATATTATTTTACATAAGACAGTATCTCATATCATATCATATCTCAGAAAAAAACTGCCCTGTAATCTGTAACTCTTACACTGCAAAAACATATGGACTACACAACTTGATCAGGGCAAAACAATAGACGCAATCTACATAGACTTCTGTAAAGCCTTTGATTCAGTGGTACACGACAAACTACTCCTAAAACTAAAATCTTATTGCATCTCTGGACAACTGCATAACTGGATAGAAGCATTCCTGTCAAACAGACAACAAATGGTCAAAATTGGGAGTGTCCTATCAAATTCTGTACCTGTCAATAGTGATGTCCCCCAAGGCAATGTTCTAAGACCAACTCTCTTCATACTCTACATAAATGACCTTTGTGATCATATTAAGAGCAACTGCGTTCTCTTCACTGATGATGTAAAGCTGTTCAATACCACAGATAATACTGCTACCCTTCAAAAAGATCTTGACTATGTATCAGAATGGTCAAACAAATGGCAACTTCAAATCTCAACAAATAAATGCCCTGTCTCACATATTGGCAAAAAAAATCAGAAAATAAAATACAAGCTGATAGTTAAGACCTTGTTGATGATCCAAGCTCTGTAAAAGACCTTGGGATACTCATCTCTAATGACCTAAGTGCTAGAGCCCACTGTAACTGCATAGCCAAAAAGGCATTGAGAGTTGTTAACCTAATTCAATAATTCACCTATTTCTTTCTCCCTTCCCTTCCCTACCTTTCTTTCTTCCTACCTTCCCTCCCTCCCTCTTCCTTCCTTCCTTCCTTCCTTCCTTCCTTCCTTCCTTCCTTCCTTCCTT
>BLBF01000022.1:19869940-19886679 GCA_015471245.1 Laticauda colubrina | reverse complement strand
CTTTCTTTCTTTCTTTCTTTCTTTCTTTCTTTCTTTCTTTCTTTCTTTCTTTCTCTTCATCTCTTCATTTTTTTCCTTTCTTTCTCCCTTGATGGCTTACTTTCTCCCAAAAAAGCTTCCCTGGAGCCTCCTGGAAGCCAATGGGGCATGGGGGGACAGTATTGGATACCCCCCATGTGCCCCATTTTGGACCTAGAAAGCCTCCTTGGAGCTTCCTGGCAGGATGTGGGGGGTTGGTGCTGGACCTCCCCTCAGTGCTCCATTTTGGGCCTAGAAAGCCTCCCTGGAGCTTCCTGGCAGGGTGTGGGGGGTTGGCGCTAAACCTCCCCTCAGTGCTCCATTTTGGGCCGAGAAAGCCTTCCTGGATCCTCTTGGAAGGCAAAATTGGGGGCGGGGGGGCAACAGCACACCACATGCCCCGTTTTGGGGATAGAAAGCTTCCCTGGAGCTCCTGGAAGCCAAAACAAGACACAGGGAGGCAGAGCCACACATACATCTGCACCCCATTTTTGCTCCCGGAAAGCCTCCCTACATTTACCTGGGAGCCAGATGGATCTCATGGGGGCTTTTGGGAGGGGCAGGGTGGGATGTACAGGGCCAGCTGGTAGTTGGAACTACTGATATGCTGAACTGAATGTCAAATTAACATCTGGTTCTCCCAAATTGGCCCAAATCGGCCAAATCCCACCCCTGGTTTACTGACCAGAGAATTTCTTCAGGCATATTTTCCTTGTCTATTTCCTAGCCCAAGTTATTGAAGAGAGGTTTGATGTTCATACAAAAAAGTTGGTGATATAATTTCCTCCATGTAGATGTTCTAAAATGTTGGCAATAGACAGATCTATCTCAGTGAATTATAGAATAATATCTAAATTTCTGATTCTCTTTTTTACCTTTTACTTTTTTCAGTAAAACATTTGAAGAAACAGAATTAATAACAACAACAAAGAAGATAAATAGACTTTGTGGGTAAATTTTAAAATATCAGTTGACGAACATAAAGTTTGCAATTATACCAAATTATAAATGAAATTATTTCATTAAAGGCTTCTGATTCTCAGTGATTTGTAGAGACATTAAAACAATTCTTTATCCCCACCCAAGCAATGTTCCTAAATTATATGGATATCATCAAGAAACCCTGGATATACACATAGATGACATTTTGATTCAAGAAATTAATTGAAAGATTCAACCCGCCCTACTGTGCTGGGTAGAATGGATATTTATTTTAGGAATGAGAGCTGTCCCCTTAAGGGATTGCTTCATGGAAAATGTCATTAATGCTTCATGGGAAATGTAGTTTATGTCATGTGATCATATCTGTACTCTTGATTGGCCACTGGGTTAATCTCCAGTTGGGCTTGGGGAGTTTATGCATTCCTGCATAAACCTAGGCAGAGAACCCCACCTTTGCTGTTCTTGAAGAATTTGTTGCCCAACAAGTGGACAAAGCCTCAGCATGAGAGGAAAATGGCTCTCAACTGAAAAATCAGAACCCTGGTTTGACCAAGAGTCTGTTGCAAACTGCAAAAAGAAAAACATTTGTGTCTATACATAAAACAGAAGTCGCTACTTTACCCACAAAATTGCAGTTGAGCAACCCAAAGAGAAAGCTCAACATAAACCACTAAAAACAAAGAAAGATCGGATTTGCCCACTCCAAAAGTCCTGCACATGTTGAACAAATGCAGAGAATTTGGAAAGAATTTCCTGGCCAAAAGGAAGGCTTTGATTAGGGAGTACAAAGTCTGGTACAAGTGTTGCAAGTCTGCGGAACACATGACCAAAGCCCGCACAGCTAAGGTGCAATGCCATCTATGCAAAAGTGATAAGCACCTTGCATTCAGACTCTGAATCACCACAACAGACAACTTCTAACCCTTTTCTGACTGAAGGGCTTCAGTGTGGCACCAAAGCACATGAAGAGACAGCAGCAATGGTCCATTGCACGGAAGTTTGTGGTGATTCGTCATTCACTCACTCATGCCACCAAATCTGTTTAGCTAAAATTTATCCTGATGGATGCCCAGAAGAAGCCATGAAGATGTATGTGATACTGGATCTTCAGAGCAACTACTTGTTGATCAGGTCAGCATTCTTTGACTTCTTTGACATCCAAAAGGAAGAAGTGCACTTCACAATATCAGTGTGCACTGTGCCACAGTGCATGGCGGGGAGGAAAGTTAATGGACTCTAATAGTGTCATTCTCAGTGCCACCATTGTTAGAATGGGATGGCCTACCAGATAACCACAGCCAGATTACAATATCAGAAGTAGCAAGCAACATATCTCACCTGAGACACATGGATACTCACTTCCCTGTTCTAAATCCTGAAGCTGAAATCTTGCTCTTGTTGGGAGTGGATGTCCCTGATGCCTTAGCCAGCACTGAAGTAGTCAGAGGCCCAAGAGACTCCCCAGACCTTGGATGGGGATCTCGGGAATAGTCTGCATCAATCAGCTGCAGACCCCAAGCCAGGTAAATGTCTTTGCAATGTCCATTCTCAGTAATGAAAGAGCATCCCACCTGAAACCATGCCAAGCACACTTCACGCTTTTGATGCTTTCAATGCTTTTGACAATCAACCCTGTTTTAGGAGCAACACTGTTCCAGGCAGCACAGAAGACAATGACTTGGCCTTGTTAATAGAGGACAAAGAATTTCTGCAGCTCATGGATAAGGAACTTCAGCAGGATGACATTGGAAGCTGGGTAGTTCCACCACCCTTTTGCATACCCAGGCAGTGCCTGCCAAACAACCATGCGCAAGCTCTCTCTCATCTCTTCAGTTTGAGATGAATCATGAACCCGAAGCCAGAAATGAAAGCTCACCTGGTGGAGTTCATGGACAAGATGGTTCAGAAAGGACACGCCATGCTTAGTCAGTCCTCTTCCTAAGCCCAGTACTCTTCAATATCTTCATAAACAACTTAGATGAGGGAATAGAAGAGGAACTTACCAAATTTGTAGATGATACTAAGCTGGCAGGAATAGCTAACACCCAAAAAGATCCAGATGGATCTTGACAGATTAGAACACTGGGCCATATCTAACAAAATGAAATTCAATGTAGAGAAAAGTAAAGTCCGACACTTAGGCAAGAAAAATCAAAAGTGCACATATAGACTGGGTGAAACTAGGCTCAATAGCAGTAACTGTGAGAAGATCTTGGAGTCTTAGTGGACAACCAGCTAAATATGAGCCAGCAGTGTGCAGCAGCAGCCAAAAAAGCTAATGCAATCCTAAATTGCATTAACAGAGGGATACAACTGAGATCAAGTGAGGTACAAATACCACTCTATGAAGCCTTAGTAAGACCACACCTAGAGTACTGCATCCAGTTTTATTCACCACATTATAAAAAATATGTTGAGACTCTAGAAAAAGTACAGAGAAAAGCAACCAGGATGATTAGGGTACTGGAGGCTAAAACATACAATGAACAGTTGCAGGAACTGGGCTTGGCTAATCTAATAAAGAGAAGGACCAGGGGAGACATGATAGAGGTCTTCCAATATCTGAGGGGCCTCCACAGGTCAAGTTATTTTCTAAAGCGCCTGTAGGCCAGACAAGGAATAATGGATGGAAACTGAACAAGGAGAGATTTAACCTGGAAATAAGGAGAAACTTTCTGATAGTGAGAACAATCAACCAATGACACACCTTGCCCTCAGAAGTTGTGGGAGCACCATCACTTGAGACTTTCAAGAAGAGATTGGACTGCATTCTTCAGAAATGGTGTAGGGTCTCCCACTTGGGTGGGGGATTGGACTAGGTGTCCTACAAGTTCCCTTCCAATTCTGATTATCTGTTATCTGCTTGCTCCACCCCTGGGAAGGATGAGGAATGCTGGTACCTGCCATTCTTTAGAGCGTACCATCCTCAAAAACCAGGCCAGATATAAATAGTCTGTTGTGCCAGCGCACAATTCCAAGGCCTTTCTCTGAACAAAGTCCTTCTCACAGGGCCTGATCTCATCATGCTCATCTGCTTCAGAAAGGAAGCCATAGCTGTCATGGCTGGCATCCATGTTTTATTCCATCATCATCAAGGAAGACCATTGCAACTACCTATGCTTCCTATGGTTCAGTGATGAACAGCATAACCAACAGATAGAGGAATACAGGATGCAAGTACATGTCTTCAGGAATGGTTCTTCTCCTGCAATCGCCAACTATTGCTGCAATACACTGCTCACATGGGTGAAGCCAATATGGTGCAGATGCCAGATGCTTCATGGAACAGGACTTCTAAGTGGATGATGGCCTGAAATCTATATCCACCCCAGCAGAAGCCATAGACTTATTGAAAAGAACATGCCAGATGTTGATGACAGCCAATCTCAGGCTACATAAAATTGCATCCAACAGTGAAGAAATGTTAGAAGTCTTGAATCCTGAGGACCATGGCAAGGGACTATGGGATTTTGATTTTGGCACTGACACCTCCCTCATCCAACGCAATCTTGGTCTATGTTGGGGCTTGAAGAAGGATGTCTTCACCTTCAGAGCCCCAGCGCAGAAGACCAACTTCACAAGGAGAGGAGTTCTGTCAATGGTGAACAGCCTATTTGACCCTCTAGGATTTGCAGCGCCTGTGACAATCCAAGGGAGGTTCCTTCTGCATGCTCTATCCCAAAACACCAAAGACTGGGACGAGCCACTCCAACTAGAGCAAAGGCAGAATGTGAGACGTGGCATGCCTTCCTAATTTGTCTCCAAAGAATCCATGTGCAGTACATATATGTTCCTATCTTGCTCACTGCCACAACGAAGAAAGAGTTGCATGTCTTCTCAGATGCGTCAACAAAAGCAATAGCAGCCATGCAATACATCAGAGTCTACAGCGAGGAGACCGACATTCATATTGGTTTTGCCATGGGAAAGTCGAAACTAGCACTACAACAAGGTCATACCATACCAAGATTGGAACTCTGCGGTGCTGTACTGGCCATAGAACTCACAGACTTGATTGAGGAAATGATAGACCTTAAACTACAAGCCATCGCATTCTATACAGATAGCAAGGTGGTGTTGGGCTACATCCACAGTGAAAGCAGACATTTCTATATCTGTATAAGCAATAGAGTGGAAGGAACCAGAAGATCTTCAAAATCTGAGCAGTGGCAGTTATGTGCCAACAAATCAGACCCCAGCAGACTTCGCCACATGATCTATCCTTGAAGTCCAGTTGGCAGAGTCGGCCTGGCTAAAGGGCCCTGAGTTCTTGGGTCACCTAAACACCCTGATGTCAGAGAGACCAGAATGCCATGAGCTTCTAGATCCAGATCAAGATGCCAACATTCGACCTCAAAAGCATGGCAAGAGGATGACCATACAGGCCATCTGCTTGTCAACAACAGTGAAGGAAAAGTGAAAACTGCCCTTGACTGCCCCCTAGAACCAGCTCACTTTGAGCATTTCTCCCGATGGAAACTTTTCATATTGGGTGTAACAATGATCGTCCATGTCATTGTCCTCGCCTAACATCGTGAGACAAGCTTCCCAGATAGATATCTCCAAGATGACAGAGGAATTCTGCAAACTGAGCAATAAGACACATACCCAGGGGAATTTGAATGTCTAAAAGCTAAGAAACCTATCCTGAAGTCAAGTCCACTTCTGAAGCTGAACCTGTTCCTCGACAGCCATGACTTGCTTCAGGTAAGGGGGTGTTTAGACAAGGCTGAAATAGCCCCAAACATCAAACACTCTATCATCCTTCCTGCCCAGCAACATGGGACTAGCCTACTGGTCTAATACCACCATGAAACCATCCACCATCAAGGCCGGCACTTTACAGAAGATGCCACATGAGCTGCTGGACTCTGAAATACTCTCTATGTGACATGTATGCTCACCACAAGTGCTTGGGGCAAACCAAAGGCATTGCCCAGTTCCTTCAAGAACTTCACTTTAAGCCTCCCAGTTCACATTTCCATTATTCTGCTCATCATGCAAGCCCAGACTGGACAAATTTTGTCCTACCTGAATGAGTTAACACAATATAAGTGAGACTAGCATCCCTTGAAGGGAAAGAAATTACCCAGAGAAGCAAAGCACCAACATCCCAAAATACCATCCCTACCCAACTACTCCAGCTGCAGGAAACCACCAACCCAGCAAGTAACATTTCCATCATTGTTAAAGATGAGATTGAATGTGAACAGAAATATCCCAATGCTATCTTAATTGGACTCGAGGACACCAATGAATCAAATGACATTGCAAAGGTTTGTGACATCATTAGCAACTTCCAGGCATCAACCATCTCTCCCAACAAAATCACTGATGTTTCCCATGATGGCCCTGAGTTCAAGAACAGTGACGGCTCGGTGGGACCATGCTTCTGCAGAGTCGTTTGCAAGAGTGAATCCAGCAAATGCAAATTTATTTCCACAATAAACACATTCGCTGGAAGCTGCACAAACCACAGGAAACTTGGTTCACAGCCCGGCCTGTTCATACTGCAATGTGCCTGTGTCTGCAAGCTCTGCTCAGAGCTCAAATGATGCCAGGACCAAGGAGAGACTGACCTGTGCATAGACTACTGTGCCAACTGTATCAAATACAAGACCAGTGGTCCATATCCCAACAGCTGCCCTCCCAACCAAAACTAGGTATGCATGCCCCCAACTTTCTCCAGGTCCACCCCTACAAGCCTAAAATGCAAACTATTAAAGCCAGAAGCCTTGCAAACAAAATCCCTGAATTCCTCCTGCTTCTAAATGAGGCCCTATTTGACTTTATTTTTGTCTGACAGACATGGCTGAATGTATCCTTTCCAGACTCTATTATTACAGTGACTATCCCGTTTTCTGGTCTGACAGTGATAATCATAGAGAGGGTGGTGTTGCCATCTTCTATAAGAAGTCCCTCGGTCTGAAAAAGATTAATGTTGCTTAGGAGTGTGCTCTTCTTGAGACATTGTCTGTGAACTGTCCCTAAATACCACACTTTGCTTTTTACTATGTTATAGAGCCCCTGATTATGACCTTAGTCATACGAACAAGCTAACTGCACTACTAACGTAATTTATATTTTTCTCTTCTAATCCTTCCAATCCTTTAATTTGTTCATCTTTCTGAATATTTCTTGTCAACGCTTCCAGCATTAGAATGAATAGCAGGGATGATAGTGGGCAACCTTGTCTTGTACCTTTCTGTATTGCAAAGCTTTGTGTCACCTCATCATTCATTATTACTTTGGCCTCTTTTTTTGAATATATTGCCTTGAACATATTTATAAATTTGTCACTGAAGTTCATATACCTCAGTTGTTGTAAATTTCCAATTTACATTATCAAATGCCTTTTGGACGTCTAAGAAAAGCAGTGCCACTTGTTTCTCACTATGTGTTTCGTGGTATTCTAATATGTCTAGTACTGCGCATGCGCAGTGGGGCTCTTCCAGGCAACCTCTCACTTGCTGGGGGAAATGGCTCTGCCTGTCACTTCTGGCACTCGTGCCATAGGTTCGCCAACACGAACCTTGGAGTACTTATCTCAAATTATCTAAGCCCCAGAGCTCACTATAACAGCATTGCCAAAAAGGCTTTAAGAGTTGTTAACCTTATTTTGCAAAGCTTCTTCTCTGGCAACATTGAATTATTAACTAGGGCATACAAAACCTTTATCAGACCAATTCTCGAATACAGCTCATCTGCCTGGAACCACACTGAATATCGGACATTAACACAATTGAGTGGATTCAGAGGTATTTCTTGAGAAAAGTACTCTACTTCTCCACTCACAATAGAATTCCCTATGCCTCCTCGAAATTCTGGGCCTGGACAATCTAGAACTGTGCTGCCTGCCGTCCAATCTAAGCATAGTACACAAAATTGTCTGTTATAGCATCTTACCTGTTAATGACTTCTTCAGCTTCAATCACAATAATACACAGGCAAACAATGGATACAAACTCAAGGTAAACTGCTCCAGACTCAATTTCAGAAAATATGACTTCAACAACAGAGTGGTCAACACCTGGAATGCCCTACCTGACTCCGTTGTTACAGCCTCAAACCCTCACAGATTCAACCTCAAACTGTCTAACTGTGGACCTCACCCCATTCCTAAGAGGTCCTTAAAGGGGGTGTGCATAAGCACACCAGCATGTCTACCATCCCTGTTTTACTGTCCCCATTTATCTTTATTTACTCTCATTGTCTTACTTATGTTCATACTTAAACTTGTTATCTCATACATGTTTGACAAACAAACAAACAATAAATAGAATAAAATAAATTTCACCCTGAAGTCAGGTCATTCTCCTTTAAATTGTTTACCAATAATTGTTCAAATATTTTATTGCTCTGTTTTTCAATTTGTGTTTGGAAAGTTTGCTTTCTTGTGTAAACCTGTGATGTGAAATTATAGCAAGTAGTTTAAATTAGCCACTTGGCTAATGCATAATGCAGTTTGATCAAAAAGAATAGAAAAGTGTTTAGCCATTGACTAAACATTTGCCAAATGTTTTAGTCAATTCAGGGTTGACTTACAAAAGAAAAAGACCTCCAATGAAAAATATAAAATCAACCAAAATAAAACTATAAAATCAATGGAACAGCTTTTCTATGGAAGTTGTGGGAGCGTCATCACTTGAGACTTTTAAGAAGAGATTGGACTGCCATTTGTCAGAAATGGTGGAGGGTCTCCTGCTTGGGTGGGGAGTTTGCACTAGATGATCTACAGGGTCCCTTCCAACTCTGTTAATCTAATATAAAATCTCACTCTTCTTTAAAACTCAACTGTTCTGTACTGTTGATTTTACTCTTGATTTGAAAGCTCACTTATAGTATTCTTGGAGCATTAACATTTTTTAATTTTTTATTTAGTGTTTTTTATGTTTAAAAATGTTAATTCTGGAGGAACTAATAGGATGCAAGTCTATTCGGCAGAGGGCATTGGTATATAGGTCTTCTATATGAAAACTTCCTTTGGGGTGGTGGTGGTCTATGAAAGCTATTTCAAAAAAAGAGTAAATAGTGATTTTACTTTTCTGAGGACAAACAAAATAAAATTTTCAATATTGCTATTTCTATCATTCATTATCTTCAGGATACTTCATTACTAGCACAGCAGTTGTATGAAATATCATTTTCTCATTTTGAATCTTTTATGTTTTATTTGATTTCAACACCACCGACAATGCTACTGCTCTTCAAATTGACCTTGATTATGTGTCTGAATGGTCAAACAATTGGCAACTCTAAATCTAGACCAACAAATGCTCTGTCCTACACATTGGTAAAAAAAAAAAAATCAGTGTAACAAATACAAACTAGATAGATATTACCTCATTGATGACCCTCACTCTGTCAAGGACCTAGGAGTACTCATATCTAATGACCTAAGTGCCAGAGCTCACTGTAAAAGCATTGCCTAAAAGGCATTAAGAGTTGTAAATCTAATCTTATGATGCTTCTCCTCTGGAAATATTGAATTGCTAACTAGGGCATACAAAACCTTTGCTAGACCAATACTCGAATACAGCTCATCTGTCTGGAATCCACATTATATATTGGACATTAATACAATTGAGCAAGTCCAAACATATTTCATGAGAAGAGTACTACACTCCTCTGCTCACAACAGAATACCCTATATCAGCAGTTGCCAACCGGTGGGCCGTGGAAAATTTTTGGTGGGCCGCAGAAGAAATGGCCCCCAAAAGCAATTAATCTGGGCCATGCAGTTCTCACACCTTCTGGCTCTCCGAGGGACCCTGGAGTCAGGACCCTGAGATGCATATGCCAACCAGCTCCTACACCCAGTGGTGGTGGCAACAGCAGTCCCCTCCCCCAACGCCCACTTTTAGCTCTCCCCATTAGTTCTCTAGCTTTAAATTGCTCCCACCTCTCTTTCCTCCCTATATTACCAAACTTGAAATTTTGGGCTTGGACAGTCTTGAACTACACCACCTATGGTTGGACTTAAGCATAGTTCACAAATTATCTGCTACAATGTCCTACCAGTCAATGGCTACTTCAGCTTCAACTGCAACAATACAAGAGCACACAACAGATACAAAGTCAATGTTAACCGTTTCAAACTTGATTACAGAAAGTACAACTTCAGCAACAGAGTGGTCAGTGCCCAGAATGCACTACCTGACTCTGTACATCCTCAAACCCCCATTCCTTTAACCTCAAATTATCCACTATTGACTTCACCCCATTCCTAAGAGGTGTGTAAGGGGCATGCACAAGTGCACCATCGTGCCTCCTGTCCCTGTCCTATTGTCCCTATTTAATCGTACCTATTTTCTGTATTCTTACTCATGTATCCTTATACCTATTATTTTGTAAGCGATTGACAAATCAAATAAATAAATATAATAAATAAAATAAATCTAGGAATTCATTATTAAGACAAAATAAATGGAGAAGAACAAGTACCATTAATGATTTATAACAAATATATGTGTGTGCAATAAAAAGCTTTTCAATTATAGTGCTTTTGTTCTACCACTGTGTTGAATATTAAGAAGTATGTCCTAATAAATATAAAAGGTGATCCTTGATATGGCTTAAAATAATATAACTGCCATACAACCAATATCTATTATAGATAACTTTGGAAAAATCCACATATACTCAAGTCTGTGCAAAGTGACTTTTTCAACAATTGTTGGGATAATGGCTGATTCATACTGATCTTCCTGTATGCATCCATTAGGTCAGCAAGATTGCAAATAATAAAATGCATGTCACAACATAAACCAAATGATTTCGGTTTGTGTAGCTGACATAAATACACACCTGTGAAACATTGGGGTTTGTTTTGTGTTGCACAATTCATGTTCTAATTATTTCAATATCATGATTTGTATCAATTGCTTTGCCTGAAAGAATGAACATAGTAAAACATAAAGTCATGTGTAACATGGTAAACTACTCTTTTACTGATGAGTACTATTGCTTCATCCAATTGGTCATCAGAGTTCATTTGTAACCTATATGTGTAACCTATATGTAACATATATGTGAGAAACTAAGATCAAAGCCAATGGCATAGAAGCAACCTGCTAACTATTCAGAAAAAGAACTTGGTTGTCTATTATGTCTAGTGGAAAGTTGCTAGTTAATAAAAAGCAACTGGCACTTTCAGTGCTTTATGGAACAGAACATAATAACCTGAGAGTTCCTATAAATGAAAGCTCCTAAGGAGCATTGTTTCCAGATATGAAATTTGTACACTGCCTTTTCCAATGACTTTAGCCTTTTTAACATTTGCCAAGGCTACTGCATCTCCTGCAGTTCCATTCATCCTGTAAAACAATTTAGAATTATGAACAATTGTTTGACTAGCTCCACTGTTAATTAACGATTGATCTTTAGTATTATAATTGCTGGCTTATGCCACAGGAATTTGTTAATCTGCTGATTTTCTTCCTTGCAAGTAATTTCTGTTTTGCAAATAATTTCTTCCTTGCAAAAAATTTTTCCTTTGCAAATAGTCCTTTTTTAGGTGTGTCTGTTATAAAGCACCACCTCTGTTGCTCGGTTGTAATCTGATCTCTTCTGCTGTTTTTCTCTTCTCTGTAGACAGCCAGCTTGTGGAAATTTCCACAGCTCTTATTTTCCTGCTCTTTGCCCCCCCTTCTCAGGAGGTTTTCCTCATGGCTACGAAAATTGTGTTTTTTTCTTCAGCGACCAGACATGCCTTTCATGCCTCCAAACACAATTCCTGCTCTGGTTTGCATTCAAATGCTGCAGAAACAATGTCCCACAAGTCATCTAGACTGTTCAAAACCAGCAGCACTTTCTGAGATTCAGGAATCTGCATTCTATGCTGTTCTAACTCCACAAACAAAGTTTGCATATTTACAAGAAGCTGCTCCAGAGATTCTCCTGGTTGCAGACTGTCTCTGTATAACTTTCTTGAGAAAAGAATAGAATAGAAGAGTATACTTTTATTGACCAAGTGTGATTGGACACACAAGGAATTTGTTTCGGTGTAAATACTCTCAGTATACAAAAAGAAAAGATGCATTCGTTAAGAATCAAGAATCATAACGTACAACACAATGATAGTCATAGGGTATAATCAACAATCAAATCATACTAGGAAACAGTCAATATAAATCGTAAGGATACAAGTGACAAACTTACAGTCCTGCAATCACAAGTGGGAAGCAGGGGTGGGATTCAAATTTTTAACAACCAGTTCTGTGGGTGTGGCTTAGGTGGTGGGTGTGGCTTGGTGGTCATATGACTGGGTGGACATGGCTTGGTGGTCATGTTATTGGCTGGTGTGGCCAACTCAATATCACTCACATTGAGACACATATCTGCTCGCCTGGCCTCTCATGACTGTGGGGAGGGCTGCAAGAGTCGTAAGTGTGAAAAATGGTTATAAGTCACTTTTTTCAGTGCCATTGTAACTTTGAATGGTCACTCCACACAAGCAAAGTACCAGCAAAGGAAGGGGGAAAAAAAACTCCAGAGAGGTTCCTGAGACAGGCAGTCTAGTCCTGTCAAGAATGTAATAAGGGTTAACAGAGAGGCAGTTTCTGTAAGCAACACCAGAATGTTTCCTTCCTGCCTTCCTTACAGGATTAGGCCAGTAATTTCTTCTAACAACTGGTTCTATGAACTGCTTAGAATGTTAACAACCGGTTCTAGCAAATATGTGTGAATTGGTAGAATCCCACCCCTGGTGGGAGGGGATGGGTGATAAGGAGTGATGAGAAGATTAACAGTAATAGTAGTGCACACTTTATAATTGCACAATATTGTATGCAGACACACTCACATGCACACTTCCTAAATTCAACCAGACCTCTTTTGCAGTCTTTAAATCAGCTACATTAATAAACTGTTCATCTTCTAAACTTAAGATGCCTCTTATCTGAAGCAGCTAATGGTGTTTGAGTTGAGTTTTCAATAATATCCCACTGTTCTTTAACTCTCAGGAAACATTCCATCTCTGCAGCCCATATAATATAATTTTTCTGACCCAAACGAGGTAGAAAGTTGTCTTTAATTTACTCAGCCATCCTGCAAGCTTACTCTGCCTGGATTCTTCTTGTAAAAACAGGCAGTCTCTCTCAGCTTAAAGCCCCTGTCACACAGCACCAACGGATGGAAGGAGGATGTAAAATGGACAGAAACACTTACCATCCGTTGGTTAACACGATGCTTCCGTTCTGTACTCATTGCGTCCGTTTTTCATCCTCTCCATCTGCAAAGCATCCGTCAACTGACATTTCATCCGCTCAAAAAGTTTTGAGCTGCACAAAACTTTTTGAGCGGAAAATGTATCCAATGTGTCCATTCTGCATCTGCAATGCATATGGGGAACATACACCCGTCGTCGTCCGTTACGCGTCTGCTATATCCGCTAGGCATCCACTGCGCATCCACGCAACTCAAATCCGCTCCAGTGGAAAATGGACACAGGGAGGAAGTGAAACGGACGCGGAACGGACACAAAGCATTAGTAGCATGGACGGAGAAAGGATGAAAGGGGATGCAGCTCGCATACAAAGCATTAAAACAGAAAAAACGTTCACAGAGGGGACGTATCTCGGCTATTTAGGATGTCTGCAGGATGTCTCGAGGATGCAAAAGGACACCGAGCAGAAAACCTATATTTCCTATAAAAAGGGGGAGGAACTCACCTGGATATCACTTTCAGTCCAGCAGCCCTGCGGTGCAAACCTCTTCAGCCTTCATCTGGCTCTTGCTCTTCCACAGCATCCAGTCATCTCCAGCATGCATCATCACACACTCCTTTTGGTAGCCACCATCATTCTACAACAGTGTGAAGCCATCTACAGGCTCATTCACCTGTTCTACGTGAAGAAAAGGAGGCGGCCAAGAAGTGTCTGGGTCTGAAGATGGATTGCCAGAAGAGCAGACTACGGACTGTATAACAAGCTAATGGTGGAGCTGAGGAACGAAGACGCTCGTGCATTCCAGAACTTCATGAGGATGCATCCAGCCATGTTTGACGAAGTTGTGGAGCAGCTGAGACCCAGGTTAACCAAGCAGAGCACCAACTTCCGGCCCAGCCTGGACCCTGGGCTCAAGGTGGCACTGACTCTGTGCCACCTGGCCTCAGGGACCATGGACAGGAGCATGCAGTACGATTGGAGGGTGCCACACAACACCATCAGCATTATGGTCAGAGAAGTGGTGCAGGCCATCATCGAAGAATACCTGGAGGAGCTCCTCCAGTGCCCCTCCACTGAAGAGAGCTGGAAGAAAATTGCAGAGCAGTGGTATCAGAAGTGGAACTTCCCCCACACTGTTGGAGCCATAGATGACAAGCACGTGGCCTGCAAAGCCCCAGCCAAGTTAGGGTCCACTTATTTCAACTACAAGGGCTTCTTCAGCATCATCCTCTTCGCCATGGTCGATGCTGATTACAAGTTCATGTACATCGATGCTTCAGGCAACGGGTCATCTTCAGATGCCCAGGTATACAACGCCAATCACCTCAAGGAGGGGCTGGAATGCAACCTCATCATGGGCTTCCCAGATCCAGACCCCCTGCCCAAGATGTGCCCTACTTCATCATGGGGGATGATGCCTTCTCCCTCAGAACCTACCTCATGAAGCCATACACTTCCAGATGCCTCACCCGTGAAGAGAGGATCTTCAACTACAGGCTGTCCAAGGCAAGGCGGGTGTGGAGAACGCCTTTGACTTCCTGGCCAACAGGTTCCAGGTACTTCTCACCACCATGCAGCATCACCCACAGACTGTGAGGAGGATCGTGGAAGCTTGCTGCATCCTGCACAATCTCATGCGCACCCGCTATCCAGTGTTGCAACAAGGCAATGGGGACATGGAGCCTGGGGAATGGAGGCAAGAGCGAAACCTGATAGACACTCAGGATGTGCAAGGCCCCAACAGAGCCTCATGTGAAGGGAAGAAGCAGCGCAACTTCCTGAAACACTGGTGCAACTCTCCAGCTGGAGCAGTGGAGTGGCAAGACAGGATGATAGATGCTGAATGGATGCTTCCTTCAGCCTGTCTCATCACACTGATGAGATTGTGCCATGTACGTTGAGTGGCCCTACAATGAACAGAGCATTTAATAAAGAGTTGTGTTTATGTTGAAATGTGTGGATCAATGATTACATTGTTATTGATAATAAAGGGCCAAAGGTATGGCACCTGGGAGGGTGGACGATACAGTCCCACTATGCTTGCACTGGAGGTTTATCTATCCCACAGCTATTACCCATCCCACAGGTATCCTAACCCATCCCACAGCTATTACCCATCCCACAGGTATCTTAACGCATCCCACAGCTATTACCCATCCCACAGGTATCCTAACCCATCCCACAGCTATTACCCATCCCAAAGATATCCCTGCCCATCCCACAGCTATTACCCATCCCACAGCTATTACCCATCCCACAGGTATCCCTGCCCATCCCACTGCTATCCTTACTCATCCCACAAGCATGCAAAGGCTTAAACCATTTCTAAAAGTTTCCACCAAGACTTTATTTACTAAAATAAATGAAGCAATTGTGTGAAACAAAGATAATCTTTATTCATAACAAACTGTAAAAGCAAAATGACCCAAGTGTCCCAAGCAAAGATAAAGTCAACAGGTATCCACCCAGTCTCTGGCACTCTTCTTAGTCACTCTGAGGTGTGCCCAGTCTCAGGGGTGAACAGTCCATGTGCTGTGGAGGAGGCTGCTGCTGGAGTGCTGGTCTGAGGTGCCATTGGGGTGCCTGGCCCCGAGAGGACAACAGGGGACGGTGTGTGGAGGAAGCTCTCAGAGAGCTGGCTCAGTCCTGTGATGTTGAGAGCCCCTTCCTCCATGACATGGGGTGTCAGTCCCAAGACCGATGACAGATATTCTGAGGCCAGGCTTGGCTGTGGGGTGGAGGAAGGAGCAGTGTAGTGAGGATGTCTGGTCTGCAGCTGAGCGAGGTGAGGTGTGGGTGGCATCTGTGGCGTGTGTGGCATCTGTGGCATGGGTGGCATCTGTGGCATAGGTGGCATCAGTGGCGTCAATGGCATCGGTGGCATTGGTGGCATCGGTGGCATCGGTGGCATCGGTGGTATCAGTGGCATTGGTGGCACCGGTGGCGTGCGATGTACCTGTGCCTGGACTGGGAAGGGCTGCCTGTGCTGCTGGAGCTCCTGATAGCCATAGCCTTGGTAGGTGAGGGCCTGTGGAAAGCCTTGGAAGGGCAGTGACATCACCTGGGGTGGAGGAGCAGACCTGGACTGGGTGGGTGGAGGTTCAGCTGGGTCTGGAGGGTTGTGAAGAAGACCAGTGATCCTGTCCTTGATCACCTGGTACTGTGATTTAGACATGTTCATGAGGGTCTGGTTGATGTAGGTGAGGAAAGACTTGCGTTTTGAGGATGGGACATCGGTGTGTACCAGCTGAGAGAGGAGATCTACGCTGCTTCTGATGGTGTCCCTGATCTCCAGCAGGACAGTATGGCTCTGCCCCTCCAGTCTGCCTCTCTGCCTGCTTTCTGTGGAGGTGGAGCTGGGTGTGGATGTGGGTTGTTTTCTGATGGAAGTGCGCTCTCCTTGCTCCCACTGCGTCAGAGGGTCCTCCACATGCTCCGCCATGGGGAGTGCAGCTGTTGGGGGGGTCTCTGTCGTGGCATGCTCCACAGCTACCTGCCTGGACAAAGGAGCTGACTCTTGGCCAGAAGAGGACTGGCTCTCTGCGGGCTGCCTGAGAGAGAGGGGCTGCTCCTCGGTGGCGGATCTCACCCTCCAAGAAGCTGCACTTGGCC
>BLBF01000022.1:19835434-19869930 GCA_015471245.1 Laticauda colubrina | reverse complement strand
CTGCTCCTCGGTGGCGGATCTCACCCTCCAAGAAGCTGCACTTGGCCATCACGTAGGTCTCCCGGTTGGTGAGCTTGACCACGGCCTGGCCAGACTTCTTGAGGTGCAACTTCCTGTACCAGGTGTGCATGTGCTTCCACCACCCCAGGAGGACATCCGAAGTGTAGCCCAGGCTCTCTGCCTTCCCTCTCCAAGCCACCTGCTTCCTCTTGGTGTCTCGATAGAGCCTGTGTCCCTTCCTCCAGAGGTACTCGTTCTCCCTCAGCCATTCGAGCACTTCCTCCTCATGTTCCTCTGTAATGGAGTACCGTCTCCTCTCCCCCTTTTCTCACACATGTCTCTTCCTCCCTCTGGCAGGGCCTTCTGGGCCCTCATCAGCAGGGCTTTGATATTCTAGGGGCTGGTCTACCACACCACCAACAGCACCAGCAGCAGCACCATGAGCACCAGCAGGACCAGCAGCACCAGCAGAAGCACCAGCACCAGGAGCAGCACCAGCAGAAGCACCAGCACCAGCAGAAGCTCCAACACCAGCAGAGTCAGCCCGAGCAGCAGAAGCCCCAGCAGAAGTAGAGTCAGCACCAGGGGGTGGGATGGTGGTCCTGTCCTTCTTGCCAGGGCTGGCAGCAGTTTGCAGAGGCTTCCTCTTCTTCCCCATGGTTGTTGGCTGAAGATGTGTCTAGCAGCAGGTCTTTCCTCTGAATGGTGACCTGCTTGTGAGCTGCTTCCCTTTATATCCATGGGGCTGACGCAATGCATCCTCCCCGCCTGTGCAGTGAATGCTTTGCATCCGATAGGCATCCAATAGGCATCCGCTAGGCGTCCATGATGCATCCGCTGTATCCGCTCGGCATATGTTCTGCATCCGCTCCTTCCGCTGCGCGTCTGCTTCTCTGTTCTCCCCCGGAAGTCCTGCGGATGTGTCATCTGCTTCTATCCGCTTCCATCGGCTAGATTTCCATTGAGCATCCACTTAACATCCTCGCTACATCCTCCCCCACGTCCGTTCCTTTCCGTTGTTGTCCATTCTGTTTATGCAAATTTGGGGCACTTTTGAGAATGGATAACAACGAATGGAAAATTTGCTTGTCCGCTGTGTCCTTTTTACATACGTTTTGCATCCGTCGGCCGATGTGACCTAGGCTTAAGCCATGTCCAGGTTACTTCTAGTTTCACTTTCCAATTCAGCTCCCATTGTTTGGTCTTTGTTACTAAGCTCTATTCCAGTTCATGAATATACTCTGACAAACAATACTTCAGATGTTATGTAAATTATCAGCAAGATAACTGGGCTGTAAACTACCGTTTACAGAGGTCGCTTATAATAATTCCATCCATAGTAGCATTGGGTTTACCCTGTCCAAAGTAGCCTCTGGTCAGGATTTTGTACCCATTCCAGAGCTTCCTCAGGAGAAGCCCCAAACCCCTTCATTGGTGGAATGGATTGAGCAACTTCAGCTTATCTGGCCTGTCACTCTTAAAGCTCATCAAGCTCATAAGAAACAGGCAGACAAGAAAAGAGCTCTGCTGAAAAACTACCAAGTTGGAGATAGATTTAAGTATCTATCTCTAAGTATTTACAGACCATACAGAAGTCAAAGAAATTGGGACCTAAGTATGTAGGTCCTTTCCCCATTGTACAGATTGTAAACCCTTTCACGATACAGTTAGAACTGCCTAAAACCCTTAGAAGGATTCACCCTGTGCTTCATGTTAGTTTGCTGAAACCATAACACACCTCTTCTCTTCGGCCAGACCAACCTACACCTCCTGTTCCCCTCCTTGTCAAAGGTGAGCAGCATTTTGAGATCAAAGAGATATTGAACTCCAGGAAATATAGGGGAAGAATTCAGTATTTAGTTGCCTGGAAACACTTTCCTCCTTCTCAGTCTAAATGGGTGAACGAGTGTGATGTCAGGGCTCCTAAACATGTGCAACTGTTTTGTTTTAAATACCTTGATATGCCTTAATGTATTATTGTAAATGATCTCATGTTTGCTTTGTTCCTATTTTGCCTATTTTCTACTTTGTTTTTTTTTTCAGGGCTAGCACGTCTACTGCAGGAGGGCCGGATGTCAGTCTCCATGATGCTTTGATGATTGCTTGCTGCCAACTGCCATAGTAATGAGGAGGGGGGGAAACAAATTTGCTTTTGGGTGTGGAAGCAAGCTGGAGAGATGATGGTTTGTGTGTGAACCAAAAGGGAGGGCTGCTGCTGCACAACTGCATGGACTTGTTTATGCCCAGTCAAGATCAACCGTCTCGGCATCCCACATGGGTGAAAACACATGAAGATGCGCCACACGTGGCACCATATGAAATGGGGATGGGCTATTCAGTGTGGGTCCCTCAGGGAGAGGGGATTGGGAGAACTTTCTATGTGTAACTTTCTTACCTACTGTCTCAGATCTTGCTTTTATTTCATTGCTATCATTTCAAACTCAGTAAAAGTACCTCTTCTCTACCAAAATGGAGTTGGGGGTTTTCTTTCTTGGGTTTGGAATGGAGGCATGTCTGACAAAAGCACATAGTTTTACAAGGATTTGTAAATAAAATCAAGTTTATTTGTAAATAAACTATCTATTTATAATTTTATTTCTTAGTTTATATATGTATTTATTTTAGCTCAAATACTGCCAGTCTGACGCATAGTGATTTACAGTAATAAATTAAAGCAAAGGCTATATCAAAGTCAAGGTCAATAAGAGACAATATAAATATAATTTAATAAAAATATTGTCAAATCCAGTCATATCTGCTTTGTGCCATGAGAGTAGAAGATCTTAAGGCTAGGTCACACTGGCCGACGGATGCAAAACGTATGCAAAAAGGACACAGCGGATGAGCAAATTTTCCATCCATTGTTATCCGCTCTCAAAAGTGCCCCAAATTTGCATAAACAGAGCGGACAACAATGGAAAGGAACGGACATGGGGAGGATGTAGCAGGGATGTAAAGCGGATGTTCATAGGAAGCCTAGTGGATGAAAGTGGATGGAAGCAGATGACACATCCACAGGGCTTCCGGGGGAGGACAGCAAAGTGGACATGTAGCTGAAGGAGCGGATGCGTAGTGGATGACGCGGATGCATCACGGACGCCTATAGGATGCATAGCGGATGCGTAGCATTCACTGTGCATGTGGGGAAGATGAATTGCGTAAGCTCCACGGATATAAAAGGATGCAGCTTGCAAGCAGTCACCATTCAGAGGAAAGAATGGTGCCAGACACATCTCCAGCCAAGAACCATGGGGAAGAAGAAGAAGCCTGTGCCTACTCCTGCCAGCCCTGGCAAGAAGGACAGAACCACCATCCCACCCCCTGGCGCTGACTCTGAAGCTGCTGGTGCTTCTGCTGCTTCTGCTCCTGCTGCTCCTGGTGTTGCTGCTGCAGGTGCTTCTCCTGCTGGTGCTGCTGGTGCTTTTCCTGCTGCTGCTACTTCTGGTGCTTCTCCTGCTGGTGCTGCTGGCACTGCTGGTGCTGCTGGCGCTGCTGGTGCTGCTGGTGCTGCTGGTGCTGCTGGTGCTTCTCCTGCTGGTGCTTCTGGTGCTTCTTCTGCTGCTGCTACTGCTTCTCCTGCTGCTGCTGCTGCTTTTCCTGCTGCTTCTCCTGCTGCTGCTGCTGTGGTGGACCAGCCCCAAGGCCCTCAAAGCCCTGCTGCTGAAGGCCCTGAAGCCTCTGCCAGAGGGAGGAAGAGGCAAGGCAAAGAGAAGGGGGAGAGGAAACAGTACTCCATTTCCGACGACCATGAGGAGGAGGTGCTGGAATGGCTGAGGGAGAACGAGTACCTGTGGAGGAAGGGCCACAGGCTCTATCGCGACACCAAGAGGAAGCAGGCAGCATGGAGAGAGAAGGTGGAGAGCCTGGGCTACACTTCAGATGTACTCCTTGAGTGGTGGAAGAACATGCACACCTGGTATGGCAAGCTGCACCTGAAGAAATCCGGGCAGGCCGCTGTCAAGCTCACGGACCGGGAGACCTATGTCATGGCCAGATGCAGCTTCCTGGAGGGTGAGATCTGCCACCGAGGAGCAGCCCCTCTGTCAACCCTCTCCTTCAGACAGCCCACAGAGAGCCACTCCTCTTCCAGCCAGGAGACAGCTACCGTGTCCAGGCAGGTGTCTCCGGAGGACCCCCAACAGAGACCCCCTCGACATCTGCTCTCCCAATGCTAGAGGACATGGAGAATCCCCTGTCTCAAATGGAGCAAGAAGAAGCAGCCACCAGAGACCAAGCCACCCCCATCTCCAGCTCCACCTCCACAGAAAGCAGGCAGAGAGGCAGACCAGAGGGACAGAGCCACATTGTCCTCTTCGAGATAAGGGACACAATAAAAGCCAGCACAGATCTCCTCTCCCAGCTGGTCCAATTTGACATACCATCCTCGAACCACAGGCCCTTCATCACGTATGTGAGCCAGACCCACATGGACATGCCCAAGGCCCAGTTCCAGGCAATAAAGGAGAGGATCAAAGCTCTTCTGCACCACCCTCCAGGCCCAGCTGAACCTGCTCCTACCCACTCCAGGTCTGCTCCTCCACCCCAGGCGATGTCACAGCCCTTCCACGGATTTTAGCAGCCCCTCGCCTACCAAGCCTACCACTACCAGGACTTCCCACAGGAGAGGCAGCCTTTCCCACTCCAGACCCAGGTTCCTCGGACGCCACAGACGCCACAGACGCCTCACCTCACCCAGCTGCAGACCAGACAGCCCCACTACACTCCTCCTTCCTCCACCCCACAGCCAAGCCCTTCCTCAGAACATCTGTCATCAGTCTTGGGCCTCACATCCCAGGTACTTGAGGAAGGGCCTCTCAATCTCATGGGACTGAGTCAGCTCTCTGAGAGCTTCCTGCACAGACCATCTCCTGTTGTAGTCTCAGGGCCAGGCACCCCAATGGCGCCTCAGACCAGCAACATCCACCTCCAGAGTCCCTGACCCTTTTACAGCTGAGACCATGGGCAAGCCTCAGAGTGACTGAGAATAGTGCCAGAGACTGAGTTGTTACCTGTTCACTTTATCTTTGCTTAAGACACTTTACTTGGGTCATTTTGCTTTTCAATAAAGTCATACAGTTTGTTTTTAATAAAGGTTATCTTAGCTTCACACACTTGGTTCATTTTTTTTACTTAATAAAGTGTTGGGGAAAACTTTGAAAAAGGGTTAAGCCTTTGCATACTTGTGGAATTGGTCAGGATAGCTGTGGGATGGATAGCTGTGGGATGGGTAAGGATAGCTGTGGGATAAGGATAGTTGTGGGATGGGTAAGGATAGTTGTGAGATAGATAAACCTCCAGTGCAAGCATAGTGGGACTGTATCGTCCACCCTCCCAGCTGCCACACCTATGGCCCTTTATTATCAATAACAATGTAATCATTGATCAACACATTTCAACATAAACAAAACACTTTATTAATGCCCTATTCGTTGTAAGGCCACTCAACATACATGGCACAATCTCATCAGTGTGATGAGACAGGCTGAAGGAAGCATCCATTAACCATCTACCATCCTGTCTTGCCACTCCACTGCTCCAGCTGGGGAGTTGCACCAGTGTTTCAGGAGGTTGTGCTGCTTCTTCCCTTCATGTGAAGCTCTGTTGGGGCCTTGCACATCCACAGTGTCTATCAGGTGTTGTCCTTGCCTCCATTCACCAGGCTCCATGTCCCCATTGCCTTGTTGATGGTCCACAAGCTTGTTCTGCAACACTGAGTAGCGGGTGCGCATGAGATTGTGCAGGATGCAGCAAGCTTCCACGATGTTCCTCATAGTCTGTGGCTCATGGTGCATGGTGGTGAGAAGTACCTGGAACCTGTTGGCCAGGATGCCAAAGGTGTTCTCCACCACCCGTCTTGCCCTGGACAACCTGTAGTTGAAGATCCTCTCTTCACGGGTGAGGTATCTGGAAGTGTAGGGCTTCATGAGGTAGGTTCTGAGGGAGAAGGCGTCATCACCCACGATGAAGTAGGGCACATCTTGTGTGTCGTTGGGTAGGGGGTCTGGATCTGTAAAACCCATGCTGAGGTTGCGTTCCAGCCCATCCTTGAGGTCACTGGCATTATATATCTGGGCATCTGAAGCTGACCCGTTGCCTGAAGCATCGATGTACATGAACTTGTATTCAGCATCAACCATGGCAAAGACGATGATGCTGAAGAAGCCCTTGTAGTTGAAATAATTGTACCCTGAGTTGGGTTGAGCTTTGCAGGCCACGTGCTCCCCATCTATGGCTCCAACGGTGTGGGGAAAGTTTCACCTCTGATACCACTGCTCTGCAACTTTCCTCCAGCCTTCTTCAGTGGTGGGACAATGGAGGAGCTCCTCCACGTATTCTTCGATGATGGCCTGCACCACTTCTCTGACTACAATGCTGATGGGGTTGTGTGGCACCCTCCAGGCATACTGCATGTTTCTGTATGTGGTTCCAGAGGCCAGGTGGTACAGAGTCAGTGCCACCTTCAGTCCAGGGTCCAGGCTGGGACGGAAGTTGGTGCTCTGCTTGGTCAACCTGGGTCTCAGCTGCTCCACAATTTCATCAAACATGGCTGGTGGCATCCTCATGAAGTGCTGGAATGCACGAGTGTCTTAATTCCTCAGCTCCACCATCAGCTTGTCATAGAGTCCAAACTCCACTCTTCTCCTGATCCATCTTTGGACCCAGACAGCTCTTGGACATCTCCTTCTCCTTGCATAGAAAAGGTGAAAGAGTCTGAAGAGGGCTTGGTTCTGGTGTTGAATGATGGTGGCTACCAAAAGGAGTGTGTGATGATCCATGGTGGACATCAATGTATGATGTGGAAGAGCAAGACCAAGGCTGAAGAGGTCTGCACACCAGGGCTACTGGACTGATAGTGAGATCCAGGTGATTTCCTCCCCCTTTTTATAGGAAATGTTGGTTTTCCGCTAGGTGTCCTTACACATACTCTAGATATCCTCCAGACACCCTAAATATCTGAGATATGTCCCATATATGAACATTTTGTCCGTTTTAATGCTTTATATCTGAGCTGCATCCACTTTCATCCTTTCTATGTCCGTGCTACTAACGCTGTGTGGACGTTCCACTTACCTTTCACTTCCTCCCTCTTTCCGTTTTCAGCTGCAGTGGATGTGAGGTGCGCAGATGGCCAGAGGATGCAGAGAGGATACATCGGACATGTAATGGATGACAACGGACGTAGAACGTTTGTTGCCTGTATGTGTCACGGATGTAGATCGTATGCGGCGGCAAGTTCATCCGCTCAGAAAGTTTTGTGCAGCACAAAACATTTTGAGCGGATGAAATAGCAGTAGATGGATGTTCAACGGATAGAGCGTATGAAAGATGTACACAGTGAGTACACAACGGATGCATCGCATTTTCCAATGGATGGCAAGGTTTTTTGTCCATTTTATATGCTCTTTGCATCCATTGGTGTAGTGTGACATGTACTTTAAATCCTTGAAATCCTATTAAACACCTAAATTTTCACTGCTGTGCAAAATGATGCCAAATGTAAAATGTTATAGCAGGAATGGGAGAGCAGGAACAGCTGTGGGGAGGAATGGGTGAGCAAAATTGAGAGAGATTACCCTGGATCCCCACTGACATAACTTCTTTGACATTGAACATAGAGTTTTCCCAGCTCACATGAGATCATTGGATAGGATTCATTTACTCAGAGAAAGTAACCTATCTGTGATGGGATTCAAATTATTTTACTACCAGTTCTGTGAGTGTGGCTTTGTGGGCATGGCAGGGGAAGGATACTGTAAAATCTCCAGTCAGAGGCAGTATTTGCTGGTTCTCTAAACTATTCAAAATGTCCACTTCTGGTTCTCCAGAACTGGTCAGAACCTGCTGAATACCACCACTGTAACCTATGCCTAGTTAAAAGATTAAAACCATCCAGAATTTATTCAGATTCTATTGACAACCAAAAAAGTACTTCAATATACATTATAATAAGACTGAAATGACTTCACTGACCAGCATACAGAGAGCTAAATTTTGCACTTGGATAGTTGTTCTCAAAGGTAGCCCTATGAATTTCACATTGCACCAGTTCCTTTTGCTGATGCCAAAAATTTGGGTTCCTGTTATCAATCTTCTCAGCTCAGATAGGATTCCAACTGGAATACGAGCTGAAGTAGGATGAAGGCCCTCCTGGCTATTGCCTTTAATTGGCCAGAATTTTTAAAGGCAGTCATAGGTCCAGGATATCATCAAAACTGAAAACCTACTTCTGAGGAATGTGCTACAATATCTAAGGTTAAAGTGGAATAGAATCAGTTGGGATTTGGCCAAACATCATCCCAGAGCATTGCAAAACTGGCCAAGAGTTCCATCTTTGGCTCAACCTGCAACAGCAGTTACTGATGTCTGCAAAAATAACAGCAAGATACATTGTGATTGATAGATAAAGGAATACAAATCTAAGCATCATCACCAAATAACATTATCTTTCCCAGAGTTTGGGGGAGGGGACAAATAAAACCTTGTGAAACTCCAGAAGGAAGATCCCGCTGAACATTAAACAAATCTCACCTTCCTATTCCAACCTCTTAAAATTGTCTTTTGGGAAGAAGTGAAGCTATTGTTAAATAACTATTCATCTGTGAAAGGCATTGGATCCATGATTTCTTTCCAATTCATTGAGAGATAATTTGTTTCTCTAAGTCTCAGTTAAGCCCAGAAATCTAGTTTGTAGTCATTGGGTAATGAATGCATTAGTATAACATAGAGGAAGAAGGGGCTAAAAGAACAAAATAACGCTTCTACTCAAGAATGAGCAACCCAGTTCTGATCTGCATCAATTAAGAAGTTAGTTGCATTAACTTCAAAAGGAAGACTTTACCACAAGAGGGCACTGCATAAGCAGAGCAGACAACAACAGAAAGGAACGGATGGGGAGAGGATGTAGCCAGAATGTAAAGCAGATGCTCCATGGAAGCCTAGCGGATGGAAGCGGATGGCACACCTGCAGGGTTTACGGAGGAGCACAGTGAAGTGGACGTGCAATGGAAGGAACGGATGCAGAGCAGATGCCAAGCGGATGAAGCGGATGCAGAGCAGAAGCCTAGCGGATGCCTAGTGGATGCAAAGCTTTCACTGCGCATGCAGGGAGGATGCATTGCATCAGCCCCGCGGATATAAAGCAGCTCGCAAGCAGGTCACCATTCAGAGGAAAGACCTGCTGCCAGACACAGCTCCAGCCAACAACCATGGGGAAGAAGAGGAAGCCTGTGCCATCTGCTGCCAGCCCTGGCAAGAAGGACAGGGCCACCATCCCACCCCCTGGCCCTGACTCTGCTTCTGCTGGGGCTTCTGCTGCTCGGGGCTGACTCTTCTGGTGCTGGAGCTTCTGCTGGCGCTTACTCTGCTGGTGCTGCTCCTGGTGCTGGTGCTTCTGCTGGTGCTTACTCTGCTGGCGCTGCTCCTGGTCCTGCTGGTCCTGCTGGTGCTCCTGGTGCTCCTGGTCCTGCTGGTCCTGCTGGTGCTCCTGGTCCTGCTGGTCCTGCTGGTCCTGCTGGTCCTGCTGGTGCTTATTCTGCTGCTGATGATCCTGGTCCTGCTGGTCCTGCTGGTGCTGCTGGTACTTACTCTGCTGATGATGATCCTGGTCCTGCTGGTCCTGCTGGTGCTGCTGGTGCTCCTGGTGCTGCTGGTGCTCCTGGTGCTGCTGGTGCTGCTGGTGCTTCTGGTCCTGCTTTTGCTGCTACTGTTGTTACTGCTGGTGGTGGTGGTGGTGTGGTGTAGCAGCCCCTAGAACCTCGAAGCCCCTCTGATGAGGGCCCAGATGGCCCTGCCAGAGGGAGGAAGAGGCATACACATGAACAGGAGAGGATGCAATACTCCATCGAAGAGGAACATGAGGATGAGGTGCTGGAATGGCTGAGGGAGAACGAGTACCTTTGGCGGAAGGGACACAGGCTCTATCAAGACACCAAAAGGAAGCAGGCTGCTTTGAGAGAGAAGGTGGAGACCCTGGGCTACACTTCAGACGTCCTCCTCGGCTGGTGGAAGCACATGCACACCTGGTACGGGAAGCTGCACCTCAAGAAATCTGGCCAGGCCACGGTCAAGCTGATGGACGGGGAGACCTACGTGATGGCCAAGTGCAGCTTCTTGGAGGGTGAGATCCACCACCTAGGAGCAGCCCCTCTGACAACCCTCTCTCTCAGGCAGCCCGCAGAGAACCAGTCCTCTTCTGGGCAAGAGTCAGCTCCTGTGTCCAGGCAGGTATCTGTGGAGCATGACACGACGGAGGCCCCCCCCGACAGCTGCACTCCCCATGGCAGAGCACGTGGAGGACCCCCTGACGCAGTGGGAGTAAGGAGAGGGCACTTTCACCAGAGACCAACCCACATTCTCCCCCAGCTCCACCTCCACAGAAAGCAGGCAGAGAGCCAGATGGGAGGGGCAGAGCCAAACTGTCCTGCTGGAGATCAGGGACACCATCAAAAGCAGCGTAGATCTCCTCTCTCAGCTGGTACACACCGACATACCATCCTCAAAACGCAAGCCCTTCCTCACCTACGTCAACCAGACCCTCCTGGACATGTCTGAATCACAGTACCAGATGATCAAGGACAGGATCACTGGTCTTCTTCACAACCTTCCAGACCCAGTTGAACCTGCTCCCACCCAGTCCAGGTCTGCTCCTCCACCCCAGGTGATGTCACTGCCATTCCAAGTCTTTCCACAGGCCCTCACCTACCAAGGCTATGGCTATCAGGAGCTCCAGCAGCACAGGCAGCCCTTCCCAGTCCAGGCACAGGTACATCGAACACCACCGGTGCCACCGGTGCCACCGGTGCCACCGATGCCACTGATGCCACCGATCCCACCGACGCCACAGATGTCACCCATGCCACAGATGCCACCCATGCCACAGATGCCACCCACACCTCACCTCACTCAGCTGCAGACCAGACATCCCCACTACACTCCTCCTTCCTCCACCCCACAGCCAAGTCCAGCCTCAGAACATCTGTCATCAGTCTTAGGATGGACACCCCATGTCCTAGAGGAAGGGGCTCTCAACATCACAGGACTGAGCCAGCTCTCTGAGAGCTTCCTCCACACACCGTCCCCTGTTGTCCTCTTGGGGCCAGGCACCCCAATGATGCCTCAGACCAGCACTCCAGCAGCAGCCACCTCCACAGCACCTGGACCCTTCCCCCCTGAGACTATGGGCATGCCTCAGAATGACTGAGAAGAGTGCCAGAGACTGGGTTGTTCCCTGATGACTTTATCTTTGCTTGGGACACTTGGGTCATTTTCTTTTACAGTTTGTTATTAATAAAGATTATCTTTGCTTCACACACTTGCTTCACTTGTTTTAGTCAATAAAGTCTTGGTGGAAACTTTTAGAAATGGTTAAAGCCTTTGCATACTTGTGGGATGGGTTAAGATAGCAGTGCGATGGGCAGGGATACCTGTGGGATGGGTAATAGCTGTGGGATGGGCAGGGATACCTTTGGGATGGCTAATAGCTGTGGGATGGGTTAGGATACCTGTGGGATGGGTTATAGCTGTGGGATAGATAAACCTCCAGTGCAAGTATAGTGGGACTGTATCATCCACCCTCCCAGGTGACTTACCTTTGGCCCTTTATTATCAATAACAATGTAATCATTGATCCACACATTTCAACAGAAACACAACTCTTTATTAAATGCTCTGTTCATTGTAGGGCCACTCAACGTACATGGCACAATCTCATCAGTGTGATGAGACAGGCTCAAGGAAGCATCCATTCAGCATCTATCATCCTGTCTTACCACTCCACTGCTCCAGCTGGGGAGTTGCACCAGTGTCTCAGGAGGTTGCGCTGCTTCTTTCCTTCACATGAGGCTCTGTTGGGGCCTTGCACATCCTGAGTGTCTAGCAGGTTTCGCCCTAGCCTCCATTCACCAGGCTCCATGTCCCCATTGCCTTGTTGGAGGTCCACGAGCCTGTTCTGCAACACTGGGTAGTGGGTGCGCATGAGATTGTGCAGGATGCAGCAATCTTCCACAATCCTCCTCACGGTCTGTGGGAGATGCTGCATGGTGGTGAGAAGTACCTGGAACCTGTTGGCCAGGATGCTAAATGTATCCACCACCTGCCTTTCCCTGAACAGCCTGTAGTTGAAGATCCTCTCTTCACGGGTGAGGCATCTGGAAGTGTAGGGCTTCATGAGGTAGTTTCTGAGGAAGAAGGCATCATCCCCCATGATGAAGTAGGGCACATCTTGTGTGTCGTTGGGCAGGGGTCTGGATCTGGGAAGCCCATGATGAGGTTGAGTTCCAGCCCCTCCTTGAGGTGACTGGCGTTGTATACCTGGGCATCTGAAGATGAGCCGTTGCCTGAAGCATCAATGTATATAAACTTGTAGTCAGCATCGTCCATGGCGAAGAGGATGATGCTGAAGAAGCCCTTGTAATTGTGATTAGTGGACCCTGATTTGGCTGGAGCTTTGCAGGCCACGTGCTTGCCATCGATGGCTCCAACGGTGTGGGGGAAGTTCCACTTCTGATTCCACTGCTCTGAAACTTTCTTCCAGCTTTCTTCAGTGGAGGGGCAATGGAGGAGCTCCTCCAGGTATTCTTCGATGATGGCCTGCACCACTTCTCTGACCACAATGCTGATGGTGTTGTGTGGCACCCTCCAGCCGTACTGCATGCTCCTGTACATGGTCCTGAGGCCAGGTGGAACAGAGTCAGTGCCACCTTGAGCCCAGGGTTCAGCTAGGCCAGAAGTTGGTGCTCTGCTTGGTCAACCTGGGTCTCAACCACTCCACAACTTCATCAAACATGGCTGGTGGCATCCTCATGAAGTTCTGGAATGCACGAGGGTCTTCGTTCCTCAGCTCCACCATCAGCTTGTTATACAGTCCATACTCTGCTCTTCTGGTGATCCATCTTCAGACCCTGACACTTCTTGGCCACCTCCTTTTCTTTGCGTAGAACAGGTGAAAGAGCCTGTAGATGGCTTCGCACTGTTGTAGAATGATGGTGGCCACCAAAAGGAGTGTGTGATGATGCATGGTGGAGATGAATGGATGCTGTGGAAGAGCTAGAGCCAGATGAAGGCTGAAGAGGTCTGCACAGCAGGGCTGCTGGACTGAAAGTGAGATCCAGGTGAGTTCCTCCCCCTTTTTATAGGAAATATAGGTTTTCCGCTAGGTGTCCTTTTGCATCCTCTAGACATCCTGCAGGCATCCTAAATATCTGAGATACATCCCCTCTGCAAACGTTTTTTCCGTTAATGCTTTGTATGCGAGCTGCATCCGCTTTCATCCTTTCTCCGTCCGTGCTACTAATGCTGCATGTCCATTCCATGTCCGTTTTGCTTCCTCTCTGTGTTTGTTTTCCGCTGGAGCAGATTTGAGTTGCGCGGATGTGCAGCGGATGCCTAGCGGATATAGCGGACACGTAACGGATGATGACGGGCATCTAACGGATGTTCCCCATATGCATAGCGGATTCAGAATGGACGCGTTGGATACATTTTCTGCTCAAAAAGTTTTGTGCAGCTCAAAACTTTTTGAGCGGATGAAATGTCAGTAGACGGATGCTGGACGGATAGAGAGGATGAAAAACGGACTCAGTGAGTACAGAACGGAAGCATCGCATTAACCAATGGATGGCAAGTGTTTCTCTCCATTTTACATCCTCTTTGCATCCGTTGGTGCTGTGTGACAGGGGCTTAAATATGTTTTGTCATACTACCAGGATTTTCCTTCAAGAAAATCTTACTTGCACACTTTTCACACATAAATGCATGCATTTTCTACCATTTCTTGCTTTATCATATATTATTTCTTCTTCTGATGATGATGATGAAGAATCATCAGAGATTAATTGGATACCTTTCTGCAGTTTCCTTACAAGGTTTTTCAGTGGTGATTTGTCATTGCCTTTTTTCTAGAGCTGAGAGAAAATGACAAGAGAAAAGTCACCTACTTGGCTTTTATCTAAGGTAGGACTAGAATTCACAGAATCTCAGTTTCTACCCTAATGCTTTAACCACTATAACAAACTGACTGTCAATTTTTTGTTTACATTAGTCTAAAGTGTAAACAACATTATGCAAAACATAAGAAAAGGAGAATAATAAATAGTAATAAATAAGGTTATTAAATGATACCAATCTCATAGTCTAACCTTGGAAACCATTCTTGCTTTAATCACTACATCATATATTGCTGTTGCTTTTTAATTCTGTTTAATTTAATTTAATAATTTAATTCTGTTTCTGAGGATCTTACCAACTCCATCCAATGTTTTTTTTCTTTATGTAATTGTTTGCTATTTTATTTATTTTGCTATATCTGAAGAAATTGGCAAAACAAAAAATGAGTATAGTATGTCTCCTGGAAGTACAAGTTAGAACCCAAGATAAGAGTTTTTTACAATATAAAAAATTAGGAAAATTATATGCAGCATTAGCGGAGGAATAGCAGTATATGTTAGAGAAGGAGTAGAAGCATTATACACAGATTCAGTGTGGAGAACATTTATATTAGAAGTAGAATGGGAACAGAAGAAAATTCTATTAGTTGAAATATACACTTCCAACAAACAACAAGAAATGTGTTACAAAAAAATACATGAAAAAATTTTTGAATTAGGAAAGAAGAAATTTGCATAATAGGGGATTTCAACACAGTCTTGGATATAAAAAAAGATTACCAAAGTATCAGTAAAAAAAAAAAGAAAACAAAAAACACACCTCCAAAAACATTTTTTAACATGATAGGAGAACAGAACCTAACTGATATATGGAGAATTTACAACCCAGAGCAAAAGCAGTTTACCTTTTATTCTATTCCCCACAAATAATGGTCAGGAATTAACATGACATGGATAAGTAAAACTCTAATGAAAGACATAGTACGAAAAGAAATAGCACCAAATATGTGGGCAGATCATAACCCCATAATAGTAATTTGGAAAGCTCAGTCAAAACAAAGAGGAAGGAGGACGTTGAACCCACAAACTCTGAGAGACAAAGAATATATAACAATTTTTTTAAAAAAAATAGGAATGTTTTTTGATGTAAATAAACAGAACACACCTCTTTACAGAATCTGTGGGATACAACGAAAGCCTATCTAAGAGGAATAATAATTGCATATAAATGCGGAAGGCACAGCTGGCGTCGCCATGATACAGCATGCAATCTTGGAGGTTCAAGATCACTGCCAAAATCTTTGCTCCTGGACGGTCCAATTGGATCTAAACCGTCCCGAACAGACGGCGATTGTAAAGAGCGCATCCAGTCGATCCCAGGGATTCCACAAAGTCCCTGGTAGATCCAGGAGAAGCTCTTTTTGTCAGGGGCAAAGAGGAAGCCATTAAAGCTGCTGAAGTTGGGACAGCTCCGAGATGGAAGGGAACAGAAAGAGAGAGTGTGCCGGTTTGGTGAGAATCTTTTTTATATAGATATTTTAAGACTTGAAAGGACACCCTAAAGAAAAGAAAGAATCTGTAAAAGTTTTGACAGAAGTGATTTAGCGGTGATTTTAAACAAGAATGTCAAAGTAATAATTCTTTTTTCTTCATTGCTGGATTTTTATATATGATTTTATATTTTGAAACTGGACTGATTTCTTTTTCTTCTTGTTATTTATTCTTTTCTCCTTTTTGATTCTATAACATGTTAAGTTAGAGATTCCTTTTTAGTTATTTTTTTAAATACTTTTTTTTTTTTTTAGTTAATCCTTGTTATATTTTGCCAGGAAAAGGAGAGGGGGAAAATGAAAGCTAAAGAAACTTTGTAGCACTGCCAACTAGAGGCTTGGAAGTATTCTGTTTTTTCTTTACCAGACAAAGCTGAGAAAGAATTGAGACTTTGTTTCAAGGACTTTGTTTCAATTGCCTGGTTGATAAGATAGAGGGAAGAGCACGGGAGAGTATTATTGCAGGTACTCTTCTGGGTTTCTATCAACAGCTGGAGTCTGGTGCTGAAACTTAGGAAAAGAAAAGGTGATAAGTTTTTGGAGAAGAGAGAAGAGAAGTGTCTTGGATTAAATAAAGTGCAGTGTACTCTTTTTATTTTTTCTAAGCTGTGCTATCCTCCCTCATCAGTTTATCTTTTTTTTCTGGTAATAGATATTTGGACTTTTGGCTTTTTGGAACTTGGCTTTCTGGAACTTGTCTACTTTTCATATTGGTTTCTTTTTGTTCAATTTTTATGGATCTTTTTATATTTGAGATCTCTTAATTGGATTAAGGTGTTGGAGAACCTGATGAATTGTTTCCTTTCTTTTTTCTTTTTAGCCTTTTTCTTCACCTTTTTGCCTTCTTTGGGACTTTACAATTTTTCTTTTTTTTTTTTTTGTCTTTGTTTATGATGTCCTTATGCTCTTTTTTTTCACTTTTGAAATTTTATTGTCATCTAACTAATCGATTGGATTAAAGCATACAAGAGCCTGAAGAAATCTTTTTTTTCCCTTTTTGCTTTTTAATTATTATTACTATTTGGTTTTTTCTTTTTTTCCACTATTTTTACTTGGAATTGTAGCTGGTTATTTTACAACTGGATTAAGGTCAAGAAGAATTTGAAGATTTTGAATTTTTCAAAATGAGTAGGAAGTTAACAGCTCCTGGTTCTTCAACTTCTGCTTCCTCCTTTACACCATCTGGAGGACAATGCTCAATACAGATAATGTTAAAGCAAGAAAAAGAACAAGAAAAAGTGACCCTGCAGATGATTATGCAAGGAATTCAAAATATTCAAACAAGATCAAAGAATATTGAAAAGAGAATAGAGACCATTGAACAAAAAACAGAGACCATTGAACAATGAACAGGGAAAACTGATGAAAAAGTGGAGAACATCCAATAATTGATGATGAAGTATGATGAAAGGCTCCAAGAAATTACAGAAGAAGGTAAACAAAGAGATAAGAAGATTGGAGACATTGATAACAGATTAACTGTGGTTGAACAAGATAAAAGTGGTATGCTGAGATGGGAGATGGACAGATCAGAATTTTATCAGATTTCAAAATATAGAGGAAGAAAAAGGACAAAACTTAGCTGAGATAATGACAGAAATACTGGCGGAAGCTTTGGAAATAACTCAAGAGAAGATGATGGATGGAACAGACGAGGTTTATCGAGTCTTTACAAGATATGCGATGAGAAATAGTTTACCAAGAGAAGTTCATATTAGATTTACAAAGAAAGCCATTAAAATGCAAATTCTGCAAGTGGCGAGAGAGAAAACATTGAAATACAAGGATAAGGAGACTGTGGTCTTGAAACAAGTACCCAGAAGAGTGAGAGAGATGAGAAGAGAATACCAATTCTTGACCAAATTGCTACTTAAAAAAGAGGTGAATTAGAGATGGCTGATCCCAGAAGGTCTAATGTTCACATGGCAAGAACAGAGATACAGAATTGATTCAATTTAAAAAGCCGAATCATTTTACGCAGAATTTTTTAAAGAGGAGAAAGAGGCAGAAAAAGAAATTTTACTAATTGAATTCCAAGAGGACTACCAAATGACAACTGGAAAAGAAGAAGGTGCAGTAGGTGGAAAGGAGGAAGCCAAGGAACAACACGAACTAAGATTGACGAGAGCTGTTAAACCTAACTACAAAATTTAACCATGGAAGAAAAAAAAATAATCACAATCAATATAAATGGACTTAATTCAGCTGTTAAAAGAAGGAAAATTTTTCATAAATTAGAGAAATTAAAATTTGATATAATTTGTCTACAAGAAGTACACATCAAATAGGAATATGAACAATTTCTGAGACAGCCAAAATTAGGGAAAATATTTACCTCTTTGACACAATGCAAGAAAAGAGGAGTGGTCTTGTATATTAAAGATATTATCCCAACGAAATTGATATATACTGATGATGATGGAAGAATACTAATGGTGGAAATAATAGACAATAATATAAAAACACTCCTGATTGCAATTTATGCCCCAAATGATAATCAAGAAGAATTTTACAAAAAATTACACATGAAAATAATTGAACTGGACTATGCCAATATACTTTTGATGGGAGATTTCAATGGAATTGTAGATAATAAACTGGATTATACAGCACAGAAAACAACAAAGCAAAACAGAAAGACTCTCCCTAAATCTTTTTTTGAAATGGTGGACGAAATAAACTTAAAAGATACATGGAGAGAAAGAAATGCTAAAACTAAATAATACACTTTCTGTTCAAATAGACATTTATCATGGTCCAGAATAGATATGATGTGGATGTCAACAGAATTGTTAACTAATATTCAAGAAGTAAATATTGAAACAAGTACTTGGGCAGACCACAATCCAATGACAATTAAATGGAAAGGACAAAGAAGAAGATCTAGATGGACGTTAAATAATACTATTTTGAAGGAAAAAGACTTTATACAGTGGATGGAGAAAGAACTGGCCCTTTTCTTCAGAAAAAACAAAAAAGAAGATACATCAATCAAGAATGTATGGGATACAATGAAGGCATATGCCAGAGGCTTGATAATAGACTATACAAGGAAAAGAAATACTACAAAAAGATTAGCCTCGAAGGCATTAGAGGATGAATATAAAGGACTTTAAAAAGAGCTACAGAAAATGCCACAGAAAAAGGACATTAAGCTAAAAATGGATACAGTTAAACATAAAATAGGTTTAATAGAAAAAGAACTAGCACAGAAAATTAGAGGTGCTAAAACAGAACTACTTTGAAGATGCAAATAAACCAGGTAGATGGTTAGCATATAAACTGAAAAAGGAGAAAGAATCAAGGAAAATATTGCAATTAATAGATGACCAAGGTCAAGTTTGCTATGGTAGTAAAGAGAAGAAGCAAATTTTGGGAAACTATCCACAAGAGAATATTGATGAGGAAAGAGTCAAATAGTATTTACAGGATGCTAATCTACCCCAGATACCTAAAGAGATTGAAACAATGTTAGAAAACAGTATAATGATGATGGAGTTAAACTGAAGCACTTAAGAAGCAAAATAATGGAAAGGCGCCAGGCCCAGATGGACTTCCGGTAGAATTTTATAAAACATTACAAGAATCACTGAATCTTTCATTCTTAGAAGTTATGAATGAAGTTATGTTAAAGAACAGGATACCTAAAACATGGTTAGAAACTTATATTACACTTATTCCAAAAGAGGAGGCCAATTCATTACAAATTAAGAACTATAGACCTTTTTCCCTACTAAACGCAGACTATAAAATTTTTGCTTCAATATTGGCAGAAAGACTTAAAAAATATTTAAACAGTTTTATTCATCCTGATCAATATGGATTTCTGCCAAAGAGACAAATTAAAGACAATATGAGAGTAATTTTGGACACTTTGGAATATTATGAGGCTCATCCTGAAAAGCAAATGGCTTTGATATTTCTAGATGCACAGAAGGCATTTGATAATGTGAACTGGCGATTCATGTTGTTACTGGAACAGCTGGAACAGATGGGCTTCATTAAAAAATTTACTGAAGTAATAGAAGCTATATATCATAAACAAACAGCAAAAGTAATGATAGAGGAAGAATTGACAGACTCTATTGATATAAGAAAAGGAAGAAGACAAGGATGCCCACTATCACCTTTGCTGTTTGTGTTAACCTTGGAAGTGTTAAACAGAAATATTAGAGAAGAAAAGGACATAAAAGGGATGAAAATTAAAAAGGAAGAATTTAATTTGCAAGCATTTGCAGATGATTTGGTTTTCATCTTAGAATATCCATTAGAAACAGCACCAAAATTGACGGAAAAGAGACATATGGAAAGGTGGCTGGCTTGAAAATAAATAAAGACAAGACAAAGATTCTGACAAAGAACATGTTATCAAGACAAAAGAAAGAATTAGCAGACCTATTGAAAATCCAGGTCACAAATAAGATTAAATACTTGGGAAAATACTTGACAGCAAGATGCAGTACATGAAAAGAGAATAACTATATTAAACTTAAGCAGCAGAAAGAGCTAGATTTGGTGAAATGGGAAAATTTACAACTGTCACTAATAGGGAGAATATCAACAATCAAAATGAATATATTACCTAGAATTTTATATTTGTTTCAAACAATTCCAATCAGGCTTGGAAAAGATTATTTTGAGGATTTAAATAAAATCATGTTGAAATATATATGGCAAGGTAAGAAGGTGAGAATAAAGTTAAAACTTTTGCAAGATGCTAGAATAAGAGGAGGATTTGGCTTGCCTAATTGGGAGTTGTACTATCAAACTACGAAACTGATGTGGGTAAAGGAATGGATAACATTAAGAAATACTAGATTGTTGGCATTAGAAGGACATGATCTGTTGTTGGGGTGGCATGCTTTTTTATGGTATAAAGGAACGAAAACACAGGGGTACTTTAGAAGACATTATATACGGGAGTCTCTGTGGTTAAACTGGGAGAATATTAAAAAACAATGTTATATGAAAATTCCAGTCTGGAATTTGAGGCATTTTCTTTTCCTATAATATACAAAAAGGAACAAATAGTTATGGTGAAATTTTGAATGAAAAGGGTGAACTTAAATCTATGCAAAAATTAGAGGAACAAGGTATAAAGATGAACTGGTTTTCATATGCGCAAATATAATCAAGGTATGATAAAGATATTAAAACAGAAGGTTTTTATGATAAATTGACCGATTTAGATAAGATTTTGACAGGTGCTGATGAAAAGGTGATTAAAAAATTATATGGATATTTATTAGAAATTAAATTAGAAGAACTATGATTGAATTCTTCTTGGGGGAAGAATTTTGGATATGGGATTGACTTAGAGAAATGGCAAAAATTGTGGTTTCAAAATTATAAAATGATAATGTCAACAGCATATGAAGAAAATTTGTATAAGATGTTTTACGGGTGGCACTTTCCGCCAACAAGAATAGTAAGGATGTTCAAGAATAAGTCCAAAAAGTGTTGGAAATGTCATCAGACACCTGGCTCATATTACCATATATGGTGGACTTGTGCGGATGCTAAAAAATATTGGACTAAAATCCACATGTGGTTGGAAAAAATGACACATAAGCATATCGACTTGAAACCAGAGATTTTTTTTATTGGGAATTTTATCTGAAATATATGGTAAATATTTGAAATATCTGATTGTAAATGTATTAACAGCAGCTAGGATTGTATTTGCTAAAAACTGGAAAAATGAGAAGATACCATTACAGGAGGAGATCATTAAGAAAATATTGGAATGTGCTGAAATGAGTAGATTGACATTTGAAATTCGAGAACAAGAAGATAAACAATTTTACAAAGTTTGGGATCTATTCTATCAGTGGTTAGATAATAAAATGTAGTAATGGAATATGTAGATTTTTAGAAAATAATAAACATATAAAGATGTATTTTTTTCTTTTTAAATTATATTTACAAAATGTTTCTAGGATTGAACTGGAAGGACAATATGAATTGTTATAAAATAAACTAAGTAAAATATGATTATTTTATAAAACATGAATGAATAAAAGTATAGTCAATGATTGATTAATAAAGATATTAATGTACTTGATATTTGATTGAAAGTATGAGAGGATATATAATGTAATTGTAATAGAAGACAACAAAATGGTTGCACAAAATAATATGTAAATCAACCGGCACATTGTGTGTATATATATGGAAGATGGTTTATGTTTTTATGTCATGTTTGTTTATATTTGTTTTAAAATCAATAAAAAAAAATTAAAAAAATAATTGCATATAATGCTTGAAAAAAAAAGAGAAAAAGAAAGTAATGAGTTACAGAATGATATCAGAAAATTGGAAAACAAGCAGAATTAGAGAATGAGCAAATTATAAATAAATGTAAATAAATGTAATTTAGCTAAACATAAATTGAATATATTAATACAGGAAAGAAATGTAAGAGCATTGAAATTAGTAAAGCAAAATTATTTTGAAAATGCAAATAAGCCAGGAAGGTGGTTTGTATATAGGCTAAGAAAGAAAAAAAGAGATGAGATGGTTACAGCAACTGCAAGATAAGGAGGGAAAGATACAAAATAATATAGAAAAGAAAAAAGAAACAGTATTGGAATATTTTCGTGAACTTTATAAAAAAGAAAATATGAGTAAAGAGAGAATTAAACAGTATCTAGAGGAAGAAAATATTCCAATACTAACAGAAGAAGAAAGGGAAAGATTAAATGAAGATATTACTATAGAGGAAATAAAAGAAGAAATTAGTAAACAAAAAAACAATAAAACTCCTGGAACAGTTGGCTTACCTGAAGAATTATATAAAAATTTAGGGGAAATTTTCGAACCAATTCTTTTAGCAATTTATAATGAAATGCTTACAGGGGCAGAACTACTAAGGTCGTGGAGAGAAGTGTACATTATACTAATACTGAAGGAGGGTGCAGATATCACCCACATAAACAACTCTAGATCAATTTCCTTGTTGAACACTAACTACAAAATATTTATGAATTAAATGGCTGAGAGACTAAACAAAAATACTAAGTGTGTATATATATATATATATATTGATCAAAACAGCTTTCTTCCAACAAGACAACTTAAGAACAACACAAGAACAGTACTTGATATCCTGGAATACTATGAGGCACATCCAGAAAAACAGGCTACACTAGTTTTTCTGGATGCTCAAAAAGCTTTGACAAGGTAAATTGGGAATTTATGAGGCAACAAGTAAAGGAAATGAAATTCAGGGATACATTTTAAAAAATATTAGAATCAATATACTCAAGAAGCCTGGATAATAATAAATGGAGAAATGACTAATCCATTTGAAATAGGAAAGGGAGTCAGGCAGGGATGCCCACTTTCACCTCTGCTCTTTATCCCAACTTGGAAATTTTGTTGAAAAGAATTAGACAGAATATCCAGATAAAAGGATTAAGAATAAAAAATGAAGAATACAAGCCCCAAGCATTTGCAGATGACCTTGTATTCTTTGTAGAAGAACCAATAAAATCAGGACCAAAATTAATTAAAGACATAGAGAGATATGGAAAGGTGGCAGGCTTAACAATTAATTAGGATCAAACTAAAATGATAGCAAAAAAATCTAACAGAGAAACAAAAAAAGAAATTAGAAGAGGTAACAGGCATACTAATTGTAAAAAGAATTAAATATTTAGGAATTTGGCTCACAGTAAGATGTTCAACAATAAAAGAAGATAATTATGTGAAGTTGGTATGAGAAATAAAAAAAGATTTAGAAAAATGGGGCAAATTGCAATTATCAATGTTAGGAAGAATGGCGACTATTAAGATGAATATCTTGCCAAGAATGTTATTTCTCTTTCAAAATATTCCAATTAAATTAGATAATTTTTTTTAATGAATTAAAAAAAATTACCATTAAATTTATTTGGTCAGGGAAAAAAACGAGAATAAATTAAGTTCCTTACAAGTTAATAGATGCAGAGGTGGATTTGGACTCCCTGCTTGGGAACTATATTATAAAGCGGCAATTTTAACATGGATTAAAGACTGGGCCAATTTGAGAAACAAAAGAGTTTTAATCCTAGAAGGGCATGATTTGAAAGCGGGTTGGCATGCCTTCATGTGGAACCCTGGAAATAAAAGTTGTACACATTTTAATAGGCATATAATGAAAAATTCACTACTGAAAGTGTGGAAAGAGATTAAACACAAACATCATATGAAGATCCCAGGATGGGTTTCTGTCATGGAGGCATTGATCTACCCCAATGCATGAGAAACTGGAAGAAAAATTAGGTATTATGATGTTCTGAATTCCCAAGGAAGATTAAAGACAAATCAAGAAATTAGAGAGCAAGGGATGAAAATAGAGTGGTTTGGGAAGAGTTTGGAATTGAGATAAAACCAAATCAATTAGATAAAATATTGGAGGAAGCAGATGAAAAATTAATCTCTAAAATGTATAATTATCTGTTAGAATACGAAATGGCAGAATAAATAGTTAAAGGCCCAATGATCGCATGGGCAAGGAATGTAGGGCACATTATTAATTTGGAAGAATGGGAAAAAATTTGGAACCAAAATTACAAAGTAACAAAATCGCCGATCCAAAAAGAAAATCAATATAAAATGTGTTACCAGTGGTATCTGGCACCCTCAAGGTTAGCTAACATATACCCAAACATGAGTCCGATGTGTTGGAAATGTAAGTAAACAAGGGTTATCTTCTTCCACACTTGGTGACTCTGCCCCAAAAGTAAAAAATATTGGAAAAAATTAGACTGTGGATAAAAGAAATTACCAATATTCAATTAGAATTTAAACCTAAAATATTTTTGTTGGGAATTTTAAATCATACAAATGAAATGAAATATCTAATTCTCCATATAATCACAGTGGCAAGAATTGAGTTGGCACAATGTTGGAAGGGTGAACAAATACCAACAAATAATTTGATTACTCAGAAAATACTTGACTGTGCTGAAATGGACCTACTTACACAAAAACTAAGGAATAAGGAAGCCTCGGAACTTCTGGTTTGCAGGGCTTTGGTGGCAGGCAGGAATCCATGATCGTGCGTGGTTTCTGCCTGGGCTCACTGCCAGAGTGCCCCGAGCCAGCTGGCTTCGGGACTAAGCCACCCTGTAGAGGTCGGTGAAGACAGGGGAGACTCCAGCAGGGTCAAGGAAAGCCGCGTCTTTCGTCCCCAGATGGCTAAACTCCCTTTCCCAAAGGCGGTAGAGCAGAGGTCAGAAATGGCCACCTCAAAGAAACCTTCATCCGGAAAAGAATGTGCAGGAGGAAGAAAGTGCTAAAGTGAACGTTTTGGCTGACCGGGATAAGAAGAAATAATTAAGGCATCCTGAAACTTAAACTTTAAAAAGAAAAGATACATTGCTCCCAAAGAAGATTTGGAAGCAGCGAATGAAAGTGAAAAGGGAAAGCTGTTTTTTTTTCACTCTCCTTCCTTACGTTGACAGCGAACAGAGATGAATGAGAAATCGGAAAATCTGCTTTGGCATCAGCAGGTATTTCAACTGGAAAATTTAATACCAAGGGGATAATAAAGATTTCTGAATATAAAAGGTAAAAAAAAAAGAGAAAGAAAATTTTCTTTTGCTGTAAGTGGGAAAGGAGAGGAAGAGAATAAGAACAGGATTTGGAAGGAGGAGATAGCCTGAAATCTGAAGAATCTAAAGTTAAATTTTAACAGGACTGTTAAAAAATACATTTTAATTGGAACTTTGTAACTAAATATTAACCCCAGGAAAAGAAAGTGAAAAAAGGAAGAAAGTGTAAAAAGAAACAGCTTGTGTGTATTTGGATTGTTTGGTGACTTTGGAATTTTGGAATTATATTGGAAGGATTAAAAACATTTGGGTGGTTGTTTTAAAAAAAGAAAAAAACTTCTACAATGGCATCACTTGTGGACAAACTGAAAATAGAATTTAAAAAATATAAAGAAGAGGAACAAGAAGGGAAGGGCTCTCTTGGTTCCGTTTTTCAATTCTTCGAAATGGCGATCTTTACCTACGAGAAACGACAAGAAAAGACTATACAACAAGAAGATTGGGACAAAGAAGAACCCATCTTTAACGAACAAGTAACTTTACTTGGGGAAGAAAGGGGAAAGAGGAGAAAGAGAATGGAGAATTTGAGACCTAAAAAAACAAACCAAAAAGGGGAAAATAAGGTGAAAATGGCTATAATGTGAAAAAGCAACAGAAAAAGGGAATACAGAAAAAGGAAATTGAGGTGGAGAGACAAGGTGGTAAAAAGGGCAGAGAGAAGAAGCAAAGGAGGAGGGAAGAGAAGAGAAGCTACAAGGATGTGAAGCAAGATGTAAAGAAACAGGACTTATGTAGAGATAATAGGTAAAAATTTAATTGAAAAAGGGATTCTGCAAAGGTACATATGATTGTATTGTTATATCTGTATTTACAAATAATATTAGAAAATTGGAAACAACGTATGATTTAGTGAAACATTTCTGAATAAAATAAATGGAATGAATTAAATGAGAGAATTAATTTAGAAAGGAATGGGAACATTTTAATGACATAATGTTTTAAAATGCAAGTGAAGTGAGGGGGAAGTAATCATGGAAAGTTTACAAGAGCTCCCATAGGAGCATGATACTTATTTGAAAAGTAATGTGTTAAATGTTTAAAATTTAAATGAATATTAACATTAATGATAGAATTGAATTTATATGGATTGTTGTTTTAATTATATTATATATTTATACTTTTCTTTTTCTTTTTAAAATGTAGTATCTAGCTTTAATATACTACGCAGAATTCAAATGGAAGTTACATTCTATATTAAGTGTTATAATTTTAGGGGAAAGATATAAAGGCGTCATACTCCAATTAGTGACTACAGGAGGAAATTTGTTTGAGGAGAAAAGATAATAGATAGCTGAAATAGGACAGACAAAGAATATAAATATAATGATCTGATTTGAGATGAAACAAATAAAAATAAAATTAAAATAGTTAAAAGAGGGAGAAGCCATATAGAAAATGTAGAATGGCAATAAGATATGGAATGGTATATAAAAATGAGCATGAATTTGAACTGGCAGAGAGAATTTGAACTGTACAAAGAGATGTAACCCGGGATCAGGCTGCTTTCAGAAAAGAGGTTTTATGTTTTCATGTCCTGTGTTGTGTTTGTCTATATTTGTTTCTAAAAATCAATAAAAAAATTTCAAAAAAAAAAGGAATAAGGAAGCCTCAAGATATATTACAGCTTGGGATAAATGAAATAAGTGGATTAAAAAGAAAAAAAACAGAAAATTAAAGATATGGATTTGATGAATGGAGTGGTAAAATTAAGAATGTTTATCAAAATAGGAAATGAATAGTAGTAAAATTATTACCAATTAAAAATCACACCATCTTAGTTGATTAGAAACATATATGTTTTATATGTTTATCTATTATGTATTTGTATATATAGATTTTGTCTGCAATGTAAAGTTGTATTCCATGTATTGTACATAGTGTCCTTTTAAATCTTTTATAAAGTTTTCTTTTTAAATTCAAAAAAGAAAAGAGAAGAAAAAAAGAAACTTAATGATTTCCTCTGTATTCTTTCTTTGTTACTTTGCCTACTCTTTCTAACAGATTGCTAATCTGAGGATATTTCTTATGATTTGTTCCTAAACACTCGGCCTTTCTCCTTGTAGCTGCAATATTTTGTCTGTGCATGTGATCTAATTCATTAAATAAATCTCCTTTTTGTTAGAATTATGCAATCTTATTCATTAATTCTTGTTCAAGTTAAATTCTAGGAATCCTCATATGCACACATGAAATGCTTCAGTCTCTAACACATTGGGTTAAATCAAAATATGCTGACTGTCACAGCCACAGGCACTATTTCGCGAGCGCGAAATTCAACCTTCCCGCTGAGGAGACAGACACCACCAATACGAAATTATTTCAAACTCTGAGTTCCCACCTTTCAGACCAACGGCTGAGACTTGGGAGTCCTATAGGAACTGTTTTGACTGCTTCCTGGATGCTATTGATCTCGCTGAAGCTACAGCCCATAGGAAAAAGTCCTATTTCTTAAGTTTTTGCAGAGCCGCAGTATTTGACACTGCCACGGTGTTGGTAGCTCCGCATTCTGTCAGGGATATCCCTTGTGGGGAGTTACAAGAGATCCTTTCCAGTCACTATTCCCCTAAGCCATCTCAAATTGCAAGGAGGCATGCCTTCAAATGACGAATTCAGGCTGAGGGAGAGACTATCAGTGAATATATGGCTGCCCTGAGGTCAGCTGCCTTACATTGTGGATTTAGAGACTATCTGGAGGATATGCTTTTCGACCAAATAGTCTGTGGAGTCAGAGACTTAAGGCTGCAAAGGCGGCTGTTAGCCAAAAGGGATCTAACCCAAGCAGTAGCTGTTAAGCCTGGGTTCCCCAACCAGGGTTAGGTAGACAAGCTAAACAGAATGTGCAGCGTTAGTCAGATAGGCACACAGATAAATGAGTGAGCTAAGCTTGTATGTTTATTAACATACAGTAAAAATAACAGAAACGCTTGTGCTATCAAGAATATAGTTTATTCCATTATAAGTTCATGGCATAGTCAAATATCAGTCCAATAGTCATTTACCATGTAGTCAGTCCATTCAGGGATATTCAGTTAGCAAAGTCCATGTAGAATATCCTATGTCAGTTCACTTACAAATCAGTCCTTTGTTGTCTCTCCCGTTCGAGCAATGCAGTCTTGATTCCAAGCAGTAATCAGGGATCATCAAAGCCAGCCAGAGCAAGCAAGCTGTAGACTTGCTACTTTTATATTGTTTTCATAACCACTCCCTTAATTGCTATTTCACAGTTAAAGCTGCAGACACTTTAACATACACTAACTATGATTCATAGTTATTATTTCACCTAAACCAGTTAGGGTAAACAATGTTATCCCTAACAGTAGCCATTGAAGAATCACTGGCTGCTGAGCTATCTGCAGCAGAAATCCAGGGAAAACCCATCAGACAAGAGTAGCTCACCAGTCCATTTTGACGAGGGCTCTGAGGAATCAAACGATATAAATCGCCTCAGACAACAGAAACCCCTTCTGGAGGAAATGAGGCCAAAACCCAACTTTCCTCCTCGGCAGCAGCCCATATGCCTGAGCTGTGGAGGAAACCACCTCAGAGCATCCTGCAAGTTCAGGAATGCCATCTGCTTGAATTGCCAAAGGAAGGATCACTTAGTCAGGGTCTGCCAAGCTGGGAAAACTTTTACACAGAGGCCTCAGACAACCTCCATCTTTCAAAAGCAAGTTGAAGACTGCTATACCTGTTATCACTCCAATCAGACAAACAAAGGCTCTAACAAAATCAGTATTTTTGTTTCCTTAGAAGGTAAACCCTGCAAGATGGAAGTTGACACAGGCTCTGCTCTAGCCATCATTTCCTGGGAGACCCTAAAGAGGCTACTTCCAAGACTATCAAAGAAGAAGCTCCTTGACTGCCACCTGACTCTGTGTGATTACCAAGGCAGAACCATCCCAGTCCTTGGAAAAGGCAAGTTTTTTATTCAATTCAAAAACTTAAAGGTCACTTGCCTCTAGTTGTAGTGGATGGTGCCCTCCCTAGCCTGTTCGGATTAGACTGCTCTTGGCCTCAACGTAACAGGCATCCACTCTATTTTAAACACTGAAGTGGATACCTTATTCAAGGATGATGCTGATGTATTCAGCAAAGGGTTGAGGTGTTACTCAGGCACCCCAATATCATTCAATGTAGATCCTCAGGCAATACCAATCTGCCTGAAGCCTCATAGAGTGCCCTTTGCAATCCGCCCCAAGTTGGATAAAGAACTAGGCAAACTAATCAAACAAGGGGTATTGGAGCCTGTGGACTTTGCGAAATGGGAGACCCCCATAGTTCCCCCACTTAAGAAAGATGGTAGCATGAGAATCTGCATTAATTATAAGACCTCCCTGAATAGATACCTACAAATCAGCGCTGATCCAGTCCCCATCATACAACACCTTTTGCATTCTTTTGAGCCTGGGACTATTTTTGCAAAACTAAACATGTCACAGGCCTACCAACAGTTTCCTGTAGATGACCAAGCTGCAGAACTACAGACCATAGTAATGCACAGGGGCACTTTTAGGTGCAGGTGCCTCCAGTTTGGTGTGAGCATAGCCCCTGGGATTTTCCAATCTTTAATAGAGAGGTTACTCCAAGGACTCCCAGGTGTAGTCCCCTATTTCGATGATATTTTAATTTCAGCCATAGACAAACCACAATTGCTACAAAGAGTCAGAGCAGTTCTTGATCACTTCAGACAGCATGGTCTCAAACTTTAAAAAGACAAGTGCACCATTGCCACTAAACAAGTAGACTTTTGGGACTTTTTGGGCCTCTGGTATACACCCAATTGAGTCCAAAGTCAGGGCTATCCACGAGGCACCCACACCTTCCAACAAGACTGAGCTCCAGGCCTTCTTAGGGCTTCTCAACTTCTTTGCTGCATTCCTCCCTCACAAAGCTTCCATTGCAGAGCCTCTGCACAGACCTTTGGACAAACAATCCCCCTGGCATTGGGGACCTAAGGAAGCCCATGCCTTCCATGCTGTCAAATCTTTGCTCACCTCCAAAGCGGTACTAATACAGTTCAATCAACAGCTGCCTTTAGTTCTAGCTGCAGACACTTCTTCTTTTGGCATAGGGGCTGTTTTGAGTCATAGACTACCAAATGGTTCTGAGGCACCCATTGCCTTTTTCTCCAGAACCTTTTCTTCAGCCAAGCACAACTACAGCCAGATTGACAAGGAGGCTTTGGCTGCAGTTGCTTCTGTCAAAAAATTTCATGAGTTCCTCTATGGGCACCATTTTGAATTAATCACCGATCACAAGCCTCTGTTCGGCCTTTTGTCTGGTGAAAAACAAACCCCACAGATTTTGTCCCCAAGGATGACCAGATGGACTTTATTTCTGGCTGCTTATTCATACACACTGATCCATCGACCTGGTAAAAACCTTTGCCATGCTGACGCTTTCAGCCGCTGCCCTCTGCCTGTTCCTGTTGAAGATCCTTCACCAATCAATGCTGTTTTCAAGATCAACGATCTCAATCTTCCCATCACTGCCCTTGACATTGCTACCCAGGGACAAGGTAATCGCCCAAGTTCTGGACTGGGTGGGAAGGGAGTGGCCAGCAATCCCTTATGCCCCTGAATTCCTGCCTTTCAAGACTTGCCAGCAAGAACTATCGTCTCTGCAGGGCTGTTTACTGTGGGGAACGAGGGTGGTCATCCCTTCCAAACTGCAGGGCTCAGTTTTGAAGGTCCTGTATGAAGGCTATCCTGGCATTGTCAGTATGAAGGCCCTGGCTTGCAGTTACGTGTGGTGGCCTGGCATGGATGCCCAGATCTCCAGCGGGGTGAGCCTTTGCCAGCCATGCCAGGCTACCAGGCCAGCTCCACCCACATCAACTCCTGGCAGGTGGGAAGACGCTGGAGCCCCTTGGTCCCGGTTGCACATTGATCTAGATGACCCTGTGCATGGGCGAACATTCCTGGTAATGGTAGATTACTTCTCAAAGTGGATAGACTTGGGCCTACTGCCCTCAACAACCACTCAAGCCATTACAAAGGCCCTAACTAGGGTATTCATTTCCCATGGCATCCCTGACAACGTTGTGTCCGACAATGGGCCCCAATTCACCTCCTGCGAGTTTGAAGTTTATTTAGCAAACCTGGGAATCAAGCACGTCCTTACAGCTCCTTTTCACCCTGCTAGTAATGGGATGGCTGAAAGGGCAGTCAGATGTGTAATGGAGGCCCTGGAGAGGTTTGGCCAAATTGACTGGCATTCTAAGCTTTCTAGGTACCTGCTAACCCAACATACAACCCCTTGTGCCACTACCAACAAGTCCCCAGCCGAGCTCCTAATGGGCAGATGCCTGAGAACCACCCTAGATAGGCTGCATCCTGATTATGCCCCAGTCACCCCCCTGGGGTCTGATAGCCAGGCCAGGAAGTTTGCCCTGCATGACCAAGTATACACTCGCAATTACTTAGGCCACCCCTTATGGGTGCCAGGGCAAGTCATGGCAGTAACTGGGCCTAGGTTTTACAAGGTCTTGCTAGAGGATGGACATACCTGGTGCTGGCACATTGACCATCTGAGCAGGTGCTGGAGAGTGGCTATCAACAACCCCCGTTGCCCGCCAACCGACATGGAGCCACCGATGCTTGCTGAGGCTCTCCTGGGGCACGTCAAGTGAGGGGATGGACCATCACCTGACCATCACCTATCTGGACCATCATCTGTCCCTCTGCCAGAGTTGCCCGACGACGAGGCTCCAGTCCCTTCAAGCTCCAATGCGGCCCAGGAAGCAGAGGACTTCTTCCCTGTTACAACTTAACTCGGACTAAGGCAATCCGGCTGCCTGCGCAGGCGCCCGGCCTACTTGAAAGACTACTCATGCTCCTTGCCAGGGGAAAGGAGTGTTGCATTCATCCACAGTCTTCACTCTGGTCCGCGCTTCTGGCGAGAGTGCAAACCGCTCCCATTTGTTGATGCTGTTTGACAGCCGGCTATAAAAGGAGCTGTCAAATGGCATCAGCTGTTGCCACCAGCTGACTGCCTGTTAGCCTGGCAACCACAGCAACCCTTTATTCATTGTAATAAAGTTACTAGACTGTTAGCTCTGTGTCCACCTCAGTAATTACCACCGCTCTACAACATTTAGCCTCATATTTAAAATAGCATACCATATTTTTCGGACTATAAGACACTCTGAAATATAAGACACACCTAGCTTTTAGGGAGGAAAACAAGAAAAAAAAATCTGCCTCTGCCCCCCAGGAACTTGCCTCCTTTCAGCAAACAATAAACAGCCTAGTCAGCTTCAGCACAGCCTGATTTAGCATGAGCAGCTGATTGTTGGTTGGATCTGCCTCCAAGAATACTGACGATCAACTGTTTCAGGCTGCCGAGATTGCCATTGCCTATCATGATTTCCGCACACCCCATTTTCAGCTCATTCCAGATGACGGGGATTGGAACATATTAGATCTCCACTCAGGAGAAGGCGGAGCTACGTCTCGGTGTTACAGCTGCGATCTCGGGGCTCTGAGATCTCAGCTGATATTTTTGCCTCTGGTCGGTTCTAACGGACCTAAACCGTCCCGTAGAGACGGGGATTGTGAAGGGCACAGTCCCAGGATCCCAGAGACATCGCAAAATCTCTGGTTTGATCCGGGAGAAGCCCTTTTGCTGGAAGCAGAAAGGCAGCCTCTAAAGCTGCTGAAGTCGGGACAACTCCGGAAAGAAAGGGATTTAAATGAGCGTGTATCGGTTGGGTGAGAAATTCTTTTGCATTATAAATTGATTAAGACTTGAAAGGACATCCTGAACAAAGAAGAAATCTGTGACTTTATTTTTCTTTTGACTGAACCTGGGTTGAGCGGCGTTTAAGTGATGTCAAATTGAGACTTGGATTTTTTTTTTTTTTATTTTCTTTGAGGACTTTAAGGTGACTTTGTAGGTAACCGGATTGAATTTTCTCTTATATATATTTTTATTTTTCACTTGATTTTTATTTTTTATCTTTTTAACTTTCTTTTTAGGATAGAGGCTCCCTTTGACTATCTTTTTTTTTGTTTGAGTTCTTTATAAACATTTTTTCTTTTGGCTGGGGGGGGAAAGAGTATTTAGAGATGCTGTAACACTGCCAACTAGAGGCTTGAAAATATTTTATTTGAATTGGGGAGAAAAGCACTTCTTTTCAAGGACATTTTAATGTGATAAGATAGAGGGAGAATACAGTAAAATATTATTACAGGTGCTCTCTTGGACTCTTATCAATATTTCAACATTTGAGGTTTGGCTTTGAAGCTGCTGGAGAAGACAGTCATAATAAGAGCCTTGGATAAAGAAATAAAGTGCAGTGTACAGTGTATATATATATATATATATATATATATATATATATATATATATATATATATATATATATATATACTTTTGAAACTCCTACTCGCCAGCCTTTTTGGTTAATTTTAACTCTAGCATCCTTGCTTTTTATTTTAAAGGGAAAGCCTCAGAGTTTTTTCTTTTTTCTTCTCTTTCTTTGCTTCTTCCATCTATTTTAATTTGGATTAGGGTCTAGAAGAACCTGAAGACCTTTCTTTTTCCTTTTTCCTTTTTTCTTTTTTGGTTTTGGGCTTTTTACTATTGGATTTTTTTCTTTTTCTTTTTGATTTTTTGGACTATATTTGGTTACTATACCAGTTGGATTTAAAGTCAAAGAGAGCTTGAAGACTTGGAAATATTAAAATGAGCAGGAAGCCAAAACCATTCGGCGTCTTTGCTTCTACCTCTGCTTCCCCACCACTTGAAGGACAACTTTCAATTCAGACAATGTTGAAGCAAGATAAGGAACAAGAAAAAGTAAATTTACAGATGATTATGCAAGGAATTCAAGATATTAAGATAAAAATAGATACCATGGACAAAAAAATAGAGAAATCTGATGAAAATTTTAAACAAATGATGGGAAAGTATGAGGAGAGATTCCAAAAAATTGAGGAAGAAGGAAAACAAAGAGAGGAGAAGATTGGAAATATTGACACTAGATTAACAGTGATAGAACAAGAAAAAAATGGGATGTTGAGGTGGGAGATGGAAAGATCAGAATTTTATCTTAGATTTCAAAATATAGAACAGGAAAAAGGAGAAAACCTGGCTGTGATAATGATAGAAATATTGGCAGATTTTCTGGAAATTACTGAGGAAAAAATGATGGACGGAGTAGATGAGATATACCGAGTTTATACAAGATATGCGATGAGAAATAAACTACCAAAGGAAGTACATATTAGATTTACTAAAAAATCCATCAGAACACAAATATTACAAGTGGCAAGAGAAAAAGCATTGAAATACAAAAACAAAGAGATTGTAGTTTTAAAACAAATACCTAGAAGAGTGAGAGAGATGAGAAGAGAATATCGATTTTTGACCAAAATGCTACTGGAAAATGAAGTGAACTACAGATGGCTGATACCAGAAGGACTAATTTTTACGTGGCAAGAGCAGAGACATAGAATTGA
>BLBF01000022.1:19802952-19835424 GCA_015471245.1 Laticauda colubrina | reverse complement strand
CCCCCCCCCCCCAACCATTAGGTTCTCTGCTGGGAGATTTAGATTAAAGCAGGAAATTGTTGGATTTCTTACTTTCTAGATAATCTTTAGATCTTCAGCTCTGCTTTTAAGCAGAGCCAAACTTCCTTTAGGACTGAACGTTCTATTATTCAGTTGCAGACTCAGATAGTTGATGGCAGAAACACAGATCTCTAAGTGAATCTTTGATTCTGTGAGCAATTCAATCTGCCTATCTGCTTTGCCTAATTTTGAGTAAAAGTTGTTCTTTTTTTATAAAAAAAATTCAATATTTACATACATGGTGTGCTGTGAGTTAATTTTGTGAGTTTGCTAGCAAATGAGTTTGCTTGCAAGCAAATTTTATGTGACAGACTCAGGTAGCCAATGGCAGAAAGATAGATCTCTGAATCTGTGATTCTGTGAGCAACTCAATCTGCCTGCCTGCTTTGCCTGATTTTGGGTAAACATTGCTCTTTTTTATAAAAAAAATTCAATATTTACACAAATATTTATAATATTTACATACAATCCATGCCCAGCCAGTCACATGACCACCAAGCCACACCCACAAAAGCCACACCAAAGAACCGTTTGTTAAGAAATTTGAATCCCACCCCTGCCTCTGTGTGTTTGTTTTTGTGTATGTATGTGTATGAGAGAAGGAGGGAGGGAGAGAGAGAAAGAGAAGTTAGATTAGATCTCTTTCTCTCTATCCCACCAACATCAGCAAGCCACCGTCAGTCAAAATTCCTATTAGCGGTCCCCAGGATTTAAAATTATGAGTTTGGTCCCTGAGGTCCAGAAGGTTGGAGAACCCTGAACTAAGCAACCATTTCTTTAGGATGATTTAACCAGGATTCTTCCATAGAGTAACATATTTGATGTACTAAATGATCTGATAAATTCCTATGAGTTATGACTGTATGAATTGGGTGCTATAAATAGTAAGCACATAGATAGCCATTCAATTTACCAGCAAGAATCTGAGGCATATTGTATCTCATAGGGGGCAGGGAAGAAGGCAAATAATGAAATATGTCATGTCATTAGAATGCAAAGTCAGGATTTATGTACTTGTATATACATTAGGCAAAAGAATATAAAGAAAAGTTTGTGTCATAATATCACTGTGTACATGTCATAGTTTGACATAGTCTGAATATACTGCAGATAGCTATGATTATATACTTTATGGAACATGATTTGCTGCACAAGTATGCAAATTTGAATTGTCCGTGAAACTTGATTGTGCCTCTGTCTTAAATCCTAATTTTCCATCTATGTTTAATGGCAATAGTACTTAGACTTACGTACCACTTCATAGTGTTTTACAGCCCTCTTTAAGCAGTTCACAGAGTCAGCATATGACCCCACAATCTGGGTCTCATTTGAGCCAGTCAAGATTGAACTCTTGGCAATGGGCAGAATCAATCTGCAATACTGCATTCTAATCACTGTGCCACCATGGGTTTATTGGAAATATAACTTATCTAAGATATTGTTGTACCTTGGGAAACATATGAATCCAGGCTTCCCCTCCCCAGTTTGTTTTTAAAAAGAAACTATTTTTGTATGTAATTCAAAATGGTCCAGTGCCTAGATTGGAATCAAATCACAGGCTGTCTCATTTAGGAAGTATTCATCACAATTATTAATGGTAATCATTGAGGAATCAGAATTTGATATTTCAACATTTTCCCTGAAACTTTAAGTCACGTTGTATATTAACATGTACAATAGCTGAATTATGTGACCTTTACAAAAGGCTTTAACCTTGGTCAGAAGCAAATTTAATTTAGTCACTAAACTATTGTGTCTCACAAAGTAACAATTTTCATTAAAGAAAATTCAGCCAGAGGCCTGAAATTAGATGCCTGAAAGTTTATATGAACAAAGCGTAGTTTGCCTGAACATTTGTGAAACTCAAGGATAAAAGGCTGCAAATAAGGATAAATTAGAATGTGATTAAGAACCCATAAAGGTGTTCATTAATATGTCACACTTTAATCACTTAACTATATTTAGTAATATGCTGGCAGCTTACTAATGAAAATGAAATGGCTTGTCTGACAATTTACAAAGTAGCCTGCTGGTTTTTTTCCCCCTTAATTCATGAAAATACTTACTTCTTCTCTGATGAACTCTGTTCCGAGATCTGCAGTCTCATCAGCATTACATGTTCATCCCTCTGTTGTCAAATTAGCATAGAATGATTATTATTCAGTTTGACTGCAGTACTGCTCAGATTTATTCATTTGGCTGGGAAGATAAAAAAGGTTGGAAGATAAAACCATCAAGGCAGACATTAACACTTGAACTTCTCTTTTCCATTTCCCTCTTCCTTGAACAGCTTCTATTAGATGGATTAGGAAAAAAATCTGGTTATAGTCCATAGGAAAAGGCTTAGGCCTGATGTTTTGAGTTTACTTACTTTCTTCAAGAAAATATCTGAGTCTTGAATTTCACAGTCTTGAATTACACAGATATTTATGTACACTAACCAAATTACTTTGAAAAACAAAGGAATTTACCAGGAATAAGAATCTTGATAACTCTTCATTAATTTATGCAATACCTTCTACCATCCTTTGCCACTGATGTTTCTGAGTAGGCTTATTGGGGTAGCCAAAATTCCAGAGTAAATCAAGTTACTGTCAAGCCCAAAATTGACATAAATGTAGCCATTTTGGTTTATCTGAGTATATATTACTTTTCTTATTTTCTCTGTGGTAGTAATGGAGGGAAGGGTTTTGGGCCTGACACATTCCTAAGGTGGGAGGAGTGGAGATAAGAGAGTGTTATGACTAGGTGATCTTCTTTCCCATGGGAAACAAGCTGTCTGAGCTTGGGCCCTTGGAGGTGGAGATTTATGACATCAAGCAATGTTGAATTACTTCTATTGGAGGATGTGACTTTTCGGGGTTATTTCTAACTTCTAATATTGTGGGGTAATTCCGGGTTGGGTCAGATCTGGAATTACCATGGACTTTGCCAATTTGATGCTTTCCTAAATAAAAGAAATCTTTTTGAAGATGGAATTTGTTATTTTTCTTTTAAAATGGATTTAATTACTTGGAAACCTGACATTATTCCAGATCTCACAAAAACCATAATCACAGAGAGGGGTTGTTATTCAAGGTCCTGAGCCCTGGCTGCTTATCTGGTGTTTTGGGTAACAGTAAAGACTCAAGAAAAATGGCACAAGGACAGAATCTGGGAGCACTGGAATGTGAACTTAACTTGTGTTAAGTTGTTGGCTGAGCAGCAAGCCTCCCACAGAGTTCCCCAGGAGACCATCAGATTAATGGCGGATGTGGAGAACATTGCCTGCCAGCTGGGGGCCCACCCGAAATTTCCGACTGAGTGATCTGGAAGCACAAGTATCCAGTGGATGGAAAGAGACCTGCTTGGCCAAGCAACCCTTCCTGACCCACTAATCGATTGGCCATTAATGGCAGCCAGGGAGTCTTGAACCACGATCTTAGAGTAGAGAGCTGCAACGGGACCCATAGGACCTATGGGAGACCACAATGAACTGGCTGAATGGCAATACCAAACAGCAGTGTGCAACTAAACCTTCAAGGATCTACTCAACCAGCTGGAACAGCTTGTGATCGGATGTGAATTTACAAAGGAGGCAAATTCACCCCCCCTGCCCAGAGAGATTGTGAAACTAGAGCTTCCAGCCTGTCAACTTTCAGTTTAACTCAGTTGTTGGGAGAATATTCTCCGCCCAGAAGAGGGCGATCTTCCACTGCAGGAGACCTTCCATTCTCGCCTCCAAGAGTGGAATACAGAAGGGTGAGTGGGGGGGAGTCCACAAAGAATCCATCGAGGAATGAGCCCTCCCCCCACCTCGTTTACCTCCAGCTGACCTAATCCCCTTGGAATGGGCATTTTATCTAGGCAGAGGATGGGTTCGGGAAGAAACACAAAGGAGCTCAGGCTGCAGCCCCACCTCCCCCCCACCTCCCCTGCCGCAACCAGCTCCACGGGCGAATGTCCCAACACCTTTTAAAACCATGTTTGATGGGACTGCAAGCAAACTTGCATTTTTCATGGTCTTACATTGAGAGACATGGAAATGAGTTCCATGATGAGGCAGAACTAGTTCAATTCCTTGGAAATAATTTGGAGGAACAGGCATCTGAATGGTTCACCCAACTCAATGATGAATGAGTCCCTGAACTAAATAATGTGGATGACTCCTTAAGAGAGCTCCATTCACATTTTGAGAATTCTTCCTGAGCACAAGAAGCAGAAGCTGAAGTAAAAAGCATTAGACAGAAGGGTAGACCCACCAAGGATTTAGTGCTTGAGTTCAGATGCCTGACCACTAATCTCAGGCATTGGTCTCAAATATTACTTGTGCAAGAAAGAAATTTCTACTTCCAATAAAGCCTAGATGAGGAGTTGTTAAAAATCTGCCTGTGCCATGGTTTGCCTGAAGATAGAATCTATGAGTGGTACAGGATGGCCATAAAAATGGGAAATGCCTTTAGACAGCACAGGAAGAGCAATGCTGAGAAACAACCAAAAAGGCAATTCACATGACACTCATTTCCATGCCAAGGGGAAGGATGTCAAGCAGCAGCCCCCCCAACCTTCATGAAATGTTTCCATTTGGCCAGCAAGGGCATCGAGCATCAGAATGCTTAGCACCAGCACCAGTACCTCAAGGGAGAGTATCCACTCCCCTTAAATAGAAAAAGGGATCTAGAAAATCTCCTGAAAAAAGCAAATTTGTGTGCCAAGCCATCGAGGTCACCCTCCCCCCAACAAACAACAAGGGAGGGAACTCTGGCAACAGGAGTACCCATCGTGCAAGATGCAGACAGTGAAGAAGATGACCCAATTGTAAGTGGAGCCATTCCACCTTTAAAAATTGAAGGGACATTAACTATTACACTCAAGGGCTTAAAAGGGCTCATAGACATTATCATTGACACTGGTAGTTCATGGTGCCTTATCAGTCCTGAGACTGTGCATAGGCTAGGAATGGAAACAAAAATGTTAACTACCCCCATTTGATTCCAACAAGTAGATGGATCCATGATGGGGGGAAGTCCATCTTCTCAAGTCACTAAAAAAGTAAAGCTAACCGTGGGGAGCACAGGGAAATAATCTGATTTATAAAAGTCCCAAAGATGATCCAATCAGTAATCCTGGGTCTCACCTGACTAGACAAATGGAAGCCAAATATAAGCTGGGAGGATGGCTATAGAAGAATCAAATTAGCTCTTGGTCCTGAGCCACCTCCTGAACAATATAACAGCCAAATTGTCAGCCCAGAAATACAAAAAATCCAGGAGGATAGAACAGTATCATTGGCTGATCAACCCCCAGGGATTCCCAAAATCCCAATCCAGTACTGTGATCTGGTTCAAGTTTTCAATGAGGAAGAATGCAATGTGCTACCCCCCACATCGCAACACTGACTGTGCCATAGAGTTTATAGAAGGGGCAAAGTTACCAAAACCAAAAATGTACTCCATCACTCTTAAGGCCCTGTCACACTGCCCAACGGATGCAAAACGTTTGTAAAAAGGACACAGCGGACAAGAAAAATGTTCCATCCATTGTTATCCACTCTCAAAAGGGGCAAAAATTTGCATAAACAGAGTGGATAACACGGAAAGGAACGGACGGGGGAAGGATGCAGGGCAGATGGAAAACGGATGCAGAGCGGAAGCCTCGAGGATGGAAACGGATGAGAGCGGATGGCACATCCGCTAGGCTTCCGGGGGACCTCAGCAAAGCGGACGTGGAACAGATGAAGTGGATGCACAGCGGATTAAGTGGATGCACAGCGGATGCACAGTGGATGCACAGCGGATGCACAGCGGAAGCCTAACGGATGCCGAGCGTTAATTGCGCATGCGGGGAGGATGCATTGTGTAAGCCGCATGGATATAAAGGGAAGCAGCTCGGAAGCAGGTCACCATTCACAGGAAAGACCTGCTGCCGGACACATTGACTGCCTTGCCTGCCCTGCCTGCATGCCTGCCTGCAAGCCTTGCTGCAAGCCTTGCTGCCAGCCTCCCTGCCAGCCTTGCTGCCAGCCTCCCTGCCAGCCTTGCTGCCAGCCTCCCTGCCAGCCTTGCTGCCAGCCTCCCTGCCAGCCTTGCTGCCAGCCTCCCTTCCAGTCTTGCTGTCTGCCTGCCTGCCAGCCTTGCTGCCAGCCTCCCTGCAAGCCTTGCTGTCTGCCTGCCTGCCAGCCTTTCTGCCAGTCTGCCTTCCAGCCTCCCTGCAAGTCAGTCTGCCTGCCAGACTCCCTGCTAGCCTTGGTGCATGCCTGCCTGCCAGCCTTAGTGCCTGCCTGCCTGACAGCCTTCCTGCCAGCCTTGGTGCCTGCCTGCCTGCAAGCCTTGGTGCCTGCCTGCCTGCCAGCCTTGGTGCCTGTCTGTCTGCCAGCCTTCCTGCCAGCCTTGGTACCTGCCAGCCTCCCTGCCAGCCAGCAACCCCACAACCATGGGGAAGAACAGAAAGCCTCAGCCATCTGCTGCCAGCCCTGGCAAGAGGGATAGGGCCACCATCCCACCCCCTGGCCCTCACTCTGGTTCCGCTTGGGCTTCTGTTGCACGGGCTCGCTCTTCTGGGGCTGGAGCTTCTGCTGCTTCTGCTTCTGGAGGAGCAGAGGATGCAAGGGATCAGGCAAGCACTCCAGCACCAGCTACCTCCACAGCACCTGGACCCTGCACCCCTGAGACTGAACGACCAAGAGGAGTGCCAGAGACTCATTTTTGTTTTATAGCTTCTTGTTAATAAAGTCTATCTTTGATTCACACACTTGCTTCATTTCTTTTTTTTAATAAAGTCTTGGTGGAAACTTTTAGAAATGGTTTAAGCCTTTGCAGGCTTGAGGGATGGGTTAAGATAGCAGTGGGATGGGCAGGGATACCTGTGGGATGTGTAATAGCAGTGGGATGGGTAATAGCTGTGGGAAAGATAAACCTCCAGTGCAAGCATAGTGGGACTGTATGGTCCACCCTCCCAGGTGCCACACCTATGGCCCTTTATTATCAATAACAATATAATCAATCATCCACACATATCAACATAAACACAACTCTTTATTAAATGCCCTGTTCATTGTAGGCCCACCCAACATACATGGCCCAATCTCATCCGTGTGATGAGACAGGCTGAAGGAAGCATCCATTAATCATCTATCATCCTGTCTTGCCACCCCACTGCTCCATCTGGGGAGTTGCACCAGTGTCTCAGGAGGTTACGCTGCTTCTTCCCTTCACGTGAGGCTCTGTTGGGGCCTTGCACATCCTCAGTGTCTATCAGGTTTCGCTCTTGCCTCCATTCCCCAGGCTCCATGTCCCCATTGCCTTGTTGGAGGTCCACGAGCCTGTTCTGCAAGACTGGGTAGCGGGTGTGCATGAGATTGTGCAGGATGCAGCAAGCTTCCATGATCCTCCTCACGGTCTCTGGGCAATGCTGCATGGTGGTGAGAAGTACCTGGAACCTGTTGGCCAGGATGCCAAAGGCGTTCTCCACCATCCGCCTTGCCATGGACAGCCTGTAGTTGAAAATCCTCTCTTCACGGGTCAGGCATTTGGAGGTGTCGGGCTTTATGAGGTAGGTTGTGAGGGAGAAGGCGTCATCCCCCACGATGAAGTAGGGCACATCTTGCGTGTCGTTGGGCAGGGGTTCTGGATCTGGGAAGCCCACGATGAGGTTGCCTTCCAGCCCCTCCTTGAGATGACTGGTGATGTATACCTGGGCATCTGAACATGAGCCGTTGCCTGAAGTATCGATATATATGAACTTGTAGTCAGCATCGACCATGGCGAAGAGGACGATGCTGAAGAAGCCCTTGTAGTTGAAATAAGTGGACCCCAACTTGGCTGGTGCTTTGCAGGCCACGTGCTTGCCACCTATGGCTCCAACGGTGTGGGGGAAGTTCCACCTCTGATACCACTGCTCTGCAACTTTCTTCCAGCCTTCTTCAGTGGAGGGGTACTGGAGGATTTCCTCCAGGTATTCTTCGATGATGGCCTGTACCACTTCTCTGACCACAATGCTGATGGTGTTGGATGGCACCCTCCAGCCGGACTGCATGCTCCTGTAGGTGGTCCCTGAGGCCAGGTGGTGCAGAGTGAGTGCCACCTTGAGCCCAGGGTTCAGGCTGGGCCGGAAGTTGGTGTTTGCCTTGGTCAATCTGGGTGTCAGGCGCTGCACAACTTCATCAAACATGGCTGGAGGCATCCTCATGAAGTTCTGGAATGCCCGAGTTTCTTCGTTCCTGAGCTCCACCATCAGCTTGTTGTACAGTCCATCCTCTGCTCTTCTGGTGATCCATCTTCGGACCCAGAAGCTTCTTGGCCGCCTCTTTTTCTTCCCATAGTAGAGTTCCCAGTGCCTGTAGATGGCTTTGCACTGTTGCAGAAGGATGGTGGCTGCCAAAAGGACTTTGTTACGATCCACGGTGGACATGACTGGATGCTGTGGAAGAGGAAGAGTCAGATGAAGGCTGCAGAGGTCTGCACCGCAGGGCTGCTGGTCTGAAAGTGAGATGCAGGTGAGTTGCTCCCCCTTTTTATAGGCAGTATAGGTTTTCCCCTAGGTGTCCCTTTGCATCATCTAGGCATCCTCTAGACATCCTCTAGACATCCTTAATATCCAAGATATAGGCAGTATAGGTTTTCCCCTAGGTGTCCCTTTGCATCGTCTAGGCATCCTCTAGACATCCTCTAGACATCCTTAATATCCAAGATAGGTCCCCCCCTGCGAACATTTTTTCCATTTTAGATGCTTTGTTTCCGTTCTGCATCCACTAGGCATCCGTTCTGCATCCGTTCCGCTTCCTCCCTGCGTCCGTTTACTGCTGGAGCGGATGGAGTTGCACGGATGCTCAGCGGATGCCTAGCGGATATAGCGGATGCGTAACGGATGCAGAACAGATGCCTAGCGGATGCCTAGTGGATGCAGAACGGACGCATTGGATACATTTTCCGCTCAAAAGTTTTGAGCAGTTCAAAACTTTCTGAGCAGATGAAACGTCAATAAACGGATGCTGGACGGATAAAGAGAATGAAAAATGGAGGCAGTGAGTACAGAACGGATGCATCGTGTTAATCAACGGATGACAACTGTTTTTCTCCATTTTACATCCTCTTTCCATCCGTTGGTGCAGTGTGACAGGGGCTTTAACAAATGAAGGAACTATGAAACTATATAGACACAAACCTAGCCAGAGGCTTCGTCCAACCTGCAAAATCTAGAGTGGCTGCCCCCGTATTATTTAAAGAAAAAAATGATGGAGGCTATCGTCTTTATATTGATTTCAAATCTCTGAACGCTCAGAGTATACACAATACATACCCCCTGCCGCTTATGAAAGACATGTTAGGACAGCTAGCGAAAGGCAAAGTGTTTACCAAATTAGATCTCCATGAAGTGTATTACAAAATCCACTTCAGAGAAGGAGATGAATGGAAAACTGCTTTCAACATCCCCTTGGGCAGGTTTCAGTTCAGAATAATGCCATTTGGACTACAAGGAGCCCAGGGGTCTTCATGGAGCTAATAAATGAAGTTTTACATCAATATTTGTACAAAGGGGTTCTGGTCTACTTTACTGACATTCTTATTTATAATGAAACTCTAGAAGAACACATCAAGTTAATGAGAAAAGTATTAAAAAGATTTTTAGATGCAAAGCTGCATGTAAAGCTATCCAAATGTGAATTCCATAAAGAATCATTGGATTATCTTGGCTATCGCATTTCAAATCAGGGGATAGAAATGGATCCAGCAAGTATTTATTTTATACTTTATTTGCAGTCAGAGACCAAAACACAAGTACAACAAAAGAAGAATATGGGAAAATTAATCATGAACAATTGGTCACCAAAAACTTGACTACGGGGAGTTACAGCGTTCTCCTCTGATGGTTACAGCTCTTAAAAAAAATTGGAAACCTGAAAAGTGATGTATGATGAGCCAACCCCTAGACAATATAAGAACAAATTACTAACATTGGGTCTAGAAGAGTCTGTTTCAAGGAGAGACAGTAACTTAGATCTGCCTGCGTTATACATGGGGCAATATAAAAGGACATGCTCCACAGTTTCAACCTCAGCTCTGTCACTGGGGCATAGCCGCTCGTTAATCGGGAGCCTCTTAAATCACCCATCCAGTAGTGCTGAGGGCAGAACATTAAAGCAAGCTAGGGAGAAAGCTCTTTTATACTTGGGAATGGTAAGAGTGTAAAAATAGGAAGCCATCCTCAGTCTGTAATTATTAAATTGGCTGAAGATCAAGAGGGGAGCAAGTTTTATTAGCTCTGGCTTGTAGATATTGTAAATCAATGTCCACAAGCCGTTGGACTACTCTAAATTGGGTGTCCTTAAGGCCATATCTCCCAGGGCATCCCCCATTAAACTGAGCAGGTGTAATTTCTTCATCAGCTTCCTCTCCCAACGAGAAATATGAGAGTCAACAAACGCCAGAGAAAGGTAGCTACCAGGAACTGCCAGAAAGAGCACCCAAAACCACCATTTAAAGGTGTTAATCCACGCCATACATTTGACTGATCGAGTGCCCAGTTCCAGGTATATCAGAGCAAAACCAACACAAGGAGGAAGACTCAGAAGTTTTCTAAGAAAGACAGCCTGGGTTCTTTCAATACAATCCTTGAAGCCTGATATTCATATGGGAATTCCATAAAGAGTTTGAGCCAAAGTTTTGGCTTTGTAAATACATAGAGCAGAAGGAATAAACTGGCCTCCTTGGGTTCAAAAAAAATCTTAAAATCTGCTGGTGACTACAGGAGGCCGAATTCAACACCTGGGTTCGATGTCTAGTCCAAGCACTGGTGTTCTGAAATTGAATACCTAAATACTTAAAATGGAAAACCTGCTTAATAGCATTACCATTGATAGCCCAGTTATACAATTTCCGGGCTCTAGAGAACACCAACACTTTGGATTTGTCGTAAGTAATAGACAAGTGGTTCTCAGCACAATAAGACCCAAATGCAGAAAGTAATCTTTTCAGACCTGGCCTTGACAATGAAAGGAGGACCGCATCGTCAGCATAAAGGAGAAGCGGGATCTTTGTAGTTGACAACTTTGGGGTGTGGGATTCAATTTGTCTAATGTGAAAGGCCAAGTCAGATAAGAATAAATTAAACAAAAGAGGAGCCAGAACACAACCCTGCCTTACTCCGTTCTTAACTGAGATAGGATTTGAAAGTTCTCCCTGCAGACCATACCTAACCTGACTAGAGGTCTGATTGTACAAGGATCTAATTAGGAACAGAAGACGTCTATTAATAGAACTTTTGAGCAGTTTTGACCACACCAGTCCCCTAGGGACTGAGTCAAATGCTGACTTTAGGTCGGTAAAAGCAGTAAAAAGTTTGCCACCTGGTATGGTAGTATATTTATTAACCAGATGCGCTAAGACAAAGTAGTGGTCCAATGTGGCACAACCCACTTTAAACCCAATCTGTTCAGCACCAATAATATTGGACTCCTCAACCCAAATGAGGAGTCTATGTTGGAGATATTTAGCATATAGTTTCCCAATGATGGAGAGCAGGCTTATGGGGTGATAGTCGGCTGGGTTGTTCCTATTTCCTTGTTTAAAAACTGGAACAATAATTGCTAAGCTCCAGGAGGTCGAGATCCTGCCAGAGGTATTGATATGCATGAAGAGTCTTGCTAAGAGAGGAATCCACCACTCGGGATTGAATTTTAGCAGATCGGGGATATAGCATCAGGGCCAGGGGCTTTGCTTGACTTGAGTTTGGAGATTAGCTTGGTAATCTCAGCATGAGTCACGGGTTGCCAGTCAGGAACTGCAGGAGGCAGCTGTGGCCCAAGCACGGTCGAACTTGTTGACGCCTGGAAAATTGCCAAGAAATGGTTTCCCCAATCTCTGTTCGAAATACAGTAGAGAGGGAGTTCTTGATGACCCAGCAAGGAGCTGGCAACAATTTGCCAAAATAATTGAGTGTTCTTCTGCTGAATGGAGAGGAGAAGTAGATCCCACTTCTCTCTCTTTTTAGCTTTCTTTTTCTTCTCAATTAGTCCTTTATATTCCTGCTTTAAGAAATAGTAGTCCTCTGGTGGGCATTTATCCCATATAGATAGAGCAGGTAAACCTGATTAATCTGGTTCCTGAGCATCAGACACTCTTTGTTCTACTCCAGGAAAATGATAATGGAGATCTACAACCCTGCGCATATATATCCAAAAAACTCACAGACACTGAAAGAAGGTATGCTGTATGGGGAAAAGAAGCATAAGCAGTTCGTTGAGCTTTACAAACTTGGAGACAATTTTTAGAGGACAGTGACATTCCGTTTGACAATAAAAACTTAGAAGCTCTAAAAACACCCAGGAAACTGTCTCCTAAATAAATTAGATGGGTTCAATACTTCAAACATTTCAATTTCCAATTGAAATACCTCCCGGGGGAAAAAAAATCTACTAGCAGACACACTGTCTAGGAAACCCCAATTTGACAGTAAACTAGAAAAAGTATTTTACCCAATCACTCTACCATCATCTCAGGAAACAGTTCAAGTAATCACACGGGCACAAGCCCAAAAAAAAAAACATCAAAGACAAATCAGAAATGAAAAAATTGATTGATTTTCCAAACAAGCTCATTTATTCCATGTATCAGCCAGAAAATTATCCAAAATGTTTGTGAATCATATATATAGACTACATGGAGTGCCTTGCAGAATCATTTTAGAGGGGTTTAATTTACTGCAAAATTATGGAGAGAATTCATACAAACAATTGGATCCTCTCAAGGTCTGAGTTCAGCTTTCCATGCCCAAACCAATGGATTGGCTGAGAAGACTAACCAAATTATTGGACAATATTTGAGATGCTATGTAAATTAACAACAAACCAATTGGGCTGATTTGCTGCCATTTGCAGCAGTTGCTTATAATAATGCTGTACATAGTAGTAGTGGGTTAACACCTTTCCAAATCAGTACTGGGATGGAGTTCGTTCCCATGCCTGAATTCTTGAAGGATCCTGCCCCCCAATCCATGTCAGTAACTGAGTGGATGGATGCAATTAAAGACTCTTGGTAAAACACAAAAAAGGCTTTGAATAAGGCAGCACAGATCCAAAAAATACAAGCTGACAAACACCGTTCCCAGCAGCCACAATTTAAAGTGGAGGATAAAGTTTATTTGTCAACAAAATATTTTAAGTTACATTTACCTTCCAGAAAATTAACTCCAAAATTTATAGGGCCTTTTCAGATAATTAAAGTAATAAACCAGCTTCCGGTTTTGTGCTTCCCCAAAGACAAACCACTGACCATGACTGTGCATGGCTTTGGTCTCTGCTTCGGCATCAGAGAGCCCCAGTCGACCAGATTTGGGGCAGAAGCCACCTCGTAGGGGCAGCAGAGGAAGGGGAGACCATCAGCCGGGTAGAGGGGAGTTGCAAATCACCTCCCCGGCTTGGCAATTGCTCCCTTCCAAAGACGCCTGAAGCAGTGGTCTAAAATGAGCACCCTGAAGGGAAGATTTGACTGGAATAAGTTTGTGCAGGAGAGAGAGAAAGGAGACAGCAGGAGGAATGGGATGATATAATTAAATGGAAAGTACCCCCAGGATTAACATTTCAAAGAATTTTCAAGAAAGGACTTAAAGTGGTGAATAGAAAGAGGGAAAAAAAAGGTGCGAATTTCTTTTGACAGCAGTGGGGCTTTGAACCGAGAAAGGTAGAAGCTGGAGAAGAAATCATCTCATCAATTTGGATAAGTATATTTTGATTTTATATTGGCACTAATAAAGCTGAACTGTAGTTCGTTAAAGATAAAATTTAATACCAATTGGATCTGACCTTTTTGGAAGATTATGGTTTAAAAAGCTCTGAATAATTGGGGAAAAAAAAAGATGGGGGGTGGACTTGTCAGAACAAAGAGTGCCATCTGAGTTAAATCTAACTTGGTTTTCCTTCAAAAGACTCTGTTTCTTAAAGGGCCTGTCACATAGGCCGACGGATGCAAAACGGATGTAAAAAGGACACAGCGGAGGAGAAAATGTTCCATCCGTTGTTATCCGCTCTCAAAAGTGCCCCAAATTTGCATAAGCAGAGCGGACAACAACGGAAAGGAATGGATGGGGAGAGGACGTAGCCAGGATGTAAAGCGGATGCTCCACGGAAACCTAGCGGATGGAAGCGGATGGAAGTGGATAGCACATCCGCAGGGCTTCCGGGGGAGCACAGCGAAGCGGACGCGCAATGGAAGGAACGGATGCCAAGCGGATGCCGAGTGGATGAAGCGGATGCAGAGCGGAAGCCTAGCGGATGCCTAGCGGATGCAAAGCGTTCACTGCGCATGCGGGGAGGATGCATTGCATCAGCCCCATGGATATAAAGGGAAGCAGCTCACAAGCAGGTCACCATTCAGAGGAAAGACCTGCTGCCAGACACAGCTCCAGCCAACAACCATGGGGAAGAAGAGGAAGCCTCTTCCATCTGCTGCCAGCCCTGGCAAGAAGGACAGGGCCACCATCCCACCCCCTGGCCCTGACTCTGCTTCTGCTGGGGATTCTGCTGCTCGGGTTGACTCTTCTGGTGCTGGAGCTTCTGCTGGCGCTGCTCCTGGTGCTGGGGCTTCTGCTGAGGCAAACTCTGCTGATACTGCTCCTGGTGCTGGTGCTTTTGCTGGTGCTTACTCTGCTGGCACTGCTCCTGGTGCTGGTGCTTACTCTGCTGGCGCTGCTCCTGGTGCTGGTGCTTCTGCTGGTGCTTACTCTGCTGGTGCTGCTCCTGGTCCTGCTGGTCCTGCTGGTCCTGCTGGTCCTGCTGGTGCTCCTGGTGCTCCTGGTGCTCCTGGTCCTGCTGGTGCTGCTGGTGCTTACTCTGCTGCTGATGATCCTGGTCCTGCTAGTGCTACTGGTGCTACTGGTGGTACTAGTGCTGCTGGTCCTGCTGGTCCTGCTGGTCCCGCTTTTGCTGCTACTGTTCTTGTTGCTGCTGGTGGTGGTAGTGTGGTGGAGCAGCCCCTAGAACCTCGAAGCCCCTCTAATGAGGGCCCAGATGGCCCTGCCAGAGGGAGGAAGAGGCATACACGTGAACAGGAGAGGAGACAATACTCCATCGAAGAGGAACATGAGGATGAGGTGCTGGAATGGCTGAGGGAGAACGAGTATCTATGGCGGAAGGGATACAGGCTCTATTGAGACACCAAAAGGAAGCAGGCTGCTTTAGGAGAGAAGGCGGAGAGCCTGGGCTACACTTTGGAAGTCCTCCTCAGCTGGTGGAAGCACATACACACCTGGTACGGGAAGCTGCACCTCAAGAAATCTGGCCAGACCACGGTCAAGCTGACGGACCAAGAGACCTACGTGATGGCCAAGTGCAGCTTCTTGGAGGGTGAGATCCGCCACCGAGGAGCAGCCCCTCTCACAACCCTCTCTCTCAGGCAGCCCGCTGAGAGCCATTCCTCTTCTGGCCAAGAATCAGCTCCTGTGTCCAGGCAGGTATGTGTGGAGCGTGCCACGACGGAGAACCTCCTGACAGCTGCACTACCCGAGCGCATGGAGGACCCCCTTATGCAGTGGGAGCAAGGAGAGGGCGCTGACACCAGAGACCAACCCACACCCACACCCAGCTCCACCTCCACAGGCAGAGAGCCAGACCGGAGGGGCAGAGCCACACTGTCCTGCTGGAGATCAGGGACACCATCAAAAGCAGCGTAGATCTCCTCTCTCGGCTGGTACACACTGACATACCATCCTCAAACTGCAAGCCCTTCCTCATCTACGTCAACCAGACCCTCCTGGACATGTCCAAATCACAGTACCAGGTGATCAAGGACAGGATCACCGGTCTTCTGCACAACCCTTCAGACCCAGCTGAACCTGCTCCCACCCAGTCCAGGTCTGCTCCTCCACCCCAGGTGATGTCACTGCCCTTCCAAGGCTTTCCACAGGCCCTCACCTACCAAGGCTATGGCTACCAGGAGCTCCAGTAGCACAGGCAGCCCTTCCCAGTCCAGGCACAGGTACATGGAATGCCACTGGTGCCACTGATGCCACTGATGCCACTGATGCCACCGATGCCACCCATGCCACCCATGCCACATATGCCACCCATGCCACAGATGCCACACATGCCTCACCTCGCTCCCCTGCAGACCAGACATCCCCACTACACTCCTCCTTCCTCCACCCCACAGCCATGCCCGGCCTCAGAACATCTGTCATCGGTCTTGGGATTGACACCCCATGTCCTCGAGGAAGGGGCTCTCAACATCACAGGACTGAGTCAGCTCTCTGAGAGCTTCCTCCACACACCGTCCATCCCCTGTTGTCCTCTCGGGGACAGGCACCCCAATGGCGCCTCAGACCAAGTTGCCTCCAGCAACAGCCACCTCCACAGCACCTGGACCCTTCACCCCTGAGACTATGGGCACACCTCAGAGTGACTGAGAAGAGTGCCAGAGAATGGGTTGCTACCTGATGACTTTATCTTTGCTTGGGACACTTGGGTCATTTTCTTTTACAGTTTGTTATTAATAAAGATTATCTTTGCTTCACACACTTGCTTCAGTTCTTTTAGTCAATAAAGTCTTGGTGGAAACTTTTAGAAATGGTTTAAGCCTTTGCATGCTTGTGGGATGGGTTAAGATAGCAGTGGGATGGGCAGGGATACCTTTGGGTTAAGATAGCTGTGAGATAGATAAACCTCCAATGTAAGCATAGTGGGACTGTATGGTCCACCCTCCCAGGTACCACACCTTTGGCCCTTTATTATCAATAACAATGTAATCATTGATCCACACATTTGAACATAAACACAACTCTTTATTAAATGCCCTGTTCATTGTAGAGCCACTCAACATACATGGCCCAATCTCATCAGTGTGATGAGACAGGCTCAAGGAAGCATCCATTAAGCATCTGTCATCCTGTCTTGCCACTCCACTGCTCCTGCTGGGGAGTTACACCAGTGTTTCAGGAGGTTGCGCTGCTTCTTCCCTTCACGTGAAGCTCTGTTGGGGCCTTGCACATCCACAGTGTCTGTCAGGTTTCGCCCTTACCTCCATTCACCAGGCTCCATGTCCCCATTGCCTTGTTGGAGGTCCACAAACCTGTTCAGCAACACTGGGTAGCGGGAGCGCATGAGATTGTGCAGGATGCAGCAAGCTTCCACGATCCTCCTCATGGTCTGTGGACGATCCTGCATGGTGGTGAGAAGTACCTGGAACCTGTTGGCCAGGATGCCAAAGGCGTTCTCCACCACCCGCCTTGCCCTGGACAGCCTGTAGTTGAAGATCCTCTCTTCATGGGTGAGGCATCTGGAAGTGTAGGGCTTCATGAGGTAGGTTCTGAGGGAGAAGGAGTCATCCCCCATGATGAAGTAGGGCACATCTTTTGTGTCGTTGGGCAGGTGGTCTGGATCTGGGAAGCCCTTGATGAGGTTGTATTCCAGCCCCTCCTTGAGGTGACTGGCATTGTATACCTGGGCATCTGAAGATGAGCCGTTGCCTGAAGCATTGATGTACATGAACTTGTAGTCAGCATCGACCATGGCGAAGAGGATGATACTGAAGGAGCCCTTGTAGTTGAAATAAGTGGAGCCCGACTTGGGTGGTGCTTTGCAGGCCACATGCTTGCCATCTATGGCTCCAATGGTGTGGAGGAAGTTCCACTTCTGATACCACTTCTCTGCAACTTTCTTCCAGCCTTCTTCAATGGTGGGGCACTGGAGGAGCTCCTCCAGGTATTCTTTGATGATGGCCTGCACCACTTCTCTGACCACAATGCATGCTCCTGTCCGTGCATGCTCCTGTCCGTGGTCCCTGAGGCCAGGTGGCGCAGAGTCAGTGCCACCTTGAGCCCAGGGTCCAGGCTGGGCTGGAAGTTGGTGCTCTACTTGGTCAACCTGGGTCTCAGCCACTCCACAACTTCGTCAAACATGGCTGGCGGCATCCTGATGAAGTTCTGGAATGCACGAGGGTCTTCGTTCCTCAGCTCCACCATCAGCTTGTTATACAGTCCGTACTCTGCTCTTCTGGCGATCCATCTTTGGACCCAGACACTTCTTGGCCGCTTCCTTTTCTTCACGTAGAACAGGTGAAAGAGCCTGTAGATGGCTTTGCACTGTTGTAGAATGATGGTGGCTTCGAAAAGGAGTATGTGATGATCCATGGTGGAGATGACTGGATGCTATGGAGGAGCAAGAGGCAGATGAAGGCTGAAGAGGTCTGCACAGCAGGGCTGCTGGACTGAAAGTGAGATCCAGGTGAGTTCCTCCCCCTTTTTATAGGAAATATAGGTTTTCCGCTAGGTGTCCTTTTGCATCCTCTAGGCATCCTGCAGACTTCCTAAATATCCGAGATACGTCCCCTCTGCGAACGTATTTTCCATTTTAATGCTTTGTATGTGAGCTGCATCCGCTTTCATCCTTTCTCCATCCATGCTACTTATGGTGTGTGTCCATTCCGCATCCGTTTCGCTTCCTCCCTGTGTTCGTTTTCCGCTGGAATGGATATGAGTTGCGTGGATGCACAGCGGATGCCTAGTGGATATAGCGGATGCGTAACGGATGATGATGGACATCTAACAATGTTCCCCGTATGCGTAGCGGATGCAGAATGGATGCATTGGATACATTTTCCGCTCAAAAAGTTTTGTGCAGCTCAAAACTTTTTGAGTGGATGAAATGTCAGTAGACGGATGCTGGACGGATAGAGAGAATGTAAAATGGACACAGTGAGTACAGAACGGAAGCATTGCGTTAACCAACAGATGGCAAGTGTTTCTCTCTGTTTTACATCCTCTGCATCCGTTGGTGCTGTGTGATAGGGGCTTAAAACTGTAAGGAAAATTGATACAATAAAACAAGAACTTTGAAAAATTGAAACATCATAATAAAGAAAGAAACAGGAAGATTCTGCCCTTGGATTAATTGTTGATTCTGATATGGATTTGGCATTGGATTAATTGAGGGTTAAAACTTGAGAGGAAGAAAATAAAAGCTGACTGTTGGAAATTAACTTTAAAGACACTATTTGGACTAAATTGCTAATTAGAAAGCTGTAAAATAACAATATCTCTTCTGGCATGAAAAATGGAACTTAGAAACATGAAAGAAATATTACAAGAATGAGGTGAAACACTGGGCTTTGCTTCAAAATTCATTAAAAATGTGATTGCAGAATATGAACAACAAAGACAAAGGACAGAAGAAGAGGTGGAGCAAATCATAGAAAGGGCCATCCTTAATTACCATTGATAACAAAGAACTTTGGAAAGAAAGAGGAAAAGAGTTGGAAATAAATATTGGAGATTTGGGAAATTGAATAAAGAGGGAAATATCCAGAAAATTAAAAAAGGGAAAAAGAATCAGAAATTAAAGGGCGGAAGGGAGATATACATAGAGAGGGGGATAAAAACTGGAATGAAAGAATAAAGAGGAAAATACAAAGGGAAAGAAGGAATAAGAAATAGGACTTGGAAACAAAGAAATATGGGAATTCTAAAAAATGGGAAAAATAGTTTAATTAGACATAGAGATAATGGGTGATTGATATTTAGAGAGGGGATTCTGCAAGGTGCTGGGGGGGTAACATAAATAAATTTGTAGTTGTGAAATGGGGACATATAGATTGATAAGATGGAAAATAGAATTATTTTTTGATAATGGAATTCACTGCTCTTTTCCTTTATGCATAGAGATAATTGTAACAAATAAGGGAATGTCTTTATTAAATCTATTGAAATATTTTAAACATACTGAAATAAATGAAATAATATCGGAGGAAAGCTGAAATGGAATTAACATCAGGGTTTAGGATGAGTAGATTCATATGTCCTTTTTTCTGAAATTGTAGATAAACCTTATGAAATTAAAAAGTGGAAACCATGCAGAATCTGATTTATATATGTTATGTAGTTTTAAATGGGATTATTAATTTTAATGTTTTAGGTAATAAAATGTTAAACATTTAATGGGATTTAAAAGGAAAAATAATTAAGGAATATGTAACTTAGAGGTGGCGCACTTAAACTGATATTTTAAGGGGAAAACCAATTTATAGAAGGAGTGTTAATCAGAATTTAAGAGGAATATACAAATGTGACAGTTAAAAGTACTAAAGTATAATAATTATGAAGTTAATATATGTGAATTAAATAATGAGATAAGCATTTGGAATAATATAATAAGATAGAAAATGTATAAAAGCATTGTTAAGATAAGAAATTGAATACAAAAGTTGAATATGTAATTATGGTCATATTTGTATGTATATATGAAACCTGTAATCATGCTGTTCACTAAAAAGAGATGTTAAAATGTGGAAAACTGAATAATTAATAAATAAATAAATAAATAAATAAAATAAACCCAGTAACTGTGAAACTTAATCTCCCTAGGTTGTTGGGGAAGGTACATCCCATGTTTCACAGTAGTTTATTAAAGCCGGTTGTTAGTTCTTCCTTGAGGTCAGCAGAACAGGCACCCCCAAAGCCTTTGTTCATTGCAGGCCTGAACATTACAAAGTTGAGAAAATTTTGGATTCTAGGATTTTCAGGGGGAAGTTACTATATTTAATTTATTGGAAAGGCTATCCAATTTCACAAGTGACTTGCGTTAATAGCTGGAAAGTCAATGCTGATAGATTGGAGGGGAGGTTCCATGAAAAATATCCACAGAAACCAAAACTAAATTTTAAACCTGGCAGAGGAGGTTTAAAATGTGCATTGTATGATTGTGTTTAACCTAATTTCAATCTTTGTGTATTTTATGTTGTTGCAGGGATTTCTTTTCCAATGAGAGAGGGCAGCCTGTCAAGCCCGAAATTGACGTAAGTGTCACCATTTTAGTTTGTTTTAGTATATATTCTTTTTCTTATTTTCTCTGTAGTAATGGGGGGAAGGGTTTTGGGCTTGACACATTCCTAAGGGGGGAGGAGTGGAGATAAAGAGAGTGTTACGACTAGGTGATCTTCTTTCCCGTGGGAAATGAGCTGTCTGGGCTTGGGCCCTTGGAGGTAGAGATTTATGACATCAAGCAACGTTGAATTACTTCTATTGGAAAATGTGACTTTTGAGGGTTATTTCTAACTTCTAATATTGTGGGGTAATTCTGGGTTGGGTCAGATCTGGAATTACCATGGACTTTGCTTCTTCTTCTTCTCGAGTCACTACACAAGTCCTGTCCAGTGCAGAGCGCAGGATCTGGCTTTGGTGTTGAAAGTCTCCAGGTCATTGACAGTGCATGGCTCTGGTAGGAGAGGGCAGACCAAAAGATGTTGCATTGTCTGATCCTGCCCACAGTCCATCCCTATTGTAGCCCCATTTCTGCATGAGGACTTTGCATCGTCCTGTTCCTGTCCGTAGGCGATTCAGGCATGACCAGATGGGCCATGCCTCACTTGAACCCAGAGGAAGTGATTCACTTGGTTCATAGGAGAGCTGATGCATCACAGACTGGAGGTGGTTGGACCATAGGGTAATCCTTCGACCGTGGGCGGTGTCATCAAGGGATTTGGACTTTGCTAATTTGATGCTAAATAAAAGAAATCTTTTTGAAGATGGACTTTGTTATTTTTCTTTTAAAATGGATTTCATTACTTGGAAACCTGACAGTTACCTGTTCATAAAGTTGAGATATAGATATATAGGTATAATTAACAGCTGGGTGAGTAGATTGTAGGATTCAAATTTTATTTTTAATAAAATCAGGGACAATAGAATGCTCCAGAACCACTGCTACAATTACTTAGAATAATACATTAGCCTTAAGGAGCAAGTATTATGTTGTAGGGAGCAGTGCTAAAATATTTAAATTTTAAAATGACACACCCTGATTACTTTTTATTAGTTTATTGCTCCTTACAATTCCAAAGAAAGATACATTCCTTTTAGTAATATTGAAGAAAGTTGATACAACAGCCAGCCTAGTTTATTTTTCTACATGGAATGCAAGGAGACTAAACATTTCTTGGGTCAAGCATGAAAGGATGTTAAGTTCCTGCTGGGTTATCTTTGAACTCATCTAAACTGATGTGTTCTCCTTCTTAGGGGTTATTAGGGATGTGGTGATATTTTAAAGGACAAATGAATGTCAGAAATTTTGCAAGTCCTCTTAAGAATCTCTTAAAGTCTTGCAAATTCAAAAGTGTTTAACTTGACTTTTTAAAAGGAAAAATAGAAGGGGTAAAGTAGTGCCTTAAACTTCCTTTTAATGTATTCACTATGTTGCAGATTCCTTCCTCAGAAACCAAAAAGTTTGAAAATATCAGCCTTTCTTATGCTGATGGTATGGTTCTGATGATCCACCAGTGGTCATGAGAGATCAAACTAAAAATGCAGTCACAAGGAAAAAAAATGTTTTTCCCCCCTTTGGAGTAAAAAAAAAGAGGGCTATGGCTTCCTGGTAGTAAATAAAATTAAAAACTATAAAAATAAAGATGAGATAGTAAAAAATGAAAAGAAGAAAAGGCAGATGGAAAGAAATACACAGAAAGGAGGAATTAGTGCCATACATTTAGTTTTCAGCCTTGAAGTGCATCTTAGCTATATCATTCGGCAAAAATGTACATTGTGGAGTTTTGAGGATTTTTTTCAAGTTTTAAAAAAAGGAGTAGACCTTTGTGCATGACCACCAGAAAAGTAGCAGCATAATCTTCTGTTTATTGTGATGAAATACCATTATTTTGAAGATTTTGAAGATTTAGGTTTGAACTGCAGCTCAAGATCTCTCTTTTCTGATTTTATATACTCAAATTTAATAATTTTCTTCTAGAAATGCCACTGATGGAAATATGCAATTTTGAATCTTGTATTTATGCAGCAATGGTTTTCTAATGCTAATATCTTCATCACAGCAATAATCTTTTCACTTTTTTATCTTATTTTATTAAATTGAAAGCCTTAAATTATATTTTATATGTGGATTGTAATACAGATCTTTATGTTAATATGCCTTGAAGAAAATATTTGGTGTTTGCTTCCATAAGTTTATTTCTTAACATCTGGAAGCTGCTGCCACTGCTTTTCCCTCTAGATGAAGGCATTTCCGTTCTGTGCTATTTCTGGCTTCTGGTGAATATAACTGTCATTTTATACGGAACTCATGCCTGCAATTAACCGACTGCACAAACAGTGTTGCTTTTCAATATAAATACAAAGGTAGTTTTCAGGAAATAATTGAGCCCTTCAATTATTATAACCTGATGTGTTTTTGTCCTTCTCAACAAGAGAAGGAAATAAGAACTGTAATTTCAGCTCTTGTGATGGACCTAAATACAAGAAACCCAACCATTGTGTGTAGACAAATAATTTATTTTCAGCTTTCATTTTCATTGTTTTTCAGATGAGACATGTACCACCACATTCAGAGAAATAGGCATACTGAAAGGTAAATATATTCTGTTTTTCACAATTGAGGAAGAATTTGATTGAGACTAAACAAAGTTATTTGGCATCCCTGTGCTTGGCCTGTACTCTTGGCCTCTAGGTCAACCTATGTTGATTACATCTATCCATAAATATAGCATATAGTGATGTGCCAAATTTTCATTTTTATATTTCAGAATTCTAGCTTCAATACCAAAGTTTTTAAAAAGTCAATTCTTGTTTTCATATCTAAATAGCTTACTCAGATCCAAGGACTGCAAGCTTCAACTAAGCAGTTCTTCAAATAACATAGTGCCATTCTTTTTTATACATGGAGATGCTAGACAAGTCTCATGATTTGCCAAGACCACACACTGTCATTTGAAGAGCACGGTGAAAACTTGATCATTCTTTGATCCAAGGACAATGTACTAAAGACAGACTGCCTGTCTACAGCACTTTGTGAAACTTCAGAACTTGTTTCATGGATCTATGACTGTGAAAAATTATATTCTGCAAATATTTTTGATATAATTCCAAAAGCAAATGTTGTTATTCCGTATCTGCCAAGATATACAAACATTTTTAAAAAATAGTAACATTCAGTCCATTATAAGAATGAGGAAAAAATATGAGCAAAGATTTAATTCAAATGCTTTTTTAAAAAATAAAAATCATCCTGAGCAGGATCAGAAATTGGAAACAAGGACTATGCCACACACTACTTTGTGCATATTTGCAAAAGCAAAAGTTAATTGTTGGCATAAACTCTGTTTTTTTATTTTTAATCCAATGGTTTGAAATGCCCACGTGAATTAATTCAAGAAATCTCTCACACTCTTCAGGACCTGAAATCAAAGCTGTAGGTTATAAAAAAAGAGATACAGTGAAATCACTGGTAAAATGTTTTAGAAAAATATGGATATTATATTAGTACTAAACAATTTCGTACACACATGCACATACATATATACCAGCAATGGAACTGCTTGCCTTGCTCTATGAGCCACTGTGTGTGTATGCGTGTGTGTAATAGAATTGCTTAGGTTGTTCTATGAGTCTCTATATCAGTATTGCAACCACAAGAAACAAATTGCAAGAAAGAGCTACAAGTGTGATCTCTGCAGATTACAACACATCCTTTTCATGTAGTGGATGCTCATTGTGAGTAAGCACTGAAAGAAGACAAAAGATTGACAAGGAAGTTGAGTGGGGACTTTTTTAACAAATCCTTTTTCTTTCAATTTTTTTCTAGTCCTAACCTAAAAACACAATTCCTGGGTACTACAAACAGACAACTAAGTTTTGTATGGAAATTTGGCAATATCAGTCAGCAATAGAAGTTCCAAGCAATGGGGACAGTGTAGAAAGCTTTGTTGTGATCTGCAAGGAGTGGGCAATGCTGATTTTCTTGCTTTAGTTTCCTAGAGCTGTGATGGTGAACCAAAGGCACCTGTGCCACAGGTGGCACGCAGAGCCCTCCCTGCGGGCACACGAGCCATTGCCCCAGCTTAGCTCCACTATGCATGCATGCATTCCTCCTGCCAACCAACTGATTTTTGGGTCTGCCATGCATGCGTGGGGGCGGGGCACATGCGGGAGATGCATGTGCATGTGCAGGGGGAGCTTGAGGTTGTGGTGCAGGACCTGCCTGTGCTCCTCCTGCAGTCTGTTTTTTTGCTCCCAGGAGGCTACGGAGAGGCCTATTAGGCCCAAAAAGGGGAGTGGGGGGGTCGTTCATGCATGAGTAAAAGGTGTAGGGAGCACAGGGGGGTTGCACGCATATGCGCAGGGGACAGGGGGCAGGTGGAAGTGCAAGGGAAGCACACATATTGCATAATGGGTGTGGGCAGGTATGTGCACTGTTGCACACATGCACACATGCTTTCGGCACATGACGACAAAAAGGTTAGTCATCACTGTCCTAGAGTATGGTCTGCATTTCCTATATGAAGAGCTACTGGCAAAGGATGGATTGAACCTCACAAGAACTGGAAAAACTAGATAAACCAATCAAATAAGGAGGTGGAGAATAAAGAGAAAGAAGAAATAAAAAAAAATAAGAAAAGGAAAAACATAATGAAGTAGAGAGTGAGGGAAAGGATGGAAAACCTAGTTACAAAGTAAGAGATATAAGAAACATACCCAAGATCCATAAAATGCTCAAAAAACTATACAGGATGCTCAAAGTTTAGGGAACAATCAGGGTGAACTTGAAATATTAATACATGACAGTAAATATGATATAGTTACCATTACATGGTGAGATGAAACACATGATAGAAATGTACTGATGGAAGGATAAAAACTATTTTAAAAAGAAGACTTAACAAAAGAGGAGATGGAGTTGTATTACATATAAAAGATCACTACATCTCTACACAAATACCCCAAACCAAGGATGAAAACCTAGAATCCACATGAGTCAATATAAAAGGAAAAAAGAATGCTATAGATGCAGGGGTGGGTTTCTACCAGTTCTGTCCACCTCTGTAGAACTGGTAGCTCTGAAAAGCAGCAGACATAGAACCGGTTCTATGTCTGCTGATGTTTTTGCCCACCCTCCCACCGGGGTTCTTACCTGATCTTTATTTCCTGATTTTTCAACTCCAGCTGCCATGCGAGGCACAGCTGCAGTTAAAAAAACAGGAAAAGAGGGCTGTTTCAAAAGCTGCTTCTCTGCATGCAGCGTGCTGGTGATGATTTCCAGGTAATGGGGGGGGAGGGGCACAGCTGCAGCTCTTTATCAAAATATGTCAGGGTCAATGGACAGAGGCCTCATCATCACCTGGAGATGCCCACATAATGATATACACAACTTTTAACTGGATGAGCCAATTGAACTATTGGAGGTGGGAACATTGCCATCACTTTGTATTTGTGATTTCTGCACTCATTTTCTCAGGTTCAGAATTCTTTTCTTGCTGCCTCTTGATTTCCAGTAAAAGATATCTTGTCTCTAATTAATGAAGTCTAAGTATTTCTTTCTTGGATTTTGATTGGAGCACCATCTGACATATGGGATTTGACAGGGCGTCTCGTATTTGACCATTTGTTGCCTGTTTGACAGGAATGCAGCAATCCAATTATGCAGGTCTGGAGATGCCATAAGATTTTAGTTTTAGATGCAGTTTGTCATGTACCATTGAATCAAAGGCTTTACAGAAGTCTATATAAATAGCATCTACTGCTTTGTCCTGATCAAGTTGTGTAGTCCATATATTTTTGTATTGTAAGAAGTTGCAGGTTACAGGATAATTTTTTTCTGAAACCAAATTGTTTGTTAGAGAATAGGTTGTTTGTCCCTAAGAGGAGGGTAATGGATTGGTTAATAATTGATTCCATGACTTTGCAGGTGATGCAGCATAAGGAGATTGGTCTGTAATTTTTAACAAGGCCGGGGTCTCCCTTTTTGAAGATGGGGATGACCGTGGCTATTGGTTTGGCAAGGAGCTGGTCCTGAAAGATTTTTCAAAGATTATGCTTAGAGCTTCTGCTATAGCAGTGGATAGCTTTTTTAAGAAGTAGGCACATAGTCCATTGGGTCCAATAGATAGAGATGGTTTTAGATTGAGTAGTGCTTTTTTGATGTTATCTTCTGTGAAATTGATTTGTATTAAATCATTGTAATTGTCTGTGGTTCTATTATGAATTATTGGGCATGATCCATTGCTGTTTACAAAGACTGATCTAAAGAATGTGTTAAAGAGGTTGGCTTTAATGGTTTCATCATTACAGTCATTACCATTAGGTCCAATTAGGGGTGGGATAGATCTAGATTGTTGTTTACAAAATTATAGAAGGCACAGGTAAATTTTGTGTGCAGAAGATTTTGCTCTTGTTTTATGTGATAATTCTTGCATTCAGTCTTTATCTGGTGGCATAAATTTTTGTAGCAGCTTTTAAAGTTGGCTACATATCCAGTTTTGTTTTTTCAGCAAAGGGATTTCTTTTTGGACTGGAGCTTCCTTATTGTTATGGGTAATTTTTTTTTCTGGTTTTGGGGGTTATTAATGTTATGTATAGTTTGATGACTCTTTTGATTTCAAGTAAAAAAACGTAAAAGTCTTTGGCAGTATTACAGCCAGTAAATAGAATTTACCAATCAAGAAATGAGAGGTCATTGTCTATGAGATCATAGTTAGCTTTTTTGAAATTATAATTGGGAATCCCATCATTATGATTATTTTTATGAGGATGTATGTTGAGACAAAAGTCAATCATGCTGTGGTCACTGTTGGAAAAGGGTTCTTCTATTTGTAATCCATAAATTGAGTTTAAACTGTTGCAGAAGATGAGATCAAGGCAGTTGCTGAGTCTAGTGTTGTTTGATACTAATTGTTCAAGTGCCAGGTTAGTTACAGCATTGTACAGGGTTGCATGTATGGGTTCAGTTGTGCATTTATTTTGAGACCAATTAATAAGAGGTAGATTGAGGTCACCAAGAAAGGTCAGAGTATGTGGGCAGAAGGTGCCCATGTTAATAGTAAAGTTAACTTGTTTGCATGTATGATGTCATAATCAGGGGCTCTGTAACATAGTAAGAAGCGAATTGTGGTGTTTAAGGACAGTTCACAAACTATTGTCTCAGGAAAAGCAAGCTCCTAGTTAACTTGAATATTTTTTAGATGATATACTTTTTATAGTAGACTTTTTATAGTAGATAGCAACACCACCTCCTCTGTGGATTTCATGATCAGATCTATAAACATGATAAACTCTTACTGTGGAAATGGAGACAGGGAGGATGCATGTTTCACAGACAAATATAATATCAAATTTAGCTTATTAATTTGTTGTTGAATATCAACAAGAAATAATATCAACAACCTCAGATATGCAGAAGATACCACTCTAATGGCAGAAAGTGAAGAGGAACTAAAAAGCCTTTTGATGTGGGTTAAGGAGGAGAGTGCAAAAGTTGGCTTGAAACTCAACATTAAGAAAACTAAGATAATGGCATCCTACCCTGTCAGTTCCTGGCAAATAGATGGGGAAGAAATGGAGATAGTGACAGATTTTATTTCCTGGGCTCCAAGATCACCACGGATGGAGACTGCAGCCAAGAAATGAAAAGATACTTGCTCCTGGGGAGGAAAGTTATGGCAAATCTTGACAGCATACTAAAAAGCAGAGACTTTACCCTGCCAACAAAAATGCATATAATCAAGGCTATGGTTTTCCCAGTTGCAAAATATGGCTGTGAAAGTTGGACCATAAGAAAGGCTGAGCACCAAAGAATTGAGGCCTTTGAACTATGATGCTGGAGAAGACTCTTGCAAGCCCCTTGGACTGCAAGGCTATCAAACCGGTCAGTCCTAGAGGAGATCAACCCTGACTGCTCTTTAGAAGGCCAGATCCTGAAGATAAAAATTATCTTCCATGAAACCAGTCCCTGGTGCCAGAAAGGTTGGGACCTCTGAATTAGACCATGCAGGAGAACCCTTTTAAGGATTATGTATTAATAGAAAAGCAACTAACTTAGCTCTGATACTAAACTCGGGGTCCCCAAACTTGGCAACTTTAAGACTTCTGAACTTCAACTCCCAGAATTCTCCAGGCAGCAGAGCTGGCTGAGAAATTCTGGGCATTGAAGTCCACAAGTCTTAAAGTTACCAAGTTTGGAGACCTCTGTACTAAATGCAAAAGCTGCTGCATATAAAAAACAGAGCAGCTCTGATCAACTATCACAGCCACATTTTGGATCTGAGTGGAGGTCATGGGAAAGCTGTCTGAATGAAACTTAGAAGGACCTTGGGGGAATGTTATACCATTTCAGAGAAATGGCTGTCCAGTCTTTTCTTAAAAACCTCCAATGTTGGTTTTGGAAAGAAACCACAGAGTCAGGTAGAGTACTCCAGACACTGATTACTCTGTTGCTGAAGTCATATTTCCTGCAATCAACTTTGGTGCGGTTAACCTTGAGTTTGGATCTATTGTGTGCTCTTGTGTTGCTATGGTTGAAGCTGAAGTATTCATTGACAGGTAAGTCATTGCAATATATGGTTTTATATACCATACTTAGAATCAGACCGAAGACGGTGTAATTCAAGGTTTTCTAGGTCTAGAATTTCAAGTCTGGTGGCATAAGGTATTATGCTTTATGCCACTCTTAATGCCTTTTTGGCTATGTAGTTACAGTGGGCTCTAGCATTTAGATCATTACAGATGAGTATTCCAAGGTCCTTTACAGAGCTTGAATCATCAACAAAGTCTTGACTATTCAGCTTGTATTTTATTTTCTGATTTTTTTTCCCAATATGTAAGACAGAGCATTTATTTGTTGAGATTTGAAGTTGCCATTTGTTTGACCATTCTGATACATAGTCAAGAACTTTTTGAAAGGTAGCAGTGTTGTCTGTGGTATTGAACAGCTTTACATCATCAGCAAAGAGAATGCAGTTGCTCTTAATATAATCACAGAGGTCATTTATGTAGAGTATGAAGAGAGTTGGTCTTAGAACATTGCCTTGGGGTTCAGTTTCCATCCATTGCTTCTTGTTTTACCTTTTGCTTTTTTGGAAAATACATTGCCCCACTTTCTTTCTGGCAGCCCCTTAAAAGCCTGTTGCCCATCACCCTCTTGGGGAAATTTCCTCCTTTCAGTGGTCCATGAAAGTATATTTATAGTATGTTGATCATAAAGTAAAAAAAAAAGTGAACAACATTTTTACAGAACTATAGATAAGTTGGGGCTGGGTGTGACAAGGAATGGCTGGGGGGGAGGGGCCAGGCGAGGCATCCCTTGATGTGAGTAACATTGAGTTGGTCACATTCAGCCAGTCATGTGACCACCAAGCCATGCCCAGATAGCAAGCCATGCCCAGCCAATCACATTACCACCAAACCACACCCACAAATTAAGCCACTTCCATAGAACCGGTTCTAAGAAATTTTAATTCCACCCCTGTCCCAGAAGACTTCCCTGGGGCTCAGGAAGGAAAAAAGCATAGGGAGAGCATACAGCCCTTTCCTTGAAAGTGAAAGTGTTTGAGGAAAAAGTTTCCGTACTGCAATGCCTTGGGGAAGATAAACAGTTACTGGACAGGTCAGCTTTATGAGAAGCAGAGAATGAAAATAACATGACAAGCCAGGAAAAAAAATTATTTGGTGGAAATAATTAATAGAACTGAATTATTTAAAAAAATTAGAATATTCAGTCCCTGAGGAGGTCTGAAACAGATACCACATTCTCTTTCTAAAGAATAATGAACATCAACCCAAGTAAATTTCCCATGGAATATTGTAGAAGACACTTTGGCCCCTAATGGACTGAAAAGTGGCTTTTTTTTTTTTTTTTTTACAAAAATGACATAATGAAGACACAGTTGCAAACAACTCCTTCAAGTAGGAATAATGAGATTATTTTCAAGAGGCAAGTGTAAATGTCTAAAATTCTGAAGAGAAAATGACCATGCAAAGTAAAGAGGATCATATAACCAAAGAAGTCTATAAGTTAGTCTATAGTAATTATGTCAGGAATGAGATAAAGCTTGCAATTAGTACTATTCCTCCAGAAAGCAACTTTCAGATATTTATGAAGCAAAAGGAAAGCCAAAGATTGTGTAGGTCCATTATGAGGAGAAAGTAATGAAGTGCTAAAGAAAGATGAGAAACATAATTTCTTAACACTTATTTTATATCTGCCTTGCTTCAAAAAGGAAATAGAGCTCTAAATTGCTAAAATATGGTATAGGTGAAACTCTTACTAGAGTGCCTTACAGTCAGCTTAATGTTTGCATCAAAAAAAGTGCTCATTAAAGACTTTACTTCAATTTTGATGGGCCATTGTTTTGGATATGTTAATTCTAAAGGCCTAACTGAGGCAATATCTTTCTCATTCTGAAACTCTCTAGATTCTAATTTGCAAGTCAGGCCTTTTTTTTTCAAATATTTTTATGTACTTTTCCTTTGTTATACATCACATATTAATATTTTTAATTGTACAATTTTCTTCATTATGTTTAGGATTTCATTATTCACAGTAACAGTATACCATCTGGGTGTTATCTCTACATTCTTAATTACATACCAATAATAAATCTTATACATGCAAAAGTTATAACTATTATTCTCAATATCTATTCATCTTCACTTATCCTTGTTATGAATTTTACATTGTACGTTTAGGCCCTCTATTCATTTTTATCTGTAGTCCATTAATACTATCAAACAACTATAAATATCTAGTTGACATCACAATTGTAGCCAATTAACTGCCAAATAATCCTAATGTTTACTTATCTTAGTTATTCTCTATTCATTAGGCATCTATGTTTACATATCCAGATTTCTATCTTCTGCCATTTATTTCTACTATAGAATAGTTCCGGAACCAAAAAGGAGATCTCCCATTTCTAATTTCTATCATTCCTAATTCTTGACCATATAGCTTCTGTGTTAAACAATATTCTGCATTTATCCCCCATCTCTTGTCTGTTTTCATATTTCAACTTTTGCAAGTCAGGCCTCTTTTGAAGATACTACTGCTCTCAATTGCTTGATGACTACATGGGTCTTCTCTTCTGTCTTTTTTGATGATGAGAGACAGTCACTTGGTCTTCACTCTCTTTTCTATTGAGCATTAACTTCCAATTTCTTTCTTTGTTTACACTCTAAATCTTGTTCAGGACAATTTCAATCATTAGTTTCAGATGGCATGACTGTAAATATTTACTGGAAGAAATAATATTGATGCCTGACTGTTTCTAATGACATTTTTTTTAGCTCTCCCCCACTGGAACAAATAAGATTCACCCATTTGATCAACCACACACAGTAACTGTTCTTTTTTTTTTTTTTTGCAATGTTTTTTATTTTTTGTCTGGAATAGTTGTCTGTTATGGTGTCTAGATATTATAGTCAAAAAAGAAAGATCCTCAGAAAAAATGTTCTAACTCTGTGAAGTTCATTTGTCAAGCACACATAAGAAGGCCCTCTGTTCTGACTTCCTTAAGCTTCACTATGTTCATTATGTCAGGAGGTGCACTGAGTTCCTTTCTTTTAATGTAAAGCATATTTTTTTAAGTCAGGCTTCTTCAGCTTGAATTAATTTTACTTTAATTATGCTTATTGTTAAGCCTGGGTTCCCCAACCAGGGTTAGGTAGACAAGCTAAACA